>CM062296.1:371894823-372494823 GCA_031216915.1 Pictodentalium vernedei
GTTACCATTAATCCAGGTATCCTGTACATAAGTCATAAGTTCCTCGATATTTTGTTGACTGTGGAGCTGCTGATTCAGTCTGTCAAATGCAGTAGAAATGTATTCAGCTGGCAAATAAACGTCTTATAAGTCTATGAACTTCACCACGCCTTGAATAAGTAGGAGCCAGTCCCGCATTTTTTAAACATTTCTCCACGCAACTTGACCCAGTCGAAACTGCATCTTTTCACATCACAAGTCTGAAAGAAATACTTCAAGAATTCCTATTCATAAAGCAGCCTCAAAGTCGACTACAATAAAACTACTGAATGATAAGGTAACATATTTTCACAGTCTTTAAAAGTTTGTTATAGTCCTTATATTTTCTCTAACTCATGAAACAGAAAAGTAGTGGCACTTGTTCTGTGACATCATCTTTTTAACTCACCTGACTTCAAGTCAGTGGGAACTAGTGCCATCAGTTGGCGTCCATCGTCCGTTAACTTTTGCAAATTTGACTTCTTCTCCACAACCACTTGGCCAAATTCAAACATATATTGTGCAAATCAATTTCATTTTGTTCAAATGAAGCAGATGCCATATTCGGGCTCAGGATAATGCCATAAAAGCTTAAAAAGCTATAAAACTTTTCTTCTCACGAACTACCTAAGAGAATGCCTTGATACTTGGTGTAGAACATCCTTTGGGGTTGAAAATTAAAGTTTGTTAAAGGGAAGTTGGTAGGTCAACATTTGGGCTCTCTGTGTGTGTGTGGGGGGGGGGGGCATATCCATTTTGGGCTCCGACCATATTTTCTATTTCAAGAATCGGTGGGCCACTTTCAACCAAATTTGGCATGTAGCATAAGTGGATCCTAAGTAATTAATTTTTTTACAGCCCTGTGGCAAACCAAGGGGCTAAAAACAGAAACAAATTCAAAAGCCAGGATTTCCCTAACCATACGGAACAGAGGGCTGTTATTTAGTATGCTGCATCCTTAAGACTAGTAGAATGAATTGGTTAAAAAATTGCCACCGGTTCTATCAGGGTACCCGGTAGACGGTATTAAAAATAATAATGAGTCAACATTTTTGCAGTAATTTATCCTGGAGGAATTTCTGTTACACTTATTTAAGCCAGAATAGCATTTTGCTCTTAGCAAAACAGTTAACTGTCAAACACACTTGTTAATTTTGTTATTTTAATCAGAAACTGAAATTGTTCAGTTCAAAAATACCCATTTTCTGATTCCCAGAGCAAACCCTTTCAATGCTGTGCACATGTTTTTTCTGGTCCCTTTGGGTGCCTTGGAAAAAATGTTATCTGAGTCCTTTTTGAATATCTTTAATTTAACCCTCTCATGACCACAGTGGGTTTTCCAAAGATTTTATTTCATGTTGAACCCTTTCAATGCTGTGCACATATATGTTTTTTTCTGGTTCTATGGTAAACAATTGATCTGATTCATGTATGAATATATTTAATTTAACCATGTCATGAAACAGTGTAGTTTCCAAAGATTGTATTTCACGCTGAACTCTTTCAATGGTGTTCACTTATATGTTTTTTCTTGTTTTTTGGAAACATTTATCTGATTCCTGTATGAATTTTTTAAATTTAACCCTCTCAATACTTTAAATTGGGTTTCAAAGATTTTATTGATGCCTTGATCA
Source organism: Pictodentalium vernedei (assembly GCA_031216915.1). NCBI lineage: Eukaryota > Metazoa > Mollusca > Scaphopoda > Dentaliida > Dentaliidae > Pictodentalium > Pictodentalium vernedei. Next base: position 371,896,476 of record CM062296.1, read on the forward strand.
AACATTTTCAATGTTGTGCACATGGTTTTTCTGGTTTCTTGGAAACAATTTATCCGATTCCTACATGAATATCTTTCATTTAACCCTCTCAAGACTTCAATGTGGGTTCCAAAGATTTTATTTCATGTAATACTGTTAACAAAAAACTATTTCTGATTTCTTTAAAAATATTTTAGCCCCCAAAATAAGTCTCCATAAATTCCCTTTCTTTTTGTTTATTTTCAATACTTTAACCATTTTTACACAGACTTGAATTTACTGGTGGCAATAAAATTCTTTTCTCAAGTTTGATATCTTTCTTATTCTTTAAAACCACTGGGCCAGATTCATTCATTTATGGCAAAGATCATCTTTAGAGTAAACCTTTTCTCTTTTGATCTAATGAAGCTGCTGCCATCTTCGGGCTGGTGGAATTTACTCTTCTGATTTTCCCCCCCAAAATTACTATATCCCTTGGGGATGGAGTTAATGGTCCATAAGTCTAAAATCCTTTAAATTCCTTTTTATAAGCCACTTGCAATAATGCTTAGATTTCTTGTTTGGAACTTACTTTAGTGATGCAGATTCACTTTTTTCAAAGAAAATCTGGAATTCAAATTTGATCTACACTCAAAATTTCTGTTTCCAGATCCAGTGGGCAGATGTAAACTAAATTTGTCATGTAGCATATAACTAGGTCATAAGTATTTCATTTATACCGGATTTTGTTTTGGAGGCGCGGGTGGGGTAGAAAGACAAACAAAAAAAAATTGTTCGGTTTTGTTTTTTAATACTTCACAGAACAGAGTTTGCTAAGAAGATTTCTTAGGATCAGCAGAAATGAATTGCCAAAAAGTTGCCTTTGATTGTGTCATAGCAAATAAAAAAAATGCTCTTCCTGCTGGGCACTTACTGATTAACTCATCTGTTTTGACCACTTGAGCCAGGTGAGCGTTTTAGGCTCACCTGAGCCTCTAGTTTAATAAAAGTATGTGTAGATAAAAGCTGAGTGAAAGGTTTCGTGACAACTTGAAATGTTCCATCCACATACCACTTTGTAGCCTGACCAAGTAAATGCAACTGGTCATCAGGGACAAAAATCATGTGTCTCTGATTGTGTACACGCAAATCATTTCTGAAAAAAACACATTGGAGAAACTCAGTTGCTAAATCAAGTCCAGATCTGTTGGACCATTTGGATAGATGTTCTGTCGATATCTGTTTTCAACTCGAACCATGTTATGCAAGCTGAGTAAATTATCCGCACCATTATCAACTGCTTTTTGAAACTCGCCTTCAACAATACTGACAGCAGCTTTGTAAAAACCATCCTTTGCTTTTGATTTAATTTGTACAGATATTTTTAGCTCACCTGACTGAAAGTCAGGGGGGGGGGGGGGGGGGTCACGGGATCACTTTCTGTCCGTCGTCCGTCGTGAACTTTGCTTTATCGACTTCTCCTAAACCCCTGGTCCAAATTGAACCAAATTTGATGCGCACGGTCCTTATCATATGTCCATTCAGGTCTATTCAAATAATGTTGCCAGGTTCAATAGGCAGAGAGTGAGGGAAGATGCTCCAAAATTCGGACCATACCGGACTTTACAGAAAACTTTTCTAATGTTGCTACTGACAGACATCCCTCGATAATTATCCAAAACGTCTTTTTCCCTTTTTTTGTAAATAAATGTCACTTTGCTTTCTCTCCACTCTTTTGGGACCTCTTGTTTTTCTATAGCTAAATTGAATAGGGAAGTTAGGCTTTTCATGAGTTCCCCTCCCCCTTTTCTGATAAACTCGTTAGGAATATCGTCCACCCCCTCCCGCTTTTCCATTCCTTAATTTTGAGATCACCTTTCGCACATCCTCCGTTTTAATTTCACTACACACGAAGTTCGATATATTTTCCCTGACCTGTTTTCGGACACTCCGGTGGCCCCCCATGCCCCCATCCCTTATCGTTTACCTTTTCCCAGTGCTTGACTGGTTCTAATGCGATTTGATCTTGATCGTCTGTAACTCTGCCATCTACTTTAATAGTCTGTGGGTTACTTTCTTTGTTACGTTTTTCACCATTTACAAAATACGTTCGAACTCGACTCACCCCCCCCCCCCCCCACCCCTGTCATTCTTATCGTCTGAATAAGACTGCTATTTCACATTCTTCGATTATCGTCTTTAATCTTATTTACTTTATTTCGTGCTTGTTGGTATTCTTCCTTCGCTACCGTGGCCTCGTTGCTTTCCGCCCCCTTAAGTTTTCTGCTCTCCTGTATGCAGCACATTTAGCTTTTAGCTACCCTTTATGACACTTTTAAGGTCATCGTTCACTCTGTACTCAAGTTCCCGTCATGGCACCCTAATCTTTCCTACGCTTTCCTTCCCTGCCTCGACGAGGCTCGCAACTATGGCATCGGCCATCTTCTGGACACTGCCCCCTTGTGTATGGTTGCAAGGTTTGGTTTCAATTTTTCTTCGAACTTCGCCCAGGCAGCATCCTTATTGAGTTCCCAAATCTCCTTGAAGCTTCCCTTGCTTTTTACTAGGTTTTTGGCCCTGATCGTCACTGTAATCACGTGGTGATCACTATCCACTTCCATTTTACCCTTATCATCCACTTCTGCGCCTATCACCTCCCTCTATAATTTATATCTGTGAGAATATAGTCGATTATTGATTATCTGTCGTTCCTCTCCCAGGTCCATTTCCCCTTACACCTCGCGTCCCTGTTCAGAATCAGGATACAATGACTTGCTATTAGGTATGGGGCTTCCTTCTGAGGTGTAGTATCAAGTTTGTTCAAACGAAGTTCGTGGGGCAGTATTTCTATTTTCTGAACTGATGGTCCGATTTGAATGAAATTCGGTATGTGGTATTATTGAGTCATAAGTACTTTGATTCGTGCAGAAAAAAACCCACATGGGCTACAAATAGAAAATATGTGCAAAAGCCCATATTTTCCAAACCACACGGCACAGAGAACTGTTATTTGGCATGAAGCATCCTTAGAACCAGTAGAATCGATTGATAAAAACATATTGTAATCGGTTGTGTTAGGGTGCTTTGTAGAGGACATCGAAATATTCTGAGTCAACATATTCGCAAATATTAAAGACGTTTTCTTCTCCAGAACTACAGATAAGAATCTTCTTATATTTGGCAACCAGCACCCATAAGGGGCCCGAATTTTCACTTAGTGCAATATGAGGAATTTTCTTTAAAAATCTTCTTCGGATCTACAAGACAGAATCCTTTCATATTTGGTATATAGTATCTCAAGACGGGTAAGATTGATGTTTGTTCAAATCGTTCTTTCATCACTGTATAGGAATATCCCTTGTTGTCAACCAGCTTATCATCTCCTCTACTGGACCCTTTAGGAACTAGCGTATATGTGATTAAAGCACCTTCCAAATACATTTCAACAGGCAATGGATGTTCAGGTAATGAATGTTCAAGCACATCCAGCGGCACAGCAAAATCGTTGCCATTAACGTCAAAGTAGGATGGCGATTCGTTTCCATATCGACTTCAGCGATTACGTTACAGGCCTCACACGTGAAGTCAGTATCGGAACTTTCTCTAACAGCCTGACTGTAGTGTTCTAGTGAAATCCATTTGTTGCATGTATGGTGAGTTACAATTATTACACTGTACAGCTTCTTGTCTGGGGCGGATCGTCTGGTTGCAACTGGTCCGAGCATCAGACACAGTAGTAATAATTGTTTATGCCTGGGGTGATGACGATGAATGAAACGTTTCTGCGCACCGAAGGCGCACAGGGACGATGTGGGATTGAAATCCCTTGCGACCTGAATAACGTTATTTGCTTTATAGCTTTATTTGCTTATACTGGGGTTAGATACAAGCCGTACATATATTCTGCTTCAGAGACGTAGGCTAACACAATGAATAATACTCACATCGAAGACATCAGAACGTTCACTCAAACCATCAAGCCACACACACTGTCATCAAAGGGATATTTCGATAAGTATATTAACATATATGGTGATTAGCAATCATCGTTTGTAAAAAATAATTTTAATTTGTATAGATAAAAGCTAATGACCTATCCCGTTAATTTCTAAATCCATATCATGACTGTATAAACATGTCTATGTGTGTAATAATTCCGCCAAAACTCAAAAAGTTACGTTCTTCAAAAAGCAAAGGAAAAAACCAGTCCCGAGTATCGATCTCCAGTTATACGATCACAAACTAGAAGCAAACAAAGAGGCCAAATTTTTGGGATTTATCCTAGATAGTAATCTCAGTCTAAACAGTCACGTAAACTCCATTACGGTTAGAGCTACTAAACGTATCAATTTTCTGAAGATGATCAGAGGTAGAAATTGGGGAGCAAACAAAGATGTGCTTCTCAAGCTCTACAAAACATTTATACGTCCGGTACTAGAATACGGTGCCATAATAACAAGCGACCTAAGCAAAACCAACATTCAGAAGCTACAGAGGGTTCAAAATTATGCCCTGCGAGTGGCACTATGCAAACCGAAATGGACACCGATAAAGGAACTTCACGAGCTAGCAAAAATAGAAACTATTGATATGCGATTAAAAGACCTACAAAGCAAAACCCTGAACAGACCCCAAGATAGTGAATTAATGGTTGAGCTGAACGAACACCGATCTCTTAACAGAAAAACAAAATAAGTTTCCAGAAAATAAAAAAAAAAAAAAAAAAAAAAAAAAAATAATAAAATAAAATAAAATAAAAATTATACAATATAACTAAATCGCGTGGAGTCAGTGAGGATTGCCTCGCTACTCATAGGGAACTTTAGGATAGAGTCTGTGAGGACTGCCTCGCAACTCTGCTGAAGCGCGATTGAAACGCATTTAATAAGATTTATACAACAAAACCCTCCACATACTCCAGGATAGTGAATCAAGAGTGAAGCCGAACGAACACCGAACCCTAAACAGAAAAACAAAATAATCCACAGTAAATTAAAATTACTCAATAGAATTAAACTGCGTGGAGTCAGTGAGGATTGCCTCGCTACTCATTGAGATCTTTAGGATTGAGTCTGTGAGGATTGCCTCGCAACTCTGCGTGTGGGGAGTGGGCTCCGAAGAAACACACCCCTTACCCCATCCATAGCAACAATCACACAGCAGGCACAATATACAATAGCGGATACCTATCTTTCTCTCTACCTATAACTTTTCTAACTGAACATTCTCAAATTTTCTTGCAACACTCTTATCAAGAAGACGCATGGAAATGGTAGACAAAGCGTAGGAGGAATTGGTGCAACCTACCTTTCTGCAACATATACAAGAAACCACCAAACGCTAGGCAAGGATTGAAACAAGCTTGTCTGGCTGGGAACGAGTGTACATTTGATATAAATAAACATTTGAATAAGGATTGAACAGCCCTTGTAAGGGATTGAGGGTGTGTGTCAGTGAGAGGTTTTTTTTTTTTTTTTTTTTTTTTTTTTCTTGGGGGGAGCGTGGAGGAGGTCATTTGGAATTCCCGAAGGATAACCAGATACCTCAAAATCACATACGGCATCCTATCTCCCAGAAGGCTTGATGGATGACTCCCGGTTTTTCAAACTAAACTGTTGGAGCTTTCTCCACTTCTTTTTTGTAACCGATATGGTCATATACCGGGGCCGCTACCAAACCGGCGTTGCTGTTTGGTTTTCTTTTCTCTTCTTCCCTTAAACTTGCCATCGCACAACATTACATTCTGGCTCGTCACCATGGTGGGACTCAAACCTCTACCATCGCCGAACTGGAACCGAATAGAGCTCGCTATCTAATAGTTTTAAAGGCGTTGAGGGATTGAGTATTGACCATCTAACACTCAAACGTAAACTGCCGGGTATTCTAACCGCGTGCATAACCCCCTCAGACTCCATTTTGGGCAATAGGAAAGCTAGGCCTGTGTGATCCAAGGAAAAAAAAAATAAGGTTAACCGGGTCGCAAGGGATTTGTAAATCCCACATCGTCCCTGCGCGCCTTCGGCGCGCTAAAACCTTTCATTCATTCATTCTAATTACTCAGAAATAATTATCAGGCTTGATGAATACGATGTTGTTCGAATGCAACAAACACTGAATGAAGTGGAGAGAGACACAAACAATCAAGTAAAGTGAAATAAAATATTCTACGAAACACCCATTGCTTTCCTACAAAATGTCCCACCTTATCTACGAAAGGGTCTTTCTACGAAGTGACTTGTCTACAAAACGTCTTGTCTGCGAAATGGTTTTTCTACAAAACGTCTAGAAACCGTATAAAGTAAGGGAAATTTGTTTACTTTGAAGTTTCCATCTCAGATATTCCCTAAATTTAAATTAAATATACACAAATTATACACCAAAATGAAGGTTGCGATGTAAAGAACACAGAAAATATATGAAATCAACAAAGAGAGTTGACAGCAAGCACCAATGGTTCCGGTAAGTTTGCTCCCATCTTCGTACTAGAACTTGTTCTTCGCTTCACCCAATTACACCCAATTACACTCAATTATACCCAATTACCACCCGATTACTTCCCTATTAAAACCCAATTACTATCTCTCAATAAATATCAAATGAAAATATTGTGAATAGTTCAACCGGAAAAACAAGATGGCCTAGAATATGGCCCTTCGTACCAAAATGTTACACTTGTTAGCTTTCAGCTTAATGCTAAGTTATTTTTAGTATAAACAATATTTTTATTAATGGAAACACTGTAGTTACAGACAATATGTTTTACAATAAGGGAAAGAAACAAATATAATTATGAAGCGGTGAATGCAGCATACAGACACAACACTAGTTAAATCACAAAAATGAAGGGATTCAACAGAAAGCTTGATACTTATGTTGGTCGCCTCAATTATTTTTATTTGCATGAGAGTCGAAATAGTACAATTGTACTCCACAAACGTTTCTATCAGCATTGTTCAAAGTTGCGTTGCTGGTTCATTTTCGCAGTTATGCACAGGATGTGCTGTTACACTGTAAACAGAAGTTGTAACAACACGGTGTTTATAGGGAAATTTGCGGACTGAGTTTAGTAAATTAGGTCTGGTCGGAGTCTTTATCGAGACCCAGACCTACTTTACTGGACATGTTTTATAATTTTCACTACGAACAGTGAATGAGTTAAAGATTTTCATTACATGTCTCCTTTCCTGAAATTAGAACGATTCTTCAATATTAAAAGTGTGGTTTATAAGATTAATTTACAAGACTCAATCAACACACGCACTGTGCTAACTAAATTGGTTTAAACAATATTTATTCCAGAAAGCAGTGCTACACGTGTACCTTATATAATGATAATATCACTGAACGGCAAACAGTTTTCAGGATTGTACACGGTATAACAGAATCAGCAATAATCGGGATTGTTAGTAGACGAAGATTCGAAAGGAATAATAATAATAATAATAATAATAATAATAATAATAATAATAATAATAATAATAATAATAACACTTTGGCCAGCCGCTGATTTGTCGCTGTTCTCGGATGAGAAGGCCTTGGTTACCCCACCCAACTGCCTCCCTATTCCCACGCTTCTCCTCTCCTCCCAACACTCGGAGACGAACTGTTTGATGACATCCCTTGCCCTATTCTTCCCAATCTCTTCGATTAGCATATTAACCCCTCCTTCGAGTCTCCCCCTAACCACATGTCCTTCATTCTCCAATCCAACTTCCCCATTATACTCCCAGTGAATCTTATTCTTTTAGACTAGTACTTTATGCATTCTAGAAGAAAGTGTTCCAGGGTCTCCATCATGCCCAAATTACACACCTGGCACTCTTTTTCACTGTTTTCCCCAATTTTTCCCCTCAGCTCCAAGGATCGCGACCTCAGCTTAAACAACAGTGACCCCCCCCCCCCAAAGGTGCCATCAAGGTACTCTTCAAAACCTGGCTTCTCTTTATCACGCAGGCCAACCAAAGACCTCTTTGATTTGACCCCCTCTCGCCAATTACAGTTACAATCCTCCATAAGCTTATACGAGTCGTCTCCTTTGTTCAAGAGCACTTTTCAAAGGATGATGGCATGAGTCAGCTGTGGAACTCGCATATCGCTGTCAACGAATCGCACCATCAGTGAAAATGGAGCCAAATTGTCCTTTAGGATACAGATGTTCATTTGCCCACATATACACATGCACCTGTTCAAGAACCATTATTGTTTGTAAATTCTACAATGTAACGCTGAAGTATTCAAATAGGCTTATTTTGATTTCGAAATAAAATATGGTTAAAAAAAAATCTACACGGAGGCGCACCGAAGTAGGCAGTTGCAATTTAAAGCGGTGAAAGCCCGTCACAAAAGCAGATCAAGGAGGAAGTCGGTGTTATTTCGTAGATAATAGAACTTGACAAAAGGGCCCAGCCTCAAGAGCAGCGATCTGCGAGATCGTTTAATCTACAAACGGACAAGAGTAGAAGAAGTTGGACAGTACAGGGAAGAAATGAAGAAGAAGAGGTAGGCGATCCTTAATACATGGATGCCATTTGAATAAGAATTAATATGCTGCGTTGGCGACAATATGAATTCAAATCCTTGCCATTGGGCAGCTAATTTAATAATTTCATAAGTAAGTAGAGTTTTATGTTGAAAAGTTTAATACCGAGACCGGAAATTCAAGGGAAGATGAAGTTCGTTAGAATATGAGTTCTTGTCAGCGAAACCTGCAAGCCATACCTTGTCGAAGGCCTTACTGACATCACAAAAATGACTCTAATCTCTTTTCATTCATCTAACGCTCTGCAGAATTCGTCATACATGTGAGTAAGTTGGAGAACAGTCGAATCACCTGGTCTAAAACCTGACCGGAATTGACTAAGAGCGTTGGTATTGTTCAGGAATTGTCAGAGTCGTTTGAAAATACATTTTTCAAAGACTTTACCACCGCAGCTAATCAGAGATATGAGGTGATAGTTGCTAACTATGTTTGCGGGTTGTTTATTCAGAATTGGAGAAACGTTTGCCTTTTTCCACATTGAAAAGAAATACGAGTTGTTCAGCAGTATGTCGAAAAAAACAAAAGTGGTTCACGTAGTGAAGCTTTACATTCTTTAAAGACATGGACTGAAAAGGACAGGAGCCGACGCCTTGAATACCTTTACAGATTTCAGTGCTTCGTGCACCTCACTACATTGAAGGGTTATACAATCAATTGTCTGTGGGGGCAGAGTATAAGATCTGACAGGGATGTGCGGAGGTCATCGACGGAAGAGACAGAACAGAAGTATTCATTGAGTACTTCCGCTGTCTCAATATTTGAGGAATATATTTTGTTCATGTGGTTGATAACTGGAATTTGAGCAGAGCGGCTACTACCAAAGAAAGATTTTAGTGTCTTCCAAAACTGAGAAATCTGGGTTTCGTTACTCCTCAAGGTAGACTGGACTATGGATAAGTGTGAGGTTTTTGCCTACCTAATAGCTGAAACAACTTCATTCCCTTTAAGTTTGTAGTTTGCCCATGCGTTCGGAAGGCCACTTCCTTCGGCTACGCGGTACAACCGTTTTCTTTGTTTTATTAGTAATCGTATTTCGTTGTGCATCCATTTCGGCTGATTAGACCTCGAAGTAATGTATTTGTTTGATATATGTTTGGAATCGGTATCGATTAGGTTGTCGATGAAGTTAGAGACTATGGTATCTAAACATGGATTATCAAATAGAGAATTCCAGTCTTCGTGTGAGAGTATGATATTTAATGCGTCGTAATTGCAAAGGGAGAATAACCAAATACGTCACATGAAAGTGTGTGGTCTTGGTTTTGGAAACTCGACTTTAATGGTAATTCGACAGTGATAGCGGATCATGTCGGGGATAATCGGTTCTAAGACCTCGCAGGTGTTCACGTTCACTGTGTCGCTAACCGCAAAAAATTCTATCAATGACGCTGACGACTCGGTAAAACACGTTGGCTCATTCACAATCTATCTGAGATTAAACTAATTCATTATGTCAGAAAATCTGCTTTCTGTGTGGTTTAGCTGGTTATCATTACTAAAATCAAATGTAACAATTAAGTCATCGACTCGCGTATCTCTTGCTTTTTCGGTTGAGATTGCATCCCATGTGTCTTGAGGGCGGTTGGGTAGGCAGGCGATAGAGAACCCCTAATAATAGAGACCTATGTCGTTTTGTAAATACCTCAGCCCATAAGCACTCCGTATTCAGGGTCTGAAGGTCGATTCTGCGTCGAAAAGAAATACCATTTCTAATGTAAATATCAACTCCTCCACCTCTAGTCGGACGATTAAATCGCAATGATTCTTGGAATCCATGGATTAAGACATCAGTTGTTGGTTCGCTGTTCTGCAACCAAGTCTCAGTAAGAGCCAGACCGTCAGGTGGTGAAGATTCACATTGAACACGATCCAATTTGGGTTTCAGGCTTTGAATGTTGACATGTAGAATTTTCAGGGTATTCTAATCATGCTCTGAGTTGACAGAGATCGGGCCAGGGTTGGTTTCGATATCACCCGACAATAATAAAAGAATAGCCAAGTACGAGAAAGCTAAAACGGTAACTGAAACTGCAATTCTAACGGATTGAGTCAGTGTTGACTTCAAGGCATCCAAATCTTGATAAGCATATGGATTAACGTAAGTATAGCTTGTCAACCAGTTTGTGTAATGGGATCGCCCACTGGTGATGGAGTACTCGGTGTGTTGCCACAGCAGCAACGCTTTCATGCTGCCCCAACTCCAATGAGACGCATAAAGAGATAAGTCAAAATACAGATAGACTCATCTTTCAGAAGTCTGTGCCTTAAGCTACGAATATAGACCACAACGTTAAAGGTACCAATCCGAGCACGGATGATCAACACAACACATTATGCAATCTGTGGATGATAATAAAAACTTTGTGCTCATATATAGGTACCAGTCATGATTACATGCAACGAGACGGCTGGCTGTACTTAGTAAAGAAGGTGCATTCAGGTTGGCTCTAGGACAGAAGTCATAGTGGTCTCTGAATGATGTAGAAAAAGTAGATGCGAAAGGAAAAGATAAAACATAAACTAATAAAAAATAAAAACAGAACATTAGGTACAAAAATACTTAGGTAGTATCAGAATGTATGTAGAAGAGAAAGGCTGCCTTGGCCTCGGAAGCGATTTGGTAATTACTTTGGATGTGAAACTATTTAGGTAATATATAATATATAGGTAATCTAGAATAATATAAGGTCTGGGACGTTGGTCTTATTCACAAGCTGGAGAAGATTGGAGTCTCGGGCGAGTTTTTGTTGTTCCTGAAATCATATCTTTCGGCTCGTTTTCAATGTGTCGTGATAGGATCGGAAGCATCGTCTTGGAGGTCCGTTACCGCTGGTGTACCACAAGGGCTAATACTTGGACTTTTATTGTTCTGGTTTTATTCTAATGACATAACCGAAGACCTAAACAGCAGTATACGTCTCTTTGCCGACGATACGTCCCTATACTTAATTGTGGAATCCCGGAGCGAGCTTCGAACATAATAAATCAAGATCTGGCTACTATAGAACATTGGGCAAAACCGTGGTTGGTAGAATTTAATCCAAATAAAACAGAAAGTATGGTTATATCCCGTAAAACTATCCCGTTTGCCCACCCGCCTTTATTCTTGGGAAACACCTGGATAGCCGAAGTTCACAACCTTAAACACATAGGAGTTACATTAAATATCAGATGTACGTGGGACGACCACATTGATCGTATATGCACCAAAGACTGGTCTCGACTAGATTAAGTGAGGAAACAAAAATTCATCCTCGATCGAGGCGTATTAGAAAAAAATATATTTTGCTTTTGTTACACCCCTTCTCGTTACGCTGATGTCGTTTGGGATAATTGTTCGACAGACAGCGAAAGTCGTTGCCTTAGAAACAATACAGATTGCAGCCGCCAGGATCATTACGGGAGCAGCGATAAGTTGTAGCAAGGCCCTGCCCTACTCCGAAACACGTTGGGACCCCCTTCAAGAAAGACACCGGAAACGTAAGTTGATACAATTTTTCAAAATGTATCATCACGTGTCATCCTTATACATCTCAAATAAAGTTCCTCCACATGTTTCACTGTTGAATCCATCGCTCGACCTCCGATTATGCCATACTCACAGAGTCCCATTTTCTCGCACACAATTGTATAAGAATTCTTTCATCCCCAGCGTAACAAACGAATGGAATAATTTGCCCTTAACTGTTCGCGAGAACTCGGCTCTGCGTAACTTCAAAACCCTTTTAAACGCTGATAATCTACGGCCACCTACGTTTTACAGTAGTTCTAAATCTCACACAGCCCAAATTTACCATGTAGTAGCTTAAAGTACCATTTATATGAAAAATATTTGGCGGACACACCTCACTGCCAATGTGGGTAGTGCGAGACACCAGAGCATTTTCGTTTACATTATCCTATCTTCTCAACTGTTAGAAATAATACAATCAACCTACTGCCATTTTCTCTTGATATTTCGATTCTTCTTTTTGGCTCAGAACACCTAAATAATCAAGCCAACCAACTGGTCTTTAAGTTGGTGCAAGAATGTATCATGTTAAGTGGACGCTTCCAGTGATGTCAGTGTTTTGATCCGCCTTGTGAGAAAACCAATCGTGTCCGACTGGCAGAGTCACCCACCATACTCGCACCTTAGCTTGCTCAATGCCGTCAAGTCTCCGCAATACTTTATTGGTACAAAGGTTGGCAACCATGCTGCCGAGCGACCGCAGCCTATTGAGATGTCCCTGTGACGTCGTCACGCCACAGGGGACGTTTTGGCGGCGGCGTGATGGCGTTGTGGCAGCGTTAGGTATTATCGGGGTACCTCGTGATTTTTTGCTTAGGCAGCCCACTGGGGCCCTTGGTGTTTTCAGGATGACTTTCCCTTTTTTCTCTCATCATTTCCTTCTTTTGTGCCTATCTTTTAATCTGTCTTTTCTTCTTTTCCCGTTTGAAGCAAATAAATTCTTCTATATTTTTTCCACACACTCAGTAATTCCAGGTAAAGTTTAAACAATATCTCACACTTCTCCATGGTGGTCTGGGTCCATGTCTTCCCATGTGTGTTTGTTCCCTACCCGAACAGAACGCCACACTTACAGTTACTGACATTTGCTTTGATATACTCTTTTCGATTAAGTGTGTCTGCTTTGCTGCTGGGTTAACGAGTCAATATTGTTCCAGACTCCCGAGAAGGTGTGGACGGACAATTCTGTCGAGTTTTTAATTTACCGTTTGTCTTGTGTCCATCCCCGAAGGGTTTCTATGTACCTGGCATGCACTATCAAATGACCTGGACAGTCTTTTATTCTTCCAGTCATGCATAAAAAGGGACACGTGAAGATTATAGAGGTCATCAAATTTTAGAATTCCGAACCATTTGAAAAGGGGGTCCGCGTGCGAGTTATATACTTTTTTAGTTATTATTCCAGTCCAAGTTAATTAATTATTGAATCGGTCGTCCCACCGCCCGGGCATAATCTTGGGCGGTGGGCGACTGATTTTGTAATTGATCAACAATTGTATCAACTGTATTAAACTGGCATCAAAATCCTTCATACTGTCAGTAAATGGTTCAGTTCAGATCATACAGATCACCAGATGCGTAAAAGCGAAACATACTACTTCACATGTTTAGCCTCTGTTAATAGCTTGGTTAGAGTATTTATTTGAAACAGAAATGGCTGACACATGGCTTCGTCAACAATCAGACCAGGTATCTGTAATTCTCTCAAAGCGATTGGTATTCTGATCAGCTATAAATAGTTGTCGTGTGCAAATTTTGGCATCTGGCTGTTCTGATCCATCTAGTTTGAATTTAATAGTACGCGCACCCTTCAATGTAGCTTGTCTTTGGACAATATCATTTTGGTGTCAAAGAAAGTATAACATGTAACTGTGCACCTACTGATGAAGATTAAATGCACCCACAAGCTGCTGTCTTGTATGTGTATTTAACTCCTTCCCTGCTGGTGGCAGATATCCCTGTCCAGTGCAGAATGTCTCTTCCCACTGAAATATGTACAGTACCGCTGCCATTGACTCTTCACTTTCCACATTTGGCAATATTTCCACGACTGCAATAAGATTAGATCACTACTTATACCCTTTTGGGAATAATCATCAGAAATTTAATTAATGAAGCACCAGGTACAACCGGGTGCTTTATTAGTTGAAAGTTTTATTTATGGTTTTCCTTACCTGGTAAACGCATGCGTGGACATCACTGCCCACACGTGGTTTACGACCAATCCACGGTGATTGTTCTGTATAATTTGGGAATGTTTAATCAAATTTTCCCGTGTAAATTGAATGGATTTTGCACCAATGAATTCGTGAAATACAACAGCCATGACTAGATTTGATGAAAGATATCTTACAAATACTCAGCGGGTTAAGAGGTAATATATTAATTGCTCTAAAATATAAGAAACGGGTCAATGAATTGTGTACCTGGAGTGATATGGTTCAATAGTAAATACATACATGTAGTGGCATATACATGTAGTTGTATAAACATGGACACAAATATCAGTATATGCGCGATGTGAATTCATAATGACCGGCCTGTCGATCGAATCTCAACCTGCCAGATCATGACATTGACAAACTGACTCCACTTTACCCATTTATTTTAATCTCAATTTTTTTTTTCCATCCTTTTAACCAGTTTGAAAATACATGTACCTCTAATGTATCACTCTATCACAAATATTAATTTATGGAGGGAGGTGATAGGGAAAGAAGTGGATGATGAGGGTAAAATGGAGGTGGATAGTGATCACAACTTGATTACAGTGACGATCAGGGCCAAAAATCTAGTAAAAAGCAAAGGAAGCTTTAAGGAGATTTGGGAACTCAAAAGGATGCTGACTGGGCGAAGTTCAATGAAAAACTGAAACCAAAGCTTGCAACCGTACCCAAGAGGGGCAGTGTCCAGAAGATGGCCGACGCCATAGTTGCGAGCCTGGTGGGGGCAGGGAAGGAAAGTGTAGGAAAGATCAGGGTGCCAACACGGAACTTGGGTACAGAGTGAATGAAGAAATGAAAAGGGCCATAAAGGGAAGAAAAGCTAAATGTGCTGCATACAGGAGAAGTAGACAACTTAAGGGGGCGGAAAGCAACGAGGCCACAGTAGCAAAGGAAGAATACCAGCAAGCACGAAATAAAGTAAATAAGATTAAAGACGATAATCGGAGAGCACGAAATAGCAGTCTTATTAGGACGATAAGAACGACAGGGGGGTCGAGTTCGAACGTATTTTGGAAATGGGTGAATAAACGTAACAAAGGAAGTAACCCACAGAGTATTAAAGTAGATGGCAGAGTTACAGTCGAGCAAGATCAAGTCGCATCAGGACTAGTCAAGCACTGGGAAAAGGTAAACGATAAGCGCTGGGACATGTGGGGCCCACCTGAGTGTCCGAATCAAAACCTATCGAACTTCGTGTGCAGCGAAATTAAAACGGAAGAGGTGCGAAAGGTGATATCAAAATTAAGGGATGGAAAAGCGGGAGGAGTGGATGAAATTTCTAACGGGTCTATCAAAAAAGGGAGAGGAATTCGCGGTAAGCCTAACTGCCCTATTCAATCTAGCCATAGAAAACCAAAAGGTCCCAAAGGAATGGAGAGAAAGCAAAGTGACATTTATTCACAAAAAGGGGAAAAAGACGTTCCGGATAACTATCGAGGGATCTCTGTCAGTAGCAACATTGGAAAGGTTTTCTGTAAAATCCTGCATAGGGGACTAGAGGAGGTGATAGAAGAGAAGGAATTTTTGGGAGAATCCAGAATGGCTTCAGGAAGAGGAGGAGAGTTACTGACCATCTTTTCACGCTATCTCAAATGATAGAATCCGTGAAAGCAAAAAAGAAAAAGATGTTTATGACCTTTTTGGTTGTCAAAAAGGCATATGATAGCGTATGGAGGGAGGGTATGTGGCGCAAGCTGGAGGCTCTGGGCTTAGGAGGCGAGTTTGTTGGAAGTATGAAAGCATTATATAAATATGTACAGAGTGAGGCGAGTTTGTTGGAATTATGAAAGCATTATATAAAGATGTACAGATTGAACTTAGCCTGGGAAACATTACAACAAAACGTGTGCCTATGGAGATAGGCCTAAAACAGGGGTGTATCCTTTCGCCAATCCTGTTTGCATTGTACATCAAAGGTTTAGGAGATGAACTCCTGCGTAGCGACGAAAGGGTAGCAGTTGGGGACTTGAAGATCCCAGGGCTATTTTTTGCAGACGATATGGTTCTAGTGTCAGAAAGCGAAAAGGTGCTAACGAAAATGATGGGAATTGTTGGTAAATATGGGAGCAAATGGAGACTTCAACTTAAGGAAAGCAAGAGCAAAGCTATACCTTTGGGCCGAAAGGTGGGCCCCACTCGAAGGTGGAGAGTGGGTGAGTTCTGCATTTCGGAAGGGAGCAGCAAACTTCTCACTGTAGGAGAGACAGGTGATTACGAGTATTTGGGGGTAAATATAAACATTACAGGAAGAGGCATATACCGAAACCACACAAATATATTGACTTTGAAGGGGAAGCGAATCCTTAACCAAATGAAACTTATAAGAAGAAACAGTTTCAATAAGGTTTTCGTAGGGAAAACCATTTGGGAAATGGTGGGTGTTGCCAAGTATAACATACGGTACGTAAGTGGTACCCCTAAACCAGACGGCCGTAAAGAGCTTGGAAATCCCGCAGAACGATGCAGGTCGATGGATAACGGAGTCGAGTAATGCCGCAGCGCTAGAAGCAATCCAGGGTGAGCTTGGGTGGATGAGGATCAAGGACAGGATAGACCTATTGAAACTCGGATATCTTAATTATTTGGTAAATCTCCCCGACAGCCGATGGTGTAAAGTAATTTTTCTGAGAATTTTCAACTCAAATATCAAAACGGGGTGGAGATCTCGGATCTGGACGTTGGGGCAAACCTGGGTTTAAAAATCATCAGAGAAAGGCTCATGGAGGATTGTAACCGTAATTGGCGAGAGGGGCGCAAATCAAAGAGGTCTTTGGGTGACCTGCGTGATAAAGAGAAGCCAGGTTTTGAAGAGTACCTTGATGGCACCTTTTGAGGGTCACTGTTGTTCAAGCTGAGGTCGCGAACCCTGGAGCTGAGGGGAAAAATTGGGAAAGACGGGGAAAGGGAGTGCCAGATGTGTAAATTGGACATGGTGGAGACCCTGGAACACTTTCTTCTAGAATGCCTAAAGTACCAGTCTAAAAGAATGAGATTCACTGGGAGTACAATGGGGAAGTGGGACAGGAGAATGAAGGACATGTGGTTAGGGGGAGACTCAAAGGAGAGGGTTAATATGCTAATCGGAGAGATTGGGAAGAATGGGGTAAGGGATGTCATCAAGCAGTTCGTCTCCGAGTATTGGGAGGAGAGGAGAAGCGTGGGAATAGGGAGGCAGTTGGGAGTACAGGGGTAACCAAGGCCTTCTCGTCCGAGAACCGCGACAAATCAGCGGCTGGCCAAAGTGTTATTATTATTATATCTAAACCATACATTACTCAGTTGTAACTTCACATTTTTAGGAGATGACTTACATGAGCCTTTGGCTTGATGTCGAATCCTGTTATTACAGTTAACTATTACTTATTGAGATTTTCAGTATATTAAGTGTAGTTTGTATGATGAGTATGAGTGCAGAAATAGTTGAGCAGAAACCAAAGTAATTATGCTTGAATACATGGTCCTACAGACAGTCAGCATGGAGTGGTCGTAATCCACACGTAGACACTGATGTCCACGCATACATTTACCAGGTAATAAAAAACATCATCAGCAAATTTTTAATTGATGAAGAACCGGTGCTTCATTAAATAAATTTTTGATGATTATTCTATGCATTCGTCCATATGTCTCTGTCTGCACTCATATTTCTGTTCGCGTTATAACTTGAACAACACTGCTCAGATTTCGATGAAATTTCATACAAATGTTCACTGTCATAACGTCTTTAAGGAGCATCAGCCAGTTTGCTGTTGAAATTTGTTTTCTGTGAATTATGTCACTTGTATACATAAAAATAGATTATTTTCGTCTGTTCGCCTCAAATGAGCCTCTAATCATATTTCTTACTTTTCACTTTTCAGACTTATCCTCCTTTTTAACTTTGAAAATTCGCAGTTTGCCTCATAAAATAGCCGATATTTTGGCTGTTCGCCTCATAAATTTGGAATGAAGATTGCTTATGAAAAAAGGCTTTCAAATGAGTCATGCCCCTGCAGTAAAACACAGAAAATACATGCAAATCACATGCCCACATGTAGCATTATGTATTTGTTTTCTATCTCTTATGTGGACGATCAAATCGTCACTAGACTTCAGTAACAGGTGTTTCTGGCCTTTACAGTTACTACTGGGTTCGGGGTGGGGGAGGGGGTAATTAGTTTTTGCTATAAAACAAAGACAATAAATTCACATCTCGCATGTCGATGATCTGAATGATACAAATTATTGGTGCATGTAGATCTCACAATTTTTACTGGGTTGGATTTCTCTCTTATAAAAAACAAAGACAATAAACCCCTTATGTGTGTACGCCTAGTGATGAAAATATGTCCATCTTAGCATTTTTAGAGAAGTGGGTGGGCGGGGTGGGGTGGGGTGTATATAAAATGTTTAGCATGCTCTTTTTACAATTACAATCATTTGAAAAGGAGGTCCGTGTGCGAGTTATATACTTTTTTAGTTATTATTCCATCCCAGGTTGATTAACATAACCTTGGGCGGTGGGCGACTGATTTTGTAATTGATCGACTTGGAATCGATTGGGGGTTCAGGCCACAAGATTGTGATAAGTCATCTATTCAATTTCTTGTACCACCTTTATGAGTTAATTATTCACGAAACTTGGAAGATGACCCGAATAAGCTATAAGCTTATCGTCAAATCCCTACAACACTCAATGTCTATTGCAATTTTGATAAATATTACACAGTGTTTTGTTGTTTACTGTTTTTTGCTTTTGTAGGATTTACGGTGTTATGTAACATTTAACATTCTCTATTGAATAAATATTGTTTAAACTAAATTACATCACCATGGTTACTTTGGTGTTTTGAGTTTTAAAATAGGTTTATGAACACTTCAAGGATTTTACACAGAAAACCTTTGCCCCTTGAGATGTGTTGCTGGGTGGTCGATCAAACGCTCAAAGATTTAAATTATCAACATCGGGAAAATGAGTAACGAAAATCTTCAACTCGTTAATGGTTTGTAGTACATGAAATGCGTCCAGTAAAAAAGGTCTGGATCTCGCTTAACACTCGGATCAGACCTTATTTACTGAATTCATTCTGTAAATTTCTAGCATTCGACCAGTTAACCCTTTACCCAACGTAACGGCCAAAACCGGCCAGCGCTATTCTCAAAAATCGCCAATTAATTTTCATTATTTTTTTCATTTTTTGTCTCAAAAACATAGGTTATGACCCCTCGTTGGAACGAGCTCGCCGAGCTCGTTCCAACGAGGGGTCATAACCTATGTTTTTGAGACAAAAAATGAAAAAAATTAGTTATTCAAGAATTATTTTTGCAAGTGTCGTCTGCTTTTCAGGTTAGGTAAAGGGTTAAAAAGTAGCATGATATTGTTCTGAAACCCCATGGTATATCAGGAATATCCCGGAATATCATGGTATTTGGGCAGGGAAACACCCAAATAGTCCTATGCATTTTGGCCATATCGGCCGCTACATTTAGCCCGAATCGCCCTCTACAGTGCCCGAACAGTCCTTGGAATTTGGTCCATGCCGCCCAATAGTAGTTGTGACCATAAGGTCTTTGTGGGAAACAACAGAAAAAGGAACAATATTTTCACAATATTTGCTTTTATTTTTTACACTTCCTTCGAGAAGCATACAAACATAGGATGTCAACAAAAATGTTCCGAAAAATATAGGAGCATATAATACATTTCATAACATTATGATGTATTTATGAACTGTCGCCAGGTTAGATAAGAATAAATTTAAATAACGTGTATATATATTATTTTACTATCAGATGTTGAAAAGCAACATTTGGTAACAAAGTGATATTTATGAACTGTCGCCATGTTAGATATGAATAATTCACGTTTGATTTTGAATACTTGTCGGAGCAATGTTTATAAATATTATTTGACTAGCCGATGTTGAACATTTGGTAATAAAATGATACGATCTGTCGCTAGGTTAGATATGAATAATTTTAAATAAATTTTTGTCGGAGCAACGTTGATAAATATCACTTTACTACCAGATATTGAAAGATGTCGTCGGCATTTTTAAGCATTTAGTAACAAAATGACATATATAAACTGTCGTTAATTACATTTTAAATAAATTATTGTCAGAGCGACTTTTATAAATGTTAGCGATGATTTGTAAATGTAATGCGTCTATTATCTCAGCAATCTTAATTGATAGTGCTTACCCCCGTGGCTGTGTGGCTTTAGGCAAGGGGTAAAAGTGTCACCAGTCTGTTTCACAGTTGCCAAACACGCATTTTATTTTGATCTAACAGAGCACCACCAGTAGACAACACTTTTCTACTCGTCATTTCTGGTGTATGAAAACCCCATATTACTCAAATAATGTTTACTCAATAAATACTTGCACAATACAAACAAGTACACAAAGATAACGAAACGAACATTTCACAATTAATCACAATCAATTAAATGTACTCAATAATGTTTACTCAATAACTGGACTAAGGAGAAGATTTTGAAGGTGAACTACTTGTTTAAATTGCAGTTACTTTTTGTACACGATTGGCATTGGCGTATCTTACCTGCCTTCTCCAATGCTTTCTTCGAAACTGTAGATCAATAAACTAATAGATGTACTGGACAATCCAGACTTCTTCACATAGCAGAACAAAAACAAAAATTTAGGCAATCCCCCGTAATACTTATGCCCCAAAATATGGATTGAACTTAATCATGAAGTTCGCATGTTAACTAATAATAATAAAAATAACACTTTGGCCGACCGCTGATCTGTCGCGGTTCACGGATGATAAGGCCTTGTTTACCAACGCCCTTCCAACTGCCTCCCTATTCCCACACTTTTTCTCTCCTCCCAACACTAAGAGACGAACTGATTGATGACATCCCTTGCCCCATTCTTCCAAATCTCTCCGATTGGTATATTAACCCTCTCCTTTGAGTCTCTCACTAACCACATATCCTTCATTCTCCCATCCCACTTCCCCATTATGCTCCCAGTGAATCTTATTCTTTTAGACTGGTATTTTGGCCATTCAAGATGAAAGTGTTCCAGGGTCTCCACCACGCCCAAATTACACATCTGACACTCTTTTTCACTGTTTTCCCAATTTCTCCTCTCAACTCCAGGGACAGCGACGTAAGCTTGAACAACAGTGACCCCCCCCCCATACCATCAAGATACTCTTCAAAATCAGGCTTCTCTTTATCACGCAGGTCACCCAAAGACTTCTTTGATTTGACCCCTTCTCGCCAATTAAGGTTACCATCTCCATGACCCTTTCTCTGTCGACATTTTTACCCTAATATACCCCACCGTTTAGGTCCGAGATATCCAACCAGTAGTTCTCTATTAGTTCCCTCACTTGGACCATCCACCCTGTTTTGATATTTGAGTTGAAAATGTTCTGTAACATTACTTTACACCATCGATTGTCGGGGAGATTTATCAAATAATTAAGATAACCGAGTTTTAATAATTCTATCCTGCCCCTGATCCTCATCCACCCAAGCTCACGCCTGATTGTTTCTAGTGCTGCGGGATTACTCGACCCAGTTATCCATCGGCCAGCATCGTTCTGCAGGGTTTTCAAGCTCTTTACAGCCGTCTGGTTTAGGGGTGCCACTTCCGTATCATATGTTATACTTGGCAGACCTACCATTTCCCAAATGGTTTTCCCCACGAAACCTTATTGGAACTGTTTCTCCCTATGAGTTTCATTTGCTTAAGGATTCGCCTCCCCTTCAGAATCAATTTATCTGTGTGATTTCGGTAGATACCTTTTCTCGTGATGTTTATATTTACCCGTAAGATACTCGTAGTCACCCGTCTCCCCTACACCAGTTTGCTGCTACCTTCTGAATACAGAACTGACTTTAAAAAAAGATTAATTTCAATGTTCATATCATCCTATTCTTAGACGAAAGAGTGTGATAATCCGCATTGCCCGGACTATGCTATTCAATTGCAACAGGGCTATTGCACTAATTTTACTTCGGACGCCTATGAAGCTCATATTTCTACTCACACTTGCTGCATCTGGGGGTCTCGTCTGAGAAACATCCTGTTTTGATCAACTATCACTCTGCTATGTAAAGCGGTAGCTCACTGCTTCACCGCTTTAGTAATTTATTCCCAACATAGTATGGTATGGTGTGTAATGTGGTGTACTGTACAGTAGCGTAGTAATGGCATGGTATTTTATGGTATAGTGGGATATAAGTTAGTTTGGTATAACATATTATATTATATACTACTCAAAGTTTGCTAAGCACCAAGTATATCCAACTACCTGTTTTACATTTTAGGTGAAATATTGTAATGAAAAGTCTATATATTTTTTATTTAATTATATCTTTAATGATTTAAGTACATAAATTGAGATTTTATTTGTGGTGGATATTATATTTTAGCTTTTGAATACGATAATCATGGAAAATGGATATTATTGGTAAAAAAGGAAATTTTTAGATTTGCCATAAAGTTGACGGAGAGAATTGGTATGGGTTCAGTTTCGAGTATGAGACTCATTACTGTTAATTACAGCTTGACAATGCCTTCTCATTCTCTCAATAAGGTGGTTCTTGGTGGTCCTTTGTGGGATGTTGTTCCATTCTTGGACCAGCATGACACCAAGTTCATGGACACTTCTTGGCTGAACTGGACGGGCTGAAATTGCAAGCTGCAACTGATTCAAGACATGTTCGATTGGATTGAGGTCTGGGGATCTCGCCGGCCAGTGCACACGCTCAATCCCATCCCTCTGTCGGTACTTCCCGGCAGCAACATGAGGACGGGCATTATCGTCCATCGGAATGAATCTATCACCCACTGCACCTGCATAAATCTGACGTGGACATCTAGGATCTCATCAATATACCACTGTGCAGTCAATGTACCACGTTCAAGGACACAGAGCTCTGTACGTCCATCCCTGCTGATATTTATTTATTTATTGGTGTTTAAGATCACATACTTATGCACAGTGGCTAATCATGACCGTGACAGTTTTACGGGTGGAGGAAGCCGGAGTACCTGGAGAGAACCACCGAGCAATGACGAGCAGCTGCCAGCTCCCCAACATCGTAACTCCGCACTGCAGCACAGGCAGGGTTAGACTGGTTGAAGACATGCGCACCATCGACGTGCAGTACGCCTTAGTACACGGCGTCATCATGCCCCCTTGTGGACAATCGTGGTTAAGTTCCTCGCCCAAGGCCACAACGCGTGAGTCCGAATCGATTGCTCAGACGGTCATCCATCCGAGGAATAACCGGGCTCGACGTTGCTTAACTTCGGTGATATGACGAGAACCGGTTACCGCAACGCCACCGCGCCCCCATCCCTGCTGATGCCGCCCAAGACCATGATTGACCCTCCACCATAGCGGTCATGCTCAGCAATGTTGGCTGCATGGAATCGCTCTCCTGGTCTTCCCCATACCCTAGAACGCCTATCTCTGTGGTCTAGGCAGTACCTTGACTCATCTGTAAAAAGGACAGGTCGCCAATCTTCTCTGGTCTACCCAACGTGGCCCATGGCCCATTCATATCGTGCCTGGCAGTGGTTCTGGGACAGCGGAATGCAAACACATGGTCTTCTCGGTCGGTGACCATCTTCGTGCAACCTTGCCCGGATGGTTTGCGTCGAAACATTTACCCCGGATGCATTCTGAAGGTCACTCCGAAGCTGGGTTGCTGTGATCATAAACCGGTCTTTAGCTGGAGATGTTGCCCTGTCTCTTCCACTACCATGCCATCTTACTGGTGTGTCATACTGCTGAAATCTTGCCCAGGCTCTAGTGATCACCGTATGGTGCACACTAAAGGGCTTCACCAACCTGAAGATGGGTAGCTCCTTGCTCCACCATCCCTACAGCCCGCCACATTACTGCTTCAGACAAATGCCTTCTTGCATTTGCATGTGCCATATTCAGTTATTAAATCACAAGGGTTTGTGTTGAAATGAAGATCGAATAGCCTACACATGTCATGTGCATGTAGACAGCACACGAAAACATAATGAAAATCAAGGGGTACATGCTTTCCATGACTGTCACGAAAAGTCTGCCTGTCAAGGGAGCTAATGTAAACACCGGGGACCATCTCAATACATTTCTCAATCATATCCACCAAAAATATCGCAAATATATCACAAGCAAATTTCACAATAATGTGTCAAATATTTGGTGCTTAACAAACTTTGAGTAGTATAGTATTGTATAGTGTGGGTGGTGTCCTGTAGTTTTGTATGGTATGGTATGGTTCGTTATTGTATGGTATGGTACGGTATTATTGTGCTGTATTGCATTGTATTGTACGGGGCGGTATTGTAAACTTATTCTTAAAGTTACCCCTAGTCTGTATTACCTTCTTTCTCTAATTTTGTGTTAGTGAGTTGGTCAAAGCATGGGTGTGACTTGCTGTTACCATCGGGATCTACCTTGAATCTATCTTGTATTTACCCTGCATTTACTTTGCATGGCACTCCCATATTTCCGGAGCCGCCCACAAAACGTTTGCAATTGACCACTTGTCAGTATTCGGTTCTGTATTAATGTCGCACATATTGTTTCTTTTTGTTCTTGAGGGAATACCAGGTAGATATCCACTCTGGCTTTGGTATCCCCTAGCAATATGCATTTTATCTTTTACCAGAATAGTTATTCATGTGTATTGTTTAGTTTGCTTTTGTGTACTGCTGAATAAAGTTATCTATCTATCTAAGTACAAACAAGTACACAGAGATAACGAGGGGCAAACAACTAGTGATAAGTAATCGAAAACAAACATGAAAAATGATTTTGAAAAACTCTCAAACATTCGAAATAACTTATTATTTACTAAAATTAATAAAAATTCATTTTAAAATATTAAAAAAGATGGGAATGAGCAATTTTTTCTGGAGGACGGTTTGGGTCCATTAGCGGCCGGTTTGGAACAAAGTCTGATATGAAGGACTATTACACAAACTCGTGAAAATAGGCATAAATACAGGCAAACGTTTCAAACAGTTTGAGTCATACCTAACGAATAGCACCGTTGAGGAACTACTCCTTGACTGTGCGTGCTCCCCCAAGCGATGTTTTCGTGTTCTGCGAGCAAATATCCCGGTGCTCTGTCCGAATTTGCTCAAAATTCAACAGCAGTCAGAACCACAGCTTGTATGTGCATGAACAGCGAAGAACGACACCACCATGGACATCACAAACATGGTTACTAATATATATAATATTAAGAAGCTATTTTAACTCGCGATTTTAAGAAGCTATTTTAACTCGCAAATTAGACGAAAGTAATTGTGAATACTAGGAATCTATCTCTTCGATGACAATTTTTTCCCATTAAAAACTGCAAGACCGTGCATTGCAACAGTGAATATAAACCCCTAGTTAAATTTTTCAAACATTCTGACAAGAAAAATGTATTATTGTTTTGAGAAAGCGAGGGAAGATGGGGAATCAGGAAAAAGTAGAATATTCCAGTGCGCTGTCGAGCGATTTATCTGATCTACCAAGTACATCTTGGCAATTCCGGTGCTCTCCCAAAGAAAAAAAGACCTGATATTTGCACAAAACAAGCACTTGGGCTACGCAGTCCTCATCTAATCTATTAGTTTTGGGAATGCAATTTGTTTAGCGACATTGCTGAATACCTACAATTCTCTTTTCAAAGAGATACATTTCTTTGATAGGCATTATCTTGATTTATAGAGCAGAAATCAAATTTAAACTTGCCTTTGGCTAAAGGTGTCATTTTCTTGAATGTTTAAGTAATGGATAAAGAACGAGTCTGAGTTGAATGATTTGCAGAAGTCATTCTGTTGAGGGCCGAAAAGCCTAAGACTGGAGGATTTCTCTGAATGATTCAACGAAAGTAGTAGGCCAGTTTGGTTTGAACCCCCATTTGCATGTTCTGATTGCATGTTCTCATCGTTGTGTGCATGTCCGGAACTGACGTAATGGGAAGTGATGTGTTATGGGTAGGGAGTGCAAGTGTCCATCTTGTCACAACATTATTAAAGCGATATGTGGTATCAGTGCGCATGTGCACACATGTTTCTGAAGTGTTTAATTCTCCCGAAATCTCTCTGGAGATTTCTTTTCCGAACCATGTGGGCCGACATTTTGTTTTACGGAAATGTGTTTTGCACTCATCCAACAAGGCGGGGTTAGTTATGGCTGTAACAGTACTCTCACCTGTTCGGGGCTTCTTTGGTGCCAATTTTCCCCCATTTTCCATCGATTTAACCAATACGGCTATCACCAAACATGATTTTGTGTGTGTGTGTGTGTGGGGGGGGGGGGGGGGCGGGGGGGGGGGTCTAAATGTATGTGATTTTAGCCAAATGTGGAATTTGGGAATCTAGCTCGTAAACACTTGAATGAGGTTAACTGGGATCTTCAGGAAGCAACAATAACAACTGATTGTGATAATAGGTTATGTATATATTCTGAACATTGGTTTAGAGAGAAAATATGTACTCTGATGCACCTTAATTATATGCAGACAAATATACAGAAGAATAGTTGAATATCTCATGAGAAATAACGCTATAAACCTTAATACACAAAACACTAACTTTACTATGTCTTAGATCTAAAATAAAGCATTAGGATGGATATATACTCTCGTATTTATGAACTCTGTTAAATTCATTTATAAGTATTAAATTGTAATTATTCTTCACTAATACTTAATTATTTATTGGTCTTTAAGATCACGTACTTATACACAATGGCTAATCGTGATCGTGACAGTATTGCGGGTGGAGAAAGCTGGCGTTACAGCGGTTGAAGACATGTGCACCATCGACGCTCAGTACGCCTTAGTACACGAAGTTATCATGCCCTGTGTAGGCGACCGGGACAAAGTGCCTTACCCAACGACACAACGCCGGTCGTCACGGACGGGGATCGAACTCAGGACCTCTAGAATAGAAGTCCAACAGTTTACCACTGAGCCACCGTGCTACCTTACTACTACATAAGAACTGATCAGTTATAACTGTCACTACTTTATAGTGCTATAATTTAGAAGTATGTAATAGCTTTACTAAACCTTGTAATATGATTTATTTTCTCTGAAAATAATCACCCATAATAGAAACCCCACTTATGGTGCAGTGAGTTTTATTATAAGATTAATATTAGGTAATAATCACACTGAATATATATTTCAAGACCAACACATCTCCATTTCTGGTATAGTGGGGTCGTAATAAACAGAGAGTAGATTAACCACGCAAATATTTTGTCTCTACACTTTATTAAGGTCTGACAGACTGTATAGAACATTCCACTCTAATAGAATAATAACCCATCCAAAATTGAGTTACAGCTAGCTATTGACTGAAAGGAAACTTATCTTTAAACATCGGAATAGAATTGAGGAAAATGACCGGAAATATAATCCGATATGAAATATAAACTGACATAACCAGTTAACCCTTTACCTAACCTGAAAAGCAGACGACACTTGCAAAAATAATTCTTGAATAACTAATTTATTTCATTTTTTGTCTCAAAAACATAGGTTATGACCCCTCGTTGGAACGAGCTCGACGAGCTAGTTCCAACGAGGGGTCATAACCTATGTTTTTGAGACAAAAAATGAAAAAAAATAATAAAAATTAATTGGCGATTTTTGAGAATAGCGCTGGCCGGTTTTGGCCGTTACGTTAGGTAAAGGGTTGAAGATATATTTGCACTTCGAGCAAACATATCTTAAACTTGATATGGAACTTCAAGGGATAAACAAGTTAGGCTATTTCCTGACTAAATACAAACCAGCACTATGAATACCTATTCCCCAAATTATAGTTATAAAATAATAAAATACTCAACTGCATCGTCTGGTAGCTGTCACCAGAATGAATCAAAATCTTCATTTTTAGCCCACCTTGACAAAGTCAAGCTGAGCTAATCTAACTACTCTCTATCCGTCGTCCGTCCGCCGTCCGTCAACACCATCTTTACCACTGAGTCAATTCAAGTGAAAGCTTGTGTAAGTGATGGTCCGGAAGGGGCACTGCATTTTTGTTCAACTCAACATGCCCAGCCCCATTGGGAGGGGGTGGAGAAAAATGTTCCAAAATATTTTTAAAATCTTCTTCTCATGAACCAGTGGGTACATTGAATTGATATTTGCTATGGAGCTTCCAGAATGTTACTCCAGCAGAAAAGGGCTGCACTGATTGGTGCTGTAATATGCATGGGAAGTTGGAAAGAGCTCTGTTCTCTGCAGTGGCCCAGAAGGCCAATTGCTCCTGGTAGGAAAGTGATATAGTGTGCGTGGTTTCCCAGTCAGCAAGCTACAAGTATGTTGGACTTGCAAGCATGTTGCTCTAGATGGGAAAGACTGTGCTAATGACCTTTAATGGAAAAGTGCTGTTCCTCTTATTTTTCATAACATTCGGTTATGAAGTAACTGGATATAGCGCGCTACCATTGTTCATGTGTAATAACAGCACAATGGCAATGGCTACTCTCTGTCAGTCTGAAGAGAACATAGTTAGAGAAATTGTACATTAAACATTTTTAGTTTTTAAGGTACTGTATATGTAATGGGAAGCTTGGCTTGAAAATAGGTGACAGGCTATTTTCGATGTGTACAAACTCTGAACAGTGTAATACCTTGCCATTTTCCAGTTGTCCATCCGTGCATAAGAACAAATCTTCACGATTTCTGACACTAAAAAAATGAAAAATGAATACATTTTTAGATTTTTGATGACATCAAAAATAATCTGTACCTGTTTTTAAGCTAATGTTTAGTTACGTATATAACACCTTAATTGCCCAAAATGAGAATTTTAAGGAATGTCTTCTCCACAAAATACACAAAATAGTCAAACTGTGTTTGGTATCCCGTTAGTCACAAAAGTATAATATCCCATCAGTCATGTTGATTCTTCGTGAGCATCCAAATTTGCGAATGAACACTGCATTAAGGCTTGTATCATGGGGGAGGGGGTTGCAAAATTTTATAGTTTAACAATTAAAGATACCGGTATCCGTTTTCTTATGGACTCCTGCTGGATTAAAAACATCGATTTGCATAGCGGTAACCAATATCATTTTACTTGTCGTCGAAAAATTGAATTCTTTGGGAATAAGCTAAGCCCCTGCTTAATTTTTGTGAAAATCCAAACGAGAATCCTATTAAATCGCTATGGGATCTCCAATAGTTTGCGAGAATCTTCACGAGAATCAGATTCTGGATTCTCGCTGAAATTATACGCCCCGGATATTCACACCCTAATTTATAAATTGAGTAGTTGAAAAAAAGGTATCTAAAAATGTCAACAAGACCAAACCATGTGATCCTTCTTTGGAACGAGCTTAATAAACTGTTTTTTTTAATTTAAAAAAAATAATTGAAATAGCAAATTTTTATATCGTGTACATTGAGTGAAGGGTTGATGAAAGAAACTCCAGACATGGATATTCCAATTCAAACTATTTACATGTAGATGCCATTTAGATGAAGTGGACATTATGTAACATCTAGGACTATTTTGCATAAATACGTTTTGGCTAGACTGTCTTGGTTAGACGTGTTGTTGGAGAAAAGTTTAAGTTATCGGGCAACATTTAGTTATCGTTCAATTGGTTGCATGGATCAGGTTTCGTTTAACCATCACAAGAACAAAACAAGTATTCTCATAAAATTGTGAATGAATGATGAATCAGTGTACCCCCGATTTTACTCAGGGTTACATCTATTTCATCCATGGAGTCCAGTTTTGGTCCTCATTTCTTAAAGCCCCAAAAAACCCTAAGGAGCCATAGCCATTTAGTCTTGGTGTACCAAATTGGAGACTGCGGGCATGCACTTTTAACAAGCTATTAATTGAAAATAAAATATGTTTTTTTTTTTGGAATCCACTTAAATTATTTTCCCAAAATCCAAGACCTTATGTAACATAAAACCAACTAACCGTGTGTATTTTCACAGCTTTATTCAGTGTATATTTTCATGTAGTGTGCGGTGTGGCAACATATCAACTAATCCTCTACAATCACTATGGTTAGACTATCTATATTACCTTATCAACTAACAATGCAATGCACAGGTTAGTCACTCTTTTCATTTTGGTTATAAATAAAATCTTCTCTATTATTTAACTAACCCCGTACATTGTACAGCCTTAGTTAGTTTACATTTTAATGTAGTGTGTGATATGGCAATTACCAATTTTTATAACTACTAAGTGTGACTTACCCTGTGCATTTCAGAGTGTTAGTCACTTTTTGGTTAAAACAATATTTATTAACTGAGTGACCAACCCTGTGCAGTGTACAGCCTTAATGCAAGTCTCATCCATAGCAACTCTTTACCGAGCATTATGGTCAAAACCAACCAGTACTCCATGTACATGTATATTTGTATATTCTCAAAAAGCACTTAAACACAACTTAGTGAATTACAAAAATGAAAACATATCCCATTTAATCGTTTGTTAGCTTACCTTGACAAAGTAGAGCAGCGCTTATCTAATCGCTCTCCGTCCATTCGTCTAAAAGGGAAAATTATCGCCCCGTCTAACTGACCAGTTGCCTCAGCAAGGTTCTAGATAAGATAGTTTTTACTCGCATCTATAAGTTTTCAATTGAAAAGAATTTTCTAACAAATTTACAGTCAGGTTTTAAACCAAGAGATGGAACAGTGTATCAATTGGTGTTTCTTGACTACTAGATTAAATCGTCACTTGCCGACGGCAAAGAAGTCCGATTCGTATTCTGTGTTCTGTATAAGTAAAACGTTTGAGAGGGTCTGGCATGCAGGTTTTCTGCATAAACTTTACGGAATTGGGATACAAGGAAATTTACTGCATTAGTTCGAAAGCTATCTAAGTGAACGTTCACAAGTAGTCGTAATCAATGGGGGAAAATCGAAGAATAGTTGGATTTCATCAGGGGTTCCTCAAGGTTCGGTTTTGCGTCCACTCTATATTTGTTAGATCACCCAGTTGAAGATTCTGACACCCATAAATACTTTGGTCTACACTTCCGGACTTCTGGTACTTGGAATACTCAGGTAGAGAGTCTAGTTGAATAAAACAACCCGATGATAAATTGTCTTCAGAGTTTAAAATACAGATTTCGCGATCTGCGTTGGAAACTCTGTATGCCAGTTTTATGATCCCGCTTTTGACTATGCAGACGTTATGTGGGACACCAGTGCGGAAAACCTAACTACTGTACTGGAAAACTTACAACTAGATGTTCTCCGTACAATTTGTGGTGCACCTAGAGACACAAGTCATAAAGGTAATTTAAGAAGAGTCAGGCTTTATCACTTTGAAGAAAAGGAGGAAAAGACATCCAATAATCATGACGTACAAACTCATATCTGGAAATGCTCCGTCGTATCTTAAGTTTCTTGTACCCCGACAGATTACTGTTATCACAACTTACCACTTACGTTCTTCAGACAACTTGCGTGAAATACAGTGTCACATCGGACTCTTTTGTGATTCATTTCTTCGGCCGTGAAATTGTGGAACAGCCTGGACGCGGACGTGCGATCCTGTGATTCTCTAGAGTCTCTGAAAAGTTCCTTTCGAAGAGTTGACAGGGTGGTTCCAGAGTATTACTATGCTGGTTGCAGAAGAGGTCAATACTCCATAGTAAACTTAGAATGAGATTCAGTAACTTGAATGCTTACAAATTCGAACGTTTCTTAACAAACGACCCTAAATGTTCTCGTGAGAATGATTATGAAGATGCAGCTCACATTATCTCACCGTGCCATAACATTCGTACCCAATGTCAGTCTTTTCATCTAAACACCGAGAACCTAACAAACAATATCAGTTATATTCTGATGTACGGTAATCCAGCATGGCCTAAGGCAGTTAACCCCTTTCCATACTCTCAAGTATTGAAGTTAAATCACAGAATCCCATTTTGCGGAGTCGAATAAGAATCCCAATTGCGGAATCCCTTTTTCAGAATCCCTTTTTGGAAACGTGTGTGGCGTTTCCCTTTCTCTGACATGAGTGGAAGAGTCGCATTTGCGAGTCACCCGAACGAGCAATTGCTCTATAGTTCATTTGCTCGATGGGATTCGAGTCCTTCGAGCTGTAGTCACTCCGTCAAGCAACTGCTCTAAAGCTCATTTGCTCGATTGGCTTCGAGTCGTTCGAGCAATTGCTCATGGGGCAATTACTCTCCTGGCTCTTTAGCTTATTAGTGAAAATCACTCGTTTCAAGGTATCCTACTTACAGAATCCCTTTCCTTTGTCGTTTGGCCTTCGGTACTCTTTTTTGAAATGAGTCGAAGAGTAGTATGTGCCAGTCACTCGAACGATAGCTCATTTGCTCGCCGGGCTTCGAGTCGTTCGAGCAATATGTGAAGTCGCTCAATCGAGTAATTGCTCTATAGCTCATTTGCTCGACACATGGTCGGGTAGACGAAAACTATTGCATAAATAGATAGAAGCAGAGAATTCTGAAAGAATTCGAAATCGTACAACTTGTCGGGTTGTGTGTGGTAATTCTACGAATGGGAGGAAAATTACTCCTGTTTAACCGAACACACCCTCCGAACATTCCCCTGTCCTATAATAAGGTTTTAGGTCACATAGTCGCCACGTGCTACCATAGAAACCAAGATGGCGGCCTGCAGTATAGAAAATGGAGGACAGAAACACGTATCACAGAAACAACACGCGCTGCGCATGCGCTCTAATACCACGTATCACTATAGGCATGACGTCACAACATGACTGCTTACGCGGATTACCACGACAACACAATATGGCGCCACTTGGTCACGTGACATGACTTCACTTCCGACGTCACCCCCCCCCCCCCTACCGAGGTCCCCCAACCTGTATCTCAAACATACAAGCTATACTACTGATATAATAAGTTTACGCAGTCACAAATACATCATGCATTAAGTAATCACAGAAGACAGTTGGCTCCGCACAATGCACCTGTTCAAGCACCATTATTGTTTGTAAGTTCTTTTGTAACGGTGAGGTATTCCAACAGGCTTAGCGTGTTTGCCAAACCATTTTGATTTCGAAATAAAACATGTTCAAAAAAGAAATCCGCCCAATCCCACGAGAGGTACA
Source organism: Pictodentalium vernedei (assembly GCA_031216915.1). Lineage (NCBI taxonomy): Eukaryota > Metazoa > Mollusca > Scaphopoda > Dentaliida > Dentaliidae > Pictodentalium > Pictodentalium vernedei. Next base: position 371,929,776 of record CM062296.1, read on the forward strand.
TTATGTGGCTAGCAATCTGCCCAACGGTACACTGTGTGTCTAATTTGCATGTGTCTAAACACACATGCAAAATGTTTAAAAAGACTCCATGTGGCTAGATATGTGCTCTCGGGGAATGTTCTGAAATTAGATACACCAGTTATGGATAGTATTGGATGCAATGTTCTCAAGAGAGGCACATTATGCGGCTATCCGTTAACATATAGGTACATTGTGTGGCTACATACTGTAGCCACAGAGTGTTGTAGACTTAGTTAGCCACACAATGTATCATTCATTGGCCCGTCTGTCAGTCCGTGCAATAATATGGGAGTTTCGAGTTTTTTTGTTGTTGTCCGTACAGGCATTATGATCTTACCGACATATTATGAGCTTAATTGAAAATATTATGAGGTTAATGTCTAAAATATGAGACTTATGAGGCAACTAGCAATTTTTCGGAGTTTATATTAAGGGTTGGAGTCAGTTCAGGGTTGGGGTTAGCTTTAATTACTATCAAGCATTGCGCTGGGGGATGTAACCATGTCTATATCCACCCCAAATTTTTACCGAAAACGAGGTTTTAACTGTTGTCCGAACGAATTAAGATTTTCAATTTTTCCGTAAAAAGTTAAGACCACAACTTCCATTTTTAAGAATTGCCAACCGTCCGTCCATCCATCGTCCGTCAAAACTATGTTTTGAACTTCCTCAAAATCACTAGGCCAATTCAAGTAAAGGTTTGTGTGAGTGATTGACCCAAAGGGACATTGCATTTTTGTTCAACTCAACATGCCCATCCCCATAGGGAGCGAGTGGGAGAAAATGTTCCGAAATATTTTTAAAATCCTCTCATGAACCATTGGGTACAATAACCTGATATTTGGTAGGGAGCTGCCTCTTAAGGTGTAGAATCAAGTATGTTCAAACGAAGTTCGTGGAGCAATATTTGTCATTGTATTGGGAGGGCCAGATTTTTGGCCCCGCCCAAATTTCTATTATCTCCACCGATGGTATGATGTGAACCAAATTCAATATGTGGTATTATTGGGTCATAAAATTTCCTACGTCCCAGTGGGAATCCCAGGAGATAAAAAATAGAAATATTTTCAAACGCCCATATTTCCCAAACCACGGAACATAGAACTGCTATGTGGTATGAAGCATCCTTAGGACCAGTAGAAGTGAATGATAAAAAATGGGGTGGGGGAGGGGTCAAATACAAGTTTGTTAAAATGAACCTCCTCGGTTCATATTTGGGTTCAATACAGGAACCCTAGTTTTTAAGTTAGGGCAACATGGGAAAAATCTTTAAAACTCTTATTCAGAACTACCAGTCAGAATCTTTTAACGTTTGGCGTACATCATTGTTTTGAGGGCCAGAGTCAAGATTGTTCAAACCATTTCCCCAGGTTAAAATTTAGCTTAGTTCAATATGGGTGATAATTTAAAAAATATTCTTCAGATCCACCAGTCAGAATCCTTTCATATATGGTATACAGCATCTTCGGGCTGGCCAAATTCACGTTTGTTCAAACCGAGTCCTCGGTTTTATATTTGGGCTCCCTGTAGAAGTCCGAATTTTAACTTAGTGCAATGTGAGGAAATTTCGTTAAAAATTTTCTTCTTCAGATTCACCAGTCTGAATGCTCTCATATTTGGTACACAGCACATTTAAGGGGTTCATATTCATCTGTGTTCAAATAGAGTTTCTGGGTTAATATTTGGGCTCTCTATGGAAACCCAAATTTTAACTTTGTGCAATATGAGGGAATTTCTTCACAAATCTTCTTCTTTAGATTCACCAGTCAGAATCATTTCATATTTGGCCTCCAACTTCTCTAGAGGAGTCAGATCCAAGTTGTTTAAATCACGCTCCTGGGTTAATATCTGTGTTCTCTACAGTAGATCAAATTTTAACATAGTGCAATATGAGGAAATTTCTTTGAAAATCTTCGTCTTCAGATCCACCAGTCAGAATACTTTCATATTTGGTGTACAACATCTCTAGTAGGGGGAGAATCACCTTTGTTCTAATCGAGAGCCTGGGTTAATATTTGGGCTCCCAGTGGGAGCCGGAATTGGTCATGCAGCTGAAAAATTTGAAATTTTTAGCTCAGCTTGACAAAGTCAAGCTGAGCTGTTGCCATCACCTCTCGTCCGTCGGCATACGTACGTACGCGTGTCTGTACGTCCAAACGTACGTCCGTAATTTGCTTTTGCACACCGAACAGGTCGCATTTATGATCAGATCGGTTTGAAACTTGGTATGCTTATTTGGAGGAGTGACCTCTGGATTGTCTTCCACTTCCTTTACAAACTGTTGCCACTGGCAACGTTCTTTGAACGTAGTTTAGTCAGACCACAATATTTCCCTTTGGCATACCGTACATGGCATATTTATAATTGGATTGCTTTGAAACTTGGTATGCTTATTTGGGGTGACATCTAGATGGGAGCTATGGATTTTCGTCCATTTCCGTCAAAAAAGTTGATGCCGGCAAGGACCACTGAACTTAGTTTATTCAGGCATCCACATTTCCCTTCGGCACACCCGGCAGGGACATTTGTGATCAGATCAGCTTGACACTTGGTATGCTTGTTTGGGGTGACTTCTAGATGGGAGTTATCGATTTTCATACATTCTCATGAAAAACGCCGTTCACATCGACTTTTAAACTTAGTTTAGTTAGGCATCATCATTTCCTTTTGGCACACCTACAGGGCACATTTATAAACGGAGCGCTTTGAAACCCGGTATGCTTGTTTGGGGTGATCTCTTGGTGGGGGCTATCGATTTGCTTCCATTTGTGTCAAAAGTTATTGCCTAAGGCAGTGATTTTTGAACTTAGTTTAGTCATACATCAGTATATTCCTTTGGAACACACTGCAGGGCACATGTATGATCGGATCACTTTGAAAGTTGCTATGGTTGTTTGTGGTGACCTCTAGATGGGAGCTATCGAGTTTCGTCCATTTCCGGCAATAAATGTTACCACTGTCAATGACTTCTGATGAATTTAGTGCAGTTATGCATCAATATTTCCCTTTGGCAAACCCTACAGGACACATTTATGATCGGATCGCTTTGAAATTTGATATGCCTGTTTTGGAGTGATCTCTGGATGGGAGCTATCAATTTTCTTCTTTTTTCGTCAAAAAACGCTGTTGTTGGCAACAGCCTTTGAACTTGACTTAGTTAGGCATCAATATTTCGCTTTGGCACAACCTACAGGTTACATTTATGCTCGTATCGCTTTGAACTCCGGTACGCTTGTTTGAGGTTGCCGCTAGGTGGGCGGTGTCAATTATTTTCTTCCATTTCTCTCAATATATGTTACCGTTGGCTTTGACCTTTAAACTTAGTTTAATCAGACATCAATATATTACTTTGGCACGCCCTGTGGGGCACATTCAAATTGCTTTGATACTTAGTATACTTATTTGGGGTGACCTCTAGATTAGAGCTATCGATTTTCTTACATTTCCGCAAAAAACATTGCCCTTCGCAATGACCTTTGATGAACTTAGTGCAGTTGTGCGTCACATATTTCCCTTTGGCACACCATGCAGGGCACATTTATGATTGGATTGCTTTGAAACCTGGTATGCTTGTTTGGTGTGATCTCCTCCAGATGAGAGCTCTCGTATTTTCTTCAGTTTTCATCAAAAACATGGACTGCTTTGAAACTTGGTTAATCAACAAAACATTGCTGTGGCAATGGACTTTGAACTTGCTGCATTTGTGCTTCAACATATTCATTGGCATGCTCTTCAGAACACATTTGTAAATAAACCACTAGATGGGAGCTATAGCTTTTCGTTTATTTCATGAAAAAAGTTGTCGTCAGCACCAACATTTGAACTTGGTGCATTTGTTCAGCAATTTATACCTTTTGCACTCTATACAGGGTATATTTATGAATTTCCGTAAAAACCCAAAACATTACCACTAGCAACGACCTTTAAACGTAGTACATTTGAATTTGGTGCATTAACATTTTTCTTTGCACGCCTCAGAGGCCACATCATTTATTGGGTCGTTTTGAAACTTGGTATTCTAATTCAGTTGACCAAGATAGGAACTATTTTCCGTCAATAACTCATTCCTTTTGCACTTTGAATTTAGTGCATTTGAGCATTCTTCTTTGACGTGGCCTGCAGGGCACATTTATCACAGGGCTGTTTTAGAGCTTTGTGTGCGCATTATGCGAGACCTTTAGATAAGAGCTATCGATTAGCATTCATTTCAGTGAAAAAGTCACAGTGACCTTTAAACTTAGTAACTTACTGCATTTTAGTATCAACATTCTTCCTTTAGTCAGCCCTACAATTTACATTTAAAATGCATGTATTGCCCTGACACTGTGCACATACAATGCTGTTATGCTGAAGTTTCACTAAATAACATTGACATAAATGATCTTCAAATCTGCCATTTCTCTTATAACTTAACATTTTCAAGTTTGTCAGGTTGAGCTACTGTGTCATTGGCACTTTAATTTTATTAAGTACCCTGTAGAGGTGTGAAACTAAGATTAATCCACATAGGTTGTATCAAGGGGCTCCATAGGGGAGGTCCACTTTTTGCATTATGATTATCTGAAGAAAAGGCATGATGCTTGGACTATTTTAGTCACTCCTGGGTGGGCTCAAGGATTGACAATGGATTCATTTTTGAATTCTGTTTATATCGTGTTCTGTTGAAGGTGAGCGCTTCAGGTCCTGTGGGGCCTCTTGTTTTATATACTGTAGCAAACTGGAAATTCTATAGGCAATAGGCATACTTCAGGTATATTTATAAGTTTGTTGAATTTGAACATACATGTACAATCATGTACAACCCACATAAATAATGGTGAAACTTTACCTCTTATTTACAAAGTGTGTAAAATGTTATTTCACAATACAACGTGTGTACACATGTAAACAGTATGACATTGTTCAAAATAAGGGCAAGGAAACAATAAAAGAAATTGTCTTCCAAAGATATTTGATAACTAATAATATCAGCTCTTCATATCCTTTCTTGGAGATATTTCCAAGAAATGGTGTCAAATGCTGACATATCCGAGTATTGACAGACAAAGGAGAACATTACATTTTTGTTCGTTTGAAAGGAAGTCAGGCTGATTTATAGAGATGGGCTGTACTGGAATTTTTAGTTCTGTATTGGTTTCAGTATTTTTATACTGGTATACATGTACTACAATATTGGTTCAGTATCTGACTTGACTGAAATTTGCTGATAGTACCAATGATGAATTCATATCAGGAAATTACAGAATAAGTTCTTGTATCATTCTACCACAACACCAAAAACGCCATTGCCATTGAGCTCAACATCTGCATTCTTTTGTCAACACAAATCATATCTAGAGCAATTTTGTGGCTTAATGTTCCAAACACACCTTAACCTTTAAAGGCCTATTGCAAGGCTTTTGTGTTCTCAGAGCATTTGCCTTTAACATGCCATCATCCTGTTGACAAACGATAAATCACATGGGTCTTGATTTCTAGTCAAGTCTTGCTGACTCCCTTAACAGGCAGCCAAGACTTGACTAGAATTCACTGCTAAGCAACTTCACATGTACAGGTTGTAGTCTAGTGAGAATTCAGGACAATTGTCTAGAGCCTTAAGTTTAACAAAACGGAAAGAAAATCTGTCACTTTTTTCATGAAAATGAACACCAATCAACTGCTATCAAGCCTCAACAAGAAAATTTTAAAATGCAGATGGTTTCAGAGTTCAGTGATTGGGTAGTTTTGGGTTTTTTGGTATTCTTATGAATTCAGTATTTGTTCGGTTTTTAGCTCACCTGACTGAAAGTCGGGGAGCTTAACCCTTTACCTAACATGAAAAGCAGACGACACTTGCAAAAAAAATTCTTGAATAACTAATTTTTTTCATTTTTTGTCTCAAAAACATAGGTTATGACCCCTCGTTGGAACGAGCTCGACGAGCTCGTTCCAACGAGGGGTCATAACCTATGTTTTTGAGACAAAAAATGAAAATATTTTGAAAATTAATTGACGATTTTTGTGAATAGCGCTGGCCGGTTTTGGCCGTTACGTTGGGTAAAGGGTTAAGTGATCACTTTTTGTCCATCCATCCATCCATCCATCCATCCATCCATCCATCCATCCATCCATCCATCCATCCATCCATCCAGCGTGACTTAATATTATCAACCTCTCCTCATAACTCACTAGGCCGTTTTAAACCAGATTTGTTCCTTATCATATGTCAGTTCAAGTTTGTTCAAATAAAGTCGCCATACCCATAGAAATCACCACAAAAGGGCATTACTCTTATAGCATCCATAAATTGTTTTCCAAAATTAAAAAAAATCTTTTTCTCCTAAACCGTCAATTAGAATCTTTTGATTTTCAGTATATAACATTTGTTGGGGGTCAGATTCAAGGTTGCTCAAATCGAGTCTCTGGGTTACTAATTGGGCTCCCTATAGGAACCCGAATTTTAACATAGTGCAATATGAGGAATTGTTTTAAAACTCATCTTCTTCAGATTCACCAGTCAGGATGGTTTCATATTTGGTATGCAACATCTCTAGGGGGTTCAGATTCAAGTCTGTTCAAATCGGGCCCCCAGTTAGTATTTAGGCTCTCTATTGGAGCCCAAAATTTAACTTTGTGCAATATGAGGAAATTTCTTTAAAATCGTCTTCTTCATACCCACCAGTTAGAATCCTTTCATATTTAGTACAGAACATCTCTAGGGGATCTGATTCAAGTTTGTTCAAATCGGGTCCCTGGGTTCAAATTTGGGCTCTCTATGGGAGCCCGAATTTTAACTTAGTGCAATATGAGGGAATCTTTTTAAAAATCTCCTTTAGATTTACGAGTCAGAATTCTTTCATATTTGGTATACACATCTCTAGGTTGGTCAGACTCAAGTTTATTCAAATCAAGTCCCTGGGTTAATATGTGGGCTCCCTATGGGAGCCTGAATTTTAACCTAATTCAATAAAAGGGATTTATAAAAAATCTTCTTCTTCAGATTCACCAGTCACAGTCCATTCATATTTGGTATACAACATCTCTAGAGGGGCAGATTTAAGTTTGTTCAATTCGAGTCCCTAAGTTAATAACTGGGCTCCCTGTGGAAGCTCGAATTTTAACTTACTGCAATATGGCGAAATTTCTTTAGAAATCGTCTTCTTCAGATCTACCAGTCAGAATGCTTTCATATTTGGCACTCCCTTTGAAAAATAACTTAGCGCTCTTCCAGTACTAGTAGCAAAAGGTATGTATGTCGGTGCTACTGTGAATGTAAAACATATTTTTTTACCATAAATTATTTATAACTGATGCAATGTAAACACTGCAAGTGGAGGAATTTTGGGGTAAATTTGTTATTTCATTGTATGTTTTTTGCTGATAAAAACAGCTAAATTTGTTTAAAACTATTTTCGTTGAAGTAATCCTGAGTAAGTACAAGTACCCATATGCACAGTTAGACATCTAACCACCCAGTGAAATTGTTAGCTACTACACCTGCTACTGGTCAAATTATGAGGAGGGTTGACCGCACCCCCTCCCTGCATTGACTCAGGAGGGATCCTGGGGCACTCATTCTTAGTTGTACTCAGGAATTTTCTGGCAGATTTATTCACTTGTGGGCAAGGGGTTGATGGCAAATGTATAATCCTTTGTTTTGACTGGCATGCATCGCCTTCAAAAAAATTAATGTTCAAATAATGTAGTTTTATATATTGGTTTTGCAACAAGGTAATCCAAGGATTTTGTTTATATTCACAAACATGTGCTGTAAGGTCAGTAAAGTCCAAACATAGACTGTAAGGCCATAATTTACTTTTAGTTTGCGAGTTAGGAAATACTAAATTAAATAAATAAATTGTTGCCTTACAGACATCGACACATGTCCATTCTCTTCAGGGCAAAGGAGAAAATCCGCCGGTTCAAAAAACGGATGAAATGTGTCGCTGGTAAAACCACTGCTTCAAGTTCTCTTCAGCAAACCTATAACTGCAGTTTGTTAGTTATATTAGGACCTAGTAAAATTTGTGTACATTTATTTTCAGAATGCTGATCCTCTCACTACTGGCACTGGTGCTCCCGTTGGGACCAAAACATCCACCTTGACCGTTGGGCCTCGTGGTCCTGTCCTGATGCAAGACTTTGTCTACACTGATGAAATGGGACATTTCAACATAGAAAGAATTCCAGAGAGGGTTGTACACGCAAAAGGAGCAGGTATTTGAATATTAACTTTTTCCCTTCTGTGCACATTGGCAAATTTTCATACCTAGTACAGAAATACCATTGTTTAGAACAGGTATAATACAGGCTATTTTTAACACAAATATCCCTATATATTATCCTCTTTTCTGTGAATTCTTAACGCCAGACTATATAAAAAATTTCATTAAATGAAGTCACGACTGTTTTACAGCAGACATGACTTGATTGTTTTGATATTGTCAAGCAAATACTCAGCAGGTAAGTATTAACCCTTTACCCAATGCACCTGATATCAAAATTTATTATTTTAAATATTGTTTTCCAACTTTTTAAAAAAAAATTGAACAAAACCATATGTGACCAGAGTTGGGGCGAATACATTGCAAATGTATTGAATACGAATACAAATACTTTGAAATTTTATGAATACGAATACAAATACACAATTTCGAAATGTATTTGAATACGAATGCTTTACAATGTATTCATAAATACAAATATGAATACTTGAATGCTTTTCATATCATTTCTTCCAAATGGATGACAGTAGATTAAATTGAAAGAAAGCTAGAATATCTTCGAACATTATCAATAGAATCATACAAATACCAATGCCCATGGAACGAGCTATTTGAAAAACTTTGCCGGAAGAAGGGTTAACTAAGTTTATGGGAGCACGATAGCACAGTGGACAGGGCATTGAACTTCAAACCGAAAGGGTCATGGTTCGATCCCCGCCAGGGGCAATTGCATTGTGTCATTGTTAATCCTGATTTCCCACATGGAGCATGGTGGCGTTGTGTACTAAGGCTTACTGTATATCGATGGTGCACTTGTCTTCAACCAATGCTAACCCTGCTTCAGTGGAGTTAGTACGTTGGGGAGTCTGACAGTTGATCGCCGTTGCTCAGTGGTTTTCTCCAGGTACTACGGCTTCCTCCACCCGTACAGCTGTTCAACATAGGGTGGCCCTGGCTGTTGTCAAACCTCAGTAAACAAATAACAAAGTTTATATTTAATCAATTACTGTACTGTTGGAACTAATTTGTAATTTAGCCACAATAATAGTTTAGTTTTACCTAAAGCATAGCCTATGGTCCTTCAATGGAACAAATTTATCAAGCTAATAATAATTTTGTGGTTCTGAACACTATATTGGGTAAATTAAGCAATAACAGATTTTCCATTTAATCAATTACGCAATTACTGTACTGTTGGAATTAAGTTGTAATTTAGTCACAATAATATTTTAGCTTTATCATTCTACACCTTATTTCTACTAGTGCTGTAGAAAAATATGAGATTAGTGTTAAATGGATATTGAGGTGTCTTGCATGAGGACCAATTACACTTAGACCAATTCCATGAAGACCAATTCCATTTAGACCAACTCCAGGTAGACCAATACAAGGTAGACCAATGTTGGTCTTCCTGGAATTAGTCTACATGGAACGATCATTTTACAGAACATATTTAAATACTATTTTTTACTTTTGTTGAGGATTTTTGTAAGATTTCCAAGGACATTATTGAACATATAACAACAATTTCAAATGATTTAATGAATCTTTTTTGAATAAAAATGGAAATATGAATATATGGGAAAGGATTGATAAAAATAACAAAGTGATTCGCTGCATGTAAATAGGATAAGCTTTGGTGTCTGAGAGTGTAATTTATTTGTTGATTTATTGTTTTGGTAACAAAATGGAGAATGAGAATAACAATCTTTTTAGGTAACAATATGGAGAATGAGAATCAATTAAATGGATTACGTAGTTGACATCACATTCTTATTTTTAGGTGATAACGTGAATGGACAATGAAAATGTTTTTATTTACAAATAGTTTCAGCACTAAAACTAAAAAAAAATAAGAAATTACATTTTGTCAATTAAATGATAGAAATGTGGCTGTTATTGGAATAAGATCAAGGAGCACATTTTTATAATTTTATTGACAAAAACGAAAATACTTTAACACTAAAATAAATCATGACAAAAACTTAAGAAATTCAATTTTTTTAGATAAAATTATATAAATGTGTCTGTTATTGGAACAAGCTCAATGAGCTTGTTCCAATCACACAACATTTGTATCCTTTTATGGACAAAAAAGAAAATACCTTTAGCACTAAAATAAATCATGACAAAAATTAAGAAATTCAATTTTGTAGATAACATTATAAAAATGTGTCTTATTGGAGCAAGCGCAGTGAGATTGTTCCAATCACACACATATTTGTATAATTTTATTGATAAGAAAGAAAATACCTTTAGCACTAAAATAAATCATGACAAAAATTATGAAGTTCAATTTTGTAGATAAAATTATAGAAATGTGAATGTTATTGGAACAACTTCAATGAGCTTGTTCCAGTCATACACACATGTGTATAATTTTATTGACAAAAATCAAAATACCTTTAGAACTAAAATAAATCATGACAAAAATTTTGAAATACAATTTTGTAGATAAAATTATTATAGAAATATGGATGTTATTGGAACAAGCTCGATGAGCTTGTTCCAATCACACACACATTTCTATATTTTTATTGACAAAAATCAAAATACCTTTAGCACTAAAATAAATCATGACAAAAATTATGAAATTAAATTCTGTAGATAAAAGTATAGAAATGTTGAGGATGTTATTGGAACAAGCTCAAAACAAGCTCAATGAGCTTGTTCCAATCACACACTCATTTTGTATGATTTTATTCACCAAACAGAAAATAGCTTCAGCACTGAAATGGATTATAGGGACATTTTACAAAGAACAAAGTTATCTGGCTTGGTCAAGGGATGTTTCGGCATTGACCTCACACTCTATTAGTTTAGACTTTAATATTTTCAGTGTCTTATCTACTTCTTTTTTTAAATATATTTTATTTCGAAATCAAAATGGTTTGGTAAACAGGCCAAGGCTACTTGAATACCTCGCCATTACATTGAAGAACTTACAAACAATAATGGTGCTTGAACGGGTGTATTGTGCGGAGCCAACCGTCTTCTAAGATTACTCAATGCATGGTGTATTTGTGAGTGTATAAACTTGTTATATCTTATTATATCTTATCCCATAGGCTGAAGATAGCCTCTAGTCAAATCCCTTCGTTTCTCCAATGTATGTTTGGAAGGCCACAAAAACTGTTTGGCTGACTGCATTAGGCCATGCTGGATTACCATACAGAGTATAACTGATATTGATTGTTAGGTTCTCGATGTTTAGATGAAAAGAGTGACGTTGGATACGAAAGTTAGGACACGATGAGATGAAGTGAAATGTATCCTCATAATCATTTCCACAAGAACATTTAGGGTCGTTTGTTAAGAAGCGTTCGAATTTATGAGCATTCAAGTCACTGCATCGCATTCTAAGTTTACTATGGAGTATTTTACCTCGTCTACAACCAGCATAATAGTACTCTGGAACCACCCTGTCATCTCTTCGAAGGGAATTTTTCAGAGACTCTAGAGAATCACAGGATCGCACGTCCGTACCCAGGCTGTTCCACAATTTCACGACCGAAGACAGAAATGAATCAGAAAAGAGTCTGGCGCGACACTGTATTCACAAGTTATCTGAAAAACGTAAGTGGTAAGTTGTGATATCAGTAATCTGTCGGGGTACCAGAAGCGTAAGATACGACGGAGCATTTCCAGATATGACTTTGTACATCATGATTATTTTATGTCTTTTCCTCCTTTCCTTCAAAGTAATAAAGCCTGTCTCTTCAAAAATTACGTTATAACTTGTGCCTCTAGGTTCACCACAAATTGCACGGAAAGCATCTAGTTGTAAGTTTTCCAGTACGGTAGTTAGGTTTTCCGCACTGGTGTCCCAAATAGCATCTGCATAGTCAAAAAGCGGGATCATAAAACTGGTATACAGAGTTTCCAACGCAGATCGCGACAATCTGTATTTTAAATTCTGAAGACAATTTACGCCGTGTACTAAGGCGTACTGCACATCGACGGAGTACATGTCTTTAACCGCTGTAACCCTCTTGAACAGAGTTAGAATGTTGAGCAGCTGACAGTCGCTCGGTGGTTCTCTCCGGATACCCCGGCTTCCTCCACCCGTAAAACCGTCACGGTCATAATTAGCCATTGTGCATAAATATGTGACCGTAAACACAAATAAATAAATAAATATAAATATTGAGGAAAATGGTACCCAAAACCGAACCTTGAGGAACCCCTGATGAAATCCAATTATTCTCAGATTTTTCCCCGTTGATTACGACTATTTTTGAACGTTCACTTAGATAGCTTTTGAACGAAGTCAGTAAATTTCCTTGTACCCCAATTCCGTCAAGTTTATGCAGAAGACTGCATGCCAGACTCAGTCAAACGCCTTACTTATATCGCAGAATACGATACGGACTTCCTTACCGTCGTCAACACCAACTGATACACTGTTCCATCCCCTGGTTTAAAACCTGGCTGTAGATTTGTTAGAAGATTATTTTCAATTAAAAACGTATAGGCGCGATTAAAAATTACCTTTCTAGAAGCTTGCTGAGACAACTGGTCTGTGAGACGGGGCGATAATTTTCCTTTTTGTTACGGGATGATTGCTTATGAACTGGCATAGCGTTTGCCCTTTTCCAAATGTCAGGAAACTCTACGGTTGTTAATGATAAGTTGAACAACCTACACACGACAGTTGAATCGCGAATTGCTTCAAAATTATATTATTAATTCCATCCGGCCCACCGGCTTTTTTAGTATCTTGCATCTTGCTTCGACAAAAGTCTTTCAACCGCCGAAGCGGCTGTTTTTACATTATCAATAAAATTCTCCTTAAACTCTATGTCTGGCAGCTCCTTATCAACAATCGTATTACACTGGCTGATAAAGTAGTTATTCAGAAGTTGTGCAATTTCTGTCGGGTCATTGACGACACTCTCCGCCTCAAGCAGTGATGGAAATATATTACTGATATTACTCTGTTCTTTCAAAAACTTTTTTTAAACATTTCTACCATTGCTTAGACGATGGCATTCTAGTCGATGCAAATTGCTCACTTTTAACATCAAAGTCTTTTTAGCCTGTCTTACACATTCTACAGTATGATTTCTTAGTCCTCTAAATTCAAGCCAGTCACGTGGTTCATTCGTCCGTTTGCCTTTGTTGTGTGCTTTGGTACGTATCCGCATTTGTCTACGGACAAAGGAAGTCATCCAAGACTTATCCTTCGACCGGACAGATATTATTTTTGATAATAAAGATCTGGTTGTTTCTGTGATATAAGTGTTTTGGTGATTTCATCAACACTTCCACTAATAAAAAAGGAATTCCAGTTTGTATTAGAAAATGCATTTGACATACCAGTTACATTCATGTTGCCATAGTCCCATACAGTTCTTACATGTTGAGGGGCTTTGTATTTCATAGATTTTAGATTCGCTGAAACTGCATGATGGTCGCTACAGAATGGATGGATAACCAGTACTTTGTGAAGATATTCAAGACACGAGGTTAACAATAGATCGATTAGTGTGCTAGAATGTCCAGTTGTTCGCGTTGGTTCTTTTATCATCTATGACAAGGCATGGACGTTCTCGAGATATTTTATTTTAGGGTGCATACTCGGTAAGCAATTTGCATTAAAAGTGTCAAGTATAAGACATTTGGTTGATAAATCAGCTCTGGCAACTGATATCGATTCGTCGATAAGGTCCCAATAGAAGTCGCGAGCCGAAGGGGGTCAGTAAAATACACCCACTAATAACTTTTGGTTATCACTTCTGACATCCACCCACACACACTCTAATCAAGGTAGCTCCAGAGCTTCCTTGCATCGCTGCCTCAGGTTTTATTTCAGAAATCACACAAACTCAGGTACTATCGACCGATAGAACGTGAAAAGAAACGCTCTAATTATTTTATTATGCCAAACAAAAAATAGCGTTCATTATTTAGCGTTACCTGCAACATGCCATCAATCTTGTAATAACAATGTAGTCGAATCCAAAAACATGACGTCATTTCGAACGAATGACGTCTCTTTAGGAGTTTCTAGATCACCAAATTCGAAAATGACTTGTCTCAAGTGCCGTCGCTTTGGGAGTTTCTATATCACCAAATGCCAGTGTTTACAACTGTATCATGCTGTTCATGTTATAATTCATTATTAATACTTGTGTGATAAGTGGTATAATGGAATATAAATTCACGTTTCTTGGACGACGACAGTTGTTAGAATTAAGGGCAGTGAAACAATTTATTTTGAACTTGAGGCGGAGGCTCAGTGAGGTCGAGGAGTACTAAATTTGTGGAAATATAATTGATTGAAGTCATAACTCATATTCAGGATTCACTGAAGTGGTGAACAACTCGTGAGTTTTTAATATTTCTGATTCTTTTGAATTCATTGTTTGCAGTATAAGTTGAAAATACACCCACTGAAGATGATATATTTGTTGGTGAGTTTGTGTCTATCAGTGACGAAAAAGGTTAAACGTGCACGGCGCCAGCGTTTGGTGTTGAGAAATTCCAATCAACGCGTGCGTAATCGACGCTGATCAATGGAAGTGGAGCTTACATTTTCTTTGATCTCTTGTTTCCAGGGAAGAACGTCCCGATAGTACCCGTGTTTTGCCCCAAAACACCAGTACTATCACTTTTAGAAGGTGTCAAATTAACCAATCACGGCAGATGTTACAAACGTGAGGCATAATAATATCAATTAGATCGGTAATAAACACGGGTTTTAGATATCGTTCTCACAATAGGCAACATATACGTATTTCCATCTTTACCACCAATAAAGATGGAAATACATAACAGTACATGTTATCACTACTGAATCCGTACCGATCCATACTTTCTTATCTTATCTACTTCAACATACTTCTTCCTCCTTTTCGTGGGTGCCACACCGTTTTCCAGTCGAATAATTGTTACTTTGGTCATAGCGTCCTCCCGTTTAAACACATCAACCCATTCATAAGGGTTCGGATGGGCTTTCCTACAACTCTGCTCAACTTATGCCACCCTTCCACAGGATTGTTCGTACCATGGGAGTCTGTAGTGTGGTGGTCCCAAAGTCGAACTGGGAATTTTGCCTCCCTAGTAATCCACGTGTTTTCAATGCATCTAACAAATGTCAAGTTCATGGGAAAGTCAAATCCTTCAAGTCCTCTTTTGAGCTCCCCCAAGTTGTCCTCATACAGTCCTCACACAGATTTATAAACTTTTTGCCATTGTTGTGGTTTCGTTGAAAGCCTTTTTCTTCATTGTGGAGATTGCATTATCCACCAAAACTTTGGCAATATCACGTGTGTGATTATGATAGTCCGTAGTGGACTGTAGTGGGTCACAATCAGTGACGGCTTTAGCATTGTACTTTGCTATCTTGTACTGAGAGCATCTCCAATAGATTAGACTATCTTTGGAGTGCATCTTAATGAACCTAAAATGGTCAACTACGAGGGCCTTAGCACCCATGGCAGTGTCTACGAAATGAATCTCCCTGTCCATGATATCATGATTTGCCATAATGAATGAATGAATGAATGAATGAATGAATGAATGAATGAATGAATGAATGAATGAATGAATGAATGAATGAATGAATGAATGAATGAATGAAAAGAAAAGTTTCAGCACGCCAAAGGTGCACAGGAACAATATGGGATTGGAATCCCTTGTGACCCGAATAACTTTATTTGCTTTATAGCTTTGTTTGCTTATGAGTCTACGAGAGTTGGAAGCAGAGCCAATAATCTAATTTAGTTTGAGTGTGCACAACAGCAGTACGGTAGTGGGTTGAGACCACCAAGAACCTCGAACTGGAAGATGGCTAGGAATTTTGCATAACTACAAGAGTTCTACTCTGTGTGTTTGCTTGGACAGGTGGGCATATTTATGGTAATACTGAAACCACAGTGTGGTGGTTATTCTAAAAAAGAGAAAGAAACCCCAAAAGTACCTGGTTTGGGAGCAGTCCAGCATATTATCCTTAATGGTGACAAAAAGGAAAACATCCACCAATATGTGTTTTTGAAGCCGGGAGTCACCCATCAGCCAATTTGGGAGAATGAATGAATGAATGAATGAATGAATGAATGAATGAATGAATGAATGAATGAAAATGAATGAATGAATGAATGAATGAATGAATGAATGAATGAATGAATGAATGAATGAATGAATGAATTGTTAAGTTTCAGTCACCAGTACAACAAGTGTAGTGTAAACAGCGAAATTGTGACCATTCTGTTAGGGATTCACTGTGGTATCAAACTACACCCCCAAAACATGTTTGCTTGACGTAATAACAAACAAGCAAGCTGTTAGTACTAAGTATATAAAAATATTATTATACAAACACACGTAAAAATCCCAGAACTAACTACTAAATGAAATATTAGGCTACCTGACAAAATGCTGAAAAAAACATTTCTGAAAATTCTTTAGAATTGAGGAAAAATATGTGTTAATTCGAATATAAATAAATAAAAAATATTAAAAAAAAATCTCTGAAAAATTCCATAGACCAACTCCAAATTACTCTTTATATCATGTTGGTCTTCCTGGAATTGATCTACCTGGAGTTGGTCTAAATGGAATTGGTCTTCCTGGAGTTGGTCTAAGTAGAAATGGTCAACATGGAATAACCCGACATTGGAGTTGTTTAAGGATTAAAAATTTGTACAGTGGCCAGACTGATATCCTTTGTCCTAAGAATAATATTAATAACTGGTCTTTTATCTAACCATTGCCTTCATCATGAATCCATATCACACCTGATCATCTGCTAGGAAACATTGATTTGAAGGTCAAGACCAATAAGCTATTATCAATCAGCATGTAGCCTAAGCAATACTGTATTTCAGTTAATATAAAGATGTACAGAGTGAACTTAACCTGGGTAACATAACAACAAAACGTATTCCTATGGAGATAGGCCTAGAACAGGGGTGTGTCCTTTCCCAATTCTTTTTGCACTGTATATGAAAGGGTTAGGAGATGAACTCCTGCGTAGCGACGAGGTGGTAGCAGTTGGGGACTTGAAAATCTCAGGGCTATTTTTGCAGACGATATAAAAATATAATATAATATCACACTGGCTGCCTGCTTATTTGTCACGGTTCTCGGGTGAGAAGGCCTTGGTTACCCAGTACTCCCAACTGCCTCCCCATTCCCACACTTTGTCTCTCCTCCCAACACTCGGAGATAACTGCTTGATGACATTTCTTGCCCCATTCTTCCCAATCTCTCCATTAGCATATTAACCCTCTCCTTTTAGTCTCTCACTAACCACATGTCCTTCATTCTCCCATCCCACTTCACCATTACACTTATCGTCCGGCGATAGTCAGCCACTGACTAATCCTCAAGTATGATTTCTTTACAATTCCCCCAATTTTAATACTCACAATACTTATCACATAATGAATTCTAAAGTTTCAATCTTAAGGGTCAGATGTATACTCTATTAATTTGAACTTAGGCACAGCAGCTAACAAATAACTGAATAGAGTTTCTGTTTAACAATTTTAGATATTAGAATTAACTGAATTCTAACAATTTCTAATTGAATGAATTTTTATTTCTCCATCCCCCTTTTGACTCCCATGGGAGGGTTGTCCTTCCTACGACCCCAGGCCATAGGGCTTGTTAACCCTCTTATAGGCTACATTTTGCTACATAAATCTCCCCACATTTCTAATATTGTTAATTAATTCCCCAATTTCTCTACTTTTACTTGTGTCCTCTGTCTTACACTGAATATTTACTTCCATCAGCTCACCCGATAGAAGTGTCTGAGTCACTTTCTTATTTTCTCTGTAGTGTCGAAGCCAATGCCTTAACTCTTCAAGAGGTACACTCTCTTCTTCAGATGAAGAGTGTTCTCTTAATTGTCTTTTATTTTGAATCAGAAGAACTAATGGATTCCTCTGTTCATGTTCCTCTTCACTCTTACTACTGTCTTCACTGGCACTAGCGGACTGTACTTTTGGTGCTACATACCTCTGTGTTCTGTAACACTTATCTGGTGCTGAGACCTCCCATTGTTGTGGAGCTAAACTAAGATTT
This sequence comes from Pictodentalium vernedei, assembly GCA_031216915.1. Taxonomy (NCBI): domain Eukaryota; kingdom Metazoa; phylum Mollusca; class Scaphopoda; order Dentaliida; family Dentaliidae; genus Pictodentalium; species Pictodentalium vernedei. The sequence goes on from CM062296.1 coordinate 371,948,036, forward strand.
TCCCCATGACACTTGATAACTCCTGTCAACTGATCTTTTATCCTATAACTCACTTGGACCATTTTTCCTATAACTCGGAATGGATATTCCCACTTTTTCTCCAACTTACTGTTTGATCTCCTGTCTGGATACATAACGGGGTCATCTACTTCAAACTGAATGTCTTTTGCTTTCTCATTCCCTAAGCGTTGTTGTTTCACAACACATCTTTGCTGTCACACCTGCAGTTGGAAAAATGCATTATACTGTTCTTGAATAGCAATCTTATGGGTTCTTCTCCCATATATTTCTTTCGGAGTTTCAAAATAGTGTCTAATGGTAAAACCACATTCCTTGTGTACAGCAAATAGTAGGGAGAAAATCCAGAGGTCTCGCTCCCATTAAATCTGAAAGCTTCATTAATGAACAAATCCAAAACTTCAAGATTTTTTGGAGACATTTTTGCTAAGACATCATTCACTCTATCGGCCTCTTGCATTCACAAGTGTATTTTCCTTGTATTGCAAGCTCGAAAGCTAAGATATTTTTCCACATATTGATAAATGTGCTTATATAAATCTGGCCAGAAGTATTTTCTGCTAATATTGTAATACACTTTATCAATCCCCAAATGTCCTAAGTCATCAAGGTATTGTCTCAACACCTTCCCTGTTAAATGACCAAGTACACATAACCTCACTTGCAGGTTATCATCTGTGGCACTAATGTAATGTAACACCTCTTCTATTAACATATATCTACTACTAATATTGGTTGGGGTATTACTACTAAGATATTTCTTTTTAATTTCCATAAGTTTACTATCTTTTTTCTGCTCTAATTCAATATCTAAATCTCAATAATTAATCTTTTGGGGCTCCATTGCTGAACTGAAACTTTGCTTGGGTACTGATGTATGGGCAAATCGAATTAGATCAATTTTATAACTTTTAATCACCCCCCCCCCCCCCCCCCCCCCACTGTCAGGGCCTTATCTGTATCTACATCATCCATATTGTAATCTGGGTCAATTTGCTAACCCCTCAGGTAACCTTTATAACATATCTGCACAAGTATTTTGTCTCCCGGGTAAATATTCAATTTTGTAATTATAACTGGCTATATTCAGTGCCCATCATTACACTTTGGCATTATTTTGGGGACTCGTCAACAAGTATTGCAAGGGGGCATGGTCTGTCTTGATCAGAAACTGTTCACACTGTTGATAATTGTTGAGTTTGTCCAAGGCGTATGAGATGACAAATGCCTCTTTTTCAAATGTTGACCAGGTCTGTTGCAGTTCTCCCATTTTATGGACAAAAAAATACTACAGGGTTCTCATCAGGTACGACGGGTAGCTGTCTTGTACAATCTTCACAGGTCTGGGTTAACGCAGATCCTACACAAGTTCCTAAGGCATCCATGTATAGAATATACCCTTTTTGGGGGAGTGGATAGCTCAAATGAGCTACTTGTCTCAAACTTTCTTTCAAGTAGTTGAAGGCTTTCTGTTGAGCCTCCTTGCAGTGAAATGTAGCATATTTCTTTGTGAGACCTACTAATGGCTGTGCAATTTCACTAAAATTTGGTATAAATCCCCTATAATAGGACACCATTCCCATAAAACTTCTTACCTCTGTTACTGAGGTAGGTCCCCCATGGGAACCCAGGGAAGTGAAGCAGTGCTTGTTTATTGTGGTAAACAAGCTCTGTTTCACTGGTAAAATAGGACCCAGTCACTAATGCTTGGGGTGCGAGTCCTCTAAAATAGGCAGCATGGGGTATAAATGATTGACTTACCTTGACTTTATCTCCATGTTGTGGTCATGATTAGCCATTGTGCAGAAGTATGTGACCATAAACAACAATAAATAAATACTGAGGTAGGTGGGACTAATTTTCTGATAACCTCAACTTTACTTGGTTCGGGCTTAATCCCATCACCACAAATGACAAACCAGGATAAGATGTTTCACTTTGAAAGAATAAGCTTGTTTTAGCTTTTAATTTATACTGCTTTAAGCATTCAAAAACTGCTCTTAAATATTCAATACGGGACTTTACATCACAAGTTATCACCAAAATGTCATCTAAGTACGCTAATGAAAATTCGCTCTTTCCATCGAGGACCACCATCATCAACTCCTGATAATAAGATGGCGCATTCTGTAATCCGCAATGCATGACATTGAACTCATATATAACCCTCATTGACATGTAAAAGCTGCCTTTTGTTTATCAGCTTTATCCATCTTGACTTGCCAATAACCCGACTTCAAGTCAAGTGTAGTGAAATATTTACACCCATTCAGCAAGGTAAACACATCATCAGTGAGTGACAACAACCCACTGGCAACTTTCGTTACCCGGTTAAGGCATCTAAAATCCATACAAAAGCACTTTGAGCCATCCTTTTTGCCCACAAGCAGACAGGGAATGTTCCATGCACTCCGTGACCTTTGGATAATGCCTGCATCTAACATTTCTTGAATTGTTTCATCCATAATTTTTCATTTCAACAGTGGGACATGATAAGCTCAGCTGTTAATAGGTTTTGCATCCCCTGTATCTATTTTCATTATTATTGTGTCAGTTTGGGTTAAATCCTTGTCAGTTTTCTCAAATACATCCCACTGTTCCCAGATTAATTTCATTAGCATTTCCCTCTTATTTTGCAACACTTGAATTTTCACTGTAATTTGATTGTCATTATTTTGTTTTCAACTGTACTAAGTTTCACCACTTCCTGTTTAATATCTATTATGTCTTCCTTGGCTGTTAAAGTTTCCAAATTTCCCCACAATACAACCTCGCTTCAATGTATAATGCTTATTGGTACTATTAATCAGCATAACTGGTATATACCACAATTATTACTTACAATGCTGTTACTTACCATTGACCCTGGTGGTTCTGCAATATAACCTTGCTTTAAACCACGATGTTCTAAAAATTCAGAGTCAAAAGTTGATCTCACCCCTACAGCCTTAGGTGTACAAACACAAGTACTCTGTGGCTTTAACTCAATGTTATTCACTAAATGGGTTAAACATGACACATGCAAGTCCTTAACATGTGGAATTAATTGTCCATTTAGTTTCATTTTTCTAAATACCATATAAATATTAACATTATTTTCTGATATCCAGTCTAACCCGAAAATCAGATTTCTATTTAACTCATCCAGCACCAAGAATCTCATGTGAATGGGGTAACCCTTTAATGGAAAAGTACAGCTGCACCATTTCCCTGAGTCTAATATTTATGCCTCTTACACCTGTTATTCTTGGCAGTTTATTCGTTTACTAATCGCAGTTAATTACGTATATTTTCCCAAATTTAGTGCTGATGCACAAAGATTAAGCTCAAGAGACAATTAAAGCTCTGATTCATTACTTCACCATGTTAATCATCACACACTATCCAAAGAACCTGTGCCAAAATTTAATTCTACAGTTCCAGAATTTTTCCTGGACTGTTTTCCAGTTGATTTTCTCTAGTTTCCTTTTTCAGTGTATTTACTTGTCTGCTCATTCAGCTCTTCTCTGGAGCTGACTTTTGTTGATTTTTAGGGTGACCCACCGGATATCTCTCATAAATAAATTTTTTTTTCTCTATATTTTGCAACTCTTGCTCAGTGAAATATTTCTTGGGTAAAACCCATGTACAATCTTTGGTAAAGTGACCAAGTACTGGACAGCAGTCACACTTTTTGATCGCCTCACCACATTTTGTGTAGTGGTCTGAGTTTTCATAATTCTCACACTTTTGACCAAAGCTCCAAGGATTAATTTTCTTGGGTTCATTTATATTCTCATTATTTGTTTTACCTTCTGCCTGTTTCACTGAAACACTCCTTGCTTGCAGAGTTTTCTCTCTTTGATTAGTATTATTTAAACCTGTGTTCCTTTGTTACTGTTGTCTAATAGTTAAGGGAATGGTTTTCAATTTACATTCTCTATCCATGTGTCCTATTTTTAAACGTTTTCTATGCTTATGGCCTACTTTCTCTCTTATTTGATCACAGTTATTTTCGTTTCTAATTTTATCTCTCACTTCTTGTGTATTTACATGATTTGTACAAAGTTCTGGAGACTGTTTAGTAGTTTTAACTGATTGCTCTCTACTTATTGCCCCACATTTGCTCTGGGTTAATCAGCAAAAAACGAACCATGTGCCCTAATCTGCCATAGTAAAAACACCTAATATCAGCCACTGACCCTTCTTCTGGCTGCTGCACTGTTACAGTCCATACCTGCTTTGCTATTTGCATGTGGCATTGATTGCTTAGGTGCCCAACCCTACCACAATGCAACAGTAGCAGATGGGTCTCCTCATGTTTTGTCGCATCGCTGTTTTTTTATATTACATTTTTTTGTTTGTCCAGTGTCTGTTTGCTATACCTTGGAGGGACAGGACTTTTAGTAATTACATGAACCCTACTTTCTCATCACAAAACGTCGAGATCCATGGGTTTGTTGTCCCTTGAGTCTTCAGGGCTAGCATCCCTACCTATGTAATCATGATGGTAGTTGTCTTGATGGTATACTTTTGATAGGTATGCTGGCTCACTGCATTTGCATACCTTTTCCTTAACCTGTTTCAGACAGAACCATGGACAAAGCCTTTTCTAAACTAGAGAGAGTTTTTCTAATCAATTTTGTATTGATGTCACATTCATACAGCCCATCAGAGGAATAATTTGCCAATGTTTTCAGTTTTCTGGATTAATGGCTCATCCACACCATTCCCATATGCATCTTTTGTGAGATCCGATAATCGTTCATCATAACTGACTACAGTTTCATATTTCTCTTGTTTCATATGGCAGAGATAGTTATTCGCCATAGAATCACTGATAATCTCTGAATAGCACTGCTGGAGATCTTTTTTTGAGATCTTCCCATGTTACTGTAGGGTCAGTGTTAAGAGTGCAAATGATAAAATTAACCACAACAAAGTCACTTGTCGAAATGGGCAACCAGTGTTTCTGTACCTCAGAAATTTCGTTTGTGGCTCAATAATTGTTAAGCAACTTTATCCACGGCTTAAAGTTGGCTGGGTTACCATCAAAGTGTTTGATATGGGTGTGTAGTATCTGGGTTTGGATGGCATTCACTGTAGTGCCCATATTTATATTCCCCTGTTGAAGGGTGAACTGCACTCCCTGGATGGCTTCTGTAATTTCATGAATGTCCTCACTTTTCTTTTTAGCCTTACTACTGGAAAATAGCTTCTCCCCATTCCCTTTTTCTAGATAAGTGAGCTCAGCATCTTTTTGTTGCAGCTGAGCGTCCGCTTGTTCCAATTGAAATTTCATACCCAAAATTTGGGTTCCTAATTGAGCCATTTCATTTTGATGTTGCTGTTCTCTAGATACCTGTAATTGTTGCATTTGTTGCTCTAATTTAGCTGGTCGACATACAGCTTTGGCACTAATCAATTCCTCCATCTCCTTGTGCATTTCAGGGTCCAATTCTACAACTCCCCCCCGTGGCCATATTTCCTAGTTTCTGCAATTATAGGGTTAATGATATTTTTGCAGTTGCAGAGTGAACAGATCCCCTCGTTAACGACTGTGAAGTGAATGAATAAAATGTACTTACAGTGTAAATTCTAGGAACAGACAATTATCTACTGCTCCACTGAGGTGTCCAGTGCATTGTCTCGAAGTTCTGATGCATTGTATCATCTCTGAATGCATAGTATCACTGGTGTCAGGTCCATGGCAAGACCAGTTCAATGTCCTGCCGAAAAGGCACCAAAGAAGACAGTTGTTTTGTGGCCTTACTGTTCATCTAGGTTTTGGGACTCCAAAGGTGTCGTCTAAGAGTGGTTTCTTCCATTGTGTATGTGGCAATCAACTGAAATGGCAAACCATTTCTGAATAACTGGGAAGTCAACAAACACACTGGAACTTCTGGATTCAGTTTTGTTTTGTTGTTTATTCAATCACAATTCAAACAAAGTTCAAATAAAAGCAAACATGCGTGTGGAGCTTGAACTACACCATTCGACCATCAGCTCCTCTACCAATACACCAGGTCTTCTTGGGTTTTAATGTTTCAATACAACATAACCTAACAGCCTAACAGTGACTCGACTTAACTAATCAAGTTATTAGTGGGCTTTTTCACTCAAAGCCGGCGCCATATATGTTGACCTCCTTCTTCCATATCTCTGTCAGTTGGTTGATCAGACAGCGACTCTTGTTACCGGACTTGCTAGTGGATATATACTTCTCCAACCAGCATGATAAAGAGCTGCATGACTTGAAACTGGTAAACCACTCGTGAAAAGATTCACCTGAACCCCATCCATCATGTTGAATTGGCCAGAATCCATAGTGGGTTTACCATGTTAACTGATGGTGTAAGTAACCTCTCTTGATCCCTGGCAGTTAATGAGTGGAAAGGGGTGAAGGTTCGACCTCCATTCGTTTCTCGTGTATCGACCGTCTTTGAAGTGTGTTGATCTACAAGCTGGTCCCAAGCCAAGTTCTCTCTAATATTCAAGAGTGAAATGATCTGGGAATAAGCCTGTAGATGTCTCTCACACTTGAAAGACTACTTCAAAAACCTGTTTATTGAGGTAAGCCTCTTATCATCCGGCAATAGTCAGCCACTCATTAATTCGCAAGTATGATTAAAGTATTTTGTTTACAGTTCACCCACTTTTAATACTCACAATACTTATCACATAATGAATTCTAAAGTTTAATTTTCAAGGTTCACCAGATGTATACTCTATTAATATGTACTTAGGCACAGCAGCTAACAAATAACTGAATAGAAGATTTTTAATTTTAGAGGTAACTGAATTTTAACAATTTCTAAGTGAATGAATTTTTATTTCTCCGTCCCCTTTTGACTTACATTGGAGGGTTGTCCGTCGCACAATCCGGGCCATAGGGCTTGTTAACCCTCTTGTAGGCTACGTTTTGCTACAATGGTTCTTCAAAAATAATAAATTGCACCACCCCACCTCACCCATCATCAACTAGCCATATATATTCCATGGTTCTGATTTGACATCTTTCCATGGTTCTGGTATAAGTTTATCTTTCTCCCTTAATCTCAACCTCTCCTCAGGGATAAGACATTCCTAAATATAATATCCATTTTCTTTTAAGAACCTACTTTTTTGGCTCCTAGAGTCATATTGTCAAGCCGTTCTGTTATGAAGTAAAATTCGAGCTAAACCGCCCATATCAATAGGCTAATTCCCCATATGTCTATATCTGCTTAAAGAGTTTAAACATTTGAAATTTTCGTCACTCAGGACCGAAGGGCCTGTGGCCAACTCAGAATGTCTTCTGCCAGCCATCGCACAAGTTTTGTGGTGGATTAGTTTGAAAGGCATTCTAGTTCTGTGTTTGTGATGGGCGATTGCTGGTGCTGTGAATCATTGATTCTATTAGGTTGGTTGTTGTGTCCTCGGTCCTTGGGTGATTTTACACAAGTTCATCTAATGCCACAAATCACATGACGTAAATTTATTTCGAGCTAGGGAGACGACACGCATAAGCTTAAAGCTTTCCGTCGAATCCCTAATCTATCTTGTTTCCAACTTGTCTTCTGTTATGTTATGTGGCGTGCATCCTGTACTATTCTGTCATTCTTTGTTTTATGCTGTGTATGCATGTAACATACTATTCTTATTTTTCAGTAAATACTGTTTAAACTAATAGACTAATAAGAATGACATAATGTTTACACAATAATTGGTAGTTGTTTGATTATACTTTTGAACACTAATCGTATTGCGGTGACTGTCTCATTAAAAAGAAAGTTACCACTGGTTATAAATGTTTGCTGAACAAACTCACACCTCCGCACATAACTATGAACACTTCGCAGGCACTACACAAATATGGTTATTGGTGGGATAGGATGGCACTTCCTTCACTTACGTACATGCACAATAGTCCATCTATGAAGTACTATACAGGACTATAGGGTTTTTTTGTTATTTGCCTTACTTTTTAGGGCTTTGAGGGGTATAAATATTAAGTGTTTGGCCTCATTATTCTAATTGAGCTCGCTAGCTAGCTAGTCTGGTCCAGTGGTAAGAAAAATTAATATAAAAGTTACTTTTTAATTTTGTGATTGTTGGACTCATTTTAGCAGAGTTATTATCCTTTATTTACATGGAATATTTTTACAACTTGTATAATGTGGTATGCAGCGGTATTCTTAATCCCGCCTGGGATAGTGAAATCTTTACTTTTGTACTATTCCCATCTCCATGTATCGTGTATAAAGACATAGATTTCTAATAACTTTCTTTTTTTCACAGGTGCATTTGGTTATTTTGAAGTCACTCATGATATTACAAAGTACTGCAAAGCAAAACCTTTTGAACACATTGGGAAAAAAACACCTATTGCTGTGAGATTGTCAACAGTAGGTATGTGGTGATTACTAGAGCTATATTAACGTTATCAGTTCTAATTGTTAATAGATTAAAGGATACCTACTGTATTTGAGTTGATGTCAGAATTATCTCATGAGTAACTGCATGAGGATATCAGTTTTTATGGACGGCCGAAACCTTGCTTTCATGAGCTTTTTGAAGGCCTTGCTAAAAGCTGTGAATGAAAACTTAAATATCTTTGTAGTCACACATGAGAAAATTCTTGAATCAACTCAAGAACAGTAGGTTTATTATTTTGCAAATAAAGCACCAAATGCTGAAAATGTACAGTTTGTTTGTTTATTGGGGTTTAATGTCACTTTCAGCATCGAGCATCATATTTCAGACACTTTTACAGGTGATGGTATCCAGGATATCCAGGGAGAACCACAAAGTAGCAAAAACAGGTCATAATACCGATCTTAACTTATTTCATACCCGTAATATGTATCATGTCTGGAGAGATATTAGTTTCATCAATTTTAATATGATTTCCATTGTGCCCTTAACAGTGTAATGTAAAGCCGAAGAGCATCATGTGGGTGCGTGGTGTTAAAATGATTAGGTAATTGGCACTTAAACCTGAATGCCCACATGGGGGCACGATGGTGCTGTGTACTAGGGCGTAGTGCATGTTAATGGTGCTCTTGTCTTCAGCCAATGCTAACCCCACTTGTGTGGAGTCTGTACGTTGGGGAGTCTAGCAGACACTCACTGTTGCTTTCAAAAGTGTCGTTAAATAAATGATAAGTAAATAATTAAATAAATAGCATCATCTGCATTCTTGGCTCAAACATCATTAGATATAAAAAAAATGTTGTTAGGCATTTCCTGCTATCTTTGGAACTAGCATATAATAAAATGTTTCTTTTTTCCATACAGTGTTATTTGGGATGTGGTAAGAGATTTATTCATGCACATTTGTTCACAAGGAGGTTTTACCATGTGTTTTAAATAGACAGAACATCTCAAATTTTGTTGCAAAACTAAATAAAAATGCAAAATATATTGGTACTTGGACATTCATTATGAGGCCCCCAAAATTCGTCCTGCCCCATGAATCAATTTAGTTTTCAGTTCCCAATTTAGAAATTGAGAGTTCTGTTGTGCCCCTGTCCTTGTGGGTGCAACCAGTTATAAGCACTAATAAAAAATAAATCTCATATTTATATATTTACTACAGTTTAACCCTTATTATGTCCCCATCTTGAAAAGTCGAAAGGGTATCTAGGGAGACCTCTGTTCGTCCGTCCATTCGTACCAACATTTTCCTTGTATCTCTGCCACTGCTACTCCGATTTAAATGATATTTGGTGATGTGAAAGAACATCCCGGGGGAATGATGCATGTGTAGCGTGAGTTTCGTCCATACATTCTGTCCAGAATTATGGTCCTCTTTCGACATTCAAAATTCCTTTCATCAGAACATTTTCGGATGTAGCTCAGCTACAGCTACTCCGTTTTGAATTAAGTTTGGTGCAGCGATAGCGTAACATGGGGGTAAGGAAACTTGTCTAGCTTGCATTTCTTCCACACATTTTCTCTAGAGTTATGGCCCTTTTGCGATTTGAAAGTTTCAAAATTCCCTTCCATACAAACATTTTCCATTGTATCACGGCCATTGCTACCAGATTTGAATGATATTTGGTGTGGTTCTGATAATGTAATTTGGTGCAATATATTTTTGGTTACAATACCTGTGTAGTGTGAGTTTCTTCCACAGATTTTCTCCAGAGATATGGCCCTTGGAAAATTCAAAATTCTTTTCCGTCTGAATATTTCCCCTTGTAGCTTTGCTACAGCTGCTTCGTTCTGAATGATATTTAGTACAGCCATAGAGCATCATTGGGGGAATGATACCTGCCACGCGTGAGTTTTCTCACACACATTTTCTCTAGTGTTATGGCTCTTTATCTAGTTAGGAAGTTTTTAACTTGCAGCTCAGCTACCGCTACTCCAATTAGGATGATAATTGGTATGGAGTCCCTGGGATCATATTTGGGCTTACTCTGGGAGCTCGAATTGTACCAAAATTTCTATTTTCCGAACTGAGAGGCCGATTTGAACCCGATTTGATATGAGGGCTTATTGTGTCATAAGTACCTAATTTATGCCAAAGAATTTTTTCCCATCCCTCCATGGGAACCGCGGCACCTAAAATAGAAAAAAATAAAACGCCCATATGTTCAAAACTACACGGCGCTGATAATTTTTATTGTGTATAAATCTTCCTGAGGACCACCAGAAAGCAATGGTCCAAAATAAATTGCCATCGGTTTTTATCATAGGGTACTTTTCCAGGACTGTGAAAAGTGCTGCGTCAGCATTTTTTAACACTGCAGGAAACATTACTGTGGGTAATGGAAAAAAACATTTAAGACTCTTCTTCTCCCAAACCACTGCTCCAAAAGTTTCAAATTTCACATATAACATCCTTGGAAGATTGTTTCACATTTTTATTGAAATCATATCCCTGGGTCCATATTTGGGCTCTCTTTGGTATGCAGCATGCTTAGGGGGTGAGATTCAAATTTGTTCAAACCAAGTCCCTGGGTTCATATTTGGGCTCACTGTGGGAGCTCGAATTATAACTTAATTCAAATTGAGGAATTTTATTTAAAAATCTTATTCAGATATAGCAGTCGGAATATCTTGATATTTGTTTTACAGTATCCTTGTGGAGGTGAGATATAAGTTATAAAAGCCAAAACCTTGGGTTCAAATCTGGACTTCCTGTGGGAGCTCGAATTATTACTTAGTTCAATATAAGGAATGTTCTTTAAAACTCTTTTTATAGATCCTCTGGTCAAAATCTTTGGATATTTGGTATTAGTTTTTCTTTGGAGGGGCCGATGCAGCTTGTTCAAATCAATTCCCAGGTTGATACTTAAGCTACCATGTCAGGGGAGCGCTTCATGCCCCCCGTGGCGTCTTGTTTCCAGAGTTATGACCCTTTTTTACTTTTTTCGACCACCAGAAAGCAATTACAGCAGTACATGCCACTGCCATGCACTCAGTGCACACAGTAATAACACATATAGTTTGGATATTGGGGAATAACTTTTTTGTTTAGAGGAATAGCTTGGTATGCTGAAAGGTATAAGTCTGAACCTTGAATTGCATAAGAAACTCTGCCATATAAGGTCACGTGACCATGGCAACCAAGATGGCCGCCACACCAAAATAAGGAAATATCACCAATTCGTGTTTTTTGTGTGATGGATTTTTGCACTAAATGGTGTACTACTATTGTGGTGACAGTAAAAATTGATCAGCATATTTGACAAAACATTACAGATAGTCCTTATATTGATTTGGGGGTGGTGGTGGTTGGGAGTGGGGATATTGAAAACCAAGATGCCTTGTCGTGGTCGCTATGGCTGAATCCAGCATGGATCAAACGGATCTTTTAAACCATATATTTGCCAGTCAAAACTAATTGGGTCATTTGCTGACTCGGACCACTCTTAAACCTCGAGTCCTGCAGAATTTCCGACAGCACTACCATTTCAAACCAAATCTTAGCCTTAAAGGGTTAATATGTCCACATCTTGGCCTTGAGGGGTTAATATGTCCATATCACAGGCTATATCATTGAGAGATTCCCCATCTTCAGTTTCAGAACTACATTCGCAATCGGAGTTTTTAAAAATGCGCTCTATAACCTCACTTATCTTCAAACGTTTCCGAGTAGAATTCCTCTTAGACATTTTGTCTGAAGGACGTGCCAAAAGAAGCTAACATGCATTTTTATCCAAGCTGTATTCCTATCATGGGCAATTGGGGTGCGAAATTGTACTTGGCCTTTGACAGTGGACATAAAAAGAACATCACGACATCGCAAATCACAAAAAATGAGAGAGTTACTTCCCCTAGAACAGTCACAGTGCAATCTGATTTCACATTTCGACTTCAGTCACGATCGGCAGCGAGTGGGTAATTCGACTTGACTTTAGTCGCGTTCGGCAGCGAAAGAGTTAAGGTATGGTGAATGAGTTTGTGAATGGAAGTTATATGCAATTAACAAAGTTATTCAGTTAAGAGATATCAATTAAGTGGGCTACACTGTACTATGCGATAAATATTTCCAATCTCAGGAGTAATCATTTATCTGGTAAATACAAGCTTTATATTTACATTTCGGGTGTTGTATTCAATTTTTAAATATCCGCTGCCATATAGTAAACAAAGGATTACATCGGTGATTTAATTTATGTTGCCATATTCCATATCGCTGATGATAACAAATCGACCAGATCAAACCTGATGCCTAAAGCACTCTATTTGGTCTGACCAGACTGGTCGAAACTTGACAGAATATAAAGACCTAGGTCAATTGGCTATTGAAACAAGAGGGGCAGCGCAAGGCGCGTGCTAATACCCCCGACCTACCAACATTTTTCTAAGTTAAAAGAGTGAAAAAGGGCCATAACTCTGGGGAAAACGTGTGCAAGAAACTCACGCCACAGAGGTATCATTCACCCATGATGCTCTATCACCACACCAGATATCATTCAAATCGGAGTAGCAGTGCCTGAGATACAAGAGAAAATGTTGGTACAGATGAACAGACGAACAGATGGACCAAGGTCTGCACTGGATACCCCTTCGACTTTTCAAGTCGGGAGCAGAATAATCAGTATTATTGGGATAAGCATAAAACGAACAAGCAAAATTTCAGCTGATAAAGTTGAGAATTGAAGATCAGGGCTTAAAATTCATGCGAGGGTCAAAACTGATTCTCGCAAAAGATTTCCGCAAGCAAAACAATGAGAATCAACTTTGATACTTGCAAAATGTGCATTTGATTCTTGCCATAAATTGTAACATGTCCTTAAAGGCCTGAAGAATTGTACTTATTTTTTCTCCCTCATAACAAGGAAACACACTGACTTAATAGTTGAATCTAGTGCCAAAAGGCAGCCAAGACGTCAACAACCACCATTGTCAAGGTAGTGTAATCTCTAGCAGTAAGACCTTCAAAAGCAAGTATGTTGGATCATGTGTTCTACATGTACATACAACTCACAAAAGTTGGAACTAGTTCAACAAGAGGCCCCAAGGGGCCTGAGAGTGCTCACCTGGCACTGAAAAGTGTCAGACGAGGGTACTGATTTGAACAAACTTGCATCCGCCCCATCAAGAAAACCATATACCAAATATCAAAACATTCTGACCGGTGGATCAAAAGATTTTTTTTAAAAAATATTCCTCATATTGAACTAAGTTATAACTCGGGCTCCCATAGGGAGCCAAATATGAACCCAGGGACAAAACTTTAACAAAATTTAATCTCACATCCCTAACGATACAGTATCCCAAATATCAGATTTTTACTGGTGGATGTGAAGAAGAATATTTTTAAGAATGTTCCTCATATTGAACTAAGTTACAATTCGGTCCCCCACAGGGAGTCCAAATATGGACTCAGAGACGTGGCTTGAATAAACTTAATGACACCTCCCCAAGGATGCTGTATACCAGATATAAAAACGTTCCGACTGCTGGATCTGAACAAGAAGATTTTTAAAGAAATTTTCTCACATTAAACTAAGTTATAATTTGGGCTCCCAGTGGAAGCCCAAATTTGAACCCGGAGACTTGGCTTGAACAAACGTGAATCTCACCCACCTAAGGTTGTTACATACCAAATATCAAAAGATTCTTACTGGTGGACGTGAAAAAGAAGATTTTTAAAGAATGTTCCTCATATTGAACTAAGTTACAATTCGGTCTCCCGCAGGGAGCCCAAATATGGATTCAGTGAAGTGGCTTCAACAAACTTCAATCACACCTCCCTAAGGATGCTGTATGTCAAACAACAAAACATTACGAGTGCTGGATCGGAACAAGAAGATTTTTAAAGAAAATTCCCCATATTGAACTAAGTTATAATCCAGAATCCCACAGGGAGCCTAAATATGAACCCAGACAGTTGGCTTGAGCAAATGTGAATCTCACCCCTTAGGGCTGCTGCATACGAAATATTAAACGATTCCGACTGGTGGATCTAAGAAAAAGAGTTTTAAAGAATATTCCTCATACCGTAAGAATTTAAACATTTCGGCTCCCATAGAGAGCCCAAATATGGACCCAGCGATTTGATTTCAACAACATGTGAAACAATCTTCCAAAGATGTTATATTTGAAATTTAAAGGCTTTTGGAGCAGTGGTTTGGCAGAAAAAGAGTCTTAAATGTTTTCCCCATTACACACAGTGTTAAAAAATGTTGACTCATTATTTTTCCAATGTCCCGAAAAAGTACCCTATGATAAAACCGATAGCCATTTGTTTGGACCATTCTATTCTGTTGGTCTGAAGGAAGCTTCACACCAAATAAGAATTCTCAGAACCGTATAGTTTTGGAGATATGGGTGTTTGAACTTGTTCTATTTTTAGCTCCAACGGTCCCCACAGGGCATTTTGAAAAAAAAGTTTTTGGCATAAATCAAGTACTTATGATCAATTAAATCTTCATATCAAATCTGGTTCAAATCGGGCTCTCGGTTTGGAAAATAGGAATTTTGGGAAGGGCAAAAATTCATGTCCTTCCCGTAACGACAAGTATTGCCCCTCAAACTTCTCTTGAATAAAATTTGAGTCTACACCTCAAAATGAAGCTATATACCAAATGTCAAGTCTCTGCTACATCTGGTTCATGAGAAGAAGATTTTTAAAAAAAAATGAGGCATTTTGGCCCCACCCCTTCCCAATATGAGCAGAAACCCAATTTGAAGAACAACCCAAATGCCCCTGTATGACCACTACTCATGTGAAATTTCAGTAAAATGTGGCCAGTGGTTTAGGAGAAAAAGACCCAAACACCACATTCACGACGGACGACATACTACGGACGACAGACGACGAACAAAAAGTGATCAGAATAGCTCACCCCAACTTTCAGTCAG
Source organism: Pictodentalium vernedei (assembly GCA_031216915.1). Taxonomy (NCBI): domain Eukaryota; kingdom Metazoa; phylum Mollusca; class Scaphopoda; order Dentaliida; family Dentaliidae; genus Pictodentalium; species Pictodentalium vernedei. The sequence goes on from CM062296.1 coordinate 371,963,339, forward strand.
GGCAGCTAACAAGAGGTCTGCATCACAAAGCACTTCTAATGCCCCCGACCGCAAAATATTTTCTAAGTCGAAAAAAGTAAAAAAAGGGTCATAACTCTGGAAACAAGACGCCCCGGGGGGCATGGAGCGCTCCCCTGACATGGTAGCTTAAGTAGCGAAAGAGTTAAATATAAATTTCATTGGTTAATTGCATATGAGTTATAGAATAAACTCCTGTTAATTGAATAAAAACTCATAAAATAAATCGAGAAATTACATCGTGAAATTATCCATATAATCACTGCATTCCCCATTTTTATAGACCTGTTTGGACTCATTTCATCCAATACTGGCATTAAATCTATTATATCTTGTTTGACAGAGCTCAATCAAACAAGATAGATTAAATGATCAATATATCTTCAGAAGATCCCCCGTGGGAGCCCGGGAATTGAAGCTATGCTCGTTCACTGTGATTAATAAGCTCTGCTTTACTGCTAAAATAGGAATCAGTCACCTATGTTTGGTGTGGAAGTCCTTTAACGTGGGCAATATAGGTATGAACGATTGACTAAACTTGACTTGTGGCGGTCATGATTAGCCATTGTGCAGAAATAGGGGACCTTAAGCACCAATAAATAAATTAATAAATCTTCAGAAGTTAAGAAAGTGACCACCACCCTGTTAATTGAATACTCTCACTAATTAAATGATTTTCAGAGGCAAAGCGGCTATTGTATAGCAAGCAGCAAATAGGGCTGCACGGTGTTCGGATTTGAGTGCCGGTGACGGTATTGAAAACAATACCGTGGTACACCGATATACCGTGAAACAGTTCAGATTGAAAGCAAAATAAAACTGAAATGCCTTACTTTTCCGTAAGCCCTCTATAAATGTGATGTACACAGTCCCGCCGTCCAAGATGAAAAACAACAAATGAAATTCGTTACATTCAGAGTGTTCAGTTTACTTTGGATGTAAAAGGATTTTGATGTTCATTAATTCGTTGTTGTCAGCAATCTGACAAAAAATGTTTAAAATTACGCAGATTGCGAAATTTGCAATAACTTTTGTCCAATTGCTGACAGACGTGTAAAGCCATCACTGCTGTTTCACTGGGAAGACATTGTCAGCTGGTGATTGCCACAGACTATCACAAAACTGAATGGTGATCACGTCTTGGAGACCTGCTTAATATCAACAGATCGACTGGCCTAACATGTACCAGATGACATTTGACATTGTCACGTTAGGAAGTTTGTTGCAGGAAGATAGCGGAAGGGGAGGAGCTACTAAGGGCAAGTTGAGATGGCACTCACCATTGGTCGATTCGTATCCAAGATTGGACAATTCGTTCCTGGTAATTTTAGTACCTGGTCAGATAATAATCACAGAAGACGGTATCAACGAGCCGGTTCCAATAACATCCATATCTGTAATATTTTATTGCACATAAATATTAAATTTCCTGTATTTGTATTTTTGTTCTAACATAACCGAGAAGAAGGTATGAATTAACAATTAAAAATGGATACTGTTTTTAGCCATTTTGTCTGCTATTGTATATTCTTGTTTTTACGCCGTAGTTAACCACGATGTAAAAAAAGCCACCGTGGATTGCACGTTACACAGTCCCTCTCAGCCAATCAAAATGCAGTATTTGTTTCATTTGGAAATAATACTTGTTATCTAAGACTGAAAGACGACAATCGTCTTTTCAGTCAAAACCTTTGACACAAGATTTTTACTTGAAGCACTGAACAGTGAACACAAACAAAATGCACTAATGCATATTCCGCAACGTTTTGTTCGTATTGTGAGCATCATTAGATACAAATATCTAATGGTACTTGAAACAAGAACAAAACGTTGCTGAAAATTTTTACTGGAAGCACTGAACACTAAAAACTTTTTACGTGAAGCACTGAAAACACAAAAATGCACTAATAAATTTTCCGCAACGTTTTTTTCCTATTGTGAGTATCATTAGATACGAATATCTAATGGTACTTGCAATAGGGACAAAACTTTGCTGATTTTTTTTTTACTGGAAGCACCGAACACTCAAAACCGTTTACTTGAAGCGCTGAATGGAGCAGCCAAATTTCGTCTGTGTAGCCAGCTTGTTGAAAATATGGACACTGTAGACCTCCACACATTCAGCATTCTGAAAACTCTTTTCTCATTTCAATGATATTGTTTACAGCAAGGTTCAAATTGTGCTCAAGACAAAATAGGTATGGCCGGCCCAATGTCTTAACAGCACTCAAAATATTCTATCCATTGTCAGTTGTTATGCACACCAAGTTTCTAGAACACGTGAATTTAAATTCCAGTCGTTACCAATAAAGTGGATAGTTAATCCACGATTGGCACCATTCCAACAGACCTCAGATCAGTTGCTAGTGAGAGGAACTGGGCTTCACTGACCTCTTTCTGAACACGTTCGCGAATCTCATTGTACAAAGCCGGTATAGCTGTGTCACTAAAATAATTACGTCCAGGAAGCTTGTACTGATGGTCAAATGCATGCAACATCTGTCTGAAATGTGTTTGCTCTACAGGGTAAATTGATACTATGTTACCAGCAAGATATCTTGTGACTGATTTAGTCAACATGTTCCAGCGATTTGAGTTCTCATAATTTGTCATATTGTCAATTGAAACAGAAATGGTGGGCTGCTTAGTGGAAGGACCCTGGATCAGTGTTGACACTTCGGATTCCCTCTTTCGTTTTTTAGAGGACACATGTGAAAATAAGATGGGATGGACGGTCTTCAAATGTGCAAATAAATTTGACGTGTTTCCACCATGAGAAACAAATTCTTTCTTGCATGTTCTGCAAATAGGTTTTGGTTTCGGCTTTCCGTCATTACCTGGTTCAAACCCAAAGTATGACTAAATAACTGAAGTTGTTCTGTGTTTGGTTACAAATACCATGACTTGGGATTATTCGTGATTTACAATGAATATGAAATGGTTTCGATCGCCAAAGACTCGCATGAACGGTGTGGGCCAAACCACTTTCGACCCTCGTTAGCAGTTGAATATTCTTTTTCGCAACAAGTCCAGGCGCGTCAGAGAAGGGAAATTAGGTTACTCAGTGGATGTCCGGAATCATGGTGTTTTTTTTTAGTTGTGAAGGTTGAGTTTTGTCCTGGCGATCGCCAGATATTTTTATTGATGTTCACCCTCGGATGAGGGCCAGTGTGAGGGGGACCTCTCAACACAGGTACTACCTCTCCCCGGGGGTGCAGTATTGATGTTTTCATACAAGTATAGTCTGCCACTTATGAGTTAATCTTGTTAAGGGGTTAGGCGGGCTCGGATCTTTTTGAATCGGCCACCCGGCCCAACCGCCCCCACCCCCCCCCCCACTCTGGGTGGCTCCTAGGTAGCAGTGATAGCTCGTGATGATTATTATGTATGGCATTTGTTCTTTTTTGCCTGTTTGCACAGTTGTCGTGCAGTTCTGATATTAGCTTGCTGTTCCTTATGCGTTCGTGGTTTTAGCGGCTAGATATGAGAGACGATCTTCTATGGTTGGAATTTCGGCTTTTTCGTGAAGTAGTTTGATTGGGGTATACGTGAATGAATGAATGAAAAGTTTCAGCACGCCGGAGGTGCACATGGACGATGTGGGATTTAAATCCCTTGCGACTCGAATAACTTTATTTGCTTTATAACTTTATTTCCTTACGAATCCACGAGAGTCGGAAGCAAGAACCAATAATCTTATTTGGTTTGCATGTGCGCACTGGCAGTTGGGCAGTGGGTGTAGATCTCCGAGAACCAGGAACTCGAAGATGACTAGGAATTGTGCATAACTACAAGAGTGTGCTCTGTGTTTTCTTACAGGCGTGGGCATATTTATGGCAATACTGAAACCGCGGTTTGTTGGTTGTTTTAGAAAGAAAAAGAAAAGATACCCAAACAGTCGCTGGTTGGGGAGCAGCCCCAGCCTGTTATCCATAACGGTTACAGAAAAAAACATTCCACCAATATGTGTTTTTGAAGCTGGGAGGCATCCATCAGCCTATAAGGGAGAGTGGATGCTGAGCCTTGGCCATCTGGTCTGCCTTCAGGGAGAACAGATGACGGGGTGATGGGAGGAAAAAAAAGCTCACAGACACACGCCCAAAAGCCCTTAGAAGGGCTGTTAAATCTTTATTCAAATGTTTATTTATTTAAAATGTACACTCGTCCCAGCCAGGCAAGCTTGTTTCAATCCTTGCCTGGTGTTTGGCGGTTTCCTGTGTATGTTAACAGAAAGGTAGGTTGTACCTATTCCTCCTGTGCTTCATCTACTATTTCCATGCGTCCTCTTCATCAGGGTGTTTCAAGAAAATTTGAGAAAGTTCAATTAGAAATGTTATAGTCAGAGAGAAAGACGAGTATCCGCTATTGTATATTGTGACTGTTATGTGATTGTTGCTATGGATAGGGCGAGTGGTGTGTTTCTTCGGAGCCTACTACCCACGCGCAGACTCGACCCTAGAATTCGTGGTGAGTAGCGAGGTAATCATCACTGACTCCACTATTCTATTTCGTTATTAGAGAAAGACAGAACTGCGCTATTGTATATTATGATTGTTGTGTGATTGTTGCTATGGGTGTGGTGAAAGGTGGATTTCTTCGGAGCTCACGCCCCACACGCAGAGTTGCAAGGCAATCTTTACAGACTCAGTCCGAAAGTTCTCAATGAGCAGCCAGGCAATCCACACCGACACCACGCAGTTTAATTCTATTGAGTAATTTTAATTTTCTGTGACTTATTTTGTTTTTCTTTTGAGGGTTCGGTGTTGGTTCAGCTCTACCATTTATTCACTATCCCGGAGTTTGTGCAGGGTTTTGTTATATGGATCTCATTAAACACGTTTCAATCGTGCATTAGCAGAGTTGCGACGCAGTCCTCACAGGCTCAATCCTGAAGTTCTCAATGAGTAGCGATGCAGTCCTCACTGTGTCCACGCAATTTAATTTTATTGTATAATTTTTATTTTCTGAAAACTTATTTTGTTTTTCTGTTAAGGGATCAGTGTTCGGTGGTTGAGGTATACAAAATGAATTAGAGTAGATATATACTGTTTAATGGCTTGGTTGTTTGTGTAACCGGGCCCTTACAATTTCATCAATTGGACAGATGTTGTTTTTGTTTTGATAGAAAAGTAACTGACAATATTTTATTGTTTTTTTTTTAAATAACCACCAAACTGCGGTTTCATTATTACCATAAATATGCCCACCTCCAAGCAAACACGGAGCTGACCTCTTATAGTTATGCAAAATTACTAGCCATCTTCCACTTCGAGGTTCTCGGCGATCTGAACCCACTACCCTACTGCCATTGCTCACACTCAAACCAAATAAGATGATTGGCTCTCGCTTTTAACTCTCGTGGACTCATAAGCAAATAAAACTATAAAGCAAATAAAGTTATTCGGGTGGCAAGGGATTTCAATCCCACATCGTTCCTGTGCGCCTTCGGCGCTCTGAAGCTTTTCATTTCATTCATTATTGTTTTGTTTGCCACTGTTTTTCATAAAGCCACACATACGCAAATGACACAGTGTTGGTAACAATAACCTGGCTCAATAATTAAACCCTTATCTTGACAAGAGAGGTCGACCATGTTTCTACAGGAGTTAAACTGACAGTGACAAAGACTAATTTACCTGTATCCGATTTTCTATCGAATGAAAGCGACCAGACCGACTAATAATTCTATGGTTTATTTTTGTAACAATAGGCTGAATAACTTTGCAGACATGGATTAGTCTTCCATTGAATCCATTCAAATCACTCATTTCCCCAGGGCAGTAAGTAATACTTGTATCTGTAACTCCAAAAATATCTTTTTTATTGATGAGATCCCTTGCATTTAAAATGTGTTTTCCCTATTTTCGCGCATTATATATATTTTTTATTTATATATGTATTTTTATTTCAAGAAAACGCAAATTTCGATTCATAATACCGGGCCCAAAAATTGTAATCACGGCATACCGGTTTTCATTTTTGATGGACAGTTTTATACAGTAATAGCGTGCAGCCCAAGCAAGCTCCTGTTAATTGAATAAAAAATCTTAATATAGGAAGAAATTACCCTTATAATCACTGAATTCCCCTTATTTTATACCTATTTGGTCTCACTATTTATTTATTTATTTATTTATTTATTTATTTATTTATTGGTGTTTAAAGTCACATACTTATGCACAATGGCTAATCGTGACCATGACAGTTTTACGGATGGAGGAAGCCGGAGTATCCGGAAAGAAGCACCGAGCAACGACGAGCAGCCGTCAGCTCTCCAACATCGTAACTCTGAACTCTGCACCGCGGCACAAGCAGGGTTAGATTGGTTGAAGACATGCACACCATCGACGTGCAGTACGCCTTAGAACACAGCGTCATCGTGCCCCCATGTAGGCAATCGGGGTTTAGTGCCTTGCCCAAGGACACAACGCGGGAGCACGAATCAGTCGCTGAAATGGTCACCCATCCAACTACTAACCGCGCTCTCCGTTGCTTAACTTCGGTGATCTGACGAGAAACGGTTACCGCGACGCCACCGCCCCCCCCCCCCCCTCCCTTTGGTCTCACTACATCCAATACTATATAATTATGGATTTTTGTGGTGGTGAATGTGATGTGATATGAACCTAAACAACTTATACTGATCAGGGTATTTAGATTCATATCACATCATATTTACCACCACAAAATTCCATAACTGTTTTGTTATATACACCATCCTAAAAACAACCCAATTTTCTATTTGTCAATTAAAAGTTCTTTTATATCAACCAGAAATACTTTTATTTAACAAAATAGTTATCATCTGCAGAATAACATAAAAATAAACAATGTTATAGAGATTACGTCGAATGAAATAGAACTAGAGAGGGGATATCCAAAAGCTACATTTAGAAAGTTGATATTCACTGGAAAACCGGTGTACATGGATTTTTGAGTACGAGTCACGTGTATAAGATCCAGCCAATAGAAATGTGGTTATTTATAAAGTATATAATAAAGGCATTTAATCTATGATATCATGTCTTACAGAGCTTTGTGATGTTTTGGAAACTTTCAAAATCACAATTTTACAAATGTGAAATAAAAACTTGAGTACATTGGCACCGACCACTGTGGACAAATATCCACACCATCTTGTTTGCTAATATTTTGGGTCTCATATTGATTTTTTATGATCCGGCATCTTATAAAAAACAAATTATTACAACATTCAGTTATTCTGCGTTGTCATATTCCTGTCTCGTTGACAAGATCAGACCAGCTAGATCAAACACAATGCCTCCAACATCTTGTTTGATCTAGCTGATCTGGTCTTGTCAACCCTGTGGAATCCGATGACCTAGATCAACTGAGTGTTCTAATCTATGACTATTGACTGTGGATGCTTTAGTGATCCTCTACTCTCCATGTTCTGTTGCAGTATATGTGAGTTTGAATTTGTTGGTTTTTTTTCTAAGGTTAGGCTCTTTCAGTTTTCTAGAACTGGCACCACTGTATTTTAAATGTCTCAAACAGAATTATTAAAAGGAAATGATGTTAGATATTTCAAACGTTAAAAAACATTTCTTATAAATTCAAATCTAGAAAAAAAACTTGCTTCACATGCATCCGTTGGTGATACTTTGTTTGCTGACATGATATTACACAGTATTATTTTTGTAGGTGGCGAAAGTGGTTCTGCGGACACTGCCCGCGATCCTCGAGGATTCGCTGTGAAATTATACACAGAGGATGGAAATTGGGATTTTGTTGGAAATAACACACCAGTCTTCTTTATTCGAGATCCAATGCTGGTAGGTGAACAATGTTTCTAAAGGGCTAATATTGTTATTGAAGTTTGCTTTGGTACTTGGGTGCCGCTAAATCGGATATTACTTTACAGAGTATCGCTCTCTTATTTGCATATAATTTTGAAAACACCAAACCATTTTTCACACCTTTAGTACAAATTTCACATATTAATTGTATATAGATTACATGGTCTCTGGTAATTCAATAAAAACGTATTGATAGGCCAAATAAATAAAACTCATTTGGTTCTCGGGCAACTAATCTTTCAAATCAATGAGGGAGGAAGGCTGGAAGATATGAGTGTCTCATGTGAAAAGGCCATGTGAGATAGATATCTATCTCACATGACCCACGTGACTGGCTTATTTGCATATTTAATGAGCGCGGGACTATTCAGTCATCGCATGTTCTTCTGTAAACAAACAACAGGGTGTCACACTTCGGAAATATCAGCAGACGAAAGTTTGTCGAAGAAAATAGAAATAGAAACATAGATCGCAAAACCAAAAGACACTTTACTCTATTATATGAGTTTTTGGGTGAACGCGATTATGAGTGAAGAGAGTTGCACGAAACGTCCGTAGAAAAGTTTTGGGAAAACATTGCAGAATTCATAATATGACGTCACTGGAGTGTGTCAATGTTCATTTCATTACAAATCGTTAAACCCTGCCTTGTCGGCGTTGGGATTTAATTTCCTTGTATATACCTGTGGTGTATATTGAACTTTTGTCCGCTCTTTCCGATAAGGAAATCTTTTTTTCAGAAATGGACAACAAAATTTTTCGATATAGCTGCGCGTGCCCCTGAATTACTTTTGATGACGTCACAGTTTGTTGTTGTGGGGGGGGGGGGAAATATTATTCCTGATAGGGGTGACGTAAGATTTCCCCATCTCACACCCACACCTATCAGGGATAAAAATAATCTTTGAAATGAATTTATTTCTGTATGAATTTGACTTGCTACAATTTATGGGAGAGTGCACTCCCATAAATTGTAGCAAGGCAAGGACGTGCGAACAAATTTTGGCGACCAAGAAAAAATTAGCACCCTACTAGGTAATAAAGAAATATCGGATATATTTGCGATCAGTTACATGTCAACATTGTAAAGCTTGAGAGTGCATAGTTTCGCAGATTCGTGGCTCTAAACTGTATTTATTATTTATATCCTATTCAAAAACGTAGGGGGTATTTGATAAAAGTGTGATATATGAAGACATATAGTTATATTTTCATCAAAAAGATAGTTGAGGCATTGCAGTGTAACATCTGGTGAGTGATTTCAGCGATAGTTGGGTGTCTGACACACAGATGCCACGCACTGAGCTGTAGAAGACATGGACGGTCAGTGAGAGAATTTACCACATTCAGTCCAAGACCTCAGTACCTTGTAAATCCTCCTCGGTTCGCGAGACAAGCGCGGATCCGACGTGGCATAGTCCTCACCAAACCAAAACGACTTATGTTATTCCATTCTTTCCGCAGTGCAGCGGCGTGTTCCTGGACATTGATATGGAGGTGTTGTCGTTGTCGAAGGCGCCTGCCAAGCATATCCCAGACGTGCTCGATTGGTGGAAGGTTTGGACTTGGTGCTGGCCAAGGCAGTGTAGTGATGTTCTGCTCCTGGAGGATCTCTGTAGCGACACGGGCCCTGTGTGCCCTTACATCGTCGTCATCTTGGAAAATGAGTCCATGGTCGTGACGTCGCGCAAATAGCGCCACATGAGCTGCTAACACGTTGTCAAAGTAGTACTGCCCTGTGACACTCTCTTGGATGACATGTAATGTTGTTCTGCCTGTCGTGGTTATGCCTCCCCACACCATAACCGATCCACCACCAAAACGATTGTGCTGCCTTACGGTTATGTCATGGTATCGTTCGTTCTGCCACCGCCACACTTTGTTTCGCCTGTCGTGAAAGTCAAGAGCGAACCTTGATTCATCGGAAACAAGACTTTGCTGCACGTACTATTGTCCCAGCTCTGTCGTGCTCCACACCAATTACCCCTTGCTGCGATGTAACGTTTATTCAAACGTGGAATTATTCGAGGTCGTCGACAGTACAAATTCCAGTTGTGAAGGCGATTTCTGATAGTCTGACCACTGACTCGCACATCTGTCTCTCGGTGCAGATGCTGTCCAATTTCTGAGGCACTTTGGTGGCGGTTACGTAATGCTGTAATTTTGATGAACCGGTCCTGGTTAGCAGTTGTCGCCCTTGGGCGACCTGGCCGACGTTTGTTATCAACATTGCCTGTCTGACCGTAGCGTGACCACAACTTGTTGATCACCGATTGAGTAACGTTGAGAATTTGAGCCAGCGCAGTCTATCTGTTGCCAGCTTCCAACATGCCAACGGTACGTAAACATTCGTCACGTGTCAGTCTTCGCATACCTTAAAAGTTATGTTTCGACCAGAAACATTGATGAATGAGTTTATACCAAGAAAAGAACCGTGAGACCTCCGAAACAGCCCATCCAGTACTAATGAAAATTCAAAACGTACCCCACAGACATTAACGCAGCACTCGTACGAAACACTTGTACGAAGTTATCGTGGGCCGTTGACATTCAGGATCCACACTAAACTTGGTAACATATTAATGAGTCCAATCATGCGTATCCAATATCATTTTCTGAAAATACCAACATCAGTTTGGATATCCCCTTCTTTTTTTTGAATAGTACATGTATGCATCTTTTTCAAAAAATAAATACCATCCACATAAAATCTCAGTTATTTTCTCCTGAACATAGCAAACTGGATGTTTACAAAACAATTACTGTCCAGCCACCGTGGACTGGTCATTTTCCACGGGTGGACAATATTTCCAGGGACACAATAATGTTAGATTCCAAACACTTGTTATAGGAATAATCATCAAAAAATTAATTACTGAAGAATCTGGTACAACCCGGTGCTTCATTAATTAAAATTTTTCTAATGATGATTTTTGTTACCTGGTAAATGCATGCGTGGACATCACTGCCCACACGTGGGTTACGACTGGTCCACGGCGACTGTACTTTATATTGAACACATTGTATTTTAATCATGCTTTGTTGTAAACACATGCAAATTTATATACGTCAATTGAAAATGGTAAAATTTTAATGCCTCACAAATTATTACTAATTTTGGAAAACACTGCAAGTCAATATAAATGTTCAACGACGGGGGTTAATTTCAATGAGAGATTGTCTGAGAACCAAAGTTTTTTATGCCCACGATCTCTATTGAGAGGGGCATTATGTTCCCACCATGTCTGCTTGTTGTTCATCTTTTTTCCATCCATGAATTTTCTATTTCTCTTGATAAACTAAAAAACACATCACTGATCATTCTGAAATCTTGATACATGTATTGTGTTGAGAGTGGGAAGTGAAATGTTTCTGTCGACAATTGTCTGGTTTCTATATCTAATATGGTCACCACAGTGGCCATCTTGATTTTGGTTTCCGTCAGGTACCTCACGAATTCATTCACTGATCAATCCCATCACTTTGTGATGTATTGTGGATGGGCAGATGAAGGTCCCTGTCGATAATTGTCCGTTGCCAAATTCAGTATGGCAGCCCTGGCAGCCATATTGATCTAGCTATGTCAGCCATTTTTTGTTCTGGTCTTATTTGCAAGAAATTATTTGGACAACCACTAAATTACCCTGCCTTGGTAATGCCTTTGGTTTCAGAACTTCCATTGGAGGTATTCAGTCTATTATAACTTGTTTAACAGAGCTCCATGAGCTGTCTCAACATTCCGCATTGCTGCATCTTGAGGAACGTGTTTTGTGACCTCAAAATTTGACAAAGTCTTGGCCTGGCTGTGCAGGGTTAATAAAAGAGAAAAACATTTTTTTAGAATGAACTCAGTTTGTACTCCATTTGTTTATACGAAGTTAACTTTATCTAATTATCTAATTTCAGTTTCCAAGTTTCATGCATACTCTAAAACGAAATCCAGTGACACATCAGAAGGTAAGTATGTGTTTAGAGATAAGGGAAGCTTTCATGATCATTTTCCATTCATCGTCCAACATGAACCTTACATTATCGTCTTCTCATAAATTACTGGGCCGATTTGAACCAAATTTGTTTCACATGCTCCTCATCATATGTCCATTCATGTTTTTAAGTGCTTGGGGCCTCAGGGCTTTCTATAAAAATAAAATTGAAAAGAGATCAACACAACTGGAGTGTGGATATAGATTTAAAACAAGAATTTTCAAGCCAGAACACTGATTTGGTTTTTTTCTGTAGTTGCATTCACTTTTTGGGTTCTTAAGCGTGAACTAAGTAAACAATTTCCAGGGGAGAACTTGGACCATCACCAATGGGGAATACAAACACTTAACCCAGTATAGCATGAGATAAAATGAACTGGCAGCCGAAAAATATTAGTCCCTACCCCTATCTTCATTTAGCCTTGCTCAGGCATGTCAAGCGGTACCGATACCACCGGTTCGCTCATGCTCCGCTCTAACTGGTATCGGTACTGAAGCTTCTGTTCCGCCGGTACAAGGGCAAAATTATTTTATGCGGACATTCCTAATTGAAAGGGGTGAACAGGCTGATAATCCTGTATGGCACACTTGCACGACATACTTTCAACTTATTTGTGAATAAACACATTCCAAACACTATAAAGGTGCATGTTCATTACGACCTCAATAATAATAATGACACTTTGACCGGCCACTGATTTGTCGCGGTTCTTCGGTGAGAAGGCCTTGGTTACCCCTGTTCTCCCAACTGCCCCACATTCCTACGCTTCTTCTCTCCTCCCAACACTCGGAGACGAACTGTTTGATGACATCCCATGCCCCATTCTTTCCAATCTCTCCGATTTTCATATTAAACCCCCTAAATTAATTCGACGCACAATCTCCACTCTTGTGGGAATCACAGAATCCCTTTCTGTCAAACACAGTTTTATCATATGACTCGCCCGTTTTGTTCATTTTAAACATTTGATATTTTGTTTTCATATTAGTCAGTGATAAATAAAGCCTTCCGTCAATTTCATTGTTCAATTTCAAAACTAGACAATTTGATTGGCTGAACAAAATACAACTGGGCCACATTTTCATAATTTGCATAATTAGAGTTGGGAGATTTCATTGGTCAATTTCAAAACTGGACAATTTGATTGGCTAAACAAAATACAACTAGGTTACATTTGCATAATTTCAGAAGGGAGAATTACGTTATCTGTCCTCTTTTGGGTGGGTTATATTGTATTAATCTTTTACCTTACGTAACGGCAAAAACCGACTCGCGCAATAAAAGAAACACGCCATTCATTTATTTTTTATATTTTCACTTTTTGCTTCCAAAACATAGGGTAGGAACCCTCATTGGAACTAGCGTGTCGCGCTCGTTCCAATGAGAGGGCATAACCTATGTTTTGGAAGCAAAAAATGAAAATTTTTAGTTATACGAGGATGTTTTTTTCCAAGTGCCGTCTGCAACTCAAGTTAGGTGTTGGGTTAAAGACATGCTAAGTGGCTAATTTGTGCGTGTGTGTGTCATGTGATAAATAGAATATGAAATGAGTGTTTTTCTCATATAATATTTATGAAACTCGTCCAAAGTTTCCGTTTGGGCTCGCCAGAGGCTCGCCTAAACGGAAAATTCTTAGACTCGTTTCATAAATATTATATGAGAAAACACTTATTCTATATCCTCTATATATCAATCGTCCTTCATTCCTGAGGTCACCAAACTTTGGAACGAAATTCTATTACAAGTTAGAGAGAACCAATCATATAGTAATTTCAAAGATTTCTTAAACCACAGTAAGCGCCGTCCTCCACCCTTTTTCAATGGTGCTCACTGCCGTGCGGCACAAATATATCACTGTAGATTAAGGTTAAAATGTAGCAACCTCAACCACCACTTGTATGCCAACCATACATCGCTGTCACCGAACTGTCACTGCGGTAAAATTGAGTCGACAGAGCATTTTGGGCTTTTTTGCCCGCTTCACCTCAATGTCCGTAACCACACAATTAGCTTACCACTATTTGATGTTAAAGTATCCACTCTACTTTATGGATCTGAACTGCTAAGTAATGAGGAAAATCTTTCCGTCTTCTTAGCAGTTAAAGAATTTATTCTGGCAACTAAGCGTTTCTAGCAGTATATTGTAATGATGTTAGCCATTGTGTGTAAGTATATGACCTCAAACACCAATAAATAGGGCAGATAAATAAATAAATTAAAAGGATGTGTGGTGACATCTATAACACAAATGTATGGTTTATGTTAGCTAAAGCCACGTTGGATTGATTTGCTCCCAGGTTATGGCGTATGTATGTACGTATGTACGTATGTATGTTAAAGTTATTCTTCTAATAAATATTGTTTAAATTAACCCTCTCCTTCGAGTCACTCACTAACTACATGTCCTTCATTCTCCCACACCACTTCCCCATTTTACTCCCTCTGAATCTTATTCTTTTAGACTGGTATTTCGGGAATTCTAAAAGAATGAATTCTAGGGTCTCCACCACGCCTAAATTACACATCTGACACCCCTTTTCACTGCTTTTTCCAAATTTCCCCTCAGCTCCGGGATCACGGCTCGAACAACAGTGACTCCCAAAGGTGCTATCAATGTACTCTTCAAAACCAGACTTCTCTTTATCACGCATGCCACCCAAAGACCTCTTTGATTTGACCCCCTCTCGCCACTTAAGGTTACCATCCTGCATAACTCTTTCTCTGAAGATTTGTTTACCCTGGATTGCCCCTAGGTCTAGGTCCGAGATCACCAATGAATAGTTCTCTATTAGCTCCCTCGCTTGGACCATCCACCCTGTCTTGGTATTTGAGTTGAAAATACTCTGGAACATTACTTTGTCGGGGAGATTTACCAAATAATTAAGATAACCGAGTTTCAATAAGTCTATCCCGTCCTTGATCCTCGTCCACCCAAGCTCATCCCTTATTGTTCCTTGTGCTTGCTGCTGCATTACTCGACCCCGTTATCCATAAGGTTGACCATTTTGACTTTGCAAATATGACATCAAAGACAATGAAAGCGTAGTCATCGGTTACTTGAAAGAAATTATTCTGTGACGACATCAAAGTTATCCTAAAGCACGATTTTCTTTATGATTACTTTGATGTCGCCGCAGAATAATTGTACGATGCCATGTTTGTCTTTACGAGAAAGAAACCCAAACAAACGCTGGTTTTGGATAATATGCTGGGGTGCTCCCAGACCAGTGTTTGTTTGGATTTCTTTTTCTTTTCTAAAATAATCACCAAACTGCGGTTTCATTATTATCATAAATATGCCCATCTCTCCAAGAAAACACGAAGCAGAACTCTTGTAGTTATGAAAAATTCCTAGCCATCTTCCACTTCGAGGTTCTCGGGGATCTCAACCCACTACCCTACTGCCAATGCGCACACCCAAACCAAATAAGATTATTGGCTCTCGCTTCCGACTCTCGTGGACTCATACGCAATTAAAGCTGCAAAACAAATATTGTTATTCGGGTCGCAAGGGATTTCAATCCCATATCGTCCCTGTGTTCCTTCGGCGCGCTGAAACTTTTCATTTTATTTATTCGTCTTTACGACCTTGGGGACTGGGCCGGTTTAAATGCAGATTTCCTCCATCTGAGTGTGGTATGTCACCCTAGTATTGATGTGTCCCGGTACCGGTACTAGTTACATCCAAATGCTACAGGTGTGAGAAAGAAAAACAATTTTTTTGTCTGACCTGAGCACATTTCCCACCTCTCCCCCAATACTCAAATCTGTTTTCCTCTAAGACATTCCTGGATGAGATGAGTATGGAAGGGTGAACTGGTGGAGTGCTAAATTAATTTTTGACAGTCATTTGTAATGCGAGTTTTTTTTCAAAGATATCCCATTACCAGCAAAAAAGCCTTAGTCCAAGAAGATATTGCACATAAATAATTGTTTTGTTGCAGTTTATTGGAGAGGGCAACCAACAATGATGTAGAAAAACTGTTAAGCCATTTGTAACTGTGTACATGTATATGCAGTAGCAATTATTGACACAACTAATCTGAAGGTTAATTAATTTAATGGTTAAGGTCATGTAAATTTGGAAATCAATCATGGAGAAGATTTGAAAAAAGTCATGGAATTTTATTTCTAAAACTCTATTTAACCTTGTGACAATGGTTTGAATGTTTATGCCAAGTCGACTTAGTTTGTCCAGGTAAATTTTGTTGATGAAACCAGTTCTGTTGTGCACCACATATAGTTTAAAAATACTCTTAAGTTCAGATGATTAGGCAAGATCAATATAATACTAAGGCAATTGTTAGAGTTTTATATTTCTGAAAAATTGTTTTCACTTCACTTCACTTGTTTCCTTTCAGGATGCTAATATGTTTTGGGATTTCGTAACACTCAGACCTGAAGCAACACATCAAGTTTGCTTCATGTATTCTGACCGTGGTACACCTGATGGCTATCGTCACATGAATGGCTATGGAAGTCATACATACAAACTGATCAATAGCAAAGAGGAGGCAATATATTGTAAATTTCACTTCAAGGTAAGTGTTAAAGCTAGGTCCCCACAGTCATGTAAAAAACGGGTAAATTTCATCGGGGAATGTTTTGTGTTGCTCTAAAAAGTAATTAAAAAGTCTGTGAATAATATGACCAAACGGTCCGCCTGCAAAGTGGAACCACGCGTTACTTCCACTGGGGAATCACTCACTCAGGTGTTTACACAGGTGTTAGCACTTTCTGATAAATAGAAATTACCGTCCCCTGGAACGCCGCCGTGGCAACGTCTCGGAGAGAGTGAATATTTATTTGCCAGAGGGCGCTTGTCAACGGAGGGCCAAGGCTGGGGTTGATCAACTTTGTCGGGGACCTAAGATACTCTTTTACCGGGGACAGGGGATTTTCACTAGCTCACTTTTGTAAATCGCAATTGCTTATTCACAAACCACAGAGTAGCGCCGCGCTTTAGTCAATTGCTTTCAACGGTAATGAACTAGCATGGGCTAATTTCTTGGCGGGGCTGAGGTTCCATCAATTCCTAGGGTACTCAGGGTTTCTTCATTAATAAGATAAAGACTATTAACAAACCAATAATTTTTATATATAAATCTTCTATACTCTTATTTACAAATAGCCAACAAATCCTAAATAAATAATCTCAACACTACTGAAATGAGTTTTGTGACTAGTCACTGAATCCCACCGAAAACAAGTACTAAAATATCATCTAAAATTAAATTGTTTCCCAAATTTATATTCGTAGAGAAAGGTCGAAGCTGCGACAACTGGTAAGAAATCACGAGATCTTTCACTCAACCGCTCATGCGCGCATTTATCCTGTTGCGCCTACCACATTATGGGGAATTACCTTTAATACTAAATTTCACCCTTTAGAATATCTTATCACCTACAATTCCTGCTAATAGTGCTTCTAACTCGCAATAATAACAACTGATCATCTAATAACACAGATTCACTAATACACTTAAAACTGTTAACTAATAACTATGTAACTACGACGTGTTATCACAACTAAATACTATAAACTAAATACTACATATACTCATCGATTCTTCTTCGGCGTCTCCCTTCGATGCAAATCATCAGATCGGGAATCCTGTCGTCCAAATGACGGCTTACCGGAACCACACAAATACATTAACTCTTTACTACACCGCGTGAACTAACGATTATCCCATCCTAGCGAGTCTGTCCTGAGGTAAACTCGAGGGGTCTTATATAGACGCGCGCATCACCTATCAAAGACTTGATTTGGGCAAAGGTGCTAATTTACAAAAGACGGCTTTGATGACTTGCAGTGACATGAACTGACTTTTCAATAAGTTCTAATTTGGAATGCATTGTTTACACAGTCCCTGCATGACAGCGACTGAACAAAGAACACTTTCCGAATACGAACTTAATTAAATTAATGAGCTTACCCAGTTTACTCACACTGATTATTAAAAAGTTCCTTTCTTTCATTCATTCTAAATAACTCGAATTGTTTACTTATTTTAAAAATTTAGAATAAACTTAAAATAACAACCCTGTGATATATGCCTCCCTCTAAATTAAAAAGCTCCGCTTTTTCGACGAATATCTCATTTGGCAAACTTGAAAAAGGTAAAACATGATAAAATGAAATGAATGCATGAAAGATAAAATACAATAATTTTGAAAACTAATGGAGTGTCTATTTGTTTCTTCTTCTGTGATCTTTTCTTCCTTGTAATTGAATCTATTGAGGTTGAAAGTGTCCGAGCGCGTTTGTGATACTATGTTGATGTTGATAATTCGATACTGTCCGATGCATATAAAATGAATTGTGTCGCCAAAATCGTTAGACGTTGAGTATGAATGTTGAATGTCACGTAGTCCTTTTCCGAATGAATTCCAAATTTAGTTTCTGTGCTGATCCAAAGTTGTTGTCCGCGTGCTTCATGTCCGTTTGTTGTTAATTTATTGTTAGGTCTAGTTCTTTTCCTCATCTCGATGTAGCGTTATTCCTGGGGTTTACTCTTTCTCTTCAGGCTTGTCGTTGTGTATAATTTGGTTTCCTGTTGTGTGTCCTTCGTTTGTGATGTCTGTGTTCTCTGTATAGTACCATTTTACCATTTCCATTTGCAACCTGAAAATATAAACTAGACAAAAATTGAGTTTATGCGTTCTGAAAAAAACCTTTTATAATGTTGCCCTGGAAGAAGAAACAAATTAGACGCAGCGCTCTGGTTAACCTGTAGAAAAAAGAGAACAAACATTTCATTAAACAAGGAGCAACTTGAAAAAAAAAAAATAAACAAAGAGCTACTTTGAAAAACATCACAAATAACCAATCAGGAACTAATCAACCAGTCTTTATATCCAAGCGGAGAGCCTTGCCACAGATCTCCGTTGGATATGTTGCGCAATTTGAATGCAAGTGGCAAGATTGCATTCAGATCACACAATGTTATTATTATTATTATTATTATTATTATTATTATTATTATTATTATTATTATTATTTTAAGGTAGGGGTCCGTCTTGCGGGTGGCCCCTCTAAAGTATTATCATAATTTTAATATCTATCCTTATTGAATTTTCATTTTGCCCTTTAAACACCTGTAACTTTAATACCCAATGAAACTTGTATTACTTTTTAAGCCAGACAGTTACCCTTCAACTGGCAAATGCTTTTTTTCTGTTTTAACCTCTTTACACAGCATCGATTGTGCCGTGGAGCGCGTAAGCGGAATACGTGGAGTACACGAGAGAACGCGAGTTTTACGGGGTAATAATAACGAGACAACATTAAATCAGGAAAAAAAAACAACGCTTCACCCAACAAAGTGGTGGCGTATCCGTCAAAGGGTACCCACCAAGAAACTCATACTAACCGTAAATTACATATGTATTATATGACGAATTAAATAACGGGACTTATATTATTTTATTTTATTTATGTATTTATTTTTTTAATAAGTTAACAAATGCTTTGAATACTTAGTTTTGTACTCACAATATCTCCCACTCATCTAAGTCTGGGATGCTGATGGAATCTGATATTGTGTTGACGCTTGTTTTCAGTTTTCTTTTTCTTCTTTTTCCTTTTGCGGTCTTTGAAATGTGGAATTCTTGGATTAACTCTTCCGGTACATTTTCTCTCGGTTCCCATGTAGTTTCTTTAGATCCCTGCCACTTAATTTTATAATGTTTCCGACCGTGAAGTTTCTTGCACGCTAGGATCCTATCTACAAAATAGGTGTCTTCTTCGTTTTTCTCGGTGTCTTCGTCTGCGGGAGTCTGGTTTTTATCTTCCGGGCGGGGATTCGACGCGATATCGAGTTCTGTATCTGGAGCTCCTGTTTCCTGAGCCGTTTGCTCTTCGAGTGTAGTGGTCGGACGATCCTTAGGGTTGGTGAACGGCTTGAGACGGTTCGCGTGTACTGGTGACTTGAGTTGAATATCGTCCGAACATCTGCGGACAGTGTATGTTGGATTGCTGTCGTGCGTGATATAGTATGGTCCTGTCCAACGTTGGCACAGCTTCCGTGAAAGCCCAACAGGGGTTTTGTTGTTATATAACCATACTTTGTCACCTGTCGAGAATCTTGGGGGCTTTGCCTTTTTGTCATGCTGTTGTTTATACTTAAGCTGGGCGTCTTTAATATTTTGTTTTACTATTTCTCTGGTGACTTCGAAGTCTTTCTGTATGGCGTCTAGATGTTTATACGCTTCGGTTCCGATGTTGTTAGTTGGAATAAGCTCCGTATCTATCGGTAACTGGCAATCTTGACCGAATAAAACACGAAAAGGACTCATCTGCGTTGACTCAGTGCATGGTGTTGCCCTATACGCGAACAGCACACTTGGTAAAAGATCCGGCCAATTTTCTTGTTTCGCATCGCAATACATTCGGAGTGTTTTTGTTATTGTCGAGTTCATCCTTTCACACGCGGCATTTGTCTGTGGATGGTAACTGCTTGTCTCCAGTTTCGTAATCTGAAAAAGTTTACAAAGTTCTTTGATAAGTTTTGACATGAAATTTTGTCCTCTGTCTGACAATAGTGTTTTGGGGGCCCCATACCTACAAATAATTTCTGAATATAGAATTTTAGCTATTTCTGATGCTTCCATTGTTCTTAAAGGGAATGCCTCGGGCCATTTTGTGAAAGCATCAACAATTAACAAAATATATTTATATCCATTCGGAGAGGTCTTGAGGGGTCCTAAAATGTCAATATGGAGACGGCTAAATGGCGCTTCGACAGGTAACGGTTTTAGAGGCGCTGGATGGTGGTGGGTCGCATCCTTGTTTTTCTGACACTGGAGACATGATTTTACATAATATTGAATGTCAGAAAATAAGTGTTGCCAAAAATACTTGAATCGAATGGACTGATAAGTTCTATCAATACCTTGGTGTCCACCCAGCAGTGAGTCATGATATGACAATAGCACATCATTCCTCAAACTGAGTGGCACCACGAGCTGTTTAATTAAACGGTCTATTCTATGGCCCTTACCTTTTGGGTAGTAGAGATGATACAGGATTCCATCTTCCAAAATGTAGTCATTTGCTTCCAAAATGACTCTTCTGGCGTCTTTATCGTCTTCGGGTAATATTCTGTCTTCTAAATATTCGATAAAAACATTTACATCCGGATCCGATCTTTGTTTATTTTTAATGTCAGCCTCGGAGACGGCTGCGACGCGCGTAATAGAATCTATTGGGTCACACTGTTGTATTACCTCTTCGGTTTGTGTTTGAGACGCCGCGTGTTCTTTAACGTTGTTTGTGGCTATCACGGTGGCCTGGGCAGTATCGTTTATTGCCGGTTTTGTAATTTGTGGATATTCACGTCGCGATAGCGCATCCGCGTTCAAATGCTTTCTACCTGCTTTATGGACGATTTCAAAATTATACCCTTGTAATTTTAGCGACCAGCGGCCTAATCTGCCGCTACATTGTTTAAGGTGTCGTAAATATGAATTAGCAACATGATCGGTGATTACGGTAAACTTACCATTCGCTAAATAAACATGATAGTGTTTAATACCTTCAACTATTGCGAGACATTCGCGTTCTGAAATACCAAATTTTTGTTCTGCTTCAGAAAGAGACCTGCCTCCATATGAGACAACCACTTCCTTACCATTTTCATCCAACTGACCTAAGATATAACCTATTGAATATCCTGACGCGTCTGTATATAGAAAAAATTCTTTATCAAAATCTGGGAAAGCCAAAATTGGAGGTTTTGTCAGGGCCTCTTTCATGGTGTTAAAGGACTTCTCACATTCTGCATCCCACTGAAATGGTACATTCTTTTTGAGAAGATTATTGAGAGGTGCTGCTTTTTTCGAAAAATTGAACACGAAACGTCGATAATAGTTACAGAGACCAAGGAAAGCACGAACATCTTTGAGGTTTTTTGGACGGGGGAACGAGGACACAGCGTCCGTTTTCGAAGTATCAACAGAAATACCATCTTTAGAAAGAACGTGCCCCAAATAGCGTATTTCCTTTGCAGCGAAATCACACGTAGAAGGCTTCAACTTTAGATTTGCTCTATGCAAGGCCTCAAACAATTGTGACAAGTGCTGGAGGTGTTCCTCAAAAGACCTAGAAAACACAAGGAGGTCATCTACGTAACACAAACATGAGTGCCATTGTAAATCTCGAAGGACTTCAGCCATGACCAACTGGAAACTTGAAGCGCTATTCATCAAGCCCATGGGAAGTCTTTTAAATTGATGAACTCCCCTGTGGGTGACAAAAGCGGTTTTGTGTCTGGAATCCTGGTCTAAATCAATTTGGAAATATCCTGAGAACATATCAAGACAAGAGAATATCGTAGACCTTGATTTTCCAAGGGTGTCGAAAACGTCCTCCAACCTGGGCAAAGGAAATGAAATGGGTTTTGTCAAGGCATTCAGTTGCCTGTAATCTACAGTGAACCTAAACGAATTGTCTTTTTTCCTAACCATAACAACAGGGGACATCCATTCCGAGACTGAAGGCTCAATAATGCCATGTTCTTCAAGTTCGTCAATTTGTCTGCTAATCTCTTCCTTCATTGCTGGTGAAGCCCTATAAAACCGACGTCTCACTGGGGCCGCATCACCTGTATCGATTTTATGGCTATATATGCGAGACATTCCAAGTTCGGACAAATCCTTAGCGAAGCAATCCCTATTCTGACCTATTAGCACCAAAAGTTCCTGTTTCTGAAGACTTGACAAATCAGAGTGGGATAAATCGATGCCAAGCGACTCGGCTTCGGCAAAGTAATTGTCATAATTGTTGGAACCATCATGACCAATGTAATTCACCGTCGCTTTGGCACTAACATCGTTTTTTTCAACGGAATGCAGAATATCATCAGGACGGATGGGGTAAAAACAACCGATAACCTGTGAAGATGTGAGCCTAACATAGGAATTGGTGGGGTTAAGAACTTTAGAAACAGCCCTATTGTTAACCACTTCTACAAGCGTACGTGCAGCCAAAATGTTCTTGTGACTAACTAAATTTGAATCCGGTTCGATAATACCTACACGTGAAGTAATTCTATCAAAACCCACACGTACCGGTATAATAGTCTCACTTCGGGGTTCCAAAGTTACGTCCTCTAGCACTGTTACATTATTTGCACAATTAGGTTGTTCTTCGATATTGTTTATTGGAGCGTGTGTCATACCATTCTGCAGTATAAGAGTTCTCTGACCTAGGTCAATATTAGCCTTGTTTTCAGTTAAAAAGTCCATACCTAAAATAATATGTGCTGGCATTTTTTCCAAAATTAAAAAAGTTTGAGTCATATCTAGCCTACCCAGGGATACATGTAAATTTGTTTCTCCTAAAACCTTCAGTAAATTGCCGTCTACACCCGCTATGAGTTTAATACTAGGAGGAAGAATTTCAATTTTGCCCCACATGCGAACGGACTCTAAGATTTCTTTTGATATACAGGAGCGACTGGCTCCCGTATCAACCAGTGCAGGAATTCTAGTATATAGATTTTCCAACCTAACGTCGACTTTATTTCCATCCATTTCCGTACTAACTGAGGTGCTTAGTACAGGTATCGCATTAAATCTGCATGTTGAACTGACATGGCCAATGCGCTTACACGTGTTACATCTATAATTCCTAGCGGGACAAGTTGATGAGTTATGGTAATGTCTTCCACATCTATGGCACAAGGGAAATTGTCGCCTCTTACCTATAAACGGGCGATACTCCCGACGCCTTGAGAAATCTCTTTCAGTGTGTAGTTGGCGCTGGCCACAGTCATTCCAGTGTTTACGTGGGTCAGAGTTACGTGAGATCTGGGCAGCTCGAATTGCATTTTGCTGAATGACTTTCTCCTTAATTTCACGAATGTAATCAAACATCTCTCGGAAAGCTTCTGTGGAACCCATTGTCAGTCTAGTGAGAGTACTGGGAAAGGTTCAAGCTAAATAGATGAACTAATTCGGATTCTCCACCAAATATGACCAAACGGTCCGCCTGCAAAGTGGAACCACGCGTTACTTCCACTGGGGAATCACTCACTCAGGTGTTTACACAGGTGTTAGCACTTTCTGATAAATAGAAATTACCGTCCCCTGGAACGCCGCCGTGGCAACGTCTCGGAGAGAGTGAATATTTATTTGCCAGAGGGCGCTTGTCAACGGAGGGCCAAGGCTGGGGTTGATCAACTTTGTCGGGGACCTAAGATACTCTTTTACCGGGGACAGGGGATTTTCACTAGCTCACTTTTGTAAATCGCAATTGCTTATTCACAAACCACAGAGTAGCGCCGCGCTTTAGTCAATTGCTTTCAACGGTAATGAACTAGCATGGGCTAATTTCTTGGCGGGGCTGAGGTTCCATCAATTCCTAGGGTACTCAGGGTTTCTTCATTAATAAGATAAAGACTATTAACAAACCAACAATTTTTATATATAAATCTTCTATACTCTTATTTACAAATAGCCAACAAATCCTAAATAAATAATCTCAACACTACTGAAATGAGTTTTGTGACTAGTCACTGAATCCCACCGAAAACAAGTACTAAAATATCATCTAAAATTAAATTGTTTCCCAAATTTATATTCGTAGAGAAAGGTCGAAGCTGCGACAACTGGTAAGAAATCACGAGATCTTTCACTCAACCGCTCATGCGCGCATTTATCCTGTTGCGCCTACCACATTATGGGGAATTACCTTTAATACTAAATTTCACCCTTTAGAATATCTTATCACCTACAATTCCTGCTAATAGTGCTTCTAACTCGCAATAATAACAACTGATCATCTAATAACACAGATTCACTAATACACTTAAAACTGTTAACTAATAACTATGTAACTACGACGTGTTATCACAACTAAATACTATAAACTAAATACTACATATACTCATCGATTCTTCTTCGGCGTCTCCCTTCGATGCAAATCATCAGATCGGGAATCCTGTCGTCCAAATGACGGCTTACCGGAACCACACAAATACATTAACTCTTTACTACACCGCGTGAACTAACGATTATCCCATCCTAGCGAGTCTGTCCTGAGGTAAACTCGAGGGGTCTTATATAGACGCGCGCATCACCTATCAAAGACTTGATTTGGGCAAAGGTGCTAATTTACAAAAGACGGCTTTGATGACTTGCAGTGACATGAACTGACTTTTCAATAAGTTCTAATTTGGAATGCATTGTTTACACAGTCCCTGCATGACAGCGACTGAACAAAGAACACTTTCCGAATACGAACTTAATTAAATTAATGAGCTTACCCAGTTTACTCACACTGATTATTAAAAAGTTCCTTTCTTTCATTCATTCTAAATAACTCGAATTGTTTACTTATTTTAAAAATTTAGAATAAACTTAAAATAACAACCCTGTGATATATGCCTCCCTCTAAATTAAAAAGCTCCGCTTTTTCGACGAATATCTCATTTGGCAAACTTGAAAAAGGTAAAACATGATAAAATGAAATGAATGCATGAAAGATAAAATACAATAATTTTGAAAACTAATGGAGTGTCTATTTGTTTCTTCTTCTGTGATCTTTTCTTCCTTGTAATTGAATCTATTGAGGTTGAAAGTGTCCGAGCGCGTTTGTGATACTATGTTGATGTTGATAATTCGATACTGTCCGATGCATATAAAATGAATTGTGTCGCCAAAATCGTTAGACGTTGAGTATGAATGTTGAATGTCACGTAGTCCTTTTCCGAATGAATTCCAAATTTAGTTTCTGTGCTGATCCAAAGTTGTTGTCCGCGTGCTTCATGTCCGTTTGTTGTTAATTTATTGTTAGGTCTAGTTCTTTTCCTCATCTCGATGTAGCGTTATTCCTGGGGTTTACTCTTTCTCTTCAGGCTTGTCGTTGTGTATAATTTGGTTTCCTGTTGTGTGTCCTTCGTTTGTGATGTCTGTGTTCTCTGTATAGTACCATTTTACCATTTCCATTTGCAACCTGAAAATATAAACTAGACAAAAATTGAGTTTATGCGTTCTGAAAAAAACCTTTTATAATGTTGCCCTGGAAGAAGAAACAAATTAGACGCAGCGCTCTGGTTAACCTGTAGAAAAAAGAGAACAAACATTTCATTAAACAAGGAGCAACTTGAAAAAAAAAAAATAAACAAAGAGCTACTTTGAAAAACATCACAAATAACCAATCAGGAACTAATCAACCAGTCTTTATATCCAAGCGGAGAGCCTTGCCACAGATCTCCGTTGGATATGTTGCGCAATTTGAATGCAAGTGGCAAGATTGCATTCAGATCACACAATGTTATTATTATTATTATTATTATTATTATTATTATTATTATTATTATTATTATTATTTTAAGGTAGGGGTCCGTCTTGCGGGTGGCCCCTCTAAAGTATTATCATAATTTTAATATCTATCCTTATTGAATTTTCATTTTGCCCTTTAAACACCTGTAACTTTAATACCCAATGAAACTTGTATTACTTTTTAAGCCAGACAGTTACCCTTCAACTGGCAAATGCTTTTTTTCTGTTTTAACCTCTTTACACAGCATCGATTGTGCCGTGGAGCGCGTAAGCGGAATACGTGGAGTACACGAGAGAACGCGAGTTTTACGGGGTAATAATAACGAGACAACATTAAATCAGGAAAAAAAAACAACGCTTCACCCAACAAAGTGGTGGCGTATCCGTCAAAGGGTACCCACCAAGAAACTCATACTAACCGTAAATTACATATGTATTATATGACGAATTAAATAACGGGACTTATATTATTTTATTTTATTTATGTATTTATTTTTTTAATAAGTTAACAAATGCTTTGAATACTTAGTTTTGTACTCACAATATCTCCCACTCGTCTAAGTCTGGGATGCTGATGGAATCTGATATTGTGTTGACGCTTGTTTTCAGTTTTCTTTTTCTTCTTTTTCCTTTTGCGGTCTTTGAAATGTGGAATTCTTGGATTAACTCTTCCGGTACATTTTCTCTCGGTTCCCATGTAGTTTCTTTAGATCCCTGCCACTTAATTTTATAATGTTTCCGACCGTGAAGTTTCTTGCACGCTAGGATCCTATCTACAAAATAGGTGTCTTCTTCGTTTTTCTCGGTGTCTTCGTCTGCGGGAGTCTGGTTTTTATCTTCCGGGCGGGGATTCGACGCGATATCGAGTTCTGTATCTGGAGCTCCTGTTTCCTGAGCCGTTTGCTCTTCGAGTGTAGTGGTCGGACGATCCTTAGGGTTGGTGAACGGCTTGAGACGGTTCGCGTGTACTGGTGACTTGAGTTGAATATCGTCCGAACATCTGCGGACAGTGTATGTTGGATTGCTGTCGTGCGTGATATAGTATGGTCCTGTCCAACGTTGGCACAGCTTCCGTGAAAGCCCAACAGGGGTTTTGTTGTTATATAACCATACTTTGTCACCTGTCGAGAATCTTGGGGGCTTTGCCTTTTTGTCATGCTGTTGTTTATACTTAAGCTGGGCGTCTTTAATATTTTGTTTTACTATTTCTCTGGTGACTTCGAAGTCTTTCTGTATGGCGTCTAGATGTTTATACGCTTCGGTTCCGATGTTGTTAGTTGGAATAAGCTCCGTATCTATCAGTAACTGGCAATCTTGACCGAATAAAACACGAAAAGGACTCATCTGCGTTGACTCAGTGCATGGTGTTGCCCTATACGCGAACAGCACACTTGGTAAAAGATCCGGCCAATTTTCTTGTTTCGCATCGCAATACATTCGGAGTGTTTTTGTTATTGTCGAGTTCATCCTTTCACACGCGGCATTTGTCTGTGGATGGTAACTGCTTGTCTCCAGTTTCGTAATCTGAAAAAGTTTACAAAGTTCTTTGATAAGTTTTGACATGAAATTTTGTCCTCTGTCTGACAATAGTGTTTTGGGGGCCCCATACCTACAAATAATTTCTGAATATAGAATTTTAGCTATTTCTGATGCTTCCATTGTTCTTAAAGGGAATGCCTCGGGCCATTTTGTGAAAGCATCAACAATTAACAAAATATATTTATATCCATTCGGAGAGGTCTTGAGGGGTCCTAAAATGTCAATATGGAGACGGCTAAATGGCGCTTCGACAGGTAACGGTTTTAGAGGCGCTGGATGGTGGTGGGTCGCATCCTTGTTTTTCTGACACTGGAGACATGATTTTACATAATATTGAATGTCAGAAAATAAGTGTTGCCAAAAATACTTGAATCGAATGGACTGATAAGTTCTATCAATACCTTGGTGTCCACCCAGCAGTGAGTCATGATATGACAATAGCACATCATTCCTCAAACTGAGTGGCACCACGAGCTGTTTAATTAAACGGTCTATTCTATGGCCCTTACCTTTTGGGTAGTAGAGATGATACAGGATTCCATCTTCCAAAATGTAGTCATTTGCTTCCAAAATGACTCTTCTGGCGTCTTTATCGTCTTCGGGTAATATTCTGTCTTCTAAATATTCGATAAAAACATTTACGTCCGGATCCGATCTTTGTTTATTTTTAATGTCAGCCTCGGAGACGGCTGCGACGCGCGTAATAGAATCTATTGGGTCACACTGTTGTATTACCTCTTCGGTTTGTGTTTGAGACGCCGCGTGTTCTTTAACGTTGTTTGTGGCTATCACGGTGGCCTGGGCAGTATCGTTTATTGCCGGTTTTGTAATTTGTGGATATTCACGTCGCGATAGCGCATCCGCGTTCAAATGCTTTCTACCTGCTTTATGGACGATTTCAAAATTATACCCTTGTAATTTTAGCGACCAGCGGCCTAATCTGCCGCTACATTGTTTAAGGTGTCGTAAATATGAATTAGCAACATGATCGGTGATTACGGTAAACTTACCATTCGCTAAATAAACATGATAGTGTTTAATACCTTCAACTATTGCGAGACATTCGCGTTCTGAAATACCAAATTTTTGTTCTGCTTCAGAAAGAGACCTGCCTCCATATGAGACAACCACTTCCTTACCATTTTCATCCAACTGACCTAAGATATAACCTATTGAATATCCTGACGCGTCTGTATATAGAAAAAATTCTTTATCAAAATCTGGGAAAGCCAAAATTGGAGGTTTTGTCAGGGCCTCTTTCATGGTGTTAAAGGACTTCTCACATTCTGCATCCCACTGAAATGGTACATTCTTTTTGAGAAGATTATTGAGAGGTGCTGCTTTTTTCGAAAAATTGAACACGAAACGTCGATAATAGTTACAGAGACCAAGGAAAGCACGAACATCTTTGAGGTTTTTTGGACGGGGGAACGAGGACACAGCGTCCGTTTTCGAAGTATCAACAGAAATACCATCTTTAGAAAGAACGTGCCCCAAATAGCGTATTTCCTTTGCAGCGAAATCACACGTAGAAGGCTTCAACTTTAGATTTGCTCTATGCAAGGCCTCAAACAATTGTGACAAGTGCTGGAGGTGTTCCTCAAAAGACCTAGAAAACACAAGGAGGTCATCTACGTAACACAAACATGAGTGCCATTGTAAATCTCGAAGGACTTCAGCCATGACCAACTGGAAACTTGAAGCGCTATTCATCAAGCCCATGGGAAGTCTTTTAAATTGATGAACTCCCCTGTGGGTGACAAAAGCGGTTTTGTGTCTGGAATCCTGGTCTAAATCAATTTGGAAATATCCTGAGAACATATCAAGACAAGAGAATATCGTAGACCTTGATTTTCCAAGGGTGTCGAAAACGTCCTCCAACCTGGGCAAAGGAAATGAAATGGGTTTTGTCAAGGCATTCAGTTGCCTGTAATCTACAGTGAACCTAAACGAATTGTCTTTTTTCCTAACCATAACAACAGGGGACATCCATTCCGAGACTGAAGGCTCAATAATGCCATGTTCTTCAAGTTCGTCAATTTGTCTGCTAATCTCTTCCTTCATTGCTGGTGAAGCCCTATAAAACCGACGTCTCACTGGGGCCGCATCACCTGTATCGATTTTATGGCTATATATGCGAGACATTCCAAGTTCGGACAAATCCTTAGCGAAGCAATCCCTATTCTGACCTATTAGCACCAAAAGTTCCTGTTTCTGAAGACTTGACAAATCAGAGTGGGATAAATCGATGCCAAGCGACTCGGCTTCGGCAAAGTAATTGTCATAATTGTTGGAACCATCATGACCAATGTAATTCACCGTCGCTTTGGCACTAACATCGTTTTTTTCAACGGAATGCAGAATATCATCAGGACGGATGGGGTAAAAACAACCGATAACCTGTGAAGATGTGAGCCTAACATAGGAATTGGTGGGGTTAAGAACTTTAGAAACAGCCCTATTGTTAACCACTTCTACAAGCGTACGTGCAGCCAAAATGTTCTTGTGACTAACTAAATTTGAATCCGGTTCGATAATACCTACACGTGAAGTAATTCTATCAAAACCCACACGTACCGGTATAATAGTCTCACTTCGGGGTTCCAAAGTTACGTCCTCTAGCACTGTTACATTATTTGCACAATTAGGTTGTTCTTCGATATTGTTTATTGGAGCGTGTGTCATACCATTCTGCAGTATAAGAGTTCTCTGACCTAGGTCAATATTAGCCTTGTTTTCAGTTAAAAAGTCCATACCTAAAATAATATGTGCTGGCATTTTTTCCAAAATTAAAAAAGTTTGAGTCATATCTAGCCTACCCAGGGATACATGTAAATTTGTTTCTCCTAAAACCTTCAGTAAATTGCCGTCTACACCCGCTATGAGTTTAATACTAGGAGGAAGAATTTCAATTTTGCCCCACATGCGAACGGACTCTAAGATTTCTTTTGATATACAGGAGCGACTGGCTCCCGTATCAACCAGTGCAGGAATTCTAGTATATAGATTTTCCAACCTAACGTCGACTTTATTTCCATCCATTTCCGTACTAACTGAGGTGCTTAGTACAGGTATCGCATTAAATCTGCATGTTGAACTGACATGGCCAATGCGCTTACACGTGTTACATCTATAATTCCTAGCGGGACAAGTTGATGAGTTATGGTAATGTCTTCCACATCTATGGCACAAGGGAAATTGTCGCCTCTTACCTATAAACGGGCGATACTCCCGACGCCTTGAGAAATCTCTTTCAGTGTGTAGTTGGCGCTGGCCACAGTCATTCCAGTGTTTACGTGGGTCAGAGTTACGTGAGATCTGGGCAGCTCGAATTGCATTTTGCTGAATGACTTTCTCCTTAATTTCACGAATGTAATCAAACATCTCTCGGAAAGCTTCTGTGGAACCCATTGTCAGTCTAGTGAGAGTACTGGGAAAGGTTCAAGCTAAATAGATGAACTAATTCGGATTCTCCACCAAATATGACCAAACGGTCCGCCTGCAAAGTGGAACCACGCGTTACTTCCACTGGGGAATCACTCACTCAGGTGTTTACACAGGTGTTAGCACTTTCTGATAAATAGAAATTACCGTCCCCTGGAACGCCGCCGTGGCAACGTCTCGGAGAGAGTGAATATTTATTTGCCAGAGGGCGCTTGTCAACGGAGGGCCAAGGCTGGGGTTGATCAACTTTGTCGGGGACCTAAGATACTCTTTTACCGGGGACAGGGGATTTTCACTAGCTCACTTTTGTAAATCGCAATTGCTTATTCACAAACCACAGAGTAGCGCCGCGCTTTAGTCAATTGCTTTCAACGGTAATGAACTAGCATGGGCTAATTTCTTGGCGGGGCTGAGGTTCCATCAATTCCTAGGGTACTCAGGGTTTCTTCATTAATAAGATAAAGACTATTAACAAACCAACAATTTTTATATATAAATCTTCTATACTCTTATTTACAAATAGCCAACAAATCCTAAATAAATAATCTCAACACTACTGAAATGAGTTTTGTGACTAGTCACTGAATCCCACCGAAAACAAGTACTAAAATATCATCTAAAATTAAATTGTTTCCCAAATTTATATTCGTAGAGAAAGGTCGAAGCTGCGACAACTGGTAAGAAATCACGAGATCTTTCACTCAACCGCTCATGCGCGCATTTATCCTGTTGCGCCTACCACATTATGGGGAATTACCTTTAATACTAAATTTCACCCTTTAGAATATCTTATCACCTACAATTCCTGCTAATAGTGCTTCTAACTCGCAATAATAACAACTGATCATCTAATAACACAGATTCACTAATACACTTAAAACTGTTAACTAATAACTATGTAACTACGACGTGTTATCACAACTAAATACTATAAACTAAATACTACATATACTCATCGATTCTTCTTCGGCGTCTCCCTTCGATGCAAATCATCAGATCGGGAATCCTGTCGTCCAAATGACGGCTTACCGGAACCACACAAATACATTAACTCTTTACTACACCGCGTGAACTAACGATTATCCCATCCTAGCGAGTCTGTCCTGAGGTAAACTCGAGGGGTCTTATATAGACGCGCGCATCACCTATCAAAGACTTGATTTGGGCAAAGGTGCTAATTTACAAAAGACGGCTTTGATGACTTGCAGTGACATGAACTGACTTTTCAATAAGTTCTAATTTGGAATGCATTGTTTACACAGTCCCTGCATGACAGCGACTGAACAAAGAACACTTTCCGAATACGAACTTAATTAAATTAATGAGCTTACCCAGTTTACTCACACTGATTATTAAAAAGTTCCTTTCTTTCATTCATTCTAAATAACTCGAATTGTTTACTTATTTTAAAAATTTAGAATAAACTTAAAATAACAACCCTGTGATAATTCTATCACAGACTGTCATATTGGTGAATATTATATCTCACGTGACCTCCCTGCATTCTGATTGGCTGAAAGATGATACCCTATTTCGTGTAGTTTGCATTCACAGAACTGACCAGGCACTACACCCAGGCACTACACGTTTTTTATTTTTAGCACACTACTATATCAGTTTTCTTTTCATGCTGGGCGAATAAAACTGATCAGACTAAATTTAAAAATCGATTCACAGAGGCACAACATCCACAAAACGACCCGGAAAGAAATCTTTGTAGAAAAATGTATCGCTTTTCCATTGTTGAAGTCACATTTTTCGAGACGTTCATTTTATTCCTTGAGAAGATGATCCATATCTCGTTTCGAAGAGAATGATCCATAGCTGGATCCATCTTTCATGAGAACGCGTCCGGATATGAAAAATCGTTTGTTTCGCTGCTCATATTATTTCTCTATTTAATTGTATGTTTTGGGCAGTAAACGAATAAATAATGGAATTCATTTGACTCTTCGGAGTTTGTATCCCGTGCTGACCCATTCGGTAATGTATATGTGTGACAAATGTGTGGAAATTATCAAACTGTGTTGTCAAATTTCGAAAATCTTAGTTTTCATTCGCGAGTTGCGCGATTCCAGAATACACAGTTCCGTTTGGGGGAAATGTTTTGTTTACCCTTGCCGACCGATTCAAAATTTATCATCTGCTCATATCAGTAATCCATGTTAGCCATGTTTTGGAAGAAGAAAATGTTTTTTAAAAACTACATGGTATTTTTTTTCTATATAACGCTGGTTGGTAGGGCTGCTACCTTGGTAATAGGTTAACAAATCGGACAGATGTTTTTTTCTTGATGGGTATTTGATATAATATAAGGATTAGTGCATGTCTTGTCGTTGACTACGCCCATATAGTGCCCAGTGAGGTGGTGTAGTTCCCTCCGCTTCGCGGCGGGAACTACATCACCTCACTGGGCACTATATGGGCGTAGTCAACTCCAAGCCATGCACTATTCCTTAAGTATAGTTCAGTTTTATTAGTTGTAGACTTCTAGTTTCCCTTGTAGAAGCCCGACAAAGATGGAATTTTCATTGAATCGGATATCTCAGCCAGTGTTCACGCTGGCATGTGCCAAATGTGACAAATTCACATTTAAAAAAAATCTGGCACATAAATGTGAACGTTTGGCACATAAATTCAAAATCATGAACCTGGTATATTTTCGATGTTCACGAAAACTGGGTTTATAATATTACATTTTCTCCTAGTAAAGAGAACAAATGATAAGTTAAACAAATCAATATGAATGCCCACATCATTAATTCAAAAAAAATTAATCTCATTCAACCGTGTACACAATGACCAGTCACTTTTTTGTCCTTACCGGTGACCTCGGATTAAGAAGTCGTGTATTGTGTAAGCAACGCATGCTTTGTTTCTTCACCAGCGAGCAATAGGCCAGATTATCAATTGTGATTAATTATTGGAGGTAATTTCCCCATTGACCAATATCAAAGATTAAGAGCGAGTAATAAAATGAAAGAGGTTTCAATCCACATGTCAATCAGTTACAGTGCAAATCGTTGAGGTGCAAATTTCTACATAAAATGCTCAACTGAAACAATGATATTTTATTATTTTATGGTATATCCGATTCTATGTAATTTTATGCTTTTGATCTTTCTTGAATAAAATATGAAAAAAAAACGTTTTTATAGTTTTCCCGCATAAAAGGACACGGGTTCCAGGCGGCGGTATATGAGTCCATCTACTATATTATACCACATTTTTGTGTAAATTTATGAATGACCCCGGGAGATAACTAACATAAGCTCCCAGCTTTCTTTCAGATCCCCCATTACATACTAATATGGTATTTTGTTAGTATATGTTATAATCTTGATATTCACTACATATGCTGTTACTTTTCTTCGTGTATATTGTAACATATCGCATACTTATTGAAAAATATTGTTTAAACTAAAATACTCATGGCATAAAAAATCTCATTTGGCACAAAATATTCTCATTTGGCACAAAATATTCTCATCTGGCACAGAAAATAGTCAGCTTGGCACATTAAAATACTGAGCCAGCGTGAACATTGATCCCAGCATGATTTTCGAACTGGAACAAACTTCGAGTCATATCTGACAGCACTGGAAATGTCTCCTTTTTGCCTCATGATGATAGTTGGATCTGCGTACCATCCAAAACTCCTGTTTATTTTCCATATTTATCCACCATTACCACTGACCCAGACACAGTTGTGCTATGTTACAATAATTTAGGCCAAATGCTTTATTTTGAATGCCCCCTAAAATTAAGCCAAATAACAAAGAAACAGGGTCCCGTATGGCACTGCATAGAGATATCTGCGAATGCACAGAGGTGCCTCCAATCCTCCTAATAGCCATTATTTTGTTTGGCCTCTGTATCAGTAATTTACTGTTGACATTTTTCCATTTTATTTTCCGGTTTTGGTGGCTCAAACATAGGCCCCTGTAAATACTCGGAATTTGAAAAAAATATTCAATTCGATAAGAGTATTCGATTCGAATTCATTTCGACAATCAACGCCAAATATCTGTCAGATATATTAAATGTTTTCCTCGATCTTTTTGTCATCGAAATGCAATGGATATCAAAACGAACTGTTTAATCTATGCTTAAAAGCTGATTGATTTGCTTGACAACAAGCACTGGAAATAGGAAAAAAATCAGTGGTTAATCACCACTTACTACTTTCCGATTTCCAGTGTCTGTTCTGTTAACAGTTAATGCTTTGCAACACAACCTAAAAATTACCGAACTGTTTCTTGTCTAGTGCCTATGACTACTTGAAGAGACTGGGTTCATACCAACACACATTGAGGTTATCAATCACTTCTCGTTATTGCATCGATTACCAATCAGTGATATGTGTGAAATGTTTTCAGTTCACCAGGGTTGATTCATATATGTGGTATTTATCAGCGACAGAACAGATAATAATTTTTTAAGTTTCGTTTCGATCATCCGCCGGGTTTGGGAAGTTCCGAAAACTGGGATGCATAGAGAATTTTGTTATTTGTGAAGTAAATGTAACACCAGCTGCAGAATGTTTGTGTGAATCTGCCCATCGACCGGAGACATTGCATTACCAAACTACGGGGTATATCAAAGGAAAAGACAACTTAATTACATATCATTTGTGAAGGGTTAACTTAAGTACACACTAGTTTAAATGTGAATTTTTGGATCAACTGTTAAACTCTAAAATCAGTTGGGTTAAAAACCAGCTGAATCAAATGGGTAGAGTGAATATGAACCCAACTGGGTTCATATTCACTCAACCCAGTTGATTTTAGAGTGTATGCATTTGATTCGATATTTGATTCGATTTTCAAATAGTGTGTTGTATTCAATTCAGTTATATTAGAATATGTGCAGGGGCCTACTCAAACACTGGATTAGTTAGAAACGATGGTTTAGAAGACAGACATGAAGTCAGGGAAAGATGACAGACGGAAAGAATTCTGTCAGGACAGTGTTTTCTAAAAATTAATTAACTTAGAAAACTTTAGAATCCTGTGTCATCCTCATTTGGGTATTTCCATGGTGAATCATTCAGATTTTTTCAATTATATTTTATCTGCTCACTATTACCTTCCCCTTTCTTGTCTCCCCTACTATTGCCACATTTTCTGATGTTTATAATTATTTTTTAATGTTTTTTCGTTTTTAGCTTAACTTGACAAAGTTGTGGCCTGCAGTATGGCCATAGTGTGCAATTCTTTTTCAATCATCACTTAACATTAATTTGCATAATAAGGTTCATGCCCAGCTGGAACATCTCATTGTGGTCACAGTTGGCTTCTCACAATAGCCTCCACTGCAGCTATCATGGATTTCTTCAGCATCGGCTACAGGTCGCATTTATGCATCATTTTTATTGACACTTAGCAGTGTGGCTTAGTTTGAGGAGTAGATGAGAATGTTTATTTTTGTCTCAGTTGCCTTCCCATAATTCCCCCCGCAGTGGCTTTCTTGAATTTCTCAGAATCAGTCTGCAGTCAGCATTTATCAATTGTCTTCAAACCCAGCAGAATGGCTTAATATGATGAGCTGATCAAAAAGCCCAATGTTGGTCATGGTCGGCCTCACATAATGGTGCTATGATTTTGATGATCGTTTGACCACAATTTGCTTAGTATGGGCTGCAGGCCTCATTTGTTCTCTGATCAGCACTACATTTCTTATGCTTGTTCAGGTTCATGCCTAGATGAGGAAATCCAATTATGATAACTGTCAGCATAATGGCTACCATAACAACCATTAGGATTTCCTTAACACAGGCTACAGGTCGCATTTATGCATCAGTGTTCTTGAAACTGGGCAAGGTGACGCAGTATGATGAGTAGATGAGAACGACCCATGTTGGTCACAGTAAGCCACCCACAATAGCTGCTACAGCAGCCATCTTGGATTTCTTCAGCACAACCTGCCGGTCTCATTTATGAATCAATTTTCTGGAAACTCCTTAAGGTGACTTAGCACTATGAGTTGGTGAGGAAAACCTTTTCTGGTCACTGTTGGCTACTCATAATGACCACCGTGGCTGCATCTTGGATTTCTGCACACAAGAATCCCACATATCGCATACTGAATTCCGTTGAAATCTATCCATCCTTTGATGAGATATGTATCTGGATGGGTGGACAGACAGACAGATGGATCGATGGACGGACGGATGGATGAACAGATAGTCGGATGTATGATGGATGGACAGACAGGTGGATGAATGAACAAGCGGGCGAGCGGGCGGTTTGGGGCGGGCAGGTAGGTGGGTACGCAGGCAGGCAGATGTATGCAATCCAGTATAACACCCCCCTCCCCCACCATACACACACACTCACTCACTCAAAGGGAGTGTGTGTATAATTACTGGAGTCATGCTGGATACTGTGTAGATAGACCGCTGCATATGCGCCGAAATCCAGGTGCCACCCTAATCTGCCAATGTAAACAGTTCATTTGGTTGGCCTCAGTGTTGACAGTTTCTGTTAAAGCTGTTTTTGAACATGTCTGATGTTTTGAAGGCTTAGACACATGATCAACGGTTGCAGAATAACTGCAACTTCTTGGGATGGATGACGGACAGAGAGAGAAAATAACATCAGGACAGAGAATTTTAACAAAAAATATAACTAAATGAAAAAATAATCACATATCCTACTTGGCCAGCTCTGACCATACCCCCAATAAAATTTGCATTGTTTGTGCAAAACGGAGTTCTAGTTATTGGATAAATGTTCGTCCGTCGATAGCAGCTCTGAAGTCAAGCAAGCCCTCTTCCATTCCAGAGAGGAATACAGAAGAGTCTGCTAACCAGACAGTGATTCTTTGTTTGTCTGGTGCAAAGACTACATGGGAATTAACGACTGAGGGTTAACTGGTATCCAAGGTGCTTAAAAGTATTGATTCTGCCGCTGCTGCCTTGAATTCAAGACAGTCCAATGGTGATGATGTCAGCTCACAAGGGCAACCATCCTTGATAAATAAAAGTGGAATGGAAGAGATAAATTGCCCTACTGGTGTTCATGAGGTGAGCCGATCCCAGCATCCAAATGAGTCACCGCCATCAATCAGCCATCAGCACAATACAAGAAGATGGTTCGCCTTCGACTTCTTTTTATCTTCTTTGGTGGACCACTTTCGTTATGCTCTGTCAATTGGAAGATGAGCAAGATTTTGATGTGTCCAGAATTCCATGCCTAC
Source organism: Pictodentalium vernedei (assembly GCA_031216915.1). Lineage (NCBI taxonomy): Eukaryota > Metazoa > Mollusca > Scaphopoda > Dentaliida > Dentaliidae > Pictodentalium > Pictodentalium vernedei. The sequence continues at coordinate 372,001,633 of CM062296.1, forward strand.
ATGAAGAAATGGCAACATCAAAACATTGTCAATCTTCCAATTGACAGAGCATGCCTAATCAGAATGTTCTTCCTCTGTTTTATGAAAGCAGACACAGTGACTGTGAGGGAGTTGATGAGATTTTGAGGTCTTTGCGGGGTAGCGACAGACTTAATTCCACTAGGACATCTGTTCACTTGGTCTCTCCAGTTCTACCTGTTAGATAATTGGCCAACCAAGACTAACAACTTAGACAAAAAAATTCATTTTTCTTCAATTCTCAAGAAGGACATTTTGAAGTGGACAGACGTTGAGTGGGTAATCCAAGAAATTCTTTTTGAATTTCTTCCTCCATCATCCTTGATAATGTGCACACAAGCAACCAGGGGCGGGGAGCCTCCTTCATCCCAGAGAATGTTATGGTCATAATCAATGGGACAATTGTCGGTCAGCTCTACAAATCATTCAGGAAATGCTGGTCGTTCTATTCAGTTCAAAACACTGGAAAAACGTTTGAATAGGTTGTCCAGTATAGATTCTCACAGACAACTGAACAGCGATTGCCTGTCTTTGCAGTTAAGGCAGAACACATTCACATCCAATGTTCATAATAGCAATGCAGAGCAGATTCTTTTGAATTCTCAGGAATTCAGCACTTTGCTCTCAATTTCCCACACTCCAGGCTGCCTCAACATGATAGCACACACTCTTTCAAGATATGGAAGAATCCTTCCGCAGATTGGATGGTCAACAACCAAGTCTTCCTCGCTCTCAGTACACGTTGGGAACATCCGATGATATATCTGTTCACCACGAGATGGAACAAACAACTTCAGATGTTCGTATCTCCGTGCCCGGATCCATTAGCTGTAGGGGGATCTCTTGTTTCAAGGCAACAAGTACCCTCTTCGTGGAAATCTGGCAGCTTTCAATCTTTACGCCTTTCCGTTGCTTTCAATCTTTACGCCTTTCCGTTGTCAGGTCCTTCCTCAGATGTAAACATTCTTCCAGAAAAGCAATCGACTGCATTTCTGCTCCAAGGAGGACTGCCTCTTTTCTACATTATTCAACGAAGTGGAGTCTTTTACGCCTGATGTCGTGAAACTTCTGTCATTTATAAGCATCCATCAATATCTAACATTGCAGATTTCTTAGTATTTCTATTTGATGTTAAAAGGATGCAGCCAACAGGATAATGGGGTTCCATTCTGTGCTGTCAGTTACTTATTATTTTTGTTGGTTGCTAGTTATTTTTAATTTTAACAGATGTAGACTACAAATTATTATGGTCTCTAATCTCGTTTAGAGTATCTTTTTCTTGGAGAGTTATTTATACAAGCCTGCATGGCCCACCATCGTGTTACCGTTTCGTCTTTTTCTCGGCCAGTGGTAATGGTAGAAAAACTATTGAAAATTTGAAACAATTTCTATATTTATTTTACCTACCACTGGCCTAGACCACAAGTGCCCTCCTATGAGTTGTTCACTTACACCTCCCGGCATATAACTGTTACCATTTAGCAAGCACTACAAAAGAAGGGTTATTGGCGGGATTGTAGGCAAATTTCTGGACCTTTTTTTGCATTTCCAGACATCATCTGTGGAGTATCATACAGGACGCTTTGTTCTTTGTTATTTGGCTTAATTTTGAATAGATCGAATTTAAGTGTTTGGTATGAATTTTTGTAATTAGAACACATTTGAGTCTGGGGGTTAGTGGAAGGTATGATGATACTGAAAATGTTTTAAATTTCAAATCTCTATCACAGGAATACTGAAGCTAAACAGTTTCATGCTGTGATAGAGAAATACAGTATTTTGAAGGACAGTCTTATTCTACGTGAAAGGCAGAATTAATTGATTGATCAGATTCCAATGTTCTGTACTAGAATAGCACCCCTGGGTTACTGCATATTTGCATTCCTACTTTTAACAATAATTACCTGCAAGAGTCCTGAGGGTACCACCCAAGAATGGCAGAAATCCAATTGGGTAGTTAGTTATTACTCTCAAAAGGGAAAAATGTATTCAGCTGTATTCATCAGCATTTCAATTGTCAGGCGAGCTGGCACTTTTGCTCGCAATCGCACCTGCAATTTATACTGTTTACGAGTTGACAACAGTGCAGCTCGGTTCCACCTAGCAAGCAATAAAACATTACCAAATGAAGCGACTGCACCTGTTTTGTAATATACAAATTGTGCAGTACAACACTATTCAACAACAACAACAAAAAAAAACATACCATGTGGCCTCTCAATGGAACTATCTGGTCAAGCTTATTCCAATGGGGATCACATGATATGGTTTTGTTGAAAATTGTTTTTAAGAATTTGGGGGAAAATATTTAAATAGCAAATATTGATATGTGTGTTTTCTGTAAAAGGTTAAAAACTGTACGTGGGAAATAGTCCAAATAATATAATGTGTGCACGAAAATGTGAACAATAGACCATGAATTATAAGCTGTAAAATTACAAGACTTCAAACTAATGAAACTTTGCTTTCTGAGAACTGGTAAGGAAATAACATATTAGATAAACTTCAAAGTCCAATAATGCTGCTCACTGTCTTTTCGCTCATTCACTCGTCGTCTGAGTGCCAGAATGTCCTATGTACCCTATGGGACATAGGGCATTCTAGCACTCAGGCGACGCACTCCGTGGAGAATCATCTGATTGACGATTGCGCCATTGAAATTGCATTCCATGTATTACACTGAACTCAAATAAATTTGATTATGCTGAAAAAGCTTATTTGAAAAATCGGGGAATTTTTTCTGGAATACTTATTGTGCACCAGTTGAGTGAAGGCGTGCAGATTGTTACTGATTTTTTTCTTGAAAATATTTTCCCGATACTGGTACTCAACGTAGCTTACTTAACTCCAAATTGTAGCGAGAAGGATATAGCACCTCCAATTTTCAAAATTGAAAGAGTGATTCTTGCTTTATTGATACACCCAATCCCTGTTACTTCAAAGCTTTCTTTTGGAAACCTGATGTAAACAATTAATTGGTAAATGCTAGGTGCATTTGTTGGTTTGAATTTATTTGTTTGCAACAGTTTATTGGAGAATGCTTCCTGCTGAATAACCTGAACAAATGCTGTTCCCTCCTGTAGAATACTGAGCTCAACATGTGATTTTAGTATGAAAGGTATTTATCTCGTCATTCTTGAGTAGGTCTTACCACAGAAACACTTTCACAAAATAAAAATATAATTAGTAAAATATCAAGAAGGAATTTACTCATGCGTGTGAGGGTGTGCCATTTCAGATCAGCTGGTTTCACCATATGTTCTTTGCGCAAGTTGAGAAGTCCAGAAATGGTATTTCATACATTTTTTATGAATTCTGCACAAAATTAATCCAAAATTGTTTTTAAATATTTTTCTTTCTGGCTTGTGCAAGCGCCTGCAATTACACAAATGGGAGGGGAGGGAGGATTCTTGGTCATGGGTTCTTTTTGGAAACAATATGTTTTTACACCTGTAACCTTTTTTACATAATTTAACCCTTTGGTCCTTGACAATTTTGCCGAGATTCCGTCACACAACTACCTCTGAGACCAGTGGCCCTGCAGTGTTTCTGATCATGTCTTGGCTGCCTTTAGAGAGAAGTCACACTGCTATGTGTAGGACTTTCTCATGATGATATGTTTGGACACATGATATGAGGCCATAAGCTTCTCAAAGTCAGAAATAGATCTGAAGTGTGAGGGTTCTAGCCCTAAATTTATTTCCCGTGCATTTTTGCAAAAACTCAGTATGGTTTTACCACTGTATAAATCTTATCCGTAACTCTTTGAATATGACAGGTAATCAAAGAATCTAAAGTTTTTATTATGATACAAGTACTTTTCAACAGAACCCTAATAGTGAGTTCCCAATCTGAGTCAGGTGATAAAATTTAAAGCTTGACTCAGTTTCATAATAGTACAGGTGTCATCCTACTAAACCAATTCTCTTTAGACCAGCTCCCACTAGACCAATTCCCAAAATACCAATCACCGTTAGGCCAATTCACCTAAGATCAACTATTTAATGTTATTGATTAAGGATGATTAGGAAAACATATATTTAATGAAAAACACTTTATTTGGTAAAAAACAAAATATATGCATAATATACAAAAAAATATTGGTTAATAACATTTCAACACAGCTCAGTACATATAATATTTATTTCAATTTCTCGCTCCGTTAGTGTCTCATTGACAGATGCACCTGTAACTTAACCCTTGAAACACCAAAATCAGTAAATTACGTTCTAAAATCAATTGTGTTAAAAATCAACTCAAATCAACTGGGCTGGGTGAATATGAACCAAACTGGGTTCATATTCACCCAACCCAGTTGATTTGGGTTGATTTTAAACCCAATTGAAGTTATCGTGTGTCTGCATTGACCAAACCCCACCCCACCCCCCAAACATCCACTAATTTTGCTTTCAATATATGCATAACACACAAAAATATAGATTTATAACATTTCAACACAGCTCAGTACATATAACATTTACCAATTTTGCCTTCAATTTCTTGAGTCTGTCATATTATTTGTTATGAAAACCAGCCCAACATCTATTGGCCACAAAACAATAAAAAGAATCACAACCTTTGAAAGTGTGTGATTACTATAACAAAGGATTCTGTTTGCTTTCTTATGAAACATCAGCCTAACACATCTATTCAACAATAAAAAAACTCACATGACAATAACTAACATGAAATACATTTATAAATATATTAATTTTCGATAAAAATTATTTTAAAAGTAGACCATACTAGTAAGTCTAATGAGAATTGGTCGCATGTGTAATTGGACTTTCGGGTTTTGGTCTTGTGGGAGTCGGTCTAAAGGTAATGGGACTTGTTGTAATGACCTTTTTCAATAAATTTGGGTCAATAATTTTCTTAAAGAGAGTGTTTTAGGTATAAAATTGCTCCTTTTTCATATGAAAATTCTGAAATATTTTTACAGACAGATCAAGGCATAAAAAATTTGATGGCGGACAAAGCAGTAGAATTGGGAGGAAGTGATCCAGATTATTCCATAAGGGATTTGTACAATGCCATTGATAATGGAGATTATCCATCTTGGACATTGTATATTCAAGTTATGACTTTTGAAGAAGCAGAAGAATTCAGATGGAATCCATTTGATCTTACAAAGGTTTGTATGAAAGAAGATAACTCTAAATGAAGCAAATGCATGTGTCTCAGACCTTGTTACTGAATATTCGTTTCATGCGACGAATCATAGATGAAGAACGGATGATATCCTTGTAACCCAGTTTCTTTTTTTTATCTTACAATGAACGTGTATTTTGTCTGTATTAACCCTGCAACAACTGTAGGGGGTCGGATAATAGCACGTTCCTTTCGTGTGAGTTCCATTTTTTTTCTTTTTGTTCATCCATATGAATAAATAGTTCGTTATATATTCATCTGCATTCTTCACTTATCCCCCATATATTGTAAGATAAAATGATTATTCCCATTATGTGGATGTACAAAATATGTATCCGAGTGTCGCTCTGCGTTCTAAGGGTAGATCACGACTCGTCTTCCACTCGTCGTTATCTGCTATTAGAAACCGGAGCCCGACTCGGATACATATTTTATACATCCACGTAATGGTAATAATCTCCATGTAAATGACATCAATAATATAATATAAGTCGAATCCAACAACATGACGTCATTTCGAACGAATGGCGTCTCTTTGGGAGTTTCCAGATCAACAAATTCGAAAATGACTTGTCACAAAGGCCGTCGCTTTTGGAGTTTCTTTCTCACCAAATGCCAGTGTTTACAACTGCATCATGCTGTTCATGCTATAATTCATTATTAATGCTTGTGTGATATGTGGTATAAATTAATGGAATATAAATTCATGTTTGTTGGTCGACAACAGTTGTTAGAATTAAGCGGAGTGAAACAATTTATTTTGAACTTGAGGCAGAGGCTCACTGAGGTCGAGTAGTACTTAACTTGTGGAAATATAATTGATTGAAGTCATAACTCATATTCAGGATTCACTGAACTGGTGAACAACACGTGCGTTTTTAATATTTCTGATTGAATTCATTGTTTGCAGTTAAAATTAAACGCGCACCCACTGAAGATGATATATTTGTTGGTACGTTTGTGTCTATCGGTGACGAAAAAAGTTAAACGAACACGGCGCCAGCGTTTGATGTTGAGGAATTCCAACCAGAGCGTGCGAAATCGACGCTGATCAATGGAAGTGGAGCTTACATTTTCATTGTTCTCTTGTCTCTGGGGAAGAACGTTCCGATAGTACCCGTGTTTTGCCCACAAACTCCAGTACCATGACTTTTAAAAGGTGTCAAATTAACCAATCACGGCTAATGTTACAAACGTGAGGCACAATAAAATACTAGACAGAGGATATCTAATCTATTTCCATTATTCATCTAAACATGGCAAGTGACAACATTATTGTTCATAACCATTTATTATACCACCACAAAACGAAGTTTAGGGGGGTTATATAGGAGTCAACTTGTCCATCGGTCGGTCTGTCGTCGTATCGGTCCGTTGCACATGTAAACTTGTGAAGCGAACTGCGTCCAGAGTTTTAGCCACATTTTCATAATACTTCACACAAAATGATCAACACGATGAGGAGAAATGCGTGATATAATTATTTCCCGCTCGGTTTTAAGATAGCCAATTGGCAGCCATATTGGATTTTTTTAAATGTAAACCTGTGGAGCGACCTGCTTCCACAGTTTTAGTCATATTTTCATGAAACTTCACAAAAAATGATAAAAATGACGAGGGGATGTGCGTGACATAATTTTTTTCTCGCTCGGTTTCAAGATGGCCGACTGGCGACCATATAGGATTTTTTTTTACTTGCCCCTTTTCAGTCACCCACACTAGGCGATATGCCACGGTGGGAGTATACTGGGCGACAGACCATCTCTTGTTAAAGATTAAACTTTTAAAAGATTTATGTTGTTTCAGTGGGGTTTGTGGTGAAAAGGAATATTAGCAATGCATGTCATTTTCTTTTAATGAAGTCCCTACCCATCTCTCCTGAGTTCTGCAAAAATGTAGAAATTATAAGATCACAAAAACATCTTTACACAAGTGTATTAGTTATTTTGTGATTTCTGCATGAAGTTTATTAAATTTGCATTGCGTCAAAGACATTCTCTAAGGATATCCATGGGCTGATCACCTTACTTGAAGAAGAATTTTGTGAGTTTGTTGTTTCGAGCAATCTAGCTCTCTTCCTAAGTCGGAAGCATGATGTTCTCACAGACAGTAAGTTAGATTCTGTCAGCAAGAGAGATCATCTATTATTTTGCCTCTATCCTAAATTGTTACAGGAGGAAAATTGCAGTGTGTTACAGAACAAAATGTTTTAGCTCACCTGACTGCAAGTCAGTGGATACTATTGCCGTCACTTGGTGCCTGTTGTACATCAACTTTTGAAACTTGTCTTCTTCTTCCAAACGATTGGGTCACATTCCAACATATATTGCACAGACCATCTTTGGAGTATACATTTTCTCTTCTGTTCAAATGAAGTTGCTGCCATCTTCGAGTTGTGGTTAATGTCCCAAAAGCCTAAAAATCTTTAAAATCTTCTCATGATCCACCAGAGGTAATGCCTTTATATTTGGTATGGAACATCCCTTGGTGTTGAAGATTAAAGTTCGCCCAAGGAAAGTTTGTAGGTCAATATTTGGGCTCTCAGTGGGAGCACACCCATTTAGCCATTTAGGGATCCACCCAAAATTTGTATATCCAAAACTGATGGGCTGATTTGCACCAAATTCGGCATGCAGCATAATTTTGACTCAAGTACGTGATTGCTACCTGACAAAGATTTTTCACAGCCAGTGAGAAACCCTAGTGCTAAAAATAGAAAAAAAATGAACGTCCATATTTCCCGAACCACGCAGAACAGAAAACTGTTATTTGATATGAAGCAGCCTTACGACCACAAGAATGGAATGGTGAAAAAGCAATCCATCGGTTCGGCCAGGGTGTTCTGTAGTGGGGTTCGAAATATGCTGGGTCAGCATATTTGCAAAAATTGAAAACACTGATCAGAATCTTTTTATATTTGGTAAACAACATCCCTGGGTGGGTGGAAGGTGTGTGTGTGTGGGGGTGGGGGGGGGGCAGATGCAAGTGTGTTCAAATTAAGCCTGTTGGTTCATATTTGGGTTCAATACGTATAGAAGTCTGAATCTTAACTTAGGGCAATATGGGGATTATGCTTTAAAAATAATCTTCTTTTTCAGAACCACTAGTCAGAAACTTTTAATATGTGGTAATGTGGTATACCTCATTGTTATGAGGGTCAGATTCAAATTTGTTCAAATCAAGTCTCTCAGTTAATATTTGGCCTTCCTGTGGGGGTGCAATTTGGTGATAATCTTTAAAAATCATCTTCATCAGATCCCCAGTCAGATTTTTTTTATATTTGGTATACAACATATCTTGGTGTCACATTCAAGCTTGTTCAAATCAAGTCTCTGGGTTAATATTTGGGTTCCCTACGTGAGCCCGAATTTTAACTTAGTGCAATATGAGGAAATTTCTCAAAAAGTCTTCTTCTTTAGATCCACCAGTCAGAATCATTTCATGTTTGGTGGGGCGGGGGGGGGGGGGGAGTGTGTGTCAGATTCACGTTTGTTCAAATCGAGTCCATGGCTTAATATGTGATCATTCTGTAGGAGCCCAAGGTTTAACTTAGTGCATTATTATTATTTCAAAAACTGCAGAACAGACCAGAATATTGTTTTTTGTCCAGTGGAATCAGATGGACCTCAAAAATCGCTATCGGTTTTGTCATGGGGTGCTGCATGGGGATGCCCATTTTAACACTGCTGGCAATGGGAAATGGTGAGTCATCATCTTTCTTGTTCAACATCAACTAATTTGAAACTTGTCTTCTTTAAAACCACGGCCGAATTCATTCATATATTACAGAGATCATCTTCGAAGTATACCCTTTCAACTTTGTTTGAATGATGCCGCTGCCATCATCGGACTGATAGAATTTACTCTTCTGATTTTTTCCCCAAAAAGTTACTATGCCTCTTGGGGTGGAGTAAATGCTATATAAGCCTAAATGTTTTAAAAACAGTCTTCTCATAAGCCACTCACAATAATGCTTAGATCTCTGATACGAAACTTACTTTTTCAAAGGAACTCAGTAGGTTGAAATTTGGGCTCCACTCAAAATTTCTGTTTCCAGAACCAGTGGACTGAGTTGAATCAGATTTGTCATGTAGTATAATTGGGTCATAAGTACTTGATTTACGCTCCCAACATTCTTTGAGGTGGGGGAGAGTAGAGAGAACCACAGGAGTTAAAACAAATAACCATTTTGTTATTTCGTTCTGACATTTTTTGAGACTTCATAAAAACGGAGCTTTGTTTTTTACCTCGAAAGCTTTCCTAGGACCAGCAGGAATGAATGGCCAAAAAATTGCCTTTGGTTGTGTCAGGGCAAATCAAAAAATTGCTCTTGCTACCCATCAGTTACTGACACACTTATCCCTTTTGACAACTTGAGTCAGGTGAGCATTTTAGGCTCACTTGAGACTCTGGTTTTTCCCACATTTATTTATTTATTTATTGGTGTTTAAGGTCACATACTTATGCACAATAGTTAATCGTGACCGTGACAGTTTTACGAGTGGAGGATGCCGGGGTACCAGGAGAGAACCACCGAGCATCGACGAGCAGCTGTCAGCTCCTCAACATTCTACCTCTGTTCAAGCTCCGCTCAAGCAGGGTCACAGCGGCTGAAGACATGTGCACATCGACGTGCAGTACGCCTTAGTGCACGGCGTCATCGTGCCGCCAACGCGGGTCGTCCCGGACAGGGCCTCTCGCATAGAGGTCCAACAGTCTACCATTGAGCCACCGCGCTCCCGGATTTTCTCACAAAATGGTCAAACTTGTGTGGTATTTAGTGTCAAATCTTGCAGTTCTGTGATCAATTGTCATTTTAATCCCAACAATCCCATTATTAAGAGACGTATTTCACTTGATTGATCAATAAACCTCCTAGTAAAAAATTTGGAACAAATCGTTTTGGTACAATTTTAGCTGGAAATGGTTCTCCTAACAAATACCTGAGAATGAGGAATGAGACCCTGTTTGTGTTGAGATGATGGCATTCATGTGCATAAACAACAGAAATGACGATATTGCAAATTATATAGCACACCACTGACTCCTAGGGGAAAAAGACAACTTTTTCGGTGAAATCTGATGTTGACTCATATGGTGTTTGACAGAGCTCTGTGTGGGCTCTGTCAATCTGGATGTAAGGCCCCACAAAGTAGGTATTTTGTTTCTCAGGCCATTATTGTAAAATTGCATGTGGGTGAGTAGTTTTTATTTTTGCAATTATTTTAGTGGCATCAAAAGTTCATATTCCTGGTATGTTTTATGTTTTTGGCTTCATAATATAAAGCATTACAAAACCTTGTTGCACTCGAGGGACAAATTTATCAAGTTTATTAGCTTGACTGGGTAAAATATCAGACAAAACTCATTTAAATTTTATTATTTTAAGTTTGCATTGGTTATAAAAAGAGAGCATGTGGCAGCCAAAATGACCACGCGGAAGAGCCTGAGAAACAGATTTTTAACTTTTGTAGGCCAAATGGAATAAATGCTTAGTATATAGGCTAAAAATAAATTCATTCTCAAGTACTGTTACATTAAAATAAAATGTGCACATCTGTCCATTTTAGTGCAAAATAAAAAAATGAATTTGATTTTACCCTCATAATGTCATGAAAGCAAGTGACTGAAATAAAAACAAAGGTACATATGAACTACATGAGAAGACATTTACATGATCTTAGATACTGCATTTTGTAAATCTTCAAATGGTTCATTAGTGTAAATGCAAAAATGCACAAGAAAAACAAGACGAGACCATTGATATTTCTATCTTTATTATATTTTCAAAAAATAAAATGATACCCTCCCTTGATCCCTCATTCATTGGAAAATTTCAGTACATGAGTAAGTTAATTGTATTTGTTTTTTCTGAAGATTATAAAAAATAACCAAATTAAAGTGTATATTCAATTAACACTGTTTCAGTGCATTTAAATTCATCGCAGACCCATTGGGCGCGTTAAACTCATAACCAGAAGAAATGCTTGTTGCAGAGGTTGGTAACTCTATCTCACTCCATGAATCTGACCTCAGTGCAGGTTCTTTTTATAGACAAGTATTTATATTATTAGCGGGTTATTAGAATACCTTGGAGCACGGTGGCTCAGTAAGTAGAGATACAGGCTGCAAACCGAGAGGTCCTCGGTTCGAATTCCACGTGCGGCAACCGCGTTGTGTCCTTGGTCAAGGCTCTTAATCCCAATTGTCCACACGGGGAAACGGAGGCATTGTGTACTAAGGCGTACTGCACGTCGATAGTGCACTTGTCTTCAACCAATACTAACCCTGCTTGTATGGATTCTAAAAGTTGCTCGCCGTTACTCAGTGGTTCTCTCCGCATACACCTGCTTCCTCCACCGCAAAACTGTCCAACCCGAGCTGACATTGGCTGCAGAAAGTATCGCTAAAACCCAATCAATAAATAAATTAGAATTCCCTGATAATTGCATATAAACACCAAACCATCATACATTCAGTACAAATTTAAACTGTTCACTGGCAGAGCCCTAAATTATTTCTTCGCAACATATTCAAACTAACACAAGTGATTATCCTAACATCAAATTCCTTTCTTGGAAATGAGCAATTTCTGATGTTCTCCAAAAGAAAAATCCCTAGAAAGCTTACAAAATAATGAAAAATGACAATCTTTTGCCAGTTTGGACCAGTCAGAGGACAAATGTGCATTGTGCACATAACCTAGTAACCACAGTAATCTTTAGGAGAGTCACCAGATGCCCAGTACCCGCCAGTCATGTGCAATCAGTTTCCCCATTTCAGCCATCTTCCTCACAACATTGTTACTGACCACACAACTGTGTTACGTGTAACGAATGCTGTAATGACTATCAGTGTGTTGTCCACTGAAGATGGCCTAAGGTCTTTTGGACTTGGGTCTAGTCCATTATTAAGTGGAACATTCTGTAGTTGGGGGCTGCTCCAGTAAACCCAGTTTTGACTCAACCGCTGGATCTTTGACCACACATAACCAAAACAATTCAGTCGTTTCAGATTAGGAACCCATGGGTAGCCAGCATTCCATCGACATTTCAGCTGGTAAGAGGTATAATGTGTGTGGCCGTCTTGAGACGTTGGGGGTGTATATGTCTAATGCTCGCCAGTCTGTGTTAACCTCTCAAGGGGCTATAAATGATATTGTCACCAAGAAGCAGAGATCCCAACCTGTGATTCGGAAGATAATCCAACAATACACAAAAAGTCAACAGACGTTTGATAGAGTTACCGTTGTGTGCATATCTCTCACTTTGCGATCAGATTTTTACTAGGTTGTATTCAAGTCTTACTGGACTATAAATATTTGTCACCGATAAGTATAGATTATAACCATGCTGTTGAATGATGATAATGTGTGCGAACTATTTGAGCCATTAGAGGTGTATAATTCTAAAACTCTCCAGTCAGTGTGAAAGTCTCAAGGGACTGTAAAAGAGGTTGTCTTGGAGAAGCACAAATTACAACCTTTGCTATCGGAAGATAATCCAAGCATACCCGAAAAGTCTATTTGGACTTTTGAAAGTGTCACTGATGTGCATAGATAGATCATTTTGCAATCATATTGATACTAGGTTATACTCAAAGTCTTGTCTCTGACATGTATAGGTTGCTATCCATGAATAGGAAGATGATCCAAGCGTACTCCAAAAGTCTCAAAAGACTTTTGAAAGTGTTATCGATATGTATAGATGACTCACCTTACAATCGGTGGATACCTAGTTTTACTCAGTCTTACTGAACTGAAAAGACGACAGCAATATGCATAGATTGCTATCTGTGCTATCAGAAGATGATCAAAGAGTCCCCCAAAAGTTTCTCAGACTTTCAAAAGTGTCACCGATGTGCATAGAACACTCACCTTGCAATCGGACAATATTATACTGTACTCAAAGTCTTACTGGACTAGAAACCGTATCTTCACCATAGATGGCTGCCCTTGCAGTTGGAAGACAATCATAGAGTCCACTCTCAGTCTCACGAGATGTTGTAGTTAGCTGCTTCATTCAATTGAATCTGTGCAGCCGGGTGATAGCTTATGAGTTTTGTTTTTTGCGAGATCTCTTGATTCACCATGTAGTTCATAGCACACATTTGCTTTTTCTTCTTAAGAAACCATTCCTTCCTCAGTTTACCATACATACAGGCCAATGACCTAGACTCTTGTTCAGCCAGAATGATTGCATCATCTTCTCGTGGCTCAGACTGGCTGACTAACATCACCTATAATACAGGATCAGGTATGCACACTTTGCCTGATACCTATTATTCCCATGACACGTCAGTGCTGAAGATTTTTCAGAAGATCTGATTGTGGTTCACAAGAATTCCTTGCTTCAGGTTGAATTAATCAACCACTTGTCAAGCGATTCATCTCCTTTAGGTCTCCTGTTGCCCAGTGACCATTGGTTGTCTTTCTTCTGATGATTTGTCTCTTTAGCTAGTGCAGGCTTTTTTCCCTCTTTCAAGGAAATGTTGTTGCAATCAGACACCCTAGGTGTGAGGAGCACTCTCATTAACTGTTGCATAAAAGGAGCTGGAAAGAAAGCGACATCAGTGTCCTATTTTAGGTATATCACTACCAGTGACTAATAAACTGACTGATGAAGCTGATGAAGTGGAAGCACTCTCACTAGTTTCATGATTACTTTGAAGCTCTTGAGTTTTCTATACTATTACGAACCCGAGATAATGTTTGATTTGGTGTCTTCGTATAGGGACTTATCTGTGATCGAGAGGAGTGCAATCTTTGTTTTTGCTGTCTTCTCTCGCTGGGTCTCTGCATCCTTCTTCCATCGATGGTGCTTTTACATCCTTGAATGCACAGCTACGGTTCCGTGTGCATCGCCCCATCCTTTTTTTGATGGGGTGGGGGATGGTTATTGGATTCTTACCATCTCTTAAGTAAGTGCCAGAATGGTACTGGGCTTTGACATGGAGTTTGTAAGCACATATACGTCTTCATCAAGTGATAGAGGTGAAGATGAGATGTTCTCTCTAGATCAGTCATCATAGATCATTATCCTCTACAAAGGGGGAATGAAGCCTATTTTCTGAAGTGTTTGGTGTCTTGGACTAGGGATTTGTGTTCAGGAGTGGGGTGTCATCGGTGGAAGTAAATCAAGAAAGGTTTCTGAATGGGAGGAACAAGACGATACTGTTGCCAGATTCAGATAAATTTCACGTTCCATCTTGATTGCGCTAAATTCTCATGCTGCTGCAGTGGTGGATCCGGTACTTTCCAAAGAGACTAATAATAATAATAGTACATCTCTTTCAGATGTTCGTCGCAAATAGTTGCACACCGTCTTCTTTTCCATCCAAACTTTGTTGTCTCGTCAAATTACATCTGCACCGGTGTATTGTCTTTCTCGAACAAACAGCTTCTTATGTGACAATTAGATGCTGTTAACCACAGTTCTTCTGGTAGGGTAGGAGTAGAGATTTTGTTGTGGCAACTTGGTCCAAGCCCCAGCCTCTTATATATCTCAAACACCCTCTCGTAGTGCTAATATAACACGCAGGAGAATAGGGAAAGCTAGATTCTCTCCCAGAAGTGCAGATCACAGCCCCTGTTATCAGTAGATAAGGAAAGAGTACAATTAAAGTCTCGACATTCTTATGGAAGTGTCACCGATGTGCATAGACCTTGCAGTCGGATTGAGATTAGGTTACGGGACTGCTAACAAGATTGTCTCTGACGTGCATAAATTTCAATTCGTGTAGTCAGAAGATACTCCACGAGTACCTCAAAGCAGACTCTTGGAAGTGTCCCTGATGTTCATATATCGCTCACCTTGCAATCTCAAGATAAAGAGTCTTCAGAGTTTTCAGTCAATTCTTCATTGTGCCAAAGAAGAACGGTTGAGGGATGATCGATGTGTACCCCAAAAGACTCCACAAACATTTGAAAGTGTTCCTGATATACAAAGATCGATCACCTTGCAATCGATAGATGGTGAACTGGAGTCTCCAGAGTTTTACAGTCGACTCTTTATTGTGCCGAATAAGAATTTGTCAGAAGATGACCCATAAGAACCCCAAAGGTCTCAACAGAATTTTGGAAGTATTCCCTGATGTGCATAGATCGCTCACCTTGTAATCGATAGATAAAGAAATTAAGTCTCCAGAGTTTTACAGTCGACTCTTCATTGTGCCGACGAAACTCAGATTATCGATCTGCGTTATCTGAATCTTTCCATCAGAGCACTATTCAGAGAACCATCTTGCTCCTAGCATAGATATGAAGGGTGCATACATCCATATTCCAATTCATCTGCATTCTCGGAATTATCTCTGGTTCATGTTTTTTTCAGTTCAAAGTGATATCGTTCCGCGTAAATGTAGGTCCTTGGTCATTCACTAGGCTTCTGAATGAAGTGTTAGCTTGTCACTGGCCACATTCGTCAATATATTTCTGGCATATCTAACAAGGTCCCCCAGAGACATGCAAATTACCAATCTTCTGGAGCATGATGTCGGTTCTTTTTATACACGGCTTCAGTCACTGATAGAATTCTAATATGATCCACTCCCAGGACCTCACTTTCCTGAGTACAGAATTCATTATGCATGAGATCTCAGTTCGAGTCCTTCTTGGTGAGATAGAATTCTCAGCACTTCAGGCTTCTCGGTTTACACCAAGTTAGCTATTGCTTTTCATTGGGAAATTTTCGAGATCGTTTGCAATCTTTATTCTCTTGAGCAGCACAGCCATTCCCTTGTTGACTATCCATACTCTTTCTCCCTGGCGCTTTTGATTTTCTCCATATAATTTCCTCTTCAATATGCAAAATCTTCAGATGTGTTAGGAGGTACATTTGAGTCGGTTTGTTTGTTCTTAGATACTTGGAATCAATCTTCAAGTACCAACCTCATTTCTGTGAATGGAAAATATTTTGTTTTTCCATTCGGACACATAACCAGTTCATTATACCCCCCCCCCCCCCCTCCAGCCCTCTCCTTCTTTTGAAGAGAATGGACGGTATACCGGATTACATGCATCTATCCGTTCATTCGTGCATGCATGCACCCGTCTGCAAGGATATCTCAGCAGTGAGTGGATGGATTTCAGTGAAATTTGGTATGAGGGATCCTTGTGACAAGCCGCTCGCGAACATGTTGAAATGAAGCCGCCCACATGTTTGCACCAGCGTTACGGCTCCTACTTTATTAGTTTTACTGGATTTTTGCCCATACTTTGCTTTCTCACTGATTTCATCTGCATTACATGGTATAATTCATTGTATACAACTCATTCTGGGGGATACCGAGTAATTTCGTGTGGACTGTGCCAGTTCCATGGACGCTCGACCTGCTAGCATGCTTTTCTGGGGCTTGTCGGTAGTCGAGTGGTCTATGGCGCTGGTCCAATTTCGCTAAGCGATTTGTGCCGCAGAAATGTACCCTCACCAAGGCAGTGGTTCGATCCCCATCGGTGTCAGAGTCGTTCATCCTAAAAAATGCATAACAGAAGTGCCGAATTCTGTATTCTGTACCTGAAGCAGAAAATTTGAAAAAGAGATTGATACTCACTGATTTCACGCATTACATGGTATAATTCATTATATATATACCACCCAACAATAAATTATATACCTTTTATGTCCTCCCCCCGTATCACGTATATACCTGCATATGTCTTTAGAATTCAGAAATTGTTTGTGCATATCTGGTGGGTATTGGATAGTGGCGACTGTCCAAGACAGTACCTTGGACACATGTTATCTGCATCATGCACATTTGGGCCCTGAAAGGTCTGGCTTGGTCAAAAACTGTCATTTTTTACTTAAGCTCTCTAAGAGATTTTTCTGTTAGAGAAAATTAGAAACTGCCCATTCCCTAGGAGGAATTGGTTATGAGGATAAGCACTTGTGTTAGTTTGATACCAAGAAACACACAAATTAAAGTTTTTAACAAGAGGGGTGTGTCCATCCTCAATCTAATGGGGATGGACAAACCCCTCTTGTTAAAAACTTTAATTTTTGTTCATCAAAATTTGTTTACATGTCTTTGCCTTGCCAGTGGGCACTCTCCCACAACTTGTAAGAATGGAAGTCCACAGAGACTAAATAATTCTGTTTTGAGATTGTTTGAAGAATATCTGCATAATGTGAAGCCTATAAATTATAGTACATGTATTTCAGAATGAAGCCTTAATAAGGACTTCCAGCTCTCTACCTGCTAATTGCATAATTCTAGGATATAGAAAATGCCCAATGTTTCTTTTTCACAGATTTGGCCACAAGGAGAATATCCACTCATTCCTGTTGGCAAAATGGTATTGAATAGGAATCCCAAAAATTACTTTGCAGAGGTAGAGCAGATAGCATTTGCACCAGTACATATGATTCCAGGTATTGAACCTAGCCCTGACAAGATGTTACAGGTGAGTGGATATTTCATTTATGTAAAGCAATTGATTACTACTGGTGTATCATTTTTATATGCTTACTTGTACCTGCAGTATGTAAGAGGTATGTCACCACAGAACATTTCGACTCGTTCTTTTTTCTTAAAGCCTCGGGTTAATTTTTACACCAGTTGTTACATTATATACATCAACACTGCTGCATCTGGCCTTACAGTATTTTTGAACCATTATTGGGTGCCTCTTCAGGCTGCCAACGATGACGTAAAACAGTAACAAGCTGAATCATCAAGGAACAATACACTTGGGCCAGTTTTTTCATGTTATGTTATGTTTCTGGCAGTGGTCCTCTAGGCTCTATACAGCGATTGCCATGCGCACTCGACGGTACGTGATACAGTACAGACAGGCATTGAGAAATGCTTTTGCTACATCATGCATGAAATCCGGATTATACACAAGGATATCATGCATATGTAAGAATACATCTGATTGGACACTATACATCTGAGTAATGTTATGACATGAATAAAATGCTTAGATACAAAACTACGTCAAGCAAGAAAGATTTCAGACCACCGAAAGCAATATTTTTCTTTAAAAATATCAGCTTCATTCACTTAATTCAAGTTTATCAGACTTATCAGTTGATACCAATAACCATTACCTATAATTAGTCCATCACTACTAAATGGCGAAATTGTACAATTGTTTTTTTATTTGGTGTTTTTCATATTTTTTATAGAGACATTCATTCTGCAATGACAAATAGTACATACCTGTGTGAATTACTTGGATGACATATTTTTGCAGGGCCGCCTTTTCTCATATTCTGATACACATCGACACAGACTTGGAAGTAATTACCTCCAGATACCTGTAAACTGTCCATTTAACACCAGAGTTAAGAATTATCAGAGAGATGGCCCACAGTGTGTGGACGATAACCAAGGTAAGGTTTGCTTTCAATTATGTTTGGTGAGATATCTTTGAATTGACTTGAAGTGTAAGATGAATATTGTTCAATAAAACTGCAATGAAGTCTGTGGCTTTTTCAGCTCATCAATGATGTTGCGTGAGCTTATGTCATGACCCGAGGCGCGTCGGCGTCAACACTTGTGTTATGTTATTGTACGCGTCCACTTTGTCTTTCCGCCCTTTAACTATGCACCTCATACTGTTTTTATGGCTAGCAGTTACCCACAGTCCCTTACCCGCTGATATTTTTTCGATTTTTAGTGTCAGTGTGGACTTTCTGACATGTTTTGCTATACATGAGTGGAGTCTACCACCTACATGCTGTGGCTTTTATAAATCATATATGTGTTAAATGCATCAATATAAGATGACATTAACCCTTGCCGGACATTTTCGGAGTTTTTTTTACTTTTTTTAATGCAATGTTGGACTTTCTTGGCACTGTGGACTTGTCTTGCTATACATGTACATGACCGGACATTTTTTACTGATTTATAATAAGCCAAGGTTTATTGCATGCCATGCGTTGGTGAGCTAATGGGGATGGACACACCCCTCTTGTTAAAAACAAAATTTTGGCAAGTGTCTTAAGCAAAGGTCGACATCCAAAAAGAAAATTAAATGCGTTTTTCACTGAAACACAACACTGTCTTTCCTAATATAGTGGGAGCACGGTGGGGTTGCGATAACCGGTTCTTGTCAGATCATCGAAGTTAAGAAACGCGAGTCCGGTTAGTCGTCGGATGGGTGACCGTATGAGCGATCGATTCGGACCATCGCGCTGTGTCATTGGGCAAGGCACTTAACCCCCATTGTCCACATGGGGGCACGATGACGCGGTGTACTAAGGCCTACTGCACGTCGATAGTGCGCATGTCTTCAATCAGTCTAACTCTGCCTGTGCTGCACTGCGGAGTTACGATGATGGGGAGCTGGCAGTTGCTCGTCGTTGCTCGGTGGTTCTCTCAGGCTACTCCAGCTTCCTCCACCCGTAAAACTGTCACGGTCATGATTGGCCATTGTGCATAAGTATGCGACCTTAAACACCAATAAATAAATATAATAATAATCCAAATGTATTGCCAACAGTTTATTGTACATTTTTAACCCTTTGCCTACCAAATCAACTGATTTTGCCAACGTAACTTACAAATTGAGCAGTTGGAAAAAAAAATATTTTTCTCAAAATTTCAACAAAACCATATCATGTGACCCCTCATTGGAACAAGCTTGTTCCATTGAGGGATCACATGATGTGATTTTGTTGAAATTTTCTGAAACAAAATTGATTAATATAACAAATTTTGAAATCGTGTGCATTGCTAAAGGGTTGAAAGTGTAGTGGTAGGGGTTAAGGATCAGTACTTATTTCTATTGCATTGTGCCCTTGCTTTGAACCAGCTGAATCTTTGAGAATGGGAATTGTTGTCTCAGGCAGCTGAAATGGGAATTATTAATAATACTCTATAAATTGCCATCTGACATGGGAAGAATTGAAATTGTAATTTCGTCTGTCCTAAATCTCTGAATTTGGGTGTGATTGTTCTTTTATTTAAGATTTGAAACTTCGAAATAATTGAAATTAGCTGATTTTTGAGAGTGAAAAAGTTTCTACATTTGCTGTTCTCAGTTTCAAAGGAAAAGCCCAGTAAACGAAATCGCCTAAAGGGTTGTTAAACCCCAATGAGGCGTGATTAGCGAGTACCGAAGTAGGGTCTGCAAATTTTCAAAACAAGATTTGGATTTTGGAATTTGGATACAAATTTAATTCCATTGTCAATAGCTGATTCAAAATCTTTCTTCATCCCTCAAAAACATTCTTTTTTGAATGATAATGCAATGCAATACCACTTGTATTCACTATTTCCACTACAATGATCAGCTTTCACATTATCCCCTTTGTTGGCAGTACTTCCTGATAAATGATGCATCTGTGTGTCGGTCTCTGTGATTCGAACCGGCCAATGCTGATGGTTCAGTCCAGGAAGTCAACATTATGATGCATCAGAATGTTAAATTTGACTATACGTTTTATTCAGGAAGAAAGGCGTACTCAAGATATATCCCCACCCAGTTGCAACTGAAGCTATGAAAGTAAAAGTCCTGTTACTGCATTTGGCACTATTTTGAAGTAATAGCACGCTGACTAAGTGCACTTGTGTCCCTGTCAAACTGCACCATTAGCGTAACTTAAATCCTTAAAACAAGTGTGCCCAACTCTGTACAATTCTGTATTAATACATAGGGATCATTGACATTATTCAGAACCTGTACTGGGATGCACGTGCAGGTAAGGACCTAAATAGATATGAAAATTGATTTGCATATACAGAAAGAAGAGAGAGCATTACATCTTAATTACAGTGTCATATCTTCTCCACTCGAAAAGTATTTATAATTGTTCATAATAGCACAAGAAACACTTGCAAACATTCATCACATGGACCACCAGGGGCAATCTGGTGGTCCATGTGATGGAAGTTTGAAAGTGCTTCTTGTGTTTTGTCCTCAAAAATTGTAAATAATTACGGAGTGAAAAGTCTACCCCACAGTGATTTTGTAGTAATCCACCCTCACGAAATGTAGTTTCAATATTTTTTTTTTCTTTTTGATCAGTTCAGTTCGTTATTTCTCTACCAACCTCGCTAACAGTGCATTACATTTTGCATTGCACATCGCAAATGCTCTTGTTATTTCAGACTACTTCATTCATCTGCAGTAAGAAGCATATTACCTAACGAGCATTTTCTGCGCTAATTGTGACAGGACTTCTAATTTCAACTGTGATGAACATATTGGAAGTTCAGTAAATACAGCATTGTTATTCTGCAGACGAAGTCCAACTAAAGATTCTCTTCTTTAGTGAAGTGTGAGTTAGATACCCTTAATCTTTTAGAATAACCTATTTCTAACACATAGAAGCTTCGGGACAACTATTTGTGCTTGGAGACATAGTTGTTATGAAGTGTCTGTGTATCAGATATTGTTCGTAAATTGGATTCATGAGAATCTCTTAAACTGAATACCAAATTGAACAACAGAGATATTTGCAAATAAAACCAAATTTACTTGCAGAGATATTTGATTAGTGAATATTTATCTAGCTCAGATTGGTATTTAATTCAAGTGAAACTTTCTAATGTGAACAGACCTAACAGAAAACCACCCCCCCCCCCATTACTTTCAGCACAACATTACAAAGCGCCAATTTTAAGATCTATATCTTCAAAAATGCAGAACTGCATACCTGTCAAATGCTAGTAAGCAAGCAAGGGATACACCTTCGCATTTTTAAGTGCTTTTATTACAGGTGGTGCTCCAAATTACTTCCCAAACAGCTTCAGTGGCCCCCAGGACTCTCCAAAGTTCATGGAGTCATCTTACAGACTTACAGGAGATGTTGGGCGATACAATACTGCTGATGAAGACAATTTTACCCAACCAGGCAACTTCTTGAGAAAGGTAACAGATATTATATCGGCTTCTTTTTGCTAGCTTCCACTGATGAATCACGTCACACATTTGACTCTTTAGTTGGGTGAGTGTTGGAAGCCTATATTTGGGTTTTATTCTGAAGTGCAGGTACTGCAAGTTATGCC
This sequence comes from Pictodentalium vernedei, assembly GCA_031216915.1. Lineage (NCBI taxonomy): Eukaryota > Metazoa > Mollusca > Scaphopoda > Dentaliida > Dentaliidae > Pictodentalium > Pictodentalium vernedei. The sequence goes on from CM062296.1 coordinate 372,023,764, forward strand.
ATTATCTAACCCTTTGATTGTATGTTACAGGATATATACATTGAAGGGGACATGCGTTTGTTCATTTATCCTTCACCTAACACTAATAGCAGTGACTCTTGCCATTCAACTTCTTGAAAATGAAGCCCAATGAGCTCATTCCAATGAGGATCATAAGATATGTTTTTGCAGCAAAAGCGTGAAAAAATCAATAAATTTGAATGATCATGTGTGTGAATAATGCTGGCAGCTTATTTAACTTCTCCATTTTACACTTTCAACAATTAACTGTTAGTGTGCTAACCATCTGACAACATCTCCTTTACTCTTATAACAAAAATGAATGAAAAATGTGTAACATAGTAATCTTCACATTCAATGTGCACAAGCTTCATCTTGAAAAATGTTTCAGCAAATTTAGAGATGAATTACCTGTCATTCAACTCTTTACCTAATGTAATAGCCATTTCTGCCCAGTGCTGTTTACAAAAAAATTATTATAAAAAACATTAAACATCTGTTTCTCAGGCCCTCCTGCGCGGTCCTTTTGGTGCCGCTTGCTCTTTTTTATAACCAATTCAAACATAAAAATATAAATATTAAATGGTTTTATCTGATATTTTACCCAAGTCAATAAAATTGTCCTTTGAGAGCAACGAGGCTTCACAATGCTTTAGTATTGCAAAGCCTTCTTGCACTCAAGGGACGTAATACACCAGCACCCATGCTATTCTGTAGCTTATGGGGACTAAAAAATAAAACAAACCAAGAACTTGAACTTTTAATGGCAGAAATAATTACAAAAATAAAAAAATTAAAATAAAAAACACCCGCCCGCATGCAATTTTACAAAAATTGAGAAACAGATCTACTTCGGGAGGCCTACATTTTTTCAATTTTTTGACTCCAAAACATAACTTATGACCCCGCATTGGAACAAGCATTTCGAGGTCATTCCAAAGAAGGGGCAAAACAATATTTTATAGTTAAAATGTAAAGATTTTCCTTTCAGTCATTCAAGAAGTATTTATGCAAGTCTCGTTCTCCAGTCTTACTTCAGGAGTTTCTTTTAAATAGTTGGCACTCTATACTGAATAGCTTCTGTTTGTTATCATCAACTCCTGTCACTTCACAATGTATTTTCCTGTGTAACTATGTTACAAGAACATCAAAGAGATGCACTGAAGAATAGGTAAAAAAATATGACCATTTTGTGTCCGTTCAATTTAAATCATTTTATTGGCCTTTTTTAATGTTTAAGGCCCCAACACATGTTTTGATGCTCAGGACATTCCTCAGTGAAATTGAGGACTCATTGGATATTTTTATTTTCTTACAATGTCTTCCAATATTACTACTAGACTCAAAACTTTTTACGTTTTTGATTGATGTTTGTAGTGGAAATTTGAAGGGCATAACTAAAGAAGTCTACATCCATCTTGTGGCTTCGAAGTAATTTCCAGACAATTCGTGGCTGCCAACATGACTAAATTTGGTGAAAGATATTTTTAAAATACTCAGCAGGTTGAGAGTAATAGACCTAAGACGAATAACAAGAATACATGCTCAAATTGCCCTGTGTTTATTTGCTTGCTTTATCAGAGCCATCAGAGCCACGTTCCATGTTATTATTATAAAGCTTTGGTAAAAAAAATCTTTTGATTCTCAAATAATTCTTCACTGAAATTGAACTCCTTCATTGGTTCTTTTTCATTGCCTCACAGTATCTTCTTTCTAATGTAACTAAAAACGGGCCATTTAGAGGTTGGTTTTTAATATTTACAAGGAAGGGACTCTGAAACTGAAATCAAATGAGCATAACTAAAGGTGAAAAATATTTTTATTTTTAAAATTAAATACACATTTCGTGTATCTGAAAAGCAGAGGAAATCCTCTAAATTCATGCTCATTACGTGCAGTACAAGAAAAAGTAAAAATAAAAAATAAAACCCTCTCTTCTTTGCATACTTTTTAAAAAATTGCCTAAGAATCAATTAATTTATTTTGTGTCCCCTTAGTTTTCTTTGATTTGGAAAATGAAGTGATGTGACGTAAAGCACTGCTGGAAGGGCCTCTCAGAGCACATCAGCTCAGTGACAGAATTTCATGAAAACAGCAGTATTATAGATTGTCCCCACAACCTTTGCAGTAACACTCCCAAATATAGAGGATCTCAAACGAGTGATGTTTGGATATAAGATTTTTTGAAACGCGATTGATGAATTTGATTCACAACGAGCCTTTAGGCGAGTTGTGAATCGAATTATTTATCAAACGAGTTTAAAAAAATCTCATATCCAAACATCACGAGTTACAGATTCTGTATATCACATGAATTTTCGAATGTTTTTTACACTTTTTATTTAACTCATTGTCGCTAAATCCTCCCAAAACAACCGACAATCAGTTCGTTGGCTCAGACGCTTCACACCATGACGCCATGAATGCGCTTTACTTGCTCCTGTTGTCGTAATTGACGTCATGTGAACTACCCACAAGAATACAATGCTGCTGCTATGGGGTCACGCGCCGATTAGACACTAGTTGATAATCAAGAAATAAGACATGGGTTGTTACGTCGAAATTAACGACGTTTCATGTGATATATATTAATATCACATTTCCTTCCTCTTGCTAAAAATAAACAACAATTAAAAATCCATCTGCCTTAAAAATTAAGGTAACCCTTTTTTCATGTTCACTAAATTCAGATTTGTACAAACCTGAGGTACCTAATAAGAAGATCTCTGTGGGCTGATGGTCATCTCATATATCCTTAATGGGAGATCTGTTGGATAATTAAACTCTTCGGTGGGGTGAAAAAAGTAGAAACTTATTATGTTCCGGCCTGCTTACAGGGATTCTTCTGTCCTCTTTGGAAAAGCGCCCATGACCCATGCAACTGGGAAATTTCACGTTGTGAAGCCTCCAATTGGGAATTTGTTTGGGAGAAGAAACACACAAAGATTAAGAAATGTTACCTTTATGTTGAACTGAGAACATTTAATACAGAAGCTACTACATGTATAATGCATGAAGTACACTTTATAACAACAAGTCGCATGACATAATGATCAGTCTCTGATCGGTACTGATCATGTTTATGTTTACATGTACTATGTGCTGAGATTCCCAGCACAGAAACAGGCTGGGAATCTCAAGTGGTTCCCAGCCTGTTTGAGATTCTCAGCCTGTTTCTGTGCTGGGAATCACATACTGGCTGGGGACGTCTTGAGATTCCAAGCACAGTAACAGGCTGGGAATCTCAAGAGGTTCCCAGCCTGTTTATGTGTATAGGGACTGTTTACTTGCACTTCTAGTTCCACCCGCAACAATGCGAGCTCCCTCTATTTGTATTTTTTCAACCTCCCTGACTTCCTGGGCGGAGCACTTGTCCCAGACTACATCCGCATATTCTAATATGGAGCGAACAAATGCAAAGTAGATCTTTTCAAGTACTTTCCGGCGAAGTCTAAATTTTAATTGTCTAAGCAGAGCAATGCGTTGCCATCCCTTCGAGGTTATTTCTGCAATGTGTGGCGCCCAGTTGCCGCGGTCGTTGAGGGTAAGGCCAAGGTGCTTGTGTTTTTCGACATTCTTCATAACTTGGGTAGACATTAAAAGAGGGTACCGTAATGATTTGGTTTTGGAGATTTACGGCTGATCACCATAAATTTGGTTTTTCGGGGGTTAAAGTTCACTAACCATGTTTGGCCTCAATCCTCTATTGTTTTTATGTCCCTGTTAATTATCTCAGCGGTCATATTGGGTTGTTCAACTATAAGGAACAAAGCGGTATCATCGGCAAAGAGTCTAATTTTAGAATCGATGTTGATATATAATAAGAATAACATGGGCTCGAGGATAGAGCCTTGTGGGACACCCGCAGATACTTCGCCCCATGATGACGACACAGAGTTTAAACATACACGTTGGTATCTGCCAGATAGATAGCTTCGAAACCAATCCAGTAGATGGCCTGTGATGCCTGTTTGTTCAGGTTTGTAGAGTGAACCTTTGTGCCAAACTTTGTCAAATGCCTTGCTTACGTCGCAAAAGACAACCCGGATTTCTTTTCCTTCGTTAAGAGCGAAACTGAAGGTAGTGAGCTGCTGTACAGTTGAGTCGGATAGGAGAACGCCTGATTGAAGTGGGGTTAGCAAAGAGTTGCTTCGCAAGAATGCTAGAATGAGTTTGGAAATACATTTCTCAAATACTTTACTGATACAGCTCAGTAAAGTTATAGGGGGGTAGTCTGAAACACATTCTCGGTCTCCGGTTTCGAATACAGGAATAACATTTCCACTTTCCCATTCGTTTGGGAAGAAGAGGTGTCTGAGCATTATGTTAAAGGCAATTGTTAGGGGGCCAGCTAGACTTACAGAACACATTTGAAGATTTTTGGACTAATGTCGTCTGGGCCGCTTGCTTTGGATACGTTAAGAGAATCAACAAGGGAATCCTTTATATCTTCGACACTGAGAATAATACTATTTAATATCGAGCTTGCTAGATTAGAATTAGTAGATAAGAGTGATTGATTGTGATCGGGTACCGTAGAAATTTTGCAAAAATAATTATTTAAGCAATCGGCCGTGCCCTTGTCCGGGGAGAAACCTTGGTCATTTGAGATTAAGCTGGGGATAGGGGGTTCTTTATTGAACAGCACAAGCTTGAGTGTTTTCCACCAATCGGATCATTTGGCCGAGTGTGATTTAGTTTAGTGTCGATTTTGGAAATATATTTTGCTTTTGACTTCTGTATTTCGGTCGTTACTTCGTTGCGCTTCTTCCTGTATTTTTCCCAGCATTCGGGCGTGTCATTGAGTTTAGCGTTTTTGGTGAGCACGCTTTCTTTGGCGAATTAGAAGTCTGAGGTTATTATGAAACCATTTGGGCTGGTGAGATCTAATAGTAGCGATTTTGTTAGGTATAAATTTATGGGCTTTGTTTAATATGACATCAGTTGGTGATGATGCAATGGACGTAATATTGCTATCAGTCAGCAAGTGTGACCAGTTAATCTCTGAGAGTTCTCTATTCATTTCAGTATAGTCCTCTATGTCATAAGACCAAACGAGACGCTTATGTTGCTTAGGAATTTCTAATCTGAGGTGGGCGGTCGCTATAGCAGGGCAGAGGTACCTTACACTATTTTCAAGGAAGGATTCTGCAACTTCAGCTTTGACGATAGGTAGATCATTATTAACCAGGATCAGGTCGATTAGTGAACAGAAGCTTTCGCAGTAGTAGGTTGGTTCATTTAACAGTTGTTTAAGGTTATATTAGGAGAGTAAGCGACCAAAGGAGGCTGACTTCCCTTTCAGTTGGTCGTTGTTAAAGTTGCCAGTTAAGAGGATATTATTAATTCCAGAATCTATAGCTCGATCTTTTGATATGTTTATTATGTCCCACTCCGTGGCGTCTGAATTAGGGGATCTGTATAGGACTCCGGCAAGTATTAGGCCTAAATGGGTGTAGATCTGTGCCCATAGAGATTCCAATTAGGGTATATCAAAGGCTGGGTGAGGTTTATAAGGGATACCGCTTTTCACATACATGATAACAACGCAGCCTCTTGAGCCTAGGTCTTTACGTAACGGAGTATGGAAGATGGGAAGAAAGATGTCGCCCTTGGGGACACCGGAATCTAGCCATGTTTCAGTAAACGCGCATACATTTGTTTTGTTCATTCATAAAACAGTCCCTGAAACGAACATAAGATCTTTGCACTGTTCTGTGGAAAAAACATTATTTTCATTTGTGGAAGTTTTGCATACCACAGTTGCAAATTTAACCAATTATATTTTGTTTGACAGAGCTCTGTAAGTTCTGTCAATCAAGATATTGTTGATAAAATTTTTGGTCCTACAGGTTCAAAGTAGCAGCATTAAAGAGATTCCCAAGTAAACAAAAAACAAGATATGATGCAGATGATTAGGGAACTACCTGAGAAACAATGGCTGATAGTCATCTCAGATTTCTTTATTGGGAGATCTGTTGATGTATTAAACTCTTTGGCACAGTGGATAAAATAGTAATTTATTATGTACAGGCCTGCTTATTTGGACAGCGTCTGTTTGTGTTTCATCCATCTTAACTTTTCTTTGTTTTGCTCAGTATGACAAAGTAAGAAAAAAATTCTTGTTTCCAGACATGTTAACCCTCCCGGAATGCCTGGGAAAATCCCGGGAATTCAACGTTGTTCCCGGTGTCCCGGAAAATATCAATCAAAATATTTGACAGCTTTGAAATGATTCGAGTGTCAATTTGCGATTAGTTTCAAAAGATGAATAGTCTTGTCGCTGCCCTGTCAAAACATCATTAAACTGATCGCAGAATTCAGTAATAAAAGTACAAAAAAAGATGTTTGTATCTTTTTTAAAGTGTACAAAAATTCGCCTCGGTCAGCTGTTTACATTGTATCAATTTGTAGTGACCCAGATTTAAACACCTGATCACAAACACCTTCAGATATTTGGTTTGTAAAAAAAGTTTTATTTAACAGAGAATTCCCCTTTAATAGTGTTCTATTTATATTTTTCCTGCATTTGAATAAGGGTGCCCAAGTTTTGATGATTTACAAACTGCAAAACTATGTTTGAACATTGAAAGGAGAACGTAAATCACAGAACAGTTGATGGATGCCGTCCTTTTAACATTAAATTATGGGAGATACCGCTGAATACCGGGGAAGTCCCTTTGACCTATTTGCATGGATTAAAATATCTGTCTGGAAATCTCTTCTTTCTTGCTTGTTAATCTTTGAATCAAACGAGACATTGACTTGGGGAACTTGAACTGATGGCAACTGTGGTACAATTCTAAGTTGAAAACCTCTTCTGGGAATGTTTTTATTTTATTATTTTATTTATTATTATTTCTTGCAAAATGATATTAAAATGGATAGGATCTAGAGAGAAATTCATTTTGTGTCTTTTTTACATTTTCAAGAGATCCTCTGCTAACAAACCCATTTTTTTTTACTCCTGAGAGTTTTTTTTAACTTTTAATTTTTATTTCTCTCAACTCATGTCTCCTCTTCAGAAGCCATGAAGTGGTTGTAGGAGAAATTTTTTTGAAGCTGAACAATTGAATTTTCTGAACATTTGTGGGATTTAATTAGCCTCATTTTTAAAAAAAATATATTTTCTTAAGATTGCTGCTGGTCATGAATGGATTTGTAGAAGAAGTGCAAGAGAACATTTTTTTTTAAGTTTGACATCTACATGTGTTGCACTTGAAACTGAAACATTATGGTCTTTTTTCCGTAATGTGTTATTATATTTATTTAGGGGAAGGGGGTGGGAGAAACCTGATTAAAGGTGTGTTGTGTTTATGAATAGAATACAGTTTGAATAAGCTATTAGACAGGATACAGTACTAGCTTTGGGGAGCTGGCAGCTGCTCGTCGTTGCTCGGTGGTTCTCTCCGGGTACTCCGGATTCCTCCACCCGTAAAACTGTCACGGTCATGATTAGCTCAATGTGCATAAGTATGGGACCTTAAAACACAAATAAATAAATACAGAACCAGCTGAGACATGTATGTGTGTGAGGGGAGGGGTATCAGGAAGGGGTGGAGAGGGGGGTGGTAAAACATTAAGTATTTGAACCAATGATATCTAAACATGGCATAATAAACATCAGCAAATGTTTAGCCTATGAACTACTGGGTGCAACCTAATGCAAGTGCTGGTCCAAGAGCTGAATTTTTTAGTTCTTAGATATGTTGTGCGAGCACGTATGTTTCCCTGAAATTCATCCAATATCCTTGAAAATCAGCACCTGGTTTCCTGAACAATTTTTCTGAAGTTAATGAAACAGCCCTGAAACAAGTTCGAATTATTAATTGAACTCCTAATATGAATTAGGTTGAATCTAGAAGAGAATGCTGCCTCAAAGGACTCTATTGTATCGTAAAATTTAAAGAAAATGATTCCGACTGCCCCCGTAGTTTTGTCAACTATTTGATACGGTCAGGAAACACAAAGAGACATTTGTGGTCAAAAGTAGGATTTTAAAATTTTCAAGTAACCTAAATCAATTTAATACCGAATTCTAGAATGCCAGTGTTCAAATTAAAAGAAATAATAAAGTCATTTATTCAGATGTTTGACGCGGCCAACAGACGGTGAGTTCTACTGTTTTTTGTTTCTAGTTTTATTTACAACTCTCCCAGAATTCATAATCGAACGAAACAATGGCCGGCCCCGATGGGCAAACCGGAAGACACAATATTCAGATTGTTAGATATACTGATTCATTGGAAACTGAGGGTTTCGCTACATACGCATGTGTGCTACCTATAGAGCTCACTTTGTGAGCCACGCTTTGGACGACTCTGACAGCATTCTCTGTAAAAGGGAGTCCCAGAAAGTGAAGCAGTGCTTGTTTACTGCGGTAAGTCATCTAACATGGCAATGGGAGTATAAATGGTTGAACAAACGTCACTTTATCTTGAAGCTGTACTCATGAATAACCATTGTGCAGAAATATTTGACCTTGAACAACATTAAATAAATTGACAGAAGGTACAGTATTGTGATTAAAAAAAATGTTAAAAATGTGTTTCTCAGTCCCACCCGCGTGCTTATTTCGGCTGCCACATGCTGTCTTTTTTAGCCAATACAAACTTTAAAAATAAAAATTAAATCGTTTATGTCTGATATTTTACCCAAGTTAATAAAATTCTATCCAAGTTAATTAAAATTGATAAATTAGTCCCTTGAGTGCAACAAGGCTTTGCAAAGCCTTCTTGCACTCACGGAACAAAATACAGCACCATCCATGCTATTCTGTAGATCAATAGGCTAAAGCATAAAATGAATCAAGAACATGAACTATTGATAGCAACGAAATAATTAAAAAAAATATAAAATAAAAAAACTGCCCGCCCACATGCAATTTTACAAAATAATTTCCTGAGAAACAACAGAAGATCTACATTGTGGGGCCGTATGTCTCTTTTTTGATAATTGAGAGATGATAGCCCGCTGTGGTAAAATATAACAAACAGATAAGATTTTTGATCAGGATTAGATCCGGCCAGAATTCATTTTCCACTGCTTTTATCACAGCATTGTATGTCACAATCAATGATAAAAGTTGAATCAGTGTCTTGTGGCGTTATGCGCATCTAAAAAGTAGAAAAAATCTTTTCAGTATGCAGTGTATTAAAAGGTATGGATTCATGTCTTGCAGGTTTTAAAACCCGATGAAAGAAGACGATTGATGGAGAACATTGCAGCACATGTGATAAATGCAAAGGAATTCATACAGAAGAGAACAGTTCATGTTTTTGCGCAGTGTGATGCAGAATTTGGACGTCAGCTCCAGCAAATGTTGGATGAATACAAGCGAAAGGTGATATATACAGTGAAATTCTGTTAATTGAATAACTGTTGAAATTTTGCCAGTTGACAAAATTATCAGTTAAAAAGTATTCAATTAAGCAGGTCATTTTACTACATTGTGCATTTATTCTATCACATTTTTGTTTGACAGAGATCATGAAACTCTTACTATATAATTGTGTAAACCCAGGCCTTTAAATTCATTATACCTCTGTAACGAGTTGTGGGGAGGTGAGTTATTGGAATCTCCTAATCCACCTGTCTCTCTGTCTTTTCATCGTCCTTAGACATAATTTTGTCCGGAGATTTTCTCAGATGTTTATGGACCAATCTGCTCAAAACTTGGTATGAATGTTCACCATTCTGAGAACAGAATTTTGCCCCTTTTCGACTTGAAAAAGCAGGCCTAGAATTTTGTCCGGACATTTTCTCAGATGTTTATAAGTCAATTCCTTTAAAACTTGATATGCAAGTTTCTACCATGGGAACCTGTGCACCTGCGATTATAGTTTTGATCGGACTTTTTTTGCCAGAGTCATGCCCCTTGTCATCTTAAAATGCCTGAATTGACTAGAATGTTGTCCTGGGCTTTCCTCAGATGACTATGGGTCGATTTCATTGAAACTTTGTAAGGTTGTTCACGACCACGGGGAACTGTGCACCTGCGATTTTAGTGTTGACCGGACTTTTTTGCCAGAGTTATACCCCTTTTCATCTTAGAATGTCTGAATTTCGTTCCAGAGATTTTGCCAAATGTTTATGGGTCGATTTCTTTGAAACTCGATATAGATATTTACTATGATGGAAACCTGTGCACCTACGATTATAGTTTTGATTGGACTTGTTTTGCTAGAGTTACGCCCCTTTTCATCTTAGAATGCCTGAATTACCAAGACTTTTTCCGGAGCTTTTCTCAGATGGTTATGGGTCGATTTCATTGAAACCTGGTAAGTTTGTTCACTACCATAAGAACCTGTGCACATGTGATTGTAGTGTTGATCAGGCTTTCCTTCCCAGAGTTATGCCCCTTTTCATCTTGGAATGCCTGAATTTTGTTTGGAGGGTTCCTCAAATGTTTATGGGTCAATTTCTTTGAAATTCGGTATGAATGTTCACTACATGGGAACCTGTGCACCTGCGATTATGGTTTTGATCGGACGTTTCTTGTTAAAGTTATGCCTCTTTTCATCTTAGAATGCCTGAATTTTGTCCGAAGATTTTCTCAGATGTTTATGGTTCCATTCCTTCGAAACTTGGTAAGGACGTTCACTACCATGTGCACCTGCAATTACAGTTTTGATCGGGCTTTTTTGCCAGAGTTGTGCCCCTTTTCATCTTACAATAATCATGGCGGCGAAGGTATGGGCAGGCCCATCTGGGACAGTCACACCTCCAATTTATTTTGGGCACACCCTTTTGCCCTAATTTGGTCACATTGAAACCAAAAAGAACAGCTTTATCTAGTTATTCTTTTTTGCCATGCCTTTCTTTGTGTTTCTTTTGTCGTATTATTCTCAAATGCAGAAGAGACACAGAGAAATTATATTTTTTGCTTGGTGTCTTCACATCTTCTCTAATGTGGGCAAACGGTGTGAAATTGGGGTAATCTGTGGCCCTGTGTAAACCGTACCCATGTACAGTTTTTTTGCCAGGGGAAAATAAGTGAGGCCATCATGGGGCAACCATGGGTCAAACCATGATGGGCCAGTGGTAGGAAAATTTTGAATTCCAGGGTCCCAAAACCCCTATTTTCTTGCATCTGAGGGGATATTTTGCGGTTGTTCATGGAGTAAGATTTCACACTTTGAGCAACAGTAAATGTTGATGAATATGGGTTAAAGAGGAAAAAATGGTCATTCAGGTGAAAGATAATTCATACAAAATAGAGTACTCACAATCGTCCGTGATGCATACGTCCATAGATGATCCAGTTTAATGATCAAATGCAGGGGGGGGGGGGGCATAAAAATATGCCCTGAAGAATGTAACATCACAGTGAGATTGCGCCACGCTGATCCATTCTAGCATGAGACACTAATTTCTACCCATGTTGCCGCAGTTGTGTAGGGCATTGATCACTAACTAAGTAACAATTAATTTTTGCAGCCGTTATTTGCTTACATTGCTATCAGATTTCACTCAAGAAAAACTTGACTAAAAGACAGAGTCGTCACTTTTTCTGCCATGCACTTTTTAACTCTTTGCTTTTCGGTCCATTGCTTTTTTGCCTCATGTGTTGGTGCTTTTAAGTTTTCAAAAGCCTCAATACACACCGCTGTAACATGATGACCCAAAAAGTTAAGGACCTAAAATCCTTTTTAGTCTCAAGGTGTTTAGAAAACATTCACTCAAGCAGTTTTTGAACATTTAAAGAGACGAAAATAGCCAGAAAAAGAGACAGCAACTTTGACCTATTCGCAATGTCACCTTTTTCTTTGATGTTTGCAATCCGATTGATTTGCGGAGGAAATATTGGGACCCTATTTTTGCCGCCATTTTTATAGAATGTTTGACCATATCGTCTCTTCGTTTTTGGAGATGAAAGGATTCAGGAGTCGGGTCACCAACCAGAACATTCCACACCCCCTCGATGGAAAATGTTCATTGAGCTTGTTCTATTGAAGGGTCATAAATTATGACTTTGAGGCAAAATTTCAAAAAACTTAATTTGAATAATGTTTTTTTGAATAACTCTGGCTGGTTATGCCCGTAACGCTTTAAGCTTATAACATGCTGCCAAGCTACACGTTCTTGGAACGAGCACGGTGATAACAAAAAGGCATGAAAAACAAGTCTACAGGAGGTTTAGATGGTTAGAAAGACTGCTATAAATACTAATGGAACCTCTGTGCTAAAAGTCTTGTTCAGAAAAAGTTCAGATAGTTAAACACTGCTAAAACCCTTATGGAACCTCAAATGATCAAACACCAGTGACTTGTCTCCTTGTTGTCCACACTGTTCTCCACTGCACATTTTAACCTACGTTCTTACTTCCTCCTTATCCATGCCATTTTTGCCTGGATGGGAAATTCAACGGCTACTGATACACAGATGCACAGTCAGGAATGTCTGTGTGTAGAGGCCTACCTTATATGCATGTTGCGGTTACAATTAGCTTTTGTGCAGAAATATGTGACCTTAAACATCGAGAGTAAATAAATAAATGTGTGGATTTGGTGGGAGGCATCTTTTGGGGGCCCAGGCACATTCGGACGCGATTGGTAGCATGATGAGTCGCAGCATATCTCGAAAGCCGATGCCCTGTATGGGTCAATAATGGGAGTTGCATGTGCCCCCATCCCCACCCCCATCTTGAGAAATTGTCAGGCTAGATAGAACGTAAGTTGATGCACATCTGTATTACATCAGTTATGATCCACATAGCTTTTAGAATTCAGGATTTTGGGGGCCCTGTCATACTTTGCTGTTCCTGTATCCCATTTCAGGTCGATATGTGTTCCCCATCAGTAGTTACTTCTTGCAGATAAAACAGAAATTACGTTATGAAGGCACCTAGATTTTCGTTATTAAATGATAGCAAAATTGACTGGTTGCTCCCATCTAACAACCGCAAAATATTGCCCATACCATCAGGTTAGGTGTAACAATACGTGCCTGTCCCTATACTATAGTGTTGTGGCGATGGGTGTCTATTAGTCATCGGCTAATGGCCCCCGACTAGTCGACTACCAGATTCTCTAATCGTTTCACCACTTTTTTACTCAATGCACACAATATCAAAATTTATTATTCAAGGTCATTTCAACGAGGGAGTGACGTGACATGCTTTTGTTGAAATTGTTTTTTAAATAATTTTTCCCAACTTCTCAATTTGTATATTATGCACATGTCTGTGGCCGATTCATTAGGTAATTGTTAAATATGTAATAATCTTCTTGTGAAAAACCAAGGTGAATTTTCTTTATATGAACTTAACCTGTGATTGAATCGCTTTTTACCATCATAAAATATCAGACATGTTAAGTTTGGAAAATTGAACGTAGTGAGATTTTGGCACTTTGGCCTGGTGGACAGGTGTTTCAACACAAAGTAAACACAATTCATCTAATGCTTACAGGGTTTATTGAATAGAACACTGAAAAAATAGTTCCATAAACAGAGATGAACAGTAACTACAAAGTGACTCAATAAAGTTCTATAGAAATTATGTACAAACATATATATACAAAAACCTTTACCTGGGGATAAGAACAATAACAATAAACAAAAACCTTTAACAATGATCTTGAACACTAAGTCTTGTCCATATAGATACCTTGTCTTTTTCACATAACTTTCTATCTGGTTCAGAAATGAAGCATTCACAATTATTATTAATTTAATTTTAATGGCAAGTAAAGCACTAAGTGTGTAAATGTTCGAAGTCTGGCCTAAAAGATGTCTGTAAATTTTCCCTACACATTGAAAATACCTCCTCACTGTCAGAATTGGTGTTTGGTATTGAAAAGACAGTTTTAATTATCTTCCCTACAATGGTGATACCATTACTGTTTTCCTGAAACTGATCTCAATTTAAAAATCTTGGCCCAAAACTCAATTCTGTCTTATTGTGCCCCGGCAATTTTGGCAGGGTCATTAAGTGTTATCCTTGTCTGCCTCTGTCTCCATCCATCCGTACGTATGTATGTAAGTACGGATGTCCGTATGTCCTGAGTGTGGTTTAGTTTGACTGAACGAAATGAAACAAAATTTTATACATAGGTATATGACAACATAACCCAGGTTGGGATTAACAGTGGGCCTGGTCCGATATTTTTGGCAGAGTTATCGCCTTTTTCCGGCTTAGATAACTTGTAAATATTGGTTTCTGGACGATAACGTTAGTTAATAAAACAGACTAGTATTGATAGTGCGCTTGGTCCGATATTTTTTGACAGAGTTATGGCCCATTTCCGACTTATAAAACATGCTGATATTGGTTTCTCGATAATAACTTGAGTTACAGGTGTCTGATTTCAATCAAATTTGGACAATATTGCTTATTGTGGACAATATACCAGACAGGTTTGATTTTGGGAGTGGTGCGATAATTTTTAATCCAAGTTTTGTTCCCTTTTTGGACTTTTCTAACCACTAAATATAGTTAATCATAACGCGGTGACATCAATGCACATTTGGTGGCCTGCTGTATTGGTGCTTTGGTTTGATGTAGATAAGATGAGACGTTAATTCAATATCAACAAAGTTAAATGACCATAAACTCCAGCCTGGCTGTTGGTGCTTGGCAGTGGATGCTTGGCAGTGGGGGTGGGGGGCATAGTCACCCTTGGCGTTGCATTTGTGTTTTTTATCATAACATGGAATATCACAGGCTGAATTGTAATCTATTAATTCTTCTGCCAAAGCATCCATATGCTGATTTTCTACCAACCAAGCCAAACCTTTTGGCAAGCCTCTGAACTGTTAGACACTAGAAATTAAATTTTTTATTGGAACTCTGTATAGAAACAACAAAGTAATTTCAAAAAGATCAATGATAATTTATAAGCTATTGTTCAAATTGATAAGATAAATTAATATCAAAATGATAAGATTAGAAAATGTCCCTCCCCATCGGATAAATGATGAAAGAGGAGCTTTATTTCCAACCGTTTAATAAGCAAAGTATAAAATTATTTATGATCATCAGAAGAAATGTCCAGTTGGTCTCTCATTTCTGTAGCTGGGTTTTAAAATTTTTAAATCTTCGAGAAGAAGGTCATTTAAAGGGAAATTGCCTATCATTTTCTTAGCTATTCCAGAGTAAATCCCCCTACCACCCCAGAAACAACACAACACATTTTATTTGTTTACTCTCCCCTCTAAAGTGTAATTACTACATAATGATGACCTTCAAATCACACTAACACTTCTGTGAGAAACAACAGATGTTTATCCATTACCTGATCCATATAAAGTGCAATAAACTGCATAATAAAGTCTAACAAGTTATATGTATTACTGCTTGAAATGCTTATCCAAAAGGTCTATTTTACTTTCCTTTATCAAGGTTATCATTATTGTCATTGAGAAATTCTCTCCCAGCCATTGCTATAGCATGATATTCGTCTGGGAGTCGATTCTTTTCAATGTGATATTTGACTTTCGTTATGTCTTTTGCTTCTCTGTTGACGGAAGATTTCCAAGAAACTTTCTCAGAAGTCTAGCTATTTGTCAACTCATTAAATCCACCATTGACTCATCGGACTGAAAAAATAAATTATGAATTGTATTATGTATTTTGATCTTTGTGACATTGTTAACCCTTTGAACACTGGTGGTATCTCCCATGCCAGTTAAATGGCAGAAATTGGAAGAGTCCATATCCACTATTTGGGGGTAGAGCAATTAATGTTTTCAATGTGCAGTTTTCAAGCTGCACGTTGAAAAAGATTAATTTTCTACCGCACACTCGCACTTAGTAGCCGTCCTACTCAATGAAATTACTTAATTATCGTGTTCCTAGACCTTAAAAGCGGCCTCTAGTGTTGAAAGAGTTAATACAAAAGATATGTACAAAATTGTTTTGTTACAATTTATTAGAGAGTGCCAGTAGACACTCCCATAACTTGTAACAAAACGTTTGTCTGTGATCAAAGGCTTGATAAAATAGTGCATCCTTTGCAGGAAGAAAGGTATCTTGGAAAAAAATACTCCTGTTTCAAATCACCGTAAAAAATAGTGTGCAGTTAAATGTCAGTGATTCTGTAGATATGAATTTAAAAATAAAGAATTTATAAATGATTTCTTTGTGTCGATATAAGTAAAAAACCTGGAATGTTGTACTGAATTCATTCAATGAGGTCCCACAAAGTTAATTTTCTGTTTCTCAGGCCATTTTGTGCAAAACTGCATGCGGGTGGGCATTTTTTATTTATTTTATTTTTGTAATTATTTCTTTGACATCAGACGTTCATGTTCTTGGTGTCTTTTATGTTTTAGGCCTCGTAATCTATAGAATAGCATGGGTGGTAGTGCATTTCGTCTCTTGAGTGCAAGAAGGCTTTGCAATGCTAAAGCATTGCGCGTCCTTATTGCACTCGAGGGACAAATTTATCAATTTTATATTAACTTTGGTAAAATGTATAAAAAATATATAAACCATTTAATTTTTACTTTTGAAAATTTGCATTGGTTAAAAAAAAGAGAGCATGTGGTAGCCAACTTGACCATGCGGGAGGGCCTGAGAAACAAGTTTTTAACTTTTTTAGGCCCAATGGTGAAAGGATGAACTGTAAGAAAGGGTAATTCAACTTCATTTCTCCATGCTCCCAGTATTCTGAAATGATCCTTTTTCTTCCTGGCTTTTCAACATCTTCATGACTGGAAGAGTAGCTCTGTAGTGCTGGCCATTGCTACAGTGTCCTACTCACACATCTTTTCAGGCTCAGCATCCCCTCCTTTGCATGTTTCAGACTCTTGACTTCTTCTGTATCGGCGAAATCTAAAAACTCTTTTTTTGTACTTTTCTCTTGGAACTTGAAAATGAAAAAGAAAAACATTAATAGTGAACTGATAATTTGATTGCACCCAATTTCCCTCTATCCATTCCCTTGCTTTAAAATATGATGAAAAATAAATTACACTTGTCTCTTTTGCTCTGCCTGACAAGTGTCAGTGGAGCTTTTATGGTAATGATTTGTCCATCATCTGTCTGTCTTCAACATTTTGTTTTTCTGGGCCATAACTTCTTACCAACTGAATATTTTTTTACAAAACTTTAAAACAATATGTATAATCAAAAGACAGTGTTTCACGAATTATAATTTTGTATGTGCCAGGGCTGGAAATCTAGAAAATGCATGACGGCAAAAAGCACCATCCTCAATTTGGCTGTGGGGGCAATAGTCCTAAATTTCAGCCCACATGGAAATGTTGAAATAAGAGCGCATATGCATTACAACCAACTATTTTATAATGTAACATGTTTAACTGTTATAAGCCTTAATTACAACCCTGCAAACACAAAACGTAACTACAACATTATATTACATTGTCACTGTGTCTGAACTGGAAACAAATGTTTGTCAAGACAGTGTAATGCACATCAAGGGAGATAACACACTCCCCTCATGTCAAAACGTCTGCTCAAAATTCCTGGTTTTAGTAAATTATTTATGTGTGGGAAATATAAATAAATATAAATAAATAAATAAATAAATAAATAAATAAATAAATAAATAAATAAATAAATGATGCTGCTCTCATATCTTTCCACCAAAAAACTTTCCACAACATAAATAAATGCCACTATACATATTTATTGGACAATCATTGAGAAGAACAGTGGTTTAGAGGTTATTGACAGGCGGTTGCTCAAAGTGACTGATAAACAAGCCTTTGTTGCACAAGATATTTCAGTTGAACTAAATGCATAATACTTACCTCATAGAATTTACACAATTGGATAAAGCACACACAAAAGGACCCACAAACATTATCAACTTCCCAATTTCAGCTCATTTGTTGCGTGGAATGCTGCAATAACTGACCTGATTTCTTTTTTAAGGCCTTCTGGTTCAACTTGTAAAATTGGGAAATGGAAAGTGTGGGGGCTAGGCGGGCTACTTAACCCACCTTGGAAACTTTTGCGTGGGCAGTTGGCCAACAGAGCAGCTATACGTCAGGCAGATGCTAACACCTGTGCAGCTGATGATTGGTTGATGCTCAACATCATTCTACTAGATCATGAAACTTGTGGAGAATTTGGCATGACCCGGAGACAGTCTGGCGTGGCCCGTTTTTGTTCGCGGGCTTTTCATTTTAGATAACTTCCACACGACCCAAACGTCCATTGCCTCAAATTGACAGGCCTGGGATGAAAAGATGTTCTGAACTTTAACTCACGATTTCATGTTCTTAGTAAAAATATGAGTAACTATATGTCAAAAATTATATTCTTTTTCAGGGACATGTTGCTGCAAATTTGTGAGGCTTCTGATGAAAAAACAAAGAACAAGACTATCTTTCACAAGAAATAATGGATACAAGAAACTGATAATGGAGCCAAAATTTCCAAATAATCAGAAAAGAAAAAGATAGTCAAAGCATATGATTTTATACATTTTTTGATTTTGTTCGCTTTGATATTTTCAGGCAGAGCCATGCTTTTTTCCTTTCATTTGAACAGATTCACTTGTTAAAATCCTATATAGCAGTTCATAGTGAATATATTTTTGCGGAAATCAAATAAACATTTTAGACATTTTTAGCTAGTATTGATGTGCTGAAATCTATTTATTCAAGATAATCTTGTAAATTAAATATATGACATTTAGAAAACAATGGATGCATACTTGGGGATGTATGTTTAGACTTTTCCAGTTTTTGTTTTGAATTTGATTGAAAACTACAAACGTGAATGGGTGACATGATTTTTAATAATTTGCTGTGTTTAGGCCCCACAAAGTAGATGTTCCGTTTCTGGGGCAATTTCTTTCCCAAATTGCATGTGGGCAGGCAGGTTTTTTAACAAATTATTTTTGTAATTATTTGTTTACAATCCAAAGTTCATATTCGTGATTTGTTTTATGTTTAAGCTACAGAATATCATGGATGGTGGTGTATTTCTTTCATCGGTGCAAAAAGGCCTTACAATGCTTTAGCATCGCAAAGCCTTGTTGCACGCAACTGAAAATTTATCAATTTTATTAACTTGGGTAATATATCGGACATAAACCATTTTTTAAAAAGTTTTCATTGGTTAGAGAGAGAGAGAGAGAGAGAGAGAGAGAGAGAGAGAGAGAGAGAGAGAGAGAAAGAGAGAGGGGGGCATGCGGCAGCCAAAAGAGCCATGTGGGGGACTGAGAAACAGATTTGTACCTTTTTAGGCCTTCTTATATTGTTTTATGATACAGCAACTGATTGAATGAGGGATACATGCGGTTAGATCCAAACACCCACCGAGGTTACAAATCTTTTGTATTTTTCGATTCGTCAGTGTTCTATAATGTGATGAGGGAGGGCGGTGGCTCAGTGGTAGACTGTTGGACTTCTATGCTAGAGGTCCCAAGTGCGATCCCCGTTCGGGACGACCCGCGTTGTGTCCTTGAGCAAGGCACTTTCTCCCGGTTGCCCACTTGGGCAAGGCACGTTCTCCCGGTTGCCCACATGGGGGAACGATGACTCCGTGTATTAAGGCGTACTGCACGTCGATCATGCACATGTCTTCAACCGCTGTAACCCTCCGTGAGCGGAGCTTGAACAGAGAATGTTGTCAAAGTCCAGCAAGGATATCTCACTCTGACATCAAAATTGTTCTTTCTGTCCTTGTCGTGCTGTCAGCTTGTTTATCATTGTCATCTGTAGTAGGGATCTGCGAATCACATTTTTTTTTTCCAAATCGAATCTTGAATTGAATTGTGTCTCTGATATCGACATCGAATCGAATCTTAAAAGACAAGTTATTTCACATTGCACCAAACGGAAATTACGGAACACTGTGATGACCCTTACAAGACTGAGTGAACACCTTAAACAGCTTGGCATATTATCCATAGTTTTAGTTTTTGAAGGCTTAACTTGTTACTATTCGCGTTCTAATAGTAACAAGTTAAGCCATCAAAAGCTAAAGCTATGGAAAATGTTCTGGGTAAAATTCACTATTTACCTAACGATTAAACATTGTCAATTACTCAATTAAATAGGAATTGAGCCTACGCGAATGAATTGTCTAATGACAATTTTATCCAATTTTTGTTGGAAATGTAACAAATTCAAGTTAGTACAGGAGATCCGAAAAAATCGAGTCTTAAGACTGATTCGGAATCTATCTCAAAGCAGACGTATAGTATCGATATTGCATCGAATCATGAATATTCGCAGGACCCTGATTTGTGGTGCAACAGTACCTTTCGAAATATCCCATACTACACAACATTGGCCTCAACTTCAGTTTATTCCATCCTTGATTTGTACATACCTTTGGTACCCGGGTAACACAATTCTGCTAGTTTAAGAATGATATTCAGCTCTCTAGAATAAAATAAAAGAATTACCAGGTTATATACAGCGATCGTTCACTTGTTTTTTCTAGCTCTTTCCAGCAGTGTGTCGCTTTCATGTCCATGACACTTGTTTGCCTGATAGTAGAACTTCAAAAATAATGTTTACCTATCCTGATCCATTCAAATTAATCATGGCCATAAAGAAACATATAAAAACTATAATAATCATTGTAATTTTTTAAAAGTTTTCAAGTAATAAAACTAATTTTTGTTTGAAGAAGGTTGTAGGCACTGTGAAGTACTAAAAGAAAATTTGTCCTTCGGTGAAAAGACAATTAGATAAACATGATATAATGAGAAGATTCAATAATAGCTTAAAATCTGTCCTTCACTGAAAAGCCAATGAGATAAAGAAGAAATAGAGGGAGATTAAAAAAATAATTTCAAATTTGTCCTTCGATGACAACAGGACTTGATAAGATAAAATGATGAGGAGATCCAGTAATAATTTAAAATTCATTCTTCAATGGAAGCTGATGAGACAAGAAGAAATAGTAAGCTTTAGTAATAATTTAATTACACAGCCCATTTGGGCAGTGGGATTAAATTATTCCTGAACCTCAGGACAAATGTAAACAGATTCGCTCCTTTTCTAAATAATGCTGTGTTGAACTATCCCAAGTTCAGAGTATAAAAAAGCTAAAACCAAAGATTTTTTTTGACATGATTATTGTGTTCAACTGAGTACTTTTTCCATTCACTTGCCCACTGGACATGTGGACTGCAAACTTATTCCTGAGCCCTGGTTCACCTTTTTGTTGTATACATGCAGACTGCATTGCATTTTTTATGACTGTTGTGACAATTATTCTCTTTAAACAGAATTAATGTTTAAGAAAAACAGAAATTTATATCTATGGTATTAAATTATTCCCGAACCTCAGGACAAACATAAAACAGATTCACTCTTCTAAATAATGTTGTGTTGAACAGTCCCAAGTAAAGAGTATAAAATAAAGCTAAAACCATATTTTGGGGCATAATTATTGTGTTCAACTGAAATGGTTCCATGCACTTGTCCACTGGTCATTTGGATTGTTAACTCATTCCCGAGTCCTGGATCACCTTTCTGTTGTATACATGCAGACTGTATTTCATTTTTTTTGTGACTGTCGTGACCATTATTCGCTTTAAACAGAATAAATGTATAAGAAAAACAGAAATTTATATCTTGTCTTTGATGGTAATTTTTGTATAATGCCCTAGTGTTCAAATGCAACGGCCTGTTGTCGCATAAATCATTGATTTATACATACAACATTTAAATCTTCCAGGTGTTTTTTGATTACATGGTCGAAGATTAAGTTTATTATAATTTACACATTTTAATAAAAATAGCTAATAAATGAAAATCTGTTTCTCAGGTCTTTTTTGTAGTCATTTTGGCTGTTATATGCTATCTTTATTACCTCGTAAAACCCTTTAAAAAAGGTAATTAGCTTGTGTCGGATAAATTAGTCAGGTAAATAAAATGGATAAAATACACAATTGCCCACGTAATTCTGTAGATTATGAGGTAGACAAGAAATACAAACTAATTATATGAACATCTGTGGAAAAGAGATAATAATTAAAAAATACAAAATCAAGTAGAAAACTCACATGTACAAATTGTAACCAAAAAATGGCCTGAGAAATAGATTTACTCTTCGCCGAATCAAGCTTTCTTATTATATTCGACGTGATTAAAAGGAATAACTGTTAAATGTTTTTGTGCATACTGAAAAATACCCTAGGCACTTTTGTGACAAGTTTGTTCATAATCCGCTACACATGTTATGAAGTTTTGTTGCAAAATCATTGAGTTATATAGGAGTATACACCTCAAAATCCATTGTAGTTTGGACCCTGTGAATTTCAATTTTGGGACTGAATCGAATTGAGTCAAACAAAGGGTATCAAATCAAACTGAATCTTGAATAGAGTGTCGATAGGAACTAACCCTTTTCCAAATATGAGTAGAAAATGACACCTGCAAAAAAATTCAAGCATAAAAATTGTCATTTTTTGCCACCAAAACATAGCTTATGCCTGCAAACTGGAATTTGATAAGCTCCTTCCAGTGAGGGGGGGGGGGGGGGCATGGACTATGTTTTGGACACACAAATTGGAAAAAATAAACTTTGAACCAGATTTGGTCGGACTCTAATGCCATAAGTCCGGATTAATAAATTGCTAAAATGTTTCTATTGCATCATCAAGATATTCCTTCATCATTGTTTGGAAAACTTTAAATTTTCGTTACCGGTGGAAGTTACAGATAGAACTGGAATTAGCATGGGTGGTGGCATGGGTACAGATGCTATTTATGTTACAATACAAAGACTAAAAGTCAAGCCTGTACATAGGGATGTGTGGTTTTAAGCATACAGATCCAATTTAGTTCTTTATCACGCCCGAACGTATATTTTTGTCGAGCTCTGGGTCATTTGGATGTATGTCAATAATACGGAATTCGATGTTGTCGGACGAGTTGTCCGGTCCATTATAGTGCTTACTGATGTGATTATCATGCTCATTTCTGATACCCCCGCGGAATGTGCGTTTCGTTTCACCAACGTACTGTATATTGCATTTATTGCAGATCAAATGGTAAATCACATTTCTTCTTTGACAGTTGTGTCTGCCTTTTGACGTTTACTTTTGTCTGAACCCTGGAACCAGTTGATTTTGGGTAACGTTGGGCAAGTTAGGCAACTGGTTATGTCGCAAGGTTGGAAAGAATTGAGAATGGTTCGTCCACTGATTTGCGATTGAGGTGACATATACTCCATTTTCGGCCATTCTAAAATGTCACGTAAATTCGGATTTCTAAGGAACGCCAATAGAGGCATGTCCGGAAAAAGTTCACTGCCTGTGTCGGAGAGTTTGGGAATGGGTCAGAGTTTACTTATTTCGTTCAATGAGGTATAACTATCAGGGTGGCAATTGACAAAGAACGGTATTTTGGATAAAACTCTGCTGTGAAAAGGAGGCAAGTAATAAGTCCAATGTCCATAGTGAACCACACAATCAGTGGATATAATTTGACACAACTGTGCATTGTGTCAAGATTATCATCAATGATGTATGTTTCAGTTTCTTGTCATGGCAGGCTAATAGCAAGTTGTGAAAAATTTATTTTGAAGCAAATTGATATCAAGGCCAGGCAATGTCAATTTGAATTAAGTCTTGAAGCCTCACACAGGGCCATAATAACAGTTATTTCTTACCACTTTTAGAATGTTTGGGCATTACCAAATTAACCAGAAAGTGTGTTTTGCTTATAAAACATATCAAACAATATACTACAATATACGTAGCAAGATGATTCACCCATTCTTTTGCTCTTGCATTCAATAATATTCTTTCAGGTGGATTTTTTCTTAAATGGTATTTTATGAACTTTGCAAATATGCTGATCACTATTTCTTTTTTTTGCATTTCTACTTATAATTTTTGAAAAATTACAAAAATAAATAGGTGTATGTAATTTTTGTGTTTTCCTTTTTTCTTAAAATACTGAACATACCCTTTCTTGAAACTAACAAATATTTAAAACTGTTCTTGTTCGTTTGAATGTATCTTAAAAAAATTGTGTTCATTTGAGTGTTTAACTCCTTGCATTCTGCTGTCAGATATTCCTGCCCACAATAGGATACTTCCTGCCACTGAAATAAGTATAATTTGGGCACATGCAATCAAATTTTTCCCGTAAATTCAATTGACATTTTCATCAACCATTTCTTGAGTTAAATTTAAATAAATTTTTCATCAAATCTAGTCATGGCTGCTGTAACTAGATTTGGTGAAACATATCTTGAAAATAGGCAGCGAGTTAATAGTTAAAGCTACCATGACAGTCATATTTTAGACAGCATTTACACTCTTGCCTGTTGTCTTATCAGGGTATGCAAAGAACTTGAAATACTAGATTGAACTAGATGTGGCCTGTTCCAACTTGGGACTAAAAATAACCCCTGTGACACACTCTCTGATAGCGGGCAACAATAATACCAAGTATCACTAATATCCTTGAACACATTTAAAATGTCTGAGCCGGACATGACTTGTTATAGTTTAATTCATTTGTTGAACTTTCTGTATAGTGCCCCTCTGTGGGGGTTATTTACTTGTGCAAACTTACATTGTGGGTTTTTTTGGTCCAATTATTTAGAAATTTTAGATATAACACTGTGGGGTTAAATCCAAAAATGGAGATCTAACCCCTCAGAGGTGATTAAAACAGATAGAAGTCAAATGCATTATAAGGTTAACCCCACAATACAGAAAAGTACCGTAACGTATAGCCTGCACTTGCAGTTGACCCCACAATGTACCTCAGCTAAGAGCGGACGGACAGATGGATGGATGGATAGTTGGATGGACAGACAAAGTGATTCCTATGCACCCGCCTGAACTTCGTTCACGGGGGTATAACAAATAACTATTTATTCAAGTGATGTCATTTTAATACCTCGGGTTCACTGTGTATACCCAAACCTGGGCATTTTATTGACTGAACAAATGACAGAGTGTTACTTAGTTACCGACCTAACTGTCAGTGTTTTATGAATTTCAACAACATGTCCTACTATCCTATAACACCTTGCCACAACATGGCTCTGCATCACTCACCTTAACGGGAACAGGTTGTTCAAATTCATGAAACATCTCCAGATCGATTGGTAACTATAACGCTCTTCACACTCCATTTCCTGTGAGGACCTCAGGAATTGGGGTATTGCATGTTGACCTTAGTTGTCTTGTTCATGTTTATAGGTGTGATAGGACTTGGCAAACAACGTCAAGCATGACAGCACTGATCTTTATACAACTGGGTTGCAGGAAGCTCATTTGGTCACATATAGAAAACTTTCTTGGGGGAGGGGTGGGGAAGCAAAAAAATAAACAACGCTCAAGAAAACAAATTTCTCTAAAGGTTTTCAGTTTCCTGGCTTCTCGCAATATCCAACTGCTGTTTAACTGATAGGGTGCTAAATTATTTTTGAAAGATGATTTGTAACATGAGATACAATGTTATAAGCAATAGGAGCCTTAATTTAGAAAGATTTTGTTGATAATTGTTTTACAAGTTGCAACTTTCCAATAAATGGCAACAAAACAATCTTATGTGAACTTTTTTCTACTACTGCACAAATAATAAGCTAATACACAGAGTGTAAACCCAATAAAGTGGCTTTCAGCACTTCTCAGTAGAGTCCTGATAGTGGCTTCTAGCATTCTAACAGTTAGAGAATATACTTTTATTTGTATGAAAAATGCATATATTAATGATGTGAACAGGTTTTAAGTTTCCCGACGCCCCGCAGTTTCCAATCACTTTTCAAAGAATATACTTTTCTGTCTGTGAAAAAAATTTGATTGTTGATGCCCACATTTGTCGCTGCAATGAAAATTGAATATTTGCAACTTATTTTAGTTGTTATGGACAAAAAAAACAAATGCCAAATTTGGAAAGTTAATTCAGAGTTATTATTTTTCATGCGAGGTAAACATGACGTTTGATGAAGTGAAAGTTGTTACGCTACTACATCACCAAATCGTCGCCTGAGTGCTAGAATGTTCTATGTCCCATAGGGGGCATAGAACATTCTAGCACTCAGGCGACGAAATGCCATCAAACACCATGGATTGGGAGGAGTTAAAGCAGTGGCAGAGTTTTTTTTTTTTTGCTGAAGCTTCAGCAGTACATTTGTATGGAGATCACTGGGTGAGAGTCCATTTATATTTAATATTTATTTATTAGGGTTTAAAGACACATTAACAGCCAAGGTCATATCGTGTCGGTGACAGTTTTATGGGTGGAGGAAGCCGGAGTACCCGGAGAGAACCACCGGGCAACGACGAGCAGCTGCCAGCTCCCCATCATCGTAACTTCGTACTGCAGCACAAGCAGAGTTAGACTGATTGAAGACATGCGCACCATCGACCTGCAGTACGCCTTAGTACGCGGCGTCATCGTGCCCCATGTGGACAATTTGGTGGTGGTGGTGAGAGGGGGGGGGGGGGGAGAGTCCATAATTATAATCTTGCCTTTATGCTTGTGTCGGAGTTGCAATATAAATATAACCCCTAACCACTCAACAGGTCCCTAATCTTCAAAGTACATTGTTCTCGTTAAAATCAATTGCAAGTATTTTGCATATATGTTATGTTTTTATCCCCCCCCTCTCACCCCACCCCACCCCATCCCACCCCAATTAGAGCAGTGATTGGTGGGTGTGTTATTGTCTGCAATCATACTTCACACAATTGCAAAGGGCAATGAGAGGATGTGTTGCACAGCACAGGCGGGTTTGTAACTTCAAGGTCAAGGTCACATTCCATGCTTATCGACATTCATGCATAACTCAGAAACGAATAAAACTACTCTTACCAAACTTCATGCAAATGCTAAGGACAGACAGATGAGTCGTATGTAATACGTGCTTGCACCTCTTCTTGGTCAAGGTCACATTTGGGTATCATATGTTGATCACATGTCATGTCATGGCTATAATTCAGAAACTATTGGTCCTACAATCGTCAATCTTCACACAACTGTAAAGACCAATGGGAGGACAAGTCACACACAATAAGTGGGTCTGTAACTTCAGTCCATAAAGTCAAAGTCAAATATTAAGGTCACTCTTGAAATCTGTGGATGTTTGCAATATAAATATAACCCCTAACCACTCAACAGGTCCCTAATCTTCAAAGTATATTGTTCTCGTTAAAATCAATTGCAAGTATTTTGCATATATGTTATATTTTTATCCCCCCCCCCCTCTCACCCTACCCCACCCCACCCCAATTAGAGCAGTGATTGGTGGGTGTGTTATTGTCTGCAATCATACTTCACACAATTGCAAAGGGCAATGAGAGGATGTGTTGCACAGCACAGGCGGGTTTCAAGGTCAAGGTGACATTCCATGCTTATCGACATTCATCCATAACTCAGAAACGAATAAAACTACTCTTACCAAACTTCATGCAAATGCTAAGGACAGACAGATGAGTCGTATGTAATACGTGCTTGCACCTCTTCTTGGTCAAGGTCACATTTGGGTATCATATGTTGATCACATGTCATGTCATGGCTATAATTCAGAAACTATTGGTCCTACAATCGTCAATCTTCACACAACTGTAAAGACCAATGGGAGGAAAAGTCACACACAATAAGTGGGTCTGTAACTTCAGTCCATAAAGTCAAAGTCAAATATTAAGGTCATTCTTGAAATATGTGGATGTTTGTGTCCAAGCCATAACTCATAATGGATCAAACATCATATTTTAATGATAGTCCGACGGTGTGTAACATATAATAGTTGCTTGCGCATCTTCAAGGTCATACTTGAGTGCCATATGTTGAAGGTCACAAGAGATTTCTCAGCTCTAACTCAGAAACTATCAAGGCTACAATCTTCTGACTTCACACAATTTTAAAGGTCGATGTGAGGATGAGTCACGTCACAATTTGGTACTCAGTTGAGTGTTTTCTAAAAAGTAACCTGGAATGGATTTAGATTATCTCGGATGTCACACTCAGATGTCACCGACATTACTTGTCATCAACACTGCCATTTACATCTCAGCCTCTCCATCATTTGCCACGAACTTCATGGTTCAATGTTTTAAGGATGATGTTAGTTCAAAGACTTTCAAACATCCTTTCACAACATTTTCGAAGATCTTTTAAACAAAGTTTTTTTCTTCTTCAAAATTTTCTCAGCTCCTCAATCAATGAGGTGGCATCTTTGGAAAGAAACCAACACCTTTACACAGTAGTTTTAACCTTCTATCAGCATATGACCTCTGTAGCTCCACACTTATAAGGGATGTTGTTTTGCAGCGAAACAAGGCACTTGTGATTGTGCACTAATATCATGATTAAGTCCTTACATGCTGCTGGTGGATATTCCTGCCCAGGATAGGATTGCTCTTGCCACTGAAATAAGGATATATAGTTTGGGACCATTTCATCAAATTTATCCCTATAAATGGCATTGATTTTTTAATGATGTTTGGTATGGAGGGTGGGGGCATGTACCAAAGAGTAGTTTTAAGCAGCCATGCAGGGTATTCCGATTGAGCATGGGCAATTCTTCCAGAGTTACATTTTGCTCGGGCGTAGATCAGATGATCATAACAGATGTGCTCCGTTCAGGAACAGTTTCGCATTATTCTGACTTTGGAATGTACTCATGGATTGGATTCCAATGAGTGATGTCTGTCCTGTATTAGAATCAGTTATGACAAGACAAACTTGTGCAGACAGATGGACACCACTTTGTGGGTCGTTGTTTCATCAGTGATTATTTGGGGAATCCCAATATATCGTTGAGCGGTATTGTTATTAAAATCGGATGCAGTCCGATTTTATAGTAGTATTCTGTCTGTAATTGTAGTATTGATTTTTCAACCCAGATTCATTTGGTGATATACAATGTATTAAACACAAATCAAGTATCGAATACTGTACTCCCTTTGATTGGGATTGGAAGGGTTAAAAGAATTGTGTGTACCTCTTTGTTTTATATTATAAATGAGGGGGCATTGTGTAGCTCAGGGAAAAAAGCCCTTTCTAGGGCCCTCTAACGTCCTAACTTGAGTCGACATTGGTATTGTTACACCCACTGTGAAGACCATGAGTCCACAACTGTATGCAAGTCGGATCTCGTGAAAAACGGCTCCTTATTGGCTCGCTGAGTGTTATTGTTTATTTTAACACTGAACAAAGTACAGATTTTTATAGTTTTTGAAATCGTGATTCGACATGTTAGCTATGAACTCTTCATAGCTTCAACCCATAATCTGGATAAGTCATTGTTGACATTGAAATGTATTGGTCTAGAGACAGTTCGACAATACAGACTAAACGTTGGTGATACGATAGATGAGTTCGAATTTATCAGCGACCTTTGTACAATTCGTGGTCGAACTGTGACATAGGCGTTAAGTACAATTGCGATTTACATTAAATAAGAGAAGCACACGTTACTCGCCTGACACGAGGCGTGCTTTGTGGATTTTGAGTAACTAGTATATGGGCGCGTATGTTTTCCACCAAATGGCCTCGACACAAATAAAACAACGTGAAAATGGTGGTATCGAATTAGGATTCGACATGCTTAATAGTCGATGGGACTGGTGGAATACCAAGGGTGAATAACTTAGCTACCCGTTTCTTTCATCCACCCTTAGCCATCGCTCTAAGACTCATCTATGAATGAATGCTATATTGTGAATGTAATGTGCTCCGCTGATTGTTTAGAATAACACGATATCAGGCTGCCACTATTTCCAGTAAATGGATGCAGCCCTATTATTAGGTCGGTACAATGTTTAGCATATAGAATCGTATCAGTTTAATTCAGACTAACGTTGGTGATACGATAAATGAGCTCGAATTTATTGACGACATTTGTGCATTATTAGGTTGGTACAATGTTGATCATAAAGAATCGTATCAGTTTCTAGAATGAAATATGACCGTTCTACATGGATTATGGTATGAGAATGCTGTATTGTTGGAGGCATGTGCATTTTACTCACTGGGCTTATACCGTTGCCTGAGTAGATAACTGTCAATAATTAAGGGATATTGTCCTTGGACTGAAAGTGACAGAGCAATGCATTTTGTCTTTGCTCAGCTTGTGGCGCTCGAACTTCGGAATAAAAGAGCCGATTTCAATGTTCTACATTGGGATTTTTATTTGCTTCGGTACATAATTAGCTTGACCTGAAGCCCATTGGCACTTGCCCGGAATTTAATCCGCAATGTTGTAAATTTAGTTGAATGTTTGATCAAAACTAGTCATAGCTGCTTTTATACCTTGAAAATACTCAGCGTGTTAGGAGTTAAATTCTAAACCCATATGGCAACTGTGACGTTGTCGTATTGTCTTTGATGGTCTTGCCAAAACCCCGGGCCAGTTGCCCAGTACCCCCCCCCCCCCCCCCCCCCCCGCTCCTAAATGCACCAAGTTGTTGTTTTCATTTTCGAGTTTATCACAGCACTGAAACCGTTTTGCTTCATTATTTGGGATTATTAAAAACACTTTCTGCTGTTTATTTAAGTTGTTAAACAACCCTTTCAACAGACAGGGTCATATTATGTCGAGGAAGCAGAACTTCTCGAGGCAACAACTGCACAGCAACGGCATCTGCTGAAATTTCCAACTTGTTAACCATCCATAACTATGGTTAGCTTGATTGCAGACAAGTGTACCATGAACATCAACATACCTGCACACACTCAACCACCGAACTTACACTTTGAAAACTGGAATTAAGTTTGTTTGTTTGTTTATTGGAGTTTAAAAACACTTTCAACCACAAGCGTCACATTGTGTCAGACAGTTTTACGAGTGGAGAATGCATGAGCACCTGGAGAGAACCACCAAGCAGTGGTGAGCAACTGTCAGATTCTCCAATGTACTAATGTTACATAATCATTAATTGAAAATTGAATATGTTTTCCTTTTGGGAATTTACTTTGAATATGTTGCTGATTTCCCCGTAATCTGTATCATCTTACACAGAGTTATCTCCCGTGTTTATAGCAAAGTCCAGTATGATTCCCAAGGCCAAGAGTCAGTCGAACAGGGACAAGTATTGCTCGAACGACTCGATCTTATCGAGCAAATAAGCGTGTGTGAATGGGCTAATCGATATTATCCGCCAGCGCGGAAGGATAAAACAAGAGGCCTTCCACGATGCACAACTGCCATAAAAATGTTTGTGGTCGGCTGATGGATGTAACGTACTACGGAAGCGTATTTCTGCCACGTGGAAAAAAAATAAATTGTTTCAAGAGTCATCAGAATGAGAATCGCCCACAGACTTAAATAATTATATTTCAAGGAAGGGGCCTCGGATCCAGTAGCGCCGCTACAGTGAGTGTGTGTGTGTGTAGGGGGGGGGGGGGGGGTGTATGGGAGGGTATTTGCCCCAAAACATTGACTTTGCTCCCTCCCCCATTTTCCACCTGTCCATCAGTGACACATCCACACACACACACACACACACACACACACACACACACACACACACACACACACACACACACACACACACACACAGACACACAGACACACAGGCACGCACGCACGCAGGCACGCAGGCACGCACGCACGCACGCACGCACGCACGCACGCACGCACGCACACACACACACACACACACACACACACACACACACACACACACACACACACACACACACTGATTCTCTTTTCTTTATTTCTATACAAAACTCAACTTAGGTATCATCAAATCACAACTCATTCGTTTCCACCGCAATTCAAGTGATAAGGTAAATTTCAATGAGGCTTGTTCTACTCTATTTGGCGCCCTCAGATCGAGAGGGTACTCGCTGCGCCTCTTGCGTAGCCTGAAATCCCAAACCCTGAAAAAGCTCGAAAGTCCAGCTGAAACTACCGATTTCGAACCATTGAAGATTGGACACAACAGACCGTTGCAGAATGGTAGTGGCGCGGTATTTAATTGCAAAAAGCCTCGTTGTAGACTGCATACATTTATGCCTGATCAGAAAGAGGAATTTTCCTCCGAACAAACGAAAAATCATTATCAGATCCGTAACCCCCTCCACTGTGATTCACCAAACATTATTTACCTTTCGGAAAGTGAAGGACGTTAACGTGATACCAAAAATTGATGACGCGAAGTTTGATGTTGCTCAGGATTTAATCCATTGGACCACGAGAACCGCCAATATTATGTACGATCACTGGTTGAACCACCTAAATTTAAACTAAGTAAAGGCAAAGGTAACAGCCGCCTAACAGATGTGGGATTAGGAACTAATGTGGTTAACCTGTCTGGCACCAATGACCTAACAACCCAAGATAAATCTCTTTTAGATCGTGGTTTAACTTTTGTACCAACACCAAAGCCTAAAACTGATAACCAAACAAATTTACCATCATACAACTGTAATTTTCTTAGGCAAATGAAATTAGCCGACCGCTTTAGAAACTCCAGCGGTCGGAAACTTCCTTTTACAGAATCATCTGGTTGGTCACCTCCAGATAGTGAAGTAGATCCCGAAATTATTGAGGCTAGCAAACGAATCATCAAAAAGGTGTTCAGCATGAACATACTCTCCGATAAAGACAATTTAACAGCTGGTGAACGGAGAGCCCTCACGAAACTTCGAAAAAATAAGAAATTAGTAATTAAACCAGCCGACAAAGGTGGGTCGGTAGTTGTTCTATCTCGGGATAATTATATAAAGGAAGCCATGAGACAACTCAGCAATACTAAACATTATAAGAAAATAGATTCACTTATTTGGCCTAGTAATATCGAAAAATTCAATAAGATCTTAAAATTTCTCCTCGACGAAGGTCACATTACCAAAAAACAATTGAAATATTTAACAGCTAAGCTCAGTGCTCAAACAAGACAATTTTATATCCTACCAAAGATCCACAAGGACCGTTCTTCATGGACGGATGACTTAACTCCACCCGGGAGGCCAATTGTATCAGATTGTAATTCGGAATCTTATGCGATCTCGGAATTAATTGATTATCATCTGAAACCTATAGCAAATAGACATCCGAGCTATCTAAAAAATACACAGGATTTCCTGTCAAAAATTTCGAAATTGAAAATATCGAAAAATGCAATTCTGGCTACTTTGGATATCGACAGTATGTATACGAACATTGATATTGATAAAGGTGTTAAATCAGTTAAAAATGCATTTGAAAAATATCCGGATGCGAAACGCCCGGATGAACAAATTTTGGATCTTTTAGAGCTGAGCTTAAAAGGTAATGACTTTCAATTCAATGGAGAATATTTTCTACAAATAATGGGTTGTCCTATGGGTAAAAGATTCAGTCCCAATTTTGCAAGCATTTATGTAGCGGAATGGGAGGAAAATGCCTTAAGCAAATGTGCAAAGTATCCTCTCGTATATCTCAGATATTTAGATGACATTTTTATTATTTGGGAACATTCAAAAGAAGATTTTGATGATTTTTTAGAAATTTTGAACAATCACGATCCAAATATTAAATTGAAAGCTACTATCAGTGAAAATTCTGTTGATTTTCTCGATGTGACCGTGTATAAAGGCAAGCAATTTCAGGCGTCCGGTCATTTAGATTATAAAGTATATTTTAAACCAACTGATTCACATCAGTTGTTGCACACAAAATCATTTCATCCTCAACATACATTTAAAGGTATCATCAAATCACAGCTCATTCGTTTCCACCGCAATTCAAGTGATAAGGTAAATTTCAATGAGGCTTGTTCTACTCTATTTGGCGCCCTCAGATCGAGAGGGTACTCGCTGCGCCTTTTGCGTAGCCTGAAATTCCAAACCCTGAAAAAGCTCGAAAGTCCAGCTGAAACTACCGATTTCGA
Organism: Pictodentalium vernedei; assembly: GCA_031216915.1. Lineage (NCBI taxonomy): Eukaryota > Metazoa > Mollusca > Scaphopoda > Dentaliida > Dentaliidae > Pictodentalium > Pictodentalium vernedei. The sequence continues at coordinate 372,057,492 of CM062296.1, forward strand.
ACCACTGAAGATTGAACACAACAGACCGTTGCAAAATAGTAGTGGCGCGGTATTTAATTGCAAAAAGCCTCGTTGTAGACTGCATACATTTATGCCTGATCAGAAAGAGGAATTTTCCTCCGAACAAACGAAAAATCATTATCAGATCCGTAACCCCCTCCACTGTGATTCACCAAACATTATTTACCTTATCACTTGTAAGCGATGTCGGAAACAGTATGTTGGTCAAAGTCAAAATCCTTTCCGAGAACGTGCTACTAGACACAAACAGGATATAAAACATAATGCTGATGCCCCAGTAGCACAACATTTTAACCTTCCTGGCCATTCTTTGGATGATTTCGAAATCCACCCAATTGAACAACCACCAATTAAAGACACATTAGAAGAAACGGATGAATTTAGAAAAAAACGTGAAGCTTTTTGGATCAATACGCTTCAAACCCTCTGGCCATTTGGTATGAACATATCAGAGGGCGAATGCGAAAGGAGGTCCATCATTCCTTTCACTTTAACGTACAACAGAATGAATATCGAAATAGCAAAAATGTTAAAAGATGAATTCAATTTTACCAATGCTAAATTAAAGGAACCTTTGAATCTTCGACCTGTCATCGCCTATAAGAAAAACAAAAGCTTGCGTAACATCCTTGTAAGGACTAAATTAGAGCCCATCAGTAAATAACATCAATTATTGCCAGTCAGTTTAACCAGTTCCTAAGCTCATCACTTAGTGTAAATCAATTTTGTGTAATTTTTTGTCATGTTTGAAACCCATCAGGGTTCAGTAAATGAAAACAATTTTTCGGCGGCATATTAAAAGAAAAAAACGTTTCAGTATGAAATGTCTGTGCCAGTGCGATTTTTTAACCTCAAACACACACACACACACACACACACACACACACACACACACACACACACACACACACACACACACACACACACACACACACCACACACACACACACACACACACACACACACACACACACACTGATTCTCTTTTCTTGATTTCTATACAAAACTCAGCTGATGAACATATACATTTGCAAGTTCGGATGCAGATACTTTTGAGCCACGTACGTTCATAAACGTATTTTTTTTAAAAATGGGAACCGTTTCTCGATTTTCGACGTCGAAAAAAAAATGTGAAGAATTATCCTAAAAGCATCAGAAGATTTCATTTGATTTTTTATCTATCTGGGAGTAGAATCCCCCCCCCCCCCCGTGGGGTGGGCCTCTCCTCCCCGATTTAATAGAAATTGAATCCCCCACCCAGAAAAAAAAAAGCCTCCAGCAAACCTCCTACGTTTGCTCTTGCTTCAAGAATGTAATGATATGATACTTTATGCCGCCCCCCCTCCCCTATTAATGGAAAACATGTGCCCTACTTGCACAATCCCTCCCCCACCCCATTGCGGAAAAAGTCTCCGGAGCCTCCACAGCCCGGGTCCCCCAATGGAAGGGGTGATACACCGGACTATACCTTTCCTCTCCGGCCTTCGGAATATACCTGTGGCATATCGACCCCCATCCACAATTGCAATCGTCCCCACGTGCGGCATATCGACCCATCTCCCCGCCCCGCCCCGCCCCAATTGCAACCCCCCCCCCCCCCCCCAAGCCAAGTAGAGATTCTAATTCCGCCACTGGACCAGGTCCCCTTGCATAGCGTTGGTAAGTTTGCCTTGTGGGTCTGAATGTTCGGAAAGTGGGCGGGGGGGGGGGGGGGGAGGTCGAGAAGACCATATGTTTTTTTTTACCCAAAATGATCCGTGCGCACGATATAATAATCACGGATTGTTAATTTGTTTGCACGGATTATTCTTTCATGCGCACGGACTATTTTTTGTGAGAAAACATATGATTTTGACCTCCCAACAGAGAGGTCCACTAGACCTACTTACCAACACCATGTATGAGAATCCAGCCCAGTGGCGGGGAGATTTCCAATTGAGTGTGTGTGTGGGGGGGGGGGGGGCACTATGCCGTAGGAACAATGACAATGTCTATACATTATGACCCTCAACTCCGTGCATGGTGTGGGTTTCATGTTCATTTGACAGGATTTGCCTACCACGTCCATCACACACACGCATCCATCCACCCTCTCCCCTCGCATGCACGCACTCTCTCTTTTGTATCCCCATAGTTCCAAATATGTGGAATTTACCCTAAAAGTACTCCGGACGGGTGGGAAGGCAAGGCAAGCTTCTCCTCCCAGATGAAAAATGAGCCCCCACCTCACCTCCAACACCCTCCAGCAAACCTCCCATAGGATCACACGTGCCTAAAGAATGTAAAGATATTGCATGTTAAAAAGAAGAAGACGGCCCTAACACGTGGTTTCGTATATACGGAAATCAATCGATCGATCAGGAATAAATATTTTGTTTTGAGTTTATCATGTATTTACGGAAGAAGCGTATTGCTGCTACGTGGAAAAAAAAAATAAATTGTTTCGTTTAAATGAAAACTTTTTCGTTTAAACGAAACCACTTTCGTTTAAACGAAAACCTTTTCGTTTAAACGAAAAGGTTTTCGATTAAACAAGTTTTCGTTTAAACGAAAAAGTTTTCGTTTAAACGAAAGTGGTTTCGTTTAAACGAAAAAGTTTTCGTTTAAACGAAACAATTTACTTTTTTCCACGTAGCAGCAATACGCTTCTTCCGTAAATACATGATAAATTCAAAACAAAATATTTATTCCTGGTCGGTCGATTGATTTCCGTTTTCATATATTATCCGGTCATACTAAAATGTTCCACTTCACAAAACCGGTCATCCTAATTGGACATTACATCCCTCTCCACCTTGAATAAAAAAACTGTAACGATGAACTGATTTTTAAAAAAAAAAAAGAAACAAACATTACTCAGTCTGAAACATTATTATATTACTGCCATTGATATCAGTAGGTATAAAATGCCGATTCCAGACCACTTTGTACATGTACGTACACGTACACGTACATGATGCGTTTACCTCCATAGGATTCAGTGTTAAATCGCGTGCACGTATACAAAATGTCGTTTTTTCATGGTGGTCCAGAATCGGCTATTGTTTTTGAGGCTCACAGATCGCACTTTTAACGTTCAAATACCCGTTGGCGAACGTGTACATTCGACACGTCGCTCAAAAAGTGAAAAATGTACGAAATTGTACATGTATTTTTTCTTAAAAATTTTTGTCGACGTTCCCATCGTGGATTATACCTTCAATCTATCGTTGGTGAACGCGAGCAAAAAACGCTTTGCCGATTCCAGACCAGCATCAAAAAACGGTATGCCGATTCTGGACCAGTGGCTATTTTTTTTTAGGCTCACAATAGAGTCGACTATAAGATATTTTCGATAAATTCTATCATAATAGGCATTCATGTTTTTGTTTCGGTGTGAATGAAAGGTTTTCGTTCAAAAGAGTCGACTATAAAATTGAATCTGTTATAATAGACATTCATGTTTTGTTTCGGTGTGAATGAAAGGAAATCGTTCAACGGATGACATTGAAAAAATTGAGTTTTAGAAAATTAGAAAATCGATGGAAAAATCGTTTGTTTACGTTTTGTCACTGCGAATATTGTGAAATAAATCTTAATAAAACACTTTGTAGAATTTGTTTCATTCAAATAAAAATAGTAAGGAAATAAAAAAGTGATTGATATATATAGGAGAGAAAAAAATATAAATAAATAGTTATTTAAAAACTAAATACATCAAATCGAATAGATAATAAAAAATACTTAAATCATGAACGCTTCCCAGACTATTAGAGCAAGGTTTCTTTTAAAAATGCTGATGAGAGCCTACGCATTCTGCGTGAACGAACAACTATGTCGCCTCTTGTTAGAACGATGCGTCGGATGTCGGGATCACCTAGACTTCGATCATGAGAATCATTCGTGTCTGGCGATGGAAAGGGAAGATATGGTCGTCCAGTATTTCGAACCGGCGTTCGAACGCGTTCGATTCGACGAAGTGATCACGTTTTGGTGAAGATTAGTCTTCTGTAAGAATCGAGACAAGCCCACAGTTTCGGAAGAACTGAAATTGGCGCGTAGAAGTCTGACTTTAGAAGACAAGGGATGCATCATGAAATTATTGCTGAAGGAAGCATACGTCTAAGTTTTCTCGTTGATATAAATAAGGGAGAATAGAAAATAAAAAATAAATACACACATAAATTTTTTATCTAATATTAGAAAGAAAGAAGAAAAAAACACAAAAATGAGAACCAGAAATAAATTGTATCCGACGTTAGATGACGACGAGGATGAGAAGCCGAACGGCGTTTTGCCGACGGCACCGTCGCTAGAAGATAAAGAAAGAGGAGGGAGGTATCACATCGATCAAATCAGTAGAATCCAATCGTATCTAACTCAAGAGAGAGATTCTCGTCATTCTCTCAAGAAGAAGCATTCGCGTTTCGTGAAATTCATCAACGCGATTGACACGACACTCATCACGATTTCCATGGGTTTACACGCAGCCGGCATCGGATTGTTGTCGAATGCGGTCGGTATTCCGATCGTGTTAACCATAGAAGGAGTGGCTCTCGCCGCTGGATTGTTTAGCACGCTCGGAAACTTTTTGAGTAGGAAATTATATCTGAAGGCGAGGAAACACGACAAGATTCGCGTCTTGGCCGACTCCAACATCGACACGATATCCGAAATGATCTCGATGGCGTTGAAAGACGGTAGGATATCGGACGGAGAATACTTCACGATATTGGGTGAGAAAACGAAATATGAAGCCATGAAAGAAGCTGTGAGAATCAAGTCTCGTCAGATCATCAAGGAAGAGATGAAGGATTCTCTCGTGGAAAAGGGGAGGAAAGAGGCCAGGGAGGAATTCAGTAAGATGATAGAACTCAAGAGCAGCGATTGAAAAAAAAAAATGTATAATAAGAACAGAATTTTTAAAAAAGAAATATTAAATTTATATATAAGATAAAAACGAAATTAATTTAAATAACTCTCAAAAAATGTACTGCGTAAAGTGTAAGAGAGTTACCGAGACGAGTAATTCTCGAGAAGTACGAACTAAAAACGACAGACAGATGCTTCGCGGAATTTGCGACGTGTGTGGTTCTATCAAGACTCGATTCGTAAAAAAAAAAGAACGCGAGCAAAGGCAAAGGCATCGTGAATAAAATGATCAATAATCTACCTTTCGAAATGCATCTGCCTGGTCACAGTTTCACTGGTCCTGGAACGAAATTGAACAAGAGACTCAACGCTGATCTGACTCCTAAATCTTGGAGCAAACCTGTGAATAGGGTGGACGCGGCCGCGTATGATCACGATCTATGCTACGCCGGACATCCCGACACCAAGACTCGCAACGACGTCTGCGATAAAAACATGTTGGCGAAATTGAGAGGTATATCGAATCCGACCAGGAGAGAGAAGATAGAACGTTCGCTGGTCGGCAATTTGATCGGTGTGAAACGTCGATTCGGATGGGGCGTTCAAAAAAAGCGTATCTGAAAAGAAGAAGAAACGATTATTGACGAGCGAATTGGCTGAGGAGTAACACAAACCCATCGTGCGTAAATTTCGAAAGAGAAGGGTGTTCGTGAAGGGTTTGGATGATGTTTGGTCTGCCGACTTGGTCGACATGAGATCGTTTTCGAGGTGGAACGAGGGTGTCAAATATCTATTGACGGTCATCGACGTGTTTTCCAAATGTAACGACACTGATCTAACCCCGCCTAGACCCTTCCTCTGCGCCGACGCTCTCGGCCCAAACTCACTTACAAGAAGTGAGTTCCAGCAGACAGCCTCGCAAAGAAGTCAAGCAAGATCTAGTCATACACAAATTTGTTGTCTGGAGTTTCTGCAGGTTCGTTCCTAAATAGTGATTAGTTTCCCTTCTCAGTCACCTAGGACTATCACAAACGTTCAACGCTGCCTTGGCACCCCTCTTGCGCCGTTGCTCTCGGCTCGAACCAACTTATAAGAAATAAGTTCCAGCCGACAGCCCCTCGCAAAAGCCAACCAAGGGTAATCATACACATAGGTGAATTGAAAGGGCATGTTTCAAATCCACTATTGAACCGCGTTTAATGATAAAAAAAATAATAATAATATCCGGTCAAGGGCTCAAAGAAAGGGCTATAAGCTGGAAAAATCAATCAACAACAAATTACGAAAGATTTAAATATATATATTGATTCAACATTTATTACAATTCCCCCAATTACTAATACAACTTCGGAGGAAGTCACATGGAATTTTGGATTTACATTTTTCCATATTCCAATTGGCATGTACAACTACTTCTCCACTCTATAGGTGTAAACAAATTTATTCTACCGTCTATTAGGTATTCACTTTTCAGGCCATAACCACTGTTTCGATCACCAAATCCCACTTCCCCGGCAAAAGAGTTACATACCAAACATCGATGATTCTTATAAATATTACGGCTGCTACAACCCTTGGCTAAAGAAGGGGAGCGCTCAGGTTGCTACCACCCTTGGCTAAAGAAGGGGAGCGCTACACAGGTCAGAACCAAAAGTTCCAACACCCGAAACTCTCTACCGGCGGAAGGGTAACGCCATCAATCGTATAAAACTACGAATTTTCATATCAAGAGCTGTTCAATCTGAATCCCTCGCGCTCACAAATTTTGTCTACACATCTAAAATTTTAGGCTGTTACACCAAACAGCCTGCCCGTCGTATCTCACCTTCTTCCCCCTTAAATAAAAATACGCATTTCAAAGGGTTGAATCATGCCAATGAATGCGACCATTAAATTCCGTAATGTTGCCAAATGGGAGGGGCGGGGTTTCAAATCTATCGACCCTCCGAAACTCGTCGTACGCCGAATTTCATCGATTAGACCGAGGCATCTCACAACTAAATAAGATGCATCGGGCTAATCATGAATAAACTTGTCTTTTTCTAAATTAATAGAGCCGTCATTGGGAATTCGGCGTAGGACGAGGATCAGAATTCCATGTTATAGTGACCGGCCCCGATGGGGAGTTAATCTGGAGGAGAGTACAAAAGTACAACCTACCTCAATGAAGTCCCGATGTGTTCTCCAAAAGCATTGGGAAACAACCCAATCACTTCGACTTCCAGATCACCAATAATCCGTGCGTGTTCAGACCGATCACGCACGAGCTGCTTTCACCTCGACGATCAATAAAAGACAATCAGCCAACGTGGAAATTAACCCATTTTTCTATCTCTCACTAATGTGTGCGAAAACTTAAGGCCACCACAAAGTGATTTAACACCTTCAATATCGAAGCGACCAATTCGCCTTCATACACCAGATTCATGCACACACACCTACACACACACATATATATACACACATATATATATATATTTAAAGGCCTGTGTGCACATATCCTATGTATGGTAATTTCTTATATATATATATTCCTTTTTTCTTACACAAATACGGTTGGATCAGAGCTTTGAAGAATAAATCGGGACCTTGCGTCGCCGAGGCACTGAAGAGCGTGTTCGACTCGTCTTCTCGAAAACCAAATAAATTGTGGGTGGATAAGGGAAAGGAATTCCACAACAAGCACGTTCATCGATTGGTCGACCTCTACTCGATCGAAAACGAAGAGAGAGAAAGCCAGCGTGGTGGAACGTTGGAATCGAACGATGAAGGAAAAGATGCATAGATACTTCACGGCGAATTCGACTAAGAAATACATATACGCTCTGAACGGTCTGGTCAAAGATTACAACAACACGCGACACAGATCGATCCTCGAAACGAAAAACGGGTCTACGCGAATCTATATCCTGAGAGATCTAAGATCAGGAAGAAGTCTAGAACGCCGAAATTTGCGGTCGGTGATCGAGTGAGAATCTACGCTTATAAGAAGCACTTCGAAAAGGGTTATACTCCTCGATGGACCTCGGAAATCTTCGTGATAATCAAAAAATTTCACACCGATCCGGTGACTTACGAAATCGAAGCTTTGAATGGAGAAGAGATCATCGGAAAGTTTTACGAACAACAATTGCAGAAGACGAAGTTTTGATAACGAAAGCAAATTTTTTTTTTATTTACTCTCTTTAACATTTCTTGTTTACATATATATAGGTGAGAAAAATAATAATAAAAAATAATTAAATCTATTTTTAGATAAAAAAAGCAAGTTAATTAATAAACAAAAAACAAAAACCCTTTAAAAAATGGCAAATATACTAGATACAGCACAAAGCATAGTGAAAGATGAAAGTATTCAAGAATATGAGGTTCACGAATACGAACCAGTAACCGGAACGAGTTTGAACAATGCGGGAGAGATAAGAATCAACGTCGAAACTCAAGATCTATTGGTACATCCTAGCGAGAGTTACATAGTGGCGCAGGGACGTCTCACCAAGGAAGATGGGAACGACTACGCCGAAGTAGGTAATAAATGCAGATTCCAGACCACCTTGTACATGTACCGTACACGTACACGTACATGTACGTGTACCATCGTAGGGTTCAGTGTTAAATCGCGTACACGTATACAAAAATGTCATTTTTTCATGGTGGTCCGGAATCCGCAATTGTTTTTGAGGCTCACAGATCGCACTTTTCACGTTCAAAACACCCGTTGGCGAACGCGTAGATTCGACACGTCGCTCAAAAAGGGAAAAATGTACGAAATTGTACATGTACATTTTCTTAAAAATTTTTTGTTGACGTTCCCATCGCGGATTTGACCATCGATCCATCGTTGGCGAACGCGAGCAAAAAACGCTTTGCGGATTCCAGACCAGCATCAAAACACGGTTTGCGGATTCCAGACCAGGAAAAATCCACTATGGGTATCCCCACTTCTGACGTAAGTGGGGATACCCATAGTGGATTTTTCCAAACTTAACAGAAAAAACTAAGTTTTCTGGAAAATCCCACTATGGGTATTCCCATTTCTGACGTAAGTGGGGATACCCCTAGTGGATTTTTCCAAACTCAACAGAAAAAACCGAGTTTTTTGGAAAAATCCACTATGGGTATCCCCACTTCTGACGTAAGTGGGGATATCCATAGCGGATTTTTCCAAACTCAACAGAAAAATTTAGTTTTTTTTAAAAATCGACTATGGGTATCCCCCCTTCTGACGTAAGTGGTGATACCCATAGTGGATTTTTCCAAACTTAACAGAAAAAACTAAGTTTTTTTGGAAAATCCCACTATGGGTATTCCCATTTCTGACGTAAGTGGGGATACCCGTAGTGGATTTTTCCAAACTCAACAGAAAAAACTAAGTTTTTTTTGAAAATCCCACGATGGGTATCTCCACTTGTACAGTATAAATAGAGCTCCTGCGCGCTACAATCATCATTGGCGAAGATCCTCCAGGATCGGCCACACGAAAAAAGGTGAGAAGAAATCTACGTGAATCCAAATGTAAAATAATAATAAATTTTATCAAAATAATGTGTATCATTACACCGAGTTACTCTGTGATGAAGCTCGTTCTGACACGTGAATATAATTATTTATGAAGGAAGCGCTGTAGATTTTATTGTCCAGTCACTGAGGGTTGAAAGGGGCCTGTTCCCCATACCGTCCCTGCGCGCATTCGGCGCGTTAAACCATTCCATTCAGGTGTCAGTCTACAATCAACAGTCTGTTTTTATCAAACTGACAAGCAGGTCGCATGTCAAAGTGACATTTACTGTATAAACTTACTGAGAACGCCATTTGTCATGCTCGAAATGTATTACGGGTTTTCATTCAAATGAGTCAATTATCAGTTAAATGCTTTAACTGAAAAACTATTCTATGGATGAAAGTGGAAACAGTTCAAAAGATTAATTGATATGATTTAAATGCGTTTTTTGAAAGCGTTATATTACTGATATGTTTACTTGTGATTTTGATAATTCGAGTTTTCCTTATGGTGAGAATAAGCGCGATTGCGATTTAACACGTTCGAGAGCAAAACTCATTTAGACAGGTTTATTTTGTAAATGTTTTTTTCTCAACTGGAATCGGTTTTGAGGCAAGGAAATAAAAAGTGATTGATATATATAGGAGAGAAAAAAAAAAAATAGTTATTTAAAAAAATAAATATCAAATCGAATAGATAATAAAAAATACGTAAATCATGAACGCTTCCCAGACTATTAGAGCAAGGTTTCTTTTAAAAATGCTGATGAGAACCTACGCATTCTGTGTGAACGAACAACTAGGTCGCCTCTTTTTAGAACGATGCGTTGGATGTCGGGATCATCTAGACTTCGATCACGAGAATCATTCGTGTCTGACGATGGAAAGGGAAGATATGGTCATCAAGTATTTCGAACTGGCGTTCGAACGCGTTCGATTCGACGAAGTGATCACGTTTTGGAAGAAATTAGTCTTCTGTAAGAATCGAGACAAGCCCACAGTTTGTCTGAACTGAAATCGACGCGTAGAAGTCTGACTTTAGAAGACAAGGGATGCATCATGAAATTATTGCTGAAGGAAGCATACGTCTAAGTTTTCTCGTTGATATAAATAAGGGAGAATAGAAAATAAAAAATAAATACACACATAAATTTTTTATCTAATATTAGAAAGAAAAAAACACAAAAAATGAGAACCAGAAATTGTATCTGATGTTAGATGACGACAAGGATGAGAAGCCGAACGGCGTTTTGCCAAGGGCACCATCGCTAGAAGAGAAAGAAAGAGGAGAGAGGTATCGCATCGATCAAATCAGTAGAATCCAATTGTACCTGACTCGAGAGAGAGAGATTCTCGCCGTTCTCTCAAGAAGAAGTATTCGCATTTCCTGAAATTCGTCAATGCGGTCGACACGACACTCATCACGATTTCCATGGGTTTACACGCGGCCGACATCGGATTGTTGTCGACCGCGGTCGGCATTCCGATCATGTTGACAGTAGAAGGAGTGGCTCTCCCCACCGGATTGTTTAGCACGCTCGGAAACTTTTTGAGTAGGAAATTATATTTGAAGGCAAGGAAACATGACAAGATTCGCGTCTTGGCCGACTCCAAGATCGACACGATATCCGAAATGATCTCAATGGCGTTGAAAGACGGTAGGATATTGGACGGAGAATACTTCACGATATTGAGCGAGAAAACGAAATACGATGCCATGAAAAAAGCTGTGAGAATCAAGACTCGTCAGATCATGAAGGAAGAGATGAAGGATTCTCTCGTGGAAAAGGGGAGGAATGAGGCTAGGAGGAGTTCAGTAAGATGATAGAACTCAAGAGCTGCGTTTGAAAAAAAATATATATAATAAGAACAGAATTTTTAAAAAAGAAATATTAAATTTATATATAAAATAAAAACGAAATTAATTTAAATAACTCTCAAAAAATGTATTGCATAAAGTGTAAGAGAGTTACTGAGACAAGTAATTCTCAAGAAGAACGAACTAAAAACGACAGACAGATGCTTCGCAGAATTTGCGACGTGTGTGGTTCTATCAAGACTCGATTCATCAAAAAAAAAGAATGCGAGCAAAGGTAAAGGCATCGTGAATAAAATGATCAATAATCTACCTTTCGAAATGCTTCTGCCTGGTCACAGTTTCACGGGACCTGGAACGAAATTGAACAAGAGACTCAACACCGATCTGACTCCTAAATCTAGGAGCAAACCTGTGAATAGGGTGGACACGGCCACGAATGATCACGATCTATGCTACGCCGGACATCCCGACACCAAGACTCGCAACGATGTCTGCGATAAAAACATGTTGGCGAAATTGAGAGGTATATCGAATCCGACCAGGAGAGAGAAGATAGAACGTTCGCTGGTCGGCAATTTGATCGGTGCGAAACGTCGATTCGGATGGGGTGTTCAAAAAAAATCGCATCTGAAAAGAAGAAGAAACGATTATTGATGAGCAAATTGGGCGAGGAGTTACACAAACCCATCGTGCGTAAATTTCGAAAGAGAAGGGTGTTCGTGAAGGGTTTGGATGATATTTGGTCTGCCGACTTGGTCGACATGAGATCGTTTTCGAGGTGGAACGAGGGTGTCAAATATCTATTGATGGTCATCGACGTGTTTTCCAAATACGGTTGGATCAGAGCTTTGAAGAATAAATCGGGACCTTGCGTCGCCGAGGCTCTGAAGAGCGTGTTCGACTCGTCTTCTCGAAAACCGAATAAATTGTGGGTGGATAAGGGAAAGGAATTCTACAACAAGCACATTCATTGATTAGTCGACCTCTACTTGATCGAAAACAAGGAGAAAACCAGCGTGGTGGAACGTTGGAATTGAACAATGAAGGAAAAGGTGCATAGGTACTTCACGGCGAATTCGACCAAGAAATATATATACGCTCTGAACGGTCTGGTAAAAGATTACAGCGACACAGATCGACCAAGATGACTCCCGCGGAAGCTAGCGATCCTCGAAACGAAAAACGGGTCTACGCAAATCTATATCCTGAGAGATCTTAGATCAGGAAGAAGTATAGAACGCCGAAATTTGCGGTCGGTGATCGAGTGAGAATCTACGCTTATAAGAAGCAGTTCGAAAAGGGTTATACTCCTCGATGGACCTTGGAAATCTTCATGATAATCAAAATATTTCACACCGATCCGGTGACTTACGAAATCGAAGCTTTGGATGGAGAAGAGATCATCGGAAAGTTTTACGAACAACAATTGCAGAAGAGGAAGTTTTGATAACGAAAACAAAATTTTTTTTTATTTACTCTCGTTAACATTTCTTGTTTACATATATATAGGAGAGAAAAATAATAATAAAAAATAATTAAAACTATTTTTAGATAAAAAAGCAAGCTAATTAATAAACAAAAAAACAAAAACCCTTCAAAAATGGCAAATATACTAGATATAGCACAAAGCATAGTGAAAGATGAAAGTATTCAAGAATATGAGGTTCACGAATACGAACCGGTAACCGGAACGAGTTTGAACAATGCGGGAGAGATAAGAATCAATGTGGAAACCCAAGATCTATTTGTCCATCCTAGCGAGACTTACATAGTGGTGCAGGGACGTCTCACCAAGGAAGATGGGAGCGACTACCCCGACGACGACACGGTTAATCTAGCCAATAATGGCATCATGCATCTATTCAGTAATGAAAAATACTTGCTATCCGGACAAGAGATAGAATCTGTGTTTCATCCTGGTCAGGCCACCATGATGTTTGGACTCTTGACGTATCCAGATGGTTTTTCGAAATCCGGAGGACTTAATCAGTTGTGGGTGAAAGACTCCGTCGGCCCTGCTAGCGCCGGCGCCGGCGCGATATTCGACTACGTCGTCAAGACGTCCAGACCTAAAGGAACGTTTTCGTTCAGGATACCTTTGAAACACATCTTCGGATTCACAGACGATTACAACAAGATCATGTACGGATTCAAACGCAATCTGACGTTGATTCGAAAAGGAAACGACGACGAGATAGTGAGACTCCCCGCGACCGATGCAGGTAAGATAACTCTACACAAGATATCGTGGTTCGTTCCACACGTGGAGCCTTCGATCGTGGAAAAAATGCGTCTCTACAAGATCATAGAATCCAAGAGTAAATTACCTGTGGGATTTAGAATGAGACAGTGCGACACGGCTAGCATTCCACCCTCCACAAATCACTTCAATTGGAGATTGACGGTGAAATCCGCTTCTGAGAGACCGCGTTTCATCGTGGTTGCGTTTCAGACCGATAAGGATGGGTCTCAGGAAAAGAATATGTCACTGTTTGATCACTGCCATTTGAGAAACATGCAAGTGTTTATGAACACTACGAGATATCCAGCAATCGATTACAATGCGTCGTTCGACAAGAACGATTTCTGCAGACTGTACGGCGATGCCGCTGATTTTAGAAAGAAGTATCACGATCTAGACGAATTGATGAGCAACCCTAATATATCTCCCAGCGAATACAAGTCGATGTATCCCATGTTCGTATTCACGTCAGTAAACAGAGTGAACGACTCAAGAGCAGTGTCTTAGACATTCAGATCAAGATGCAATTCGATAGGAACGTGCCGTGAAAAACCGAAGCCTTCGCCCTGGTCCTGTCGGACAGAGAATTCGAATCGGATGGAAATAAGATGTCGATCATTCGATGAGAGACGTGTGTGAAAAAAATTAAAAACAAAATAATAAAAGTAATGAGTAATTATTAAAAAACAAAAAAAAATAAAAGTAATGAGATCTAGAGAGATTGAACATCTTTTTAAATCTCATTACTTTTATTTGTTTTTAATAATCACACATTATTTTTTTAATTATTTTCATGCGTTCACTGTTTGTTCAAAGGATCTAGTTTGATCAGTAGGCTCACCACGGAAGTGGCGGCTTTGGGATTATTGGTTTTCGTAACGCAATTAATCCTGTGTTCGGCATTCACTTTGAGAGACGTGCCGAACGTGCTAACATTCGCGTGTTGATTCTCAGTCTTTTTGACGCTGTATCTCTTATCGCTCTCTGCTCCATTCACCATGAGATTGACGACCGCTTTATTATTCAAATCCGAGGAAGCCAGACTCATTCGATTGATTTCACCTCCCAACGGCATGGGATATCCCACCTGACCATGTTGCGATCCACTACCTCCATTTCCGAAAGAGCACTCAGCTTTTCCCTCCTCTAACGTGCCGCTCTCCTCGGCCCACACGGTGATCAATTGTCTAGCATATTTGACTCTTTCCACCACCGAAATCAGGGTGCAGGCGTCCGTCATGTTAACGGGATCCGGCAGATTTGTGAGCGCGTGTCCACCCATGTCTAGTTTACCTTCCATGATGTCGCCCTTTCTCCAGACCGAGTTGTCATCCACGCACTTCCTGCTGACTGCGCTGGAATCGAATTCGGGATCGTGATCGCGTCCGAATAAATTCTCACCGTTCATGTTGATACCACCCTCCATGGTTCTGCCAGATTGTTTGTTTAGGTAGAGATCATCCACTTGCGATTCTACGTATTCTTGTGATCGTATCACGGCAGAATCTACATAGCCCTTGTTGACTGCGGTTGAGTCTGCATCCGTGTCGTCGCCCTTTGACAGATTCAATATCTTGTTGAATCCTGCATTCAGATCCGATTTCATTTCTCGTCTGTCAGACTTTCTCTGTTCCAGATCTATGTAGTGTTTGGTCGCCACGTCCTTGCGATTCGTGGGAGTGGCCACGTTCGTTATCTTGTTAGAATTGGCGTTCAATTCTGAGTGCATCATTTTCTGAACATATCTATTTCTCAGGTGTTCGCTGAATCTCGCGTGAGAGTCGTCCGCGTATTTCTTGGTCGTGGCATCGGTAGGATCTATAGGATTCGCGACATTCACCAAACGTTTAGATTTCAGACCGAGATCGTCAGTCATGGCTTTATCCACGTAATTATCTAGCATGATTCGTTCGAAATCCACATTCCCCCTGTCGACGTATTTTTTAGTCGCAGCATCTGCAAGATCTATCAGCTCGGGAAGATTATAGAGCTTCTTGTCGTTCATGTTCAAAGGTTCCTCTCGAAGTTCGTATCTCCGAACGTAACGTTCATCCAAGTTGGCAACGTCGTAACCATCACCGACTTCGAGCGTCTTCCTCTTCTTTTTGGGTTGACTTTCGTCGTCACTTCTACCAAGTTTATCAACTGGCATGTTGTTTTGAGATTTTTGTTTTAAAATATATTTCAAACGCAGTTTATTGAAAATGAATTATTTCACTTATTTTTATTTTTCGTTTTTATTCAATTAAAATTTTTAAAATAATTTTTTACCTTTATATACTATAAAAAAATCTCTCTCTAATGTAAATCATTGAGAATGTCTTGAAACCGATCTCCTTCAGACCATCTCTTGAGAATGTAGAGACATAGGTGACCGCAAAACACTTGATCTGGTGATTGCACTCGTTCCGTGTTGTAACAAACCATCGATTTGTTGAAATAGTTCTTTATTTCTTTCAGCGGTGAGATTCCGTAGCTGTCGAAATAATAATTCTTCTTCTTCCCATTCTTGAACCACGCCACCCAGTGAGTGCCTTCACCCGATAAATCGTCTAGATTTAAAATTCTGCATTCCGATTGTCGAGGTCTTCTCTTCGGCATGGCATCTCTGGAAAACACACCTAGAAAATCTTTGATTTTCAAATCCTTCGCTGCATTCAACAGATCGATGTTGGATAGGGGTTCATTAGGTAAGACGACACCTTCTACGGATATCACCATTTTCTTATTCATGAATGCATATATTTTTTTTTTAAATTTATTTATTTTATTATAATTCACTAAAATGACGTTATTTTTTTATTTTTCTTTTTAAACTATCTCTATTGACTTCCATAATCTTGAATCCCTCTAATTCCTCGACTTCCATAATCTTGAATCCGTCTAATTCCTCTTGATTTTCTGGAATCCTATCATCCTTAATCATATCTGGAAACCTTTCACCCTCAATCATATCTGAAATCCTATCATCTAAAATTAGATCCAAAGTCCAGTGTCCAAGTGCTAAAGTGCTTATTTTATTGTCTAACACGAATCTCTTATCGTCATCAGCCGTCAGCGAAATCTTGTTGCCTATTTTGGTATACAAGTCGTGATTTTCACTTCGAATCGATTTCATAGTCTTATACACCAGACCACTTCCTAACAGACAATCTTTAAACTCTTGGAAAGAGATGTTTTTCTTCACCACGCACGCTTTAACCCCTTTGCACTTCTTGATCTCTTCATCTTCTAGACGATAAGCATACCGTTTGGGTCTCAAGCCCACGAATTCGAGGATTTGTTTACCACCGCTCTCGTCATTAAATTTACCTAACACCTTCTTGTTGTCATTCCATTGAATGTTAGATGGGTGATCAACGGGATAATTGCTCGTGTCGAACCACGCGGCCACGTTCGGAGATATACCTTGGTAGACATCTTTCGTCTCTATCTCATAAACTAAACTGTCCATGTCGGTGAACAGTAGTTTGGCTTTATCACCAAATTTTCGTTTGACGTAATCGTAGTGAAACTCATACATCAATCGCTTGCTGATATCTAAGATGATCTGTCCGAGATAATACGGTTTGTCGAACTTCAGGTGCGTCTTTTGCATGTGAACGGCCACTAGATTTTCGTCGAATATGGTTCGCTGTTTGTAATTGGGGTTCGCCACTAATTTTTTAGCCCTTTTCTCAGATGTGACGAGTCGAACGTCGGTTCTCTTCCTGATGTTTTCCATCGAATTCTGAGATTCGTGTTGAGATCGATTTTTTTTTTCATCCAAGGCTCTTTGTTGAATCGAATGATGTGATGTATGTCGACTAATTTCATCCCGTAATCGATGTATTGTTTCAAATTCTCACTGTAGACGATGTAGTTACATTTGTTAAATAAATTGGGAATGAGGTTTTACTCATCTCCTTCATTTGGTTCCATTCGTTCGGGAGCCAGCGGATAATCGTTATGTAGATCATGTAATTCTTCTGGATAGTTCAAATCGACTTCTAAAATGCAAGGATAGTCTCTCCATTTTTGCATCTCTTCCGGTTCCGTTACCCTTTTGAAATTTCCAATCGGTAAAGGATGACTCATAGCCCAACCATACAGATTATTAGCGTCCCAATACTGTATGTATTTATTCAACTGTTTCGAATCGAAACCTTCTTTCATGTAGAGATTGTTAGCTTCAGAATATCTGTGGGAGATCATCGAGACGCCACCTCTCATAGCCCTTTCGAACATGAGCAACATGTCCACTTCGGATAATAATTCCAATTGGACTTTGGTGGTCTTCAACAGAGCATCCCACGCTAGACCGAGTACGGTGAAATACCAAGTCGGATCCAGATCGTAATTTTGACGACAGACGTCTCGAAAATTTTCGAATACATCTGCCAAGAGCAGAACGTCAGTCTTCAGATAGAGATCATGATAATCTCTCATGGTTTTCATATCGAATGATTTCCACACGTTTTTGGCGTGTTCGTAATTCTCGTCTGAAATGTCAAATTCATATAATTTCGAATAAAAATCTTCTTTTGAAGGTAGTGCGGTGTTGTCGAATCTCTTTAGATCATTCATGTAATCGTAAGAATAGACTCCTTTCCTCAACATAACGTCTATTCATTCTCGAAATGTTCGCTTGTGATTTTAAATTTATCCTTGCTCATGTTATTGACTAATTTTTCCAAAGCGGTTGACATGAATTTAAAACTGTCGATGAAATGTATGCCTCTATGAATGAATTTCGTTTTTTCTTCCAACGTCTCTCCATTGATTACTCTTTTCTTCTCCATGACCTTCCATTTCGTGAAGGAAATGTATCTTTCTTCGCTGTTCACGATGCAATTTAATTCTTTGTGGGAGGTGCCGAGATTTTTCACAAACAGATGACTGTCGTAACCTGAGAGATTGTGAAATATCACCGGATAGAAAATGGCGTCTCGATATTTTAAATTACACTTGGTGTGAGCTGGACTGCAGTACAGACCCGTGTAATGATCGTGGTCTCTGACCTTCTTATTTTCCTCCAAATTCTCGTCGAACGATTGCCTGCATATGTGACATTCGGTGGCTCTGTTATTTTCGTCCTGCTGCTCTCCCGTGATGATCATTTTCGCTGGAGTTTTGAATTTGTCGTATAACATTTGAATTTTCGATTCTAACCCTTCCACGAACCTTTGAGCCACGTCATCATCTTCGCACTGTTTCGTGTAGGTGAAGGGACCCATGTCGTGTTGCAAGTCGAAAGCGCATTTCACGTAAATGCAATAGCCTGAAGGTGTGTGTTTTTGATATCTTTCGATGTAACTTCGAAGAGCGTCGGGTTGGCAGGAACTCATTTTCACAGTGAAGCATTCGAAATTGGAGTACACGATGAATGGTACCTTTAATCTTCTATTGCGATTTTCAAATTTCACGATGGTGTTGGTTTTGGGCATTTCAACGGTGACACCTTGATTTTCGTTGCAATATTCCTGATGTTTTGCTAACGATTTTTCGCTGTGAAACACGTTCATACAGTTGCAACATAAACATATCTTTCCTTTATGTTTATTATTTTGTCTCGACAGTAATCGGCTCGAATTTTTAACCCAACAATAATGACGATTGTCACCATTCGAATTCAATAATAAAATAGTCGTCTTTTCTCTTTCGAGATACGAAGTCTGTCTGAGAGGATAGATCATTCGTTTTTCATCATCGTATCCCAAGACGTTCACTGCTATGGTGGGATTTTGAGCCTCGAAATGTTCGATATGTTTTAACTGCGTTGGAAAAGCCACTCCAGTCCAATCGAGATTTTTAGAAGTCTCCTCATAACGAGAAACTCTATCGGAGTGCATTTTGACAGGGTATAAAGCGGAGGTGACAGACCATTTAAAACACTGATCATCTTTATTTCTCACATTGATCACAGCATTTTTTTTAGCTAAGAAATACGGTAATTTCACGTAGGAAGACCCTTTCAACGAATCATTTTTAGTTATATGAATTTCGAGTTTCAACACCTCATCGAACGTCCAATTACTACCTTCGAAAACGTCTGATAAATCTGAACCTCGAAGTATGGGTTCGACGTTAGATCTGAAATATGCATTTTTCACGATGCTCTCGCCGGACTTCACATCGATTTTATTCATCATGCAATGGACTATCATCTTAATTTTTAGTCCCACGTTCATGTGTTTGCGAAACAAATCCAATACTTCTTTCTTCACCCATTCCATGAACAATTTCGGATCGACTTTCTTGAATGAGGGAACCACATCGAAAGTTTTAAAAACGTCTTTGATCACACTCTCCCATTCTATAGGCTTTGATTGGAATACTTCTGCGACGAGTCATGCTATTTATTCTTCTCCTTTCCCTTCATCGATTGCTCGTCGAATTTTGCTTGATATATCTCATTTGTCTAGATTCTGAAGTGCATCACTCGTTTTCGTTTTAGTTTTTTTTTTTCTTTTGAAACTTGAAGTTCTTCAACGGCTTTTTATTTAGTTGTCTTCTCATTTTTCACAATCAATGCATTTTTTGACTGTTTAAGTTTATCCACTTCCGATCTTTCGATTTTTTTCTTTCCATCATTTCGCAAACGATATTCCGGTATGACTTCAATTTTTTTTGATTTGGTTCTATGATTTCTGAAATGTGGAATTTTTAATACTTTACAAATCTCGTTTAACGGAGATACGGTTTTCTCATTTAAATTTTCCATTTTTTTCTTTGTTTGTTCCATTTGTAAGAATATTTTTTTTCGAATTTTGTTTTTAAATAATTTGTTAAAAAGTTTTAAAATTGTTTTTGTATATATATGTTTTAATTCCTTCAAAAAAATTTTTAATGAAATTAATCAATTTTTTTATGTTCCTTAACATGAAAATTTTTTTAATTAATTCGAGAAAAAAAGGACGTTAAATTTAAACTTTTTATTTATATATATAAAGAGAAAACAACTTTTACAAAAATAATTTTTTACATTAAAGAAAATTAAAAATTAAAAAAACTTTTTTATATATATAAAGAGTAAAAAAAAAACAAACTTTTTTAACAAATTATTAAATACAAAATTTAAAATATACATTATTTGCAAGAATTCATAAAATAAAAAAAACCAAATAATCGATCATGACAACAACACCTAAAAGATGCGAACTGAAATTAAAACGAGTCGAAATGTGTAAGAAATTCGGTTTTAAAATCTATAGATTACAACGACACGATTCCATCGAATTGAACGAGGTCGAGACGAAGGGCTTAGAGTGCAAATACGACAAATATAACATGCCTTTGAAATTGGATGAAGCCATGCTCGATTTGTTTTACGACTACCAAAGCAATCTACAGAAAATCGTCATCACCAAAGATAGAGAATTTGACAAGGACGATTTGTCGTTGTCCTATGGAAGTTACATATATCCAAAAATCTCACTCGAACTTGTGGACAAATCGGGTGGTGAGAGTGCGTTCACCGATGTAAAAAATCTCAAAAAAGTAAAGATAAACATTCAACACATTTTCGAAAAAGGAGAATACAGGAGTGTCAACATGCTAATAACGGACTTGGAAATATAAACAATAAAGAGATTGATTTTTTAGTGAAGAAGAAGAAAAAAAGTAATGAGATCTAGAGAAGTAGATCATCTCTAGATCTCATTACTTTTTTGTTTTTGTTTTTGTTTTTGTTTTCCTTCTTCACTATCACCCATATATTATGGTAACGTTTCCTTTTTTCTCAAATTTCAGCATCAATTCTTCTTTTCTTTTTTTTTGTGATATGTTACATTTTTTTTATAAGAACACATTTGTTTATCCGAATCATAATTATGAATGAATGTTGTGCATCTCTCGGTAACACTCGTATCATTACCATTCCCTTCAGAAGGTGGTGGTGACGGTGGAAAACGTCTCATTCTTTTAAATTTCAACCATCTATCCCGATCTTTATTTAACTCTTTTATCAGTTCTTTCCTAAGATATCCATTATTAGCGTCTAATCGTTTTTCCACATCTTTTTCGCACTCTATCTCACGATATTCATCATTATCGTCTAATTGTTTTTCCACCTTTTTATCCATTTTATATTATTTTATACTTTCTATGATTTATATTTTATATTATTTTTACATTATAATAACATATTCAAAATCGGTATATTCTTAAATGGTGAATTCTCACCAAACAACAAACCCTTGCCGTGTCGCTCAACGTTCCATCCACTCTTTAGATAGAGACCATTTCCACTCAAAGAGTTGCCACATCTAACGGGTTCTAGATACAATCCTTCACCGCTGTCGTCTACGTGGACACGACACACGGCTCCTCCCTTCTTCAAAAACAGTCCGCTGCCACCCATTAATTTCTCAACTGCCGAACTCGCGAGTCCCGAGAGAGCTCCCACGCTGAGAGTCTTTCCGAGAAAGGGTAATGCTTTTGCGGCAAAGGGAAATGCTTTTGCGGCGATTCCTGTCAATAGCGGTAGGAAACCACCTTTCATTCTCAATTTGTATCTCAATTGAGTGGGACTTAATCTCACCATCAACCCTCTTCCATCACGAATTGCTTTCTCCATCCTTTTGATTTGACTTCTGGTCCAGGCGATCGAATCCTGACCGCCACTCGTCAGATCTTCGTGAGTGAATTTGAATCTCACCGCCTCGCCTCGAGTTGTTAATGCTCTCTTAAGTTTCTTCCTCTGTCCTGCGGATATGTTCACGTTTTTAACCACGTATTGTGTCATAATTCTTTTTTTAAAATATACTTTCTTCAATTGATTTTTTTTTGTTTTAATGATAATTATATATATTAAATAATTTTTGTAAATTAATATTGCATTTATTTTATTTGTTATTTATATATACACAATATTTTTTTTTGCTTTTATATTTCTCTTATGTAAAATCGTATCGTCACCCTCGCTCCCCGAAGATCTAACAGTTCACCATTTTGATCCGTCAACGTGGTTTTGAGACTATACAACGTGTCTAAAATCACTGGTAGATAAACTAAATTTTGAGGTTGTTCCACAATCTTATAACCCGGCGACACGTTTGGAAAGAAGGAATAGATCGTCGGTTGAGTGCTACCATTCACGTAGCTTCCAGCAATCACGTCCACGTTCACCAGAATGCTATTGACTGTGAGAATGTCAACCGTATTTTCAGATGTCGCGTGGCCTCAATACATCTTTCGATCGAATCCCAGCATCTTGCCTATAGAATCGTCCGTGTTGAAATCCACTCGAAAATTATCTTCCGATCCATCATTGTCTGTAAGGTATTAGGGTTGGGAGCGAGTCTGATCTTGTTGCTTCCCTTTCCATCCGTCTTCATTCGCGTCTGAATGTAATTGTTCATATCGTCTATGTCGTAACTTCCTTTGGGAATTCGAATTTCCAACCAATCCACTCCGTCGGAATACTTGAACGAGTTATTCTTTTCGGTGATGTTGGGAAAGGAATAATAAGTCTCCAGATTCACCAACGCCATCTCGTATCATTTTTCTCTATTCAATTCGATGGAAGGTTCGAATTTCGTCACGAATCGAGTCGAATCGCCACTCACCACGATTTGAATGGATTGTTTTGCAGCCATATTCTCGGCTATCCGTTCTAACAATTCTCCTTGTTCGAACATTATATTTTAATTTTATTTTTATTTTTTCAAAACTAAATTATTTGATGATTTATTATTTTTCTAATTTTATTTTCACTCTCTGTCTTATTATCATTAGAAACATAAAACTTGTCGAATCAGCACCGATATTTTCCGCGATTAAATTCGCTAGTCAAATCGATCACAACGAAATTGTAAAGTCCTCCATCCCAAACCCTCTTGCAGAATCTCCTGAATTCCGCCGTGCTCATGTCGTTTGCGACGTGATCGCCATAGATGTGATTGAGATTCTTGAGATCCTGGCGAAAGAGACACAGTAAATTAGCATTCTCCCTTATCGTCTGTCTGGGCAATCGAAAATAATTCTGCGACAGGTAGAAACAGTCCACGTTGCTGTGACGACCTCTAACGTAATTCGATTCGCATCGGTTCTGTCTCTCCAAAAGCAGATCATCGAAAATCATGAGATTCTTATCTTCCAATTTCAATTCTGTAGGATCTGGAACGTCACTAGCATTCTCATAAAATCAACACTCGACGTTCGAAGATGCATTTCTCTTCATCAATTCCATCGCCGCAACGTCCAAAATGGTCGAAAGAGAAGATTCACCTTTTTCAAATTCCTCCCTACTGTCAAAGATTCTGGCTATGACGTCCTTGGGCAATCTGCGATCCATGCACTCTCGAAGCAATCTGTATTCGGGTTGAAACAAGCTCTTGCCAAACACGACCAATCTGTCGTAACCCAACCAGTCAGGTCGCGACAACAGATTCATCAACAGATTGGTCTTTCCACAATTCGATTTTCCCTCTATCAAGCCTCTTATGCTTTTGGGAAAGAACTCGCTTTTTGACCTTTTGGTCGCGGCATCGTTCCAAGACATATCTTTCATGTTCATCTTTGTTTATTTTTTTGTTATTTTAGATTTTTTCAAACACAATTTTTTATGTTTTTTCAAACTCAGTTTTTAATATTATTATTTATTTATATTACACCGTCGCGAGTTCTCTTCAATCCAGATCCACTCGTCATTTTGGCTAAATCTTGTATGGGTACCACAGCATCCTTAAAATCTTTCCAACTTTTTGACGTTTGCTCTAACGTAGCTTGCTTTGCCGGTGGACTGATCAACTTATTGATCAACGTGTCGGCTGCCCTCTTGCCAGCCACAGAAGCTACCCTACCACTGGCTTCAGAAGTGGCTTTCTTACCAGCACCCAAAGCCATCTTCATACCAACCTCAAACGCGGTCGATGCGAGTTTTCTACCTGCATCGCTCGTGAACGCTCACATTATAGAATCGATAATGCCAGAAACGCCTTGAATGTAAGTTCTAACGTATCCCCTGTTCTTTATCACCAACATATTTTATAATATATATTTTGTTTTTTCACTGGTAAATCGTTTGTTGTTTAAATTACTTTTATTATTTTGTAGTGAAAAATTTACTCTTTTTTATTTTATATATTTTTGTCTGTTTCTCTCTCCACTTATATATCAATCCTTCAATTCGTTCATCAGTCTTTTGTAATCGCGCTTATTCAAAACCTGCTGCCTCAACAATTCATCACATATGCTAACTATCTGATTATTTAATCCAGTGTTACCAGCACGTCTACTTGCCATCAACAGTCTCAATCTCTGAGACAGAGCGTCAGAATCGTTCAGAAGAAAAGTGGTTTTCACCCCTTTGCCAGTCACCAACTCGACGAACTTCTTATTCATATCCCGTATGGGTTTCACCACCTTCGTCCACTTGTAACCTCTGTTGGCTTTGGGTCTCGTTTCTCAGGCATCGTTATTTCTCTTCATGGCGTGGGTCTGAACCAGAATGTCGCCGTAATTGTCGAAATCCTGTTCTGTGTAATCTCCAGGCTTGTCGAAAAAGAGCAATTTGCGCAGTCCAGGAGTTAATTCGTACCTATTCGAACCGACGATTAAATTATCATCATCCTCTTGCACTTTTGTGTCGCCCACAAAAGTCTACCATCAGAATCCTTATAAATTCCATACAACAGATCTCTCTTACCACCATCCTCGGACGACGCGACGCTATCAGTGGTGATAGTCGAAGCTGTATCGTCGCTCTCGCTCACGTCGGTTTCGATTCTCATGGGAACGTATTCCTGTGTAGATTGAAAGGAATACTGTTTTGTAAAACTACCGGGCAACGAACCCATTCTCAAAGAACTCTCTTTTATGGGTCTCAATCCTTCAACTATCTCCTTCTTGCTTCGTTCTTGAACCTCCGTCACAGGTTTAAATATTTTTGTGGCCTCGCGTTTCAGTTCCATCTCTTCAAGACGTCTGCTTCTGTCAGCCGATTGAATGCTCTTCTTGGCACGTTCATATTCGCTTAAAAGTTGATCTCGACGTTTGGAATCTGTGATGTGTAAAAACATTTTTTCGTTTTCTAAATTATTAATATTTCCTTTAGAGTATGCTAACATGAGTTATTTATTATTTTCAAAATCAAATGTATAATTATTTTTATGTTTTATGTTTTAAGTAAATAAAAATCTTCTGTCCTTAATATAATAACTAAAACCAGTTGAGGAAAAACATTTTACAAACTGAAACCTCGATAAATAGTTAAAAAATATTAAAATAGCATCCGTTTCAAACGTGTTAAAAATCAGAAAGAACATGAATAATTAAAATCTCGAATAAAAACATGTCAGTAAATGTAACGCTTTTCAAAAAAAAATAACATCAATTAATCTTTTGAACTGTTTCCGCTTTCATCCATAGAATAGTTTTTTAGTTAAATCGTTTAACTGACAATTGACTCATTTGAATGAAAAACCCGTAATACATTTCGAGCGTGACAAATGGCGTTCTCAGAAAGTTTATACAGTAAATGTCACTTTGACATGCGACCTGCTTGTCAGTTTGATAAAAACAGACTGATGATTGTAGACTGACACCCGAAAAGAATGGTTTAATGCGCCGAAGGCGCGCAGGGACGGTATGGGGAACAAGCCCCTTTCAACCCTCAGTGACTGGACAATAAAATCCACAGTGCTTCCTTCGTGAATAATTATATTCACGTGTCAGAACGAGCTTCATCACAGAGTAACTCGGTGTAATGATACACATTATTTTGATAAAATTTATTATTATTTTACATTTGGATTCACGTAGATTTCTTCTCACCTTTTTTCGTGTGGCCGATCCTGGAGGATCTTCACCAATGATGATTGTAGCACGCAGGAGCTCTATTTATACTGTACAAGTGGAGATACCCATCGTGGGATTTTCCAAAAAAACTTAGTTTTTTCTGTTGAGTTTGGAAAAATCCACTATGGGTATCCCCACTTACGTCAGAAATGTGAATACCCATAGTGGGATTTTCCAAAAAAACTTAGTTTTTTTCTGTTAAGTTTGGAAAAATCCACTATGGGTATCACCACTTACGTCAGAAGTGGGGATACCCATAGCAGATTTTCCAAAAAAAATCCGCTATGGATATCCCCACTTACGTCAGAAGTGGGGATATCCATAGGGGATTTTTAAAAAAAACTCGGGTTTTTTCTGTTGAGTTTGGAAAAATCTGCTATGGATATCCCCACTTACGTCAGAAGTGGGGATACCCATAGTGGATTTTTAAAAAAAACTCGTTTTTTTTCTGTTGAGTTTGGAAAAATCCACTATGGGTATTCCCACTTACATCAGAAATGGGAATACCCATAGTGGGATTTTCCAAAAAAACTTAGTTTTTTTCTGTTAAATTTGGAAAAATCCACTATGGGTATCCCCTCTTACGTCAGAAGTGGGGATACCCATAGTGGATTTTTCCTGGTCTGGAATCCGCAAACCGTTTTTTGATGCTGGTCTGGAATCCGCAAAGTGTTTTTTGCTCGTGTTCGCCAACGATGGATCGATGGTCTAATCCGCAATGGAAACGTCGACAAAATTTTTTTAAGAAAATGTACATGTTTTCACTTTTTGAGCGACATGTCAAATCTACGCATTTGCCAACGGGTGTTTTGAACGTGAAAAGAGTGATCGGTGAGCCTCAAAAACAATTGTGGATTCCAGACCACCATGAAAAAATGACATTTTTGTATATGTGTACACGATTTAACACTGAATCCTACGATGGTACATGTACATGTATGTGTACGTGTACGGTACATGTACAAGGTGGTCTGGAATCCGCATTTGTTACCTACTCGCCCCCGACGACACGGTTACTCTAGCCAATAATGGCATCATGCATCTATTGAGTAATATAAAATACATGCTATCCGGACAAGAGATAGAATCTGTGTTTCATCCCGGTCAGGCCACCATGATGTTCAGACTCTTGATGTATCCGGATGATTTTTCAAAATCCAGAGGACTTAATCAGTTGTGGGTGAAAGACACCGTCGGCCCTGCTAACGCCGGCGTCGCCGTGATATTTGACTACGTCGTCAAGACGTCCAGACCTAAAGGAACGTTTTCGTTCAGGATACCTTTGAAACACATCTTCGGATTCGCAGACGATTACAACAAGATCGTGTACGGATTCAAACACATTCTGACGTTGATTCGAAAAGGAAATGACGATGCAATAGTGAGACTCCCTGTGACCGATGTGGGTAAGATAACTCTACACAAGATATCATGGTTCATTCCGCACGTGGAGCCTTCGATCGTGGAAAAAGCGCGTCTCTACAAGATCATAGAATCCAAGAGTAAATTACCCATGGGATTTAGAATGAGACAGTGCGACATGGCTAGCATTCCACTCTCCATGAATCACTTCGATTGGAGATTGACGGTGAAATCCGCTTCTGAGAGACCGCGTTTCATCGTGGCTGCATTTCAGACTGATAGGGACGGGTCTCAGGAAAAGAATACGTCGCTGTTCGATCACTGCCATTTGAGAAACATGCAAGTTTTTCTGAACGACACGAGATATTCAGCAATCGAATACAACACGTCGTTCAACAAGAACGATTTCTGCAGACTGTACGGCGACGCTGCTGATTTTATTAAGAAGTATCACGGTCTAGATGAATTGATGAGCAACCCTAATATATCTCCCGGCGAATACAAGTTGATGTATCCCATGTTCGTATTCGACGTCAGTAAACATAGTGAACGACTCAAGAGTAGCATCTTAGACATTCAGATCAAGATGCAATTTGATAGGAACATGCCGAGAAAAACCGAAGCCTTCGCCCTGGTCCTGTCGGACAGAGAATTACAATTCGAATCGGATGGAAATAAGATGTCGATCATTCGATGAGAGACGTGTGTGAAAAAATAAAAAAAAGTAATGAGTAATTATTAAGAAACAAAAAAAAACAAAAAAAAAATAAAAGTAATGAGATCTAGAGAGATTGAACATCTTTCTAAATCTCATTACTTTTTTTTTGTTTTTAATAATGACACATTATTTTTTTTTAATTAATTATTTCCACGCGTTCACTGTTTGTTCAAAGGATCTAGTTCGATCAGTAGACTCACCACGGAAGTGGCGGCTTTGGGATTATTGCTTTTCATAACGAAATTAATCCTGTCTCCAGTGTTCTCTCTTTCACATGCGTGCCGAACGTGCTAACATTCGCGTGTTGATTCTCAGTCTTTTCGACGCTGTATCTTTTATCGCTCTCTGCTTCATTCACCATGAGATTGACGACCACTCTGTTATTCAAATCCGAGGAAGCCAGACTCATTCGAATGATTTCATCTCCCAACGGAATGGGATATCCCACCTGACCATGTTTCGATCCACTACCTCCATTTCCGAAAGACCACTCAGCTTTTCCCTCCTCTAAGGTGCCGGCCTCCTCGGCCCACACGGTGATCAATTGTCTAGCATATTTGACTTTCTCCACCACCGAAATCAGGGTGCAGGCGTCTGTCATGTTTACGGGATCCGGTAGATTTGTGAGCACGTGTCCACCCATGTCTAATTTACCTTCCATGATGTCGCCCTTTCTCCAGACCGAGTTGTCATCCACGTACTTCCTGCTGACTGTGCTGGAATCGAATTCGGGATCGTGATCGAGACCGAATAAATTCTCACTGTTCATGTTGATACCACCCTCCATGGTTCCGCCAGATTGTTTGTTCAGGTAGAGATCGTCCACTTGTGATTCTATGTATTCTTGTGATCATATCGCGGCAGAATCTATGTAGCCCCTGTTGACTGCGGTTGAGTCTGCATCCGTGTCGTCGACCTTCGACAGATTCAATATCTTGTTGAATCCCGCATTCAGATCCGATTTCATTTCGCGTCTGTCAGACTTTCTCTGTTCCAAATCTACGTAGTGTATGGTCGCCACGTCCTTGGGATTCGTGGGAGTGGCCACGTTCATTATCTTGTTAGAATTGGCGTTCAATTCCGAGTGCATCGTTTTCTGAACGTATCTATTTCTCAGATGTTTGCTGAATCTCACGTGAGAGTCATCAGCGTATTTCTTGGTCGTGGCATCGGTGGGATCTATGGGATTTGCGACGTTCACCAAACGTTTAGATTTCAGATCGAGATCGTCGGTCATGGCTTTATCCACGTAATTATCTAGCATGATTCATTTGAAATCTGCATTCCCCCTGTCAACGTATTTTTTAGTCGCAGCATCTGCGAGATCTATCAGCTCGGGAAGATTGTAGAGCTTCTTATCACTCATTTCAAAGGTTCCTCTCGAGGTTCATATTTCCGAACGTAATGTTCGTCCAAGTTGGCAACGTCATAACCATCACTGACTTCGAGCATCTTCCTCTTCTTTTTAGGTTGACTTTCGTCATCACTTCTACCAACTTTATCGACTTGCATGTTGTTTTGGGATTTTTGTTTTAAAAATATATTTCAAACGCAGTTTATTAAAAATGAATTATTTCACTTATTTTTATTTTTCGTTTTTATTCGATTAAAATTTTTATATAATTTTTTTACCTTTATATACTATAAAAAAAATCTCTCTCTAATGTAAATCATTGAGAATGTCTTGAAACCGATCTCCTTCAGACCATCTCTTGAGAACGTAGAGACATAGGTGACCGCAAAACACTTGATCTGGTGATTGCACTCATTCCGTGTTGTAACGAACCATCGATTTGTTGAAATAGTTCTTTATTTCTTTCGGCGGTGAGATTCCGTAGCTGTCGAAATAATAATTCCTCTTCTTCCCGTTCTTGAACCACGCCACCCAGTGAGTGTCTTCACCCGTTAAATCGTCTAGATTTAAAATTCCACATTCCGATTGTTGAGGTCTTCTCTTCAGCAAGGCATCTCTGGAAAACATGCCTAGAAAATCTTTGATTTTCAAATCCTTCCCCGCATTCAACAGATCGATGATGGATAGGGATTCGTTAGGTAAGACGACACCTTCTACGGATATCTCTATTTTCTTATTCATAAATGCGTATATTTTTTTTTTTTAAATTTATTTATTTTATTATAATTCACTAAAATGACGTTATTTTTTTTCTTTTTCTTTTTAAACTAACTCTATCGACTTCCATAATCTTGAATCCGTCTAATGCCTCTTGATTTTCTGGAATTCTATCATCCACAATCATATCTGAAATCCTATCATCTAAAATTAGATCCAAAGTCCAATGTCCGAGTGCTAAAGTGCTTATTTTATCATCTAACACGAATCTCTTATCGTTATCAGCCATCAGCGAAATCTTGTTGACTATTTCGGTATACAAGTCATGATTTTCGCTTCGAATCGATTTCATAGTCTTATACACTGGACCACTTCCTAACAGACAAACTTTATACTCGCGGAAAGAGATGTTTTTCTTCACCACACACGCTTTAACCCCTTTGCACTTCTTGATCTCTTCATCTTCTAGACGATAAACATACAGTTTAGGTCTCAAGTCCACGAATTCGACGATTTGTTTACCACCGCTCTCATCCTTAAATTTACCTAACTCTTTCTTGTTGTCGTTCGATTGAATGTTGGACGGGTGATTGATGGGATAATTGTTCGTGTCGAACCACGCGGCCACGTCCGGTGATATATCTTGGTAGACATCTTTCATCTCTATCCCGTAAACTAAACTGTCCGTGTCGGTGAACAGTAGTTTGGCTTTATCACCAAATTTTCATTTGACGTAATCGTAGTGAAACATGTACATCAATCGCTTGCTGATACCTAAAATGATCGGTCCGAGATAATATGGTTTGTCGAGCTTCAGGTGCGTCTTTTGCATGTGAATGGCCACTAGATTTTCGTCGAATATGGTTCGGTGTTTGTAATTGGGTTTCGCCACTAATTTTTTAGCCCTTTTCTCAGATGTGATGAGTCGAACGTCGGTTCTCTTCCTGATGTTTTCCATCAATTTACCATACACACAGTTGTTCATGAGTTTGAGGAAATCTTTTTCAAAATCGTTCTCGGCTCGAATTCAAACCCGTGTAATGATCGTGGTCTCTAACCTTCTTATTTTCCTCTGAATTCTCGTCGAACGATTGTCTGCATATGTGACATTCATTGGCTCTGTTATTTTCTTCCTGCTGCTCTTGCATGATGATCATTTTCGCCGGAGTTTTGAATTTATCATATAACATTTGAATTTTCGATTCTAACTCTTCCACGAACCTTTGAGCCACGTCGTCATCTTTGCACTGTTTCATGTAGATGAAGGGACCCATGTCATGTTGCGAGTCGAAAGCGCATTTCACGTAAATGCAATGACCCGAAGGCATGTGTTTTTGATATCTATCGACGTAACTTCAAAGAGCGTCGGGTTGGCAGGAACTCATTTTCACGGTGAAGCATTCGAAATTGGCGTACACGACGAATGGTACTTTTAACCTTCTATTGCAATTTTCAAATTTCACGATGGTGTTGGGTTTGGGCATTTCGATGGTGACACCTTGATTTTCACTGCAATATTCCTGATGTTTCGCTAACGATTTTTCACTCTGAAACATGTTCATGCATTTGCAACATAAACATATCTTATGTTCATGTTTATTATTTTGTGTTGACAGTAATCGGCTCGGATGTTTAACCCAACAATAATGACGATTGTCACCATTCGAAATCAATAATAAAATAATTGTCTTTTCTCTTTCGAGATACGAAGTCTCTCTGAGAGGATAGATCATTCGTTTTTCATCATCGTATCCCAAGACGTTCACTGCTATGGTGGGATTTTGAGCCTCGAAATGTTCGATATGTTTTAACTGCTTTGGAAAAGTCACTCCTGTCCAATCGAGATTTTTAGAAGTCTCCTTGTAACGAGAAACTCTATCGGAGTGCATTTTGACAGGGTATAAAGCGGAGATGACTGCCCATTTAAAACACTGATCATCTTTATTTCTCACGTTGATCACAGCATTTTTTTAGCTAAGAAATATGGTAATTCCACGTAGGAAGACCCTTTCAATGAATCGTTTTCAGTTATATGAATTTCGTGCTTCAACACCTCATCGAACGTCCAATTACTACCTTCATGTTGATAATTCGCGAGAGATGTCAACATCTTGTCTTTCATCTTTTCGAAAACGTCCGATAAATCTGAACCTTGAAATACGGGTTCGACATTAGATCTGAAAAATTCATTTGTCACGATGCTCTCGCCAGACTTCACGTCGATTTTATTCATCACACAATGGAGTATCATCTTATTTTTAGTCCCACGTTCATGTGTTTGTGAAACAAATCCAATACTTTTTTCTTCACCCTTTCCATGAACAATTTCGGATCGATTTTCTTGAACGAGGGAACCACATCAAAAGTTTTAAAAATGCCTTTGATCGCACTCTCCCGTTCTACAGGATTCGATTGGAATATTTCTGTGACGAGTCGTGCTACATATTCTTCTCCTTTCCCTTTGATGATTGCTTGTCGAATTTCGCTCGATATATCTCGTTTGTCTAGAATCTGAAGTACATCACTCGTTTTCGTTTTAGTTTTTTTTTCTTTTCTTTTGAAACTTGAAGTTCTTCAACGGCTTTTTGTTTAGTCGTCTTCTCCTTTTTCACAATCGATGCATTTTTTGACTGTTTAAGTTTATCCTCTTCCGATCTTTCGATTTTTTTCTTTCCATCATTTCACAAATAATATTCCTGTATGACATAATTTTTTTTGATTTGGTTCTATGATTTCTGAAATGTGGAATTTTTAATAGTTTACAAATCTCGTTTAACTGAGGTACAGTTTTCTTATTTAAATTTTCCATTTTTTTTATTTGTTTGCTTCTTTTGTAAGAATATTTTTTCGAATTTTGTATTTAAATGATAATTTGTTAAAAAGTTTTAAAATTGTTTTTATATATATATGTTTTAATTCCTTAAAAAAAATTTTTTTTTGATGAAATTAATCAATTTTTTTATGTTCCTTAATGTGAAAAAAATTGAATTAATACGAGAAAAAAAGGACGTTAAATTTAAACTTTTTATTTTTATTTATATAAAGAGAAAAAAACTTTTACAAAAAAAATTTTTTACATTAAAGAAAATTCAAAATTAAAAAAACGTTTTATAAATATATAAAGAGTAAAAAAAAACAACTTTTTTAACAAATTATTATTTAAATACAAAATTTGAAAATATATATTATTTGCAATTATTCATAAAACAAAAAGCCAAATAATCGATCATGACAAGAACACCTAAACAATGTGAATTGAAATTGAAACGTGTAAGAAACTCGGTTGTAAAATCTATAGATTACAACGACATGATTCCATCGAATTGAACGAGGTCGAGACAAAGGGCTTAGAGCACAAATACGACAAATATAGCATGCCTTTGAAATTGGATGAAGACATGCTTGATTTGTTTTACGAGTAGGAAAGCGATCTGCAGAATATCATCGGCGCGAAAGACAAAGAATTCGACAAGAGCAATTTGTCATTGCCCTATGGAAGTTACATGTATCCAAAAATCTCTCTTGAACTTGTGAACAAATCAGGTGGTGAGAGCACGATGACCGAAGTAAAAAAACTCTCAAAAGTAAAGATAAACATTCAACACATTTGTGAAAAAGGAGAAGACACAACCGTCAGCATGCTAATAACAGACTTGGAAATATAAAAAACAATAGAGAGACTGATTTTTTAGCGAAGAAGAAGGAAAAAAGTAATGAGATCTAGAGAAGTTGATGTTGATCATCTCTAGATCTCATTACTTTTTTTTTTTGTTTTTTTTTTTGTTTTCCTTCTTCACTATTGCCCATATATTATAATAACGTTTCTTTTTTTCTCAAATTTCAGCGTCGATTCTTCTTTTCTTTTTTTTTGTGATATCTTACGTTTTTTTTATAAGAACACATTTGTTTATCTGAATCATAATTATTAATGAATGTTGTGCATCTCTCAGTAACACTCGCATCATTACCATTCTCTTCAGAAGGTAGTGATGATGCTGGAAAACGTCTCATTCTTTTAAATTTCAACCGTCTATCCCATTCTTTATTTAACTCTTTTATCAGTTCTTTCCTAAGATATCCATCATTAGCGTCTAATCGTTTTTCTACATCTTTTTCGCACTCTATCTCGCGATATTCATCATTATCGTCTAATTGTTTTTCCACCTTTTTATCCATTTTATATTATTTTATACTTTCTATGATTTATATTTTATATTTTATATAATTATATAATTTTTACATTATAATAACATACTCAAAATCGGTATATTCTTAAATGGTGAATCCTCACCAAACAACAAACCCTTGCCGAGTCATTCAACGTTCTGTTCACTCTTTAGATAGAGACCGTTTCCACTCAAAGAGTTGCCACCTCCAATGGGCTCTAGATAAATCCTTTACCGCTATCATCTACGTGGACGCGACACTCGGCTCATCCCTTCTTCAAAAACAGTCTGCTGCCACCCATTAATTTCTCAACTGCCGAACTCGCGAGTCCTGAGAGAGCTCCCACGCCGAGAGTCTTTCCGAGAAAGGGTAATGCTTTTGCGGCAAAGGGTAATGCTTTTGCGGTGATTCCTGCCAATAGTGGTAGGAAACTGCCTTTCATTCTCAAATTGTATCTCAATTGAGCGGGACTCAATCTCACTGTCAACCCTCTTCCATCACGAATCGCTTTCTCCATCCTTTTGATTTGACTTCTGGTCCAGGCGATCGAATCCTGACCGCCACTCATCAGATCTTCGTGAGTGAATTTGAATCTCACCGCCTCGCCTCGAGTTGTTAACGCTCTCTTAAGTTTCTTCCTCTGTCCTGCAGATATGTTCACGTTTTTAACCATGTATTGTGTCATAATTCTTTTTTTTAAAATATATTTTGTTCAATTGTTTTTTTGTTTTAATGATAATTATATATATGTAAAATAATTTTTGTAAATTAATATTGTGTTATTTTATTTTCTTATTTATATATATACACACAATATATTTTTTTTTGCTTTTATATTTCTCTTAAGTGAAATCGTATCATCACCCTTTCTCCGCGAAGATCTAACAGTTCACAATTTTGATCCGTCAAAGTGATTTTGAGACTATACAATGTGTCTAAAATCACTGGTAGATAAACTAAATTTCGAGGTCGTTCCACGATCTTATAACCCGGCGACATGTTTGGAAAGAAGGAATAGATCGTCGGTTGAGCACTACCATTCACGTAGCTTCCGGCAATCACATCCACGTTCACCAAAATGCTATTGACTGCGAGAATGTCAACCGTATTTTCAGATGCCACGTGGCCTCGATACATCTTTCGATCGAATCCCAGCATCTTGCCTATAGAATCGTCCGTGTTGAAATCCACTCGAAAATTATCTTCCAAATCCAACATCGTCTGTAAGGTATTAGGGTTGGTAGCGAGTCTGATCTTGTTGCTTCCCTTTCCATCCGTCCTCAATTGCGTTTGAATGTAATTGTTCAAATCATCTATGTCGTAACCTCCTTTAGGAATTCGAATCTCCAACCAATCCACTCCGTCGGAATACTTAAACGAGTTATTCTTTTCGGTGACATTGGGAAAGGAATAATAAGTCTCCAGATTCACCAACGCCATCTCGTATCTTTTCTCTCTATTCAATTTGATGGAAGGTTCGAATTTCGTCGCGAATCGAGTCGAATCGCCACTCACCACGATTTGAATGGATTGTTTTGCAGCCGTATTCTCGGCTCTCCGTTCTAACAATTCTCCTTGTTCGAACATTATATTTAATTTTATTTTTATTTTTTCAAAACTAATTATTTGAAGATTTATTATTTTCTAATTTTTATTTTCACGCTCTATCTTATTATCATCAGAAACATAAAACTTGTCGAATCCGCATTGATATTTTCCACGATTAAATTCGCTAGTCAAATCGATCACGACGAAATTGTAAAGTCCTCCATCCCAAACTCTCTTGCAGAATCTCCTGAATTCCGCCACGCTCATGTCGTTTGCGATGTGATCGCTGTAGATGTGATTGAGATTGTTGAGATCTTGGCGAAAGAGACATAGAAAATTAGCGTTCTCCCTTATCGTCTGTCTGGGCAATCGAAAATAATTCTGTGACAGGTAGAAACAGTCCACGTTGCTGTGACGACCCCTAGCGTAATACGATTCGCATCGGTTCTGTCTCTCCAAAAGCAGATCATCGAAAATCAGGAGATTCTTATCTTCCGGTTTCAATTCTGTAGCATCCGGAACGTCGCTAGCATTCTCATAAAATCGACACTCGACGTTCGAAGATGCATTTCTCTTCATCAATTCCATCGCCGCACCGTCCAAAATGGTCGAAAGAGAAGCTCACTTTTGTCGAATTCCTCCCTACTGTCAAATATTCTGGCTATTACGTCCTTAGGTAATTTACGAACCATGCATTCTCAAAGCAATCTGTATTCGGGTTGAAACAAGCTCTTGCCAAACACAAACAATCTGTCGTAATCCAACCAGTCGGGTCGGGACAACAGATTCATCAACAGATTGGTCTTTCCACAATTCTATTTTCCCACTATCAAGCCTCTTATGCTTTTGGGAAAGAACTCATTATTCGACCTCTTAGTTGCGGCGTCGTTCCAAGATATATGTTTAATGTTCATCTTTGTTTATTTTTTGTTGTTGTTATTTTAGATTTTTTCAAACACAATTTTATGTTTTATCAAACTCAGTTTTTAATATTATTATTTATTTATATTACACCGTCGCGAGTTCTCTTCAATCCAGATCCACTCGTCATTTTGGCTAAATCTTGTATGGGTACCACAGCATCCTTAAAATCTTTCCAACTTTTCGGCGTTCGCTCTAACG
Source organism: Pictodentalium vernedei (assembly GCA_031216915.1). Lineage (NCBI taxonomy): Eukaryota > Metazoa > Mollusca > Scaphopoda > Dentaliida > Dentaliidae > Pictodentalium > Pictodentalium vernedei. The sequence continues at coordinate 372,094,693 of CM062296.1, forward strand.
TAGCTCGCTTCGCCAGTGGACTGATCAACTTGTCGATCAACGCGTTGGCTACCCTCTTGCCAGCCACAGAAGCTATCCTACCACTGGCTTCGGAAGTGGCTTTCTTACCAGCATCCAAAGCCGTTTTCTTACCAACCTCAAACGCGGTCAATGCGAGTTTTCTACCTGCATCACTTGTGAACGCTCGCATTATAGAATCGACGATGCCAGAACTGCCTTGAACGTAAGTTCTAATGTATCCCCTGTTCTTTATCACCAACATATTTTTATTTTATAATATATATTTTGTTTTCACTGGTAAATCGTTTGTTGTTTAAATACTTTTATTATTCTAGTGTAAAATTTACTATTTTTATTTTATATATTTTGTTTGTTTGTTTCTCTCTACTTATTATATACATCAATCCTTCAATTCGTTCATCAGCCTTTTATAATGGTTTTTATTCAAAACCTTCTGTCTTAACAATTCGTCGCATATACTAACTATTTCATTATCTAATCCTGTGTTACCAGCACGTCTACTTGCCATCAACAAACTCAGTCTCTGAGACAGAGCGTAAGAATTGCTCGGAAGAAAAGTGGTTTTTCACCCCTTTGCCAGTCACCGATTCGACGAACTTCTTATTCATATCCCATATGGGTTTCACCACTTTCGTCCACTTGTAACCTCTGTTGGCTTTGGGTCTCGTCTCTCTGGCATCGTTATTTCTCTTCATGGCGTGGGTCTGAACCAGATATCGCCGTAATTGTCGAAATCCTGTTCCGTGTAATCACTAGGCTTGTCATAAAGGAGCAATTTGCGCAGTCCATCAGTTATTTTATACTTATTCGAACCGACGATTAAATTATCATCATCCATTTCCACTTCTGTGTCGCCCACAAAAGTTCTACCATCCGAATCCTTATAAATTCCATACAACAGATAGCGACGCTATCAGTGGTGATAGTCGAAGCTGTATCGTCGCTCTCACTCACGTCGGTTTCGATTCTCATGGGAACGTAATCCGGTGTAGATTGAAAGGAATACTGTTTTGTAAAACTACCGGACAACAAACCCATTCTCAAAGAACTCTCTTTTATGGGTCTCAATTCTTCAACTATCTCGTTCCTGCTTCGTTCCTGAACCTCCGTCATGGGTTTAAATATTTTTGTGGCTTCGCGTCTAAGTTCCATCTCTCCAAGACGTCTGCTTCTGTCAGCCGATTGAATGCTCTTCTTGGCACATTCATATTCGTTTAAAAGCTGATCTCGACGTTTGGCATCCATCTGTAAAAACATTTTTTTCGTTTTAAATTATTAATATTTCCTTTGAGTATGGTAATGTGAGTTATTTATTATTTTCAAAATTAAATGTATAATTATTTTTATGTTTTAAGTAAATAAAAATCTTCTGTCTTTAATATAATAACTAAAAACCAGTTGAGGAAAAAACATTTTACATGATAAAACCTCTATAAATGCGTTTTGCCTCTGAACGCGTTAAAAATCGCATCACAGATTATTCACTCAGTGACGAACTGGAGAACTTTGAAAAGTTTGAAAGTTTTAGCGTATAAGAAACCGGTTTCTGATTTAATGTGTTTGAGAATAATTACATCCGTTAAAAGGGTTCATTCATATCTCCGAACATTATCACGAATATATTAAAAATATATTTACCACTTAAACCTAATTGAGTGGAAATGCGCTTTTATTGTCTATTATTAAAACGATCCATTAAACGAAAACCTTTTATTCACACCAGAACAAAAACATGAGTGTCAGGTTTATCTCTTAAAAATTCATCGAAGTGAAAAAGGTTATATAATAAAATTTTTATTTGAATAATACAATTCTACGAACTATTTTTATTTGAATGAAACAAATTCTACAAAGTGTTTTATTAAGATTTATTTCACAAAATTCGCAGTGACAAAACGTAAATAAACGATTTTCCCATCGATTTTCTAATTTTCTAAAACTCAATTTTTTCAATATCATCCATTGAACGATTTTCTTTCATTCACACCGAAATAAAACATGAATGTCTATTATAACAGATTCAATTTTATAGTCGACTCTTTTGAACGAAAACCTTTCATTCACACCGAAACAAAAACATGAATGTCTATTATGATAGAATTTATTGAATTCAATCTTATAGTCGACTCTATTGTGAGCCTAAAAAAAAATAGCCGATTCTGGACCACTGATCCAGAATCGGCAAACCGTTTTTTTGATGCTGGTCTAGAACCGGCAAAGCGTTTTTGCTCGCGTTCACCAATAGATTGAAGGTCTAATCCACGATGGGAACGTCGACAAAAATTTTTAAGAAAATGTACATGTACAATTTCGTACATTTTTCACTTTTTGAGCGACGTTTCGAAGTACACGTTCACCAATGGGTATTTGAACATTAAAAGTGCCATCTGTGAGCCTCAAAAACAATAGCCGATTCTGGACCACCATGAAAAAACGACATTTTGTATATGTGCACGCGATTTAACACTGAATCCTATGGAGGTAAACGCACCATGTACGTGTACGTGTATGTACATGTACAAAGTGGTCTGGAATCAGCCTTTTATACCTACTGATATCACTGGAACTACATAAGCTAAAAGTGATACCACTTCACAGATATATAGTAAAACAATATGCAATGATATATCTTTTAGATTTTATAAAGAAAAGGATTTGAAATGACTTCTTACAAATTTAAATAAAAGGTTTAGATAAATCAACTGATTTTGCGTACTGATTTTCACCACCGTTCAAAATCTTTTAGGCGATTTGGTGGACGGTTTACTCGAACTGATCATCTAACTGTTTGAAGGTATGGTATGGGTCAGATTCAGTGGTTTCTGAAACATCACTTAATTGATCATCACAGTCAGATTCATCAGGTTCATCTTGCACAGATTTGAAAGCACAATCCACTTTCTTGAAGAATGACACATTTTGGGTAATCAAATGTTGACCATTGGTAGCAGTTATCATAGATCATTTTCTCTTTACCACGTGATAGGTTTGCGGGTTGATTGGTGTACTCAGTTTATTTTGAGCTTTTTGCTTAACAAGAACTGTATCATCAACTGATATATCACTATGTGAGGTATTAAGTGTTCGATCTGCATGCAATTTCATTTTTGCCTTTTTGACGGTGTCAGTTTGACGTAACATGTTGTCAGCACAAATGTTGTCATACATGGAAGGTAAAGTTGTACGAATGGGTCAAGTAAAGAGAAGTTCAGCAGGTGACTTATTTGTTGTGCTGTGAGGTGGTGTAGCCCTATAATTAAGTAGACAGGCATTTAAGTGTTCTTTCCAAGGAAGATTTTCAGATGTAGTTGCAGTTATTGTTCGTTTTATCATTTTCATAAAACGCTCTGCTTGAGTGTTCGCACACGGACAGTACAGTGGGATACACTGATGCTGAAAACCTAACTTCTTTGCAAAGTCACTGAACTCATGTTCATGGAATGGTGGTTCATTGTCTGTTTTTTTTAAATTTTAGGAACACCAAACATAGAAAATATTTTATCCAGGTGAGGTAACACAGCTTAAGATGGTGTTGACCGAACAATTTCAACCACTGGGTAACGTGTATAGTCATCAATTACAACTAGTAGATAGTCACCACTTGGGGTTGGGCCCCAGAAATCAGCACTTAAATGCAACAATGGTGAGTCAGGTAAAGATGACATGTTCAAAGGTTCAATTGTTGAATGTGAGTTTGAGGCCAGACATGGAATACAAGATTTGATAGTTTGTTCAAGTTTGGAGTCTATTTTAGGAAACCATACCCTCTCACGCAAGAGTCTTTTCGTCTTTACTAATCCTTGATGTCCAATATGAGCAAGAGAAATTACATGCTCTTGAAGAGATTCAGGAATCACAATGCGATGGTCGCGTAAAATAATGTGGTGATCAAAAGAGACAGAAAGTTCATCACGAACATTGTAGAAATTGCTGAGATTAGATACTGAATGAGAATGAGATTTCCAATCATTGGATTGGATACATTTTATGACTTGTTGCAATGTTTCATCAGTCTTAGTAGCCGTTTGAATTTCACTTAGTGTCAATGCTTTGGGAACAGCATGGTTACATGAGAAGTTAATATATTCTTCAGCTACTTTAGCAGATCGGCAACTTGTAGTACTATCAGAATACAGGTGTCGTGACATGTAATCTGCTGGGTTATTGAAACCTGGTTGATATTTCAGTTTTATATCGTACGGTTGCAGTCTTAAATACCATCTTTCAAGTCGAGCAGACGTATGAGAGGAAGTTTTGCCGAAAATACCCAGAAGGGGTTTATGGTCAGTTATTACTGAAAAGGGTTGTCCATACACAAACAAATGAAAATGTTCACATCCCCAGACCACAGATAATGCCTCACGTTCCGTTTGCGAATACTTTTGTTCCACGGTCGTGAGTGCACGGCATGCATAGGCCACTATTTGCCCTTTTGATTTATCATTGTCACTTTGCAAGCAAGGCCTACTGGGGTCGCATCTACCAACATTGTCGTGTGCTTACTGGTGTCAAAATATGGCATAACAGGTTTTGATGTCAATGAGTCAATCAATTTCGCAATCGCGTTGTCATGTTTTGTTGTCCAATGCCATTTTGAATCTTTTCTTGTCAATTCACGCAACGGTTGAGTGATTGTAGCGTTGTCTTTAATAAATCTGGATGTATAATTCACCATGCCGAGAAGACTGCGGAGTTCTGATACAGTTTTTGGTGTTTGAAGATTATTGACTGCAGCTATTTTCTTTGGATCATGTTCCCTGCCACCTGAAGAAAAAAACAAATCCGAAGAACTCAAGTCGTTTTTTTATTGAACCTACATTTATCTCGATTCAAAGTTAGATTTTTCTCACTGAGGCGTTGAAATACAGCCCTTAAATTGTTATTGTGTTCTTCTTTTGTTTTACCACATACAAGTACACCATGATCATCACTTAAATTGATAACTCCAGAAAGACCACTCAGCGTTTCAGATATCGCGTTCTGAAAAAATTCTGCTGCTGAAGATATGCCGAAACTAAGCCTTTTGTAACGACGAAGGCCCGCATGTGTTGAAAAAGTAGTGATGTGGTGCGATTCAGGTGCCAATTCTAATTGATTATAACCTTGTTTTAAGTCAAGCTTAGAGAAAATGGTAGCACCTTTTATATCATGTATAATGTCATCTATTGTGGGTGTTAAATGACGCTCGCGAAGTATAGCACGATTAGCCTCTCTCGTGTCTATGCACACTCGCACCTGATCTTTGTTGGTGGGTTTAGGTGTAATGACTACAGAAGATACCCAAGAAGAGGGTGTTCCATCTTATTCCTGACTCTTCATCTTTCAAAAGTTGTGTTTCGACTTGCTTTTGCATGTGGAAAGGTATGCGTCGATGAGGCTGAGCAACGGGAGGTATTGTCTCATCAATATGTAAATGAACTTGATAGTCTTTTAGTTTGTCAATACCCTCAAGTAAGTATTTGTAGTCAGAGGTTAATGAGGTGATAAAATCTTGAGATTCAGTACTGCAGGTACGTGTGAAGCAAATTAGATCAAGATTTTCAGCAGTTTGACAACCCAAAAGAGATCCACTACTACCTGGGATTGCATAAAATGTTGCTGGCTGTTCTGTTCTATTTGTCATCACCCTTGTCAGGTAAAGTGTGAAAGATATCAGTCACATCATCGCCCACATAATGCAAAAGCATAGCTCGTTTGCGTGCAGGGTCCAACTGATATTCAAAGCAACAACAAGGTTACGAAATTTGGAGAGATATTTTCCCAACGCTTTGCGATATCTCCCACTTCGAGATTAATGTCAAATTTGGGAAAACTTGGTCAAGATGACATCGTTGGTGTTGTTCTCTATCCTTGTCGCCAAATATAATGTTGTAGGTCGGCTGATGGCTGTTGATGATACATGATGGTCACGGGTCGTTTCGCCCCTTTTCCCGTTCGCCCCGGGTCGTTTCGCCCCGAGTCGTTTAGCCCCCAGAATTGGGGCGAAACGACCCTGGGTAAATTTTTTTTTTTTTATTTTCAAAGGTAATTTTTCAGCCCAAAGGGTAGTCTTACCTTATTGTAAATCCACCTTGATAACAAACAAATGAAACAGGGAGTAAGAGAGGTGGCCGATTAGGTTCCAGGTCAACTCGCCTTAATCATCCTTTTAAAAAATCCAAGAATCAAAAACGTAAGTCCTTTCATAGAAAACCCAGGGAATAACAGGGAGCACATAAACACAACATGCTAACATCTTGAAGACAGACGATACAATGATTGAATAAAAAACAAATCTACAGGGACCGAGTTGACACGAATTTCTCAAACTGAATAGCGGTTCTTGAAAAACATCTTTGATGAATTGTATTTTTGTTAACAGTCAAGTTGTTTGTTTTTACAGTAATCACATACCAGTTGGTGTTTATTTGAGAATGATTGTGTGGCTGATTGTCTTTTTTATTCACAAGCGTAAATATGTAAGTATATATGTATGGCGCGCTAAAACCTTTCATTCATTCATTTTCCTGAACTCATGTGTATTTTCATTATTCAGAACTTGATCAACATAAAATGTATTAAAATCTGAACCTACGTTAGTCCGTTTCCCCATTCGTCATCAAATATCCCTCGGCGAAAAACATTTGCGATTTCAATACATTTTCTCCTATGGTGTGAAGGTAAGGCATTTTTTGTTTTTATTTTAATAAAATTTACAGATTATACTGGGCCGGGGATTAGCAGAGTAACAGCACAGTGGCAGAAGAATAGCAGAGAAATAACAAAGTGGCAGATTATACTTGCCTGAAGAATAGAAGAGAAATAACAAAGTGGCAGATTATACTTGCCTGAAAAATAGCAGAGAAATAACAAAGTGGCAGATTATACTTGTCTGAAGAATAGCAGACAAATAACAATGTGGCAGATTATACTTGCCTGAAGATTAGCAGACAGACAACGACGTTGCAAATCTGGTGGATTCGACAGATTATATTTTAAGATCATTGTATTACAGCAAATGCATTTTCTATCAGTCAACTGTAAACTGGATGTGTTGTATAAAATTTTATATAAAAATAAACTGAATCATCGTTTCAACCGCTAGTTCTGTTTTTTTTCTTTATCAAACCCACCCTATACCCCGGGAAAAAAGTGGGGCGAAACGACCCACTCTCAAAATTGGGGCGAAACGACCCGGGGCGAAACGACCCGGGGCGAACTGGTATGGGGGCGAAACGACCCAGGGGGCGAACGGGATTTTGGGCGAAACGACCCGACACCTACATGATAAACTCAAAACAAAATATTTATTCCTGATCAATCGATTGATTTCCGTTTTCATATATCCGGTAAAACTAATTGGATATTACAGCCATATCGATTAACCCATTCAATCACACGTGCAGTTCTGTGTTTAATTATTACACGCCTTCAGGTAAAAAAAAACAATTATAGGGACACTCAGCAATTCATTTGACAACTATCAACAAAAAAGAACACATTTTATCGCCAACCAAATTTGCGAGGGAAACCCATGTCACTATTCGTCCCCTGAGTCCCAATGTTGGAACTCGAGGGGCGATTTTTAAGCTATCGCCAGCGATTCAAATTGTAATTTCGGTGCACTATTTGCTGAAAATTCCAGTGAAATTTCGCTTCTTTTTAATGTGCGGAACGGAATTTCATTTTCCACATGGTTTAGTGTTGTTGTGGATGGGAAGTTCACAGAACAGGCGTGTAACAAAAGATAATATGCTGATCTGGGTATTGGAGAATACCGAGGACATGGTCATCCACTATTGGAGGATATGTTTTGGAGGATGATTATGGTGACCTTGTGCGTGTTTAATTTCTGGCATCTAGATCACCCCCACGCCCTTCATATGCCTAAAACCATTATACTGTTGACGTAGCCATAGTCTCCATCTGTTCTGTCTGTTATTAGCTTCTACTCTGGCCACCCAATACTATTGGCTATTTATATTTATTTATTGATGTTTAAGGTCATATATTTATGCACAATGGCTAATCATGACCGTGACAGTTTTACGGGTGGAGGAAGCCGGAGAGAACCACCGAGCAACGACGAGCAGCTGCCAGCTCCACAACATCGTAACTCCGCACTGCAGCACAGGCAGGGTTAGATTGGTTGAAGACATGCGTACCATCGATGTGCAGTACGCCTTAGTACCAGGCGTCATCGTGCCCCCACGCGGGCAATGGAGATGAAGTGTCTTGCCCAAGTACACAACGCGGTTGCCGCAGGTGAGATTCGAACCAATGACCTCTCGGCTTGCAACCTGCACCTCTACCTACTGAGCCACCGCGCTTCCCATACTATTGGCTACCAGGCTTACAGCCTTGTATGATTACTACTGACTGTAACACTACTTCAGGTTTGTTAGCTATCTCAGATTGCTCAAACGATTCAGGTCTCATTGTGCAAAGAAACCATTGAGCAATTGCTGAAATGAGTGACTCCTGTTACGATTCTTATCCTCGTCTGGGTATTGGATGATACCTATGACATTGTGATGTAGTACCGGGGGATACCTTTTGATGATGCCTTTGAGGGTATCTGTTCAGGATACTGTTTGGAGGATATCTATCTGAAGATAATTATGATTCCTAGGCCTGTTCAGTTCCGTCATCTAGGCCACTACTTCTGATCAGCTTCCACTGAAGTCACCCAACACAATTTTTTCTCCACTTACCAAAGTAATACAAATTATATTATCTCCCTCTTTCCGCTCGGATGAAAAAGAGTGCAGAAGTAGAAGTCCCTAAGAAAAGCCGCGTAGGAGATTGTAAGACTGTCAAAAAGACAGACAGAAAACCAAACGGGATTCGCCAGAGGCCGATTTGTGTAGGCACACAGAGTCTGGTTAATATGACCCTACTAGAACAGTCACCTATTGTCCATATTCCCGCCAAAATGTGCACAAAGAATTAGTTTCCTCTTTTTCATTTCCAGCAGTTGGATGTGAAAATTTCTCAGCTGCGAAAAAATTCAAGTTATGGCAGTTGTGAAAGGATTCCTCACTGACTTTATGCTAGTAACTAAAGGATTTTGTGAAGTTTCCCTCAGGAAGTGCTTTTGAAAATTATCCCAGAATTTTTCAAAACGAAACATAATTCTGTCACCTATTTTCGTGCAAATTGTTTTGCTTCTCAAATTGCTTGAAATATTCAGTGATCATTTTCAGTGCCTAATATGCATTTATATAGGTGTTTGCCGCTTTCCTGTTATTCTTTTTTCCATCACTTTGACGTAATTCTAAGGTCATAGGCTTGGGTCTCAGTCTGTTTTTTCGCCGCAGTGTGTATTTTAGCTTCTGCTTATAACACTTCGTGGGATTGATTGACTTGGGCCTTAGTGAAGGCTTAAATTTTCTTCATTTTAGGAGCTTTTAGGCCCTTCTGGCCTCTTTTCAAATCTCGCCCCCCCCCCCACGACCCCCTCCCCACACACACCCAACGTGAATTCGAGTTTTGGTGGGTTTTCGGCTTTTTGGTCTGGGATCCATAGATTTCATGTAATTGTATATGCTTCTATGTTAATTTGGTACTATTTTGTTCAGCCTACGCAAAATTAGTTTCATAATTATTGTCGTGGTTGATTGATTTTCAGCTTACGGACCACTTTGTTTTTGGTCCTTTAGTGGTAAGGTTGTGTTTCCCAGCTATATTACATTTCAGTGTATATGTAGGTTACATTCAGTGATACTTTTCATGTATTTTCATGTGTTCTGATCAATTATTTCATTGCTTTTTATAACCTATATGCTTTTTTCTTTCAGGTTTTAACTTCCAGAATACCACGGTATATAACCACTGGACCTACTGCCGACCGACCGCATTCAGGTCGACAAAGAGTTACGACCCCTGCCCAGGACCGACACACCAGGACGTCTCACTTGCGGGATCGCTTCCTTCCGGCAACGAGGACAGCAGCAATTACTCCTGGTAGAACTAACAATAGAATCAGTGCACAAACTGTCCGCAACATACTCGCTGAACACAGCATCCGAAGTAGGCGTACATACCGCGGACCAATCTTTATCCGACGTCATCGTATCGTCAGAATGGAATGGATACGTCAGCGTGTTCGCTGGACTCAGCAGCGTTGGAGCACAGTTCCTTTTAGTGATGAATCTCGATTTTGTGCATGGCGCGCTGATGGTAGGGCAAGAGTGTATCGCCGACGAGGCGATCGGTTTTTTGATGATTACGCGCGGGATTGCGACCGTTTCGGTGGGGGTAGTGTAATGGTTTGGGCAGGAATTCCCTTGCATAATCGAACGCTGTTGATCTTTATCGATGGTAATCTGAATGGACAGCGATATAGGGACGAAATTCTTAACGCTGTTGTTGTCCCGTTGTTCAAAGCTAAGGTCCGATTGGAGTTATTCCGGCAAGACAATGCCCGATGTCACGTGGCGCGTATATGTCGTGACTCTCTTGGCAAGCAGAGCATCGGACTTCTTCCCTGGCCCCTACTTTCGTCAGATTTGTCGCCAATCGAGCATCTTTGGGCTCAAATGGATCGTCGGGCACGACTTCATGATCTTCAGACATTAGGCGATTTACGTAATGTTCTGAGGCAGGAGTGGAACGCAACACCACAGGGTGACGTCCAGAGACTTATCAGGTCCATGCGCTGTCGATGTCTTGCCATCCAGGAGGCAAACGGTGGACATACACGGTAATGACTGCGAACTTTTCATTTCACCCCATATCTGAATTGCGACTTCTCGACGTGACGCTGGCAACAGTAAGAACATGAAAATTATGCAAATTCACACAGCTGGACTCGAAATATGAATTTACAATAATTTGTTTGGGATTAAAGTCGATAATACTAATAAAAATTTGCTCCTCAAAGTTTATTATACTTTCTTTTTTTGACTCAGTATATATATATGATAGTTCTGCCACTTCCGTACAGGTTTGGTACTTCATCTAGATTCTTTGGAATTGCGGACTTGCGGTCTTCTGGAGTTGGGATTTTCTCCAAGACAAGTGTTGCAGAGTCAATCGTTGAATCGATAGCCTGCATGTATGCGTGGCCAAAATTTGTACTCACGCTACCAATGTAGCGGCTAATCGGGTACAGACTCAGTTACGATATCAGTAGGTGTAAACGGAGAGTTCGAAGACACTTTTTCAAAAAACTGTACAGGAACACGTACATGTACGTGTAGCCCCATAGGGATTCAGTGTTAAAACGTGTACAATGTGTATAAAACGTTGTTTGTACATGTTGTCCCAGAATTCCCACAAGTAGTTATCGTGTCCTACACTGTTCAAACAGCCGTTGGCGAACGAATGCGAATTCGACATATTCGCTCGAAAGGAAAAATGTACGAAATTCGAAGAAACATCAACCTAAAAAATCTTCCTCAACGTTCCCATCGTGGATTTGACCTTCGATCTATCGTTGGCGAACGCCGACAAAAAACGCTTTGAGAGTTCTAGGACAGCATAAAAATGCGTTTTGAGAGTTCTGAGACACCGACGTTCGCGATAGCGTTCCAGATGGCAGAGGGTGCGATCCGATCGGTAAAAACTATTGAGAATTCTAGGACAGGAAAAATTGATCTTAAAATCTTTTCTCGACGTTCGCCAAGGGTGTAAAGTGGGTGTAAGGTGGAGATACCCATCGAGGATATTTCCAAACTGAATAGAAAAAAAACCCCTGAGTTTGGAAAATCCTCGATGGGTATCCCCACTTCTGACGTAAGTGGGTGTAAAGTGGGAATACCCATCGGGGATTTTCCAAACTCAACAGAAAAACCTGAGTTTTTTAGAAAAATCCTCGATGGGTATCTCCACTTTACAGTATAAATAGAGCTCCTGCATGCTACAATTATCAGTCTGTTTTATCAGGCTGACGAGCAGGTCGCATTTGAAAGTGATCTTACTGTAAACTTACTGCAAAGGTCGGAAGAACTCCATTTGTCACGCTTGGATGTATCTTTACGACTTTTCATTCAATAAAGTCAATTGCCACTTAAATCATTTTAACTGAAAAAAACTATTTTAAGGATGAAAGCGGAAACAGTTCAAAAGATTAATTGATGTTATTTAAACGTGTTTTGAAAGCGCTACATTACTGATATCTTTATTCGAGATTTAAGTATTCGATTTTTCTCTACGGTGAGAATAACCGCTCATGCAATTTAACACGTTTCGGGAGCAATGTATTTTTATCAATGGTTTTTATTTTTAGAATGACTCGAAGTTTGAGGTTATGTTTTAATTGGAAATTATGTCGTTACTTCAAAATGGCATTTTTGATGATGTGAAAATTCTGTTTTAAAACCATTTTACGAAAGCGTTTTGAGAAGGATGGTATTTAAGATTTTAACTATTGTAGTTTTCTCCCATGGCGAGAATAATCGTGATGTGATCTTTAACACGTTTGAGGGTAATGCATTTTTGTCAATGGTTTATATTTTAGAATGACTCGAAGTGTGAGGTTATGTTTTAATTGGAAATTCTGTCGTTACTTCAAAATGGCATTTTTGCTTTTTTGACGATGTGAAAATTCTGTTTAAACCATTTTACGAATGAAAATGAACCATTTTTCAAATGATTAAGTAATTTCTTTCTGATTTTAACACGTTTGAAATTGATGTTATTTAAGATTTTAACTATTCAAGTTTTCTCCATGGTGAGAATAACCGCTGATGCGATTTAACACATTTGAGGGCAATGCATTTATCGAGGTTTCATTTGTAAAATGTTTTTCCCCAACTGGTTTTAGTTATACATATTAAAGACTGAAGATTATATTTACTTAAAAACATAAAAATAACTACATTTAATTTTGAGAATAATAAAAATAATTGACGTTGCTACTCTCTAAAAAGAAATATTAGTAATCGAGAGAACAAAAATGTTTCTACACATCAAAGATTCCAAGCAAAGAGACGAACTTCTTGATGAATATGAACGTGTCAAGAAGAGTATTTGATCAGCCGATAGAAGTAGACGATTGGGAGAGATGGAATTAAGAAGAGAGACCACCAAACTATTCAAACCTGTGACAGAGGTTCAGGAACGAAGCAAGGAGGAGATCGTTGAAGAACTGAGGCCTATAAAAGAGAATTCTTTGAGAATTAGTTTGTTGCCTGATAGTTTTACAAGGCAGCATTTATTTCATTCAATCTACACCAGATTACGCTCGCATAAGAATCAGAGAAAGTATTTAAACAACAAACGATTTACGAGCGAAAAAAAAAATATATATTATAAAATAAAAATATGTTGGTGATAAAAAACAGGGGATACATCAGAACTTACGTTCAAGGCGGTTCTGGCATCATTGATTCTATAATGCGAGCGTTCATGAGCGATTGAGGTCGGTAAGAAGATGGCTTTGGATGCTGGTAAGGTGGCTGGCAAAAGAGCAGCCAATGTGTTGATCGACAAGTTGATCAGTCCATCGGCGAAGCGAGCTACGTTAGAGTGATCGCCAAAAAGTTGGAAAGATTTTAAGGATGCTGTGGTACCCATACAAGATTTAACCAAAATGACGAATGGATCTGGAGTGAAGAGAACTCGTGACAGTGTAATATAAATAAATAATAATAATATTTATAAACTGAGTTTGAAAAACATAAAAAAATGTGTTTGAAAATCTAAAAAAAAAAATAAAAAAAGATGAACATCAAAGATATGTCTTGGAACAACGCTGCGACAAAGAGGTTGAATAATGAGTTCTTTCCCCAAAGCATAAGAGGTTTGATAGTGGGAAAATCGAATTGTGGAAAGACCAATCTGTTGATGAATCTGTTGTCGCAACATGGCTGGTTGGATTACGACAGATTATTTGTGTTTGGCAAGAGTTTGTTTCAACCTGAATACACAGATTGCTTCGAGAGTGCATGGATCATAGATTGCCCAAGGACGTCATAGCCAGAATTTTCGACAGTAGGAAGGAATTCGACAAAAGCAAAGCTTCTCATTCGACCATTTTGGACGGTGCGGCGATGGAATTGATGAAGAAAAAATGCATCTTCCAATGTCGAGTGTCGATTTTACGAGAATGCTAGCAACGTTCCGGGTCCTAGGGAAATGAAATCGGAAGATAAGAATCTCATGATTTTCGACGATCTGCTTTTGGAGAGACAGAAGCGATGCAAATCGTATTACATTAGGGGTCGTCACAGCAACGTGGACTGTTTCTACATGTCACAGAATTATTTTTGACTGCCCAGTCAGATGATAAGGGAGAACGCTAATTTCCTGTGTCTCTTTCGCCAGGATATCAAGAACCTCAATTGCATCTATGGAGATCACATCGCAAACGACATAAGCATAGAAGAATTCAGGAGATTATGCAAGAGGGTTTGGGATGGAGGACTTCACAATTTTGTCGTGATTGATTTGACTAGCGAATTTAATCCTGAAAAATATCAGAGCAGATTCGACAAGTTTTATGTTTCTGGTAATAAATTAGAGAGCGAAAACAAAAATTAAAAATAATAATAAATCATCAATAATTCAGTTTTGAAAATAAATAAAAATAAAAAATATAATGTTCAAACAAGGAGAATTGTTAGAATGGATAGCTGAAAATATGGCTGCAAAACAGTCCATTCAAATCGTGGTGAGTGGCAATTCGACTCGATTCGCGATAAAATTCGAACCTTCCATCGAATTGTATAGAGAGAAAAGATACGAGATAGAGTTGGTGAATCTGGAGACTTATTATTCCTTTCCCAACGTCACTGAAAAGTATAACTCATTCAAGTGGATTGGATTGGTTGGAGATTCAAATTCCCAAAGAAGTTACGACATAAACGATTTGAACAATTACATTCAGACGCGAATGAAGACAGATGGAAAGGGAAGCAACAAGATCAGACTCGCTCCCAACCCTAATAATCTACAGCCGATGTTGGATTTGGAAGATCATTTTCGAGTGGATTTCAACACAGACGATTCTATCGGCAAGATGCTGGGATTTGATCGAAAGATGTATCGAGGCCACGCGGTATCCAAAAATATGGTCGACATTCTCGCCATCAATAGCATTCTGGTGAATGTGGACGTGATTGCTGGAAGCTACGTGAATGGTAGCGCTCAACTGACAATCTATTCCTTCTTTCCAAATGTGTCGGTTATAAAATCGTGGAGCGACCTCGAAATTTAGTTTATCTAGCCGTGATTTTAGACACATTGTATAGTCTCAAAACCACGTTGACAGATCAAACTGGTGAACTGTTAGACTTCGTGGAGAGAGGGTGATGATACGATTTCACATAAGAGAAATATAAAAAAGCAAAAAAAAAAAAAAAAAAAAAAATATTGCACATATATATAAATAAGAAAATAACTCGGTAAGGGTTTGCTGTTTGGTCCAAATTCGCTGTTTAAGAATATATCACTTTTGAGTATGTTATTATAAAGTAGAAAAAATTATATAATTATATAAAGTAGAAAAATATAAATTATAGAAAGTATAAAAAAATAATATAAAAATGGATAAAAAGGATTTTGTAGTCTTTTTTTTAAATGATAATGATGAATATCACGGGAAAGAATTGGAAAAAGAAGTGGAAAAACAACTGGACGCTAATGATGGATATCTCGGGAAAGAACTGGAAAAAGAAGTGAAAAAAATAGGGATAGATTGCGGAAATTAAAAAGAGGAAGAAGAATGAGTTGTTTTCCACCACCACCACCTTCTGAAGAGAATAACGATGATGAGAGTATTGCAAAGAGATGCACCACATTCGTTAATAACTATGATAGTGAGAATCAAATGTATTATATAAAAAAACGTAATATATCACTAAAAAAAGAAAAAAAAGAATCGATGCTGAAACTGGAGGAAAACGGAAACGTTATTACAATATATATGAGAAATAGTGAAGAAGAAGAAGGAGGAGGAAAACAAAAAAAAAAGTAATGAGATCTAGAGAGATTGAACATCTGTAGATCTCATTACTTTTTCTTTTTTTCCCCTTCTTCTTCACTAAAATCTGTCTCTCTATTCTTTTTTTTTAATATGAGTTTGTTGCCTGATAGTTTTACAAGGCAGTATTCCTTTCAATGTACACCAGATTACGCTCGCATAAGAATCGAAACCGATGTGAGCAAGAGCGATGATGCAGCTTCGTTTATCACCACTGATAGCATTGAGTCGTCCGATGATGGTGGTAAGAGAGATCTGTTGTATGGAATTTGCGAGGATTCGAGTGGTTGGAAATTCGTGGGCGACACTGAAGTGCGAGGGGAGGGTCAATATTTCATTGTCGGTCAGAATAAGTATCCGAATACTCCGGGACTACAAAATTTGCTTCAAAACGACAAGCCTGGAGAAGAAGATTACACGGATCAGGATCATGACAATTGCGGCGACATTCTGGTTCAGACCATGCCATGAAGACGAATACCGATGCCAGAGAGACGAGACCCAAGGCCAACAGAGGTTACAAGTGGATGAATATGGTGGGACCCACATGGGAAGCAAATAAAAGATTCCTCTCTTCGATGACGGGAAAGTGAGTGAGAACCATTTTTCTTCCGAGCGATTCTGACGCTCTGTTCGAGAGATTGAAATTGTTGATGGCTAGTCGGCGTGCTGGTAATATTGGGGTGGATAATGAGATAGTGAGCATATGTGACGAATTGTTGAGGCAGAAGATCTTAAATAGACGAGATTATAAAAAGGTTGATGACTAAATTGAAGGATTGATATATATAATAAGTAGAGAGAACAAACAAAAAATAGATAAATAAAAAAAACAGTAAATCTACACTAAAAATAATAAAAGTATTTAAACAACAAACGATTTACGAGCGAAAAAAAAAAAATATATATATTATAAAATAAAAATATGTTGGTGATAAAAAACGGGATACATCAGAACTTACATTCAAGGCGGTTCTGGCATCATTGATTCTATAATGCGAGCGTTCATGAGCGATTGAGGTCGGTAAGAAGATGGCTTTGGATGCTGGTAAGGTGGCTGGCAAAAGGGCAGCCAACGTGTTGATCGACGAGTTGATCAGTCCACTGGCGAAGCGAGCTACGTTAGAGCGATCGCCAAAAAGTTGGAAAGATTTTAAGGATGCTGTGGTACCCATACAAGATTTAACCAAAATGACGAATGGATCTGGAGTGGAGAGAACTTGTGACGGTGTAATATAAATAAATAATAATAATATTTATAAACTGAGTTTGAAAAAAATAAAAAATTGTTTTTGAAAATCTAAAAAAATAAAAAAAAAATAAAAAAAGATGAACTTCAAAGCTATGTCTTGGAACAACGCTGCAACCAAGAGGTTGAATAATGAGTTCTTTCCCAAAAGCATAAAAGGTTTGACAGTGGGAAAATCGAATTGTGGAAAGGCCAATCTGTTGATGAATCTGTTGTCGCAACATGGCTGGTTGGATTACGACAGATTATTCGTGTTTGGGAAGAGTTTGTTTCAACTCGAATACACAGATTGCTTCGAGAGTGCATGGATCGTAGATTGCCCAAGGACGTCGTAGCCAGAATTTTCGACAGTAGGGAGGAATTTGACAAAAGCAAAGCTTCTCTTTCGACCATTTTGGACGGTGCGGCGATGGAATTGATGAAGAAAAATGCATCTTCCAACGTCGAGTGTCGATTTTACGAGAATGCTAGCAACATTCCGGATCCTAGGGAAATGAAATTGGAAGATAAGAATCTCATGATTTTCGATGATCTGCTTTTGGAGAGACAGAACCGATGCAAATCGTATTACATTAGGGGTCGTCACAGCAATGTGGACTGTTACTACATGTCACAGAATTATTTTTGACTGCCCAGTCAGACGATAAGGGAGAATGCTAATTTACTGTGTCTCTTTCGCCAGGATCTCAAGAACCTCAATTGCATCTACGGAGATCACATCGCAAACGACATAAGCATAGAAGAATTCCGGAGATTCTGCAAGAGGGTTTGGGATGGAGGACTTCAAAATTTCATCGTGATTGATTTGACTAGCGAATTTAATCGTGAAAAATATCAGAGCAGATTCAACAAGTTTTATGTTTCTGGTAATAAATTAGAGAGCGAAAACAAAAAACAATAATAAATCATCAATAATTCAGTTTTGAAAATAAATAAAAATATAATGTTCGAACAAGGAGAATTGTTAGAACGGATAGCTGAGAATACGGCTGCAAAACAGTCCATTCAAATCGTGTTGAGAAATTTGAACCTTCCATTGAATTGTATAGAGAGAAAAGATACGAGACAGAGTTGGTGAATCTGGAGACTTATTATTCCTTTCCCATCGTCACTGAAAAGTATAACTCGTTTAAGTGGATTGGATTGGTTGGAGATTCGAATTCCCAAAGAAGTTACGACATAAACGATTTGAACAATTAGATTCAGACGCGAATGAAGACAGATGGAAAGGGAAGCAACAAGATCAGACTCGCTCCCAACCCTAATAATCTACAGCCGATGTTGGATTTGGAAGATCATTTTCGAGTGGATTTCAACACGGACGATTCTATCAGCAAGATGCTGGGATTCAATCGAAAGATGTATCGAGGCCACGCGGCATCCGAAAATACGGTCGACATTCTCGCCATCAATAGCATTCTGGTGAACGTGGATGTGATAGCTGGAAGCTACGTGAATGGTAGCGCTCAACCGACAATCTATTCCTTCTTTCCAAATGTGTCGGTTATACAATCGTGGAGCGACCTCGAAATTTAGTTTATCTAGCTGTGATTTTAGACACATTGTATAGTCTCAAAACCACGTTGACAGATCAAAATGGTGAACTGTTAGACTTCGTGGAGAGAGGATGATGATACGATTTCACATAAGAGAAATATAAAAAAGGAAAAAAAAAATATATTGCATATATATATAAATAAGAAAATAACTCAGTAAGGGTTTGCTGTTTGGTCCAAATTCACTGTTTAAGAATATACCAATTTTGAGTATGTTATTATAAAGTAGAAAAAATTATATAATTATATAAAGTATAAAAATATAAATTATAGAAAGCATAAAAAAATAATATAAAAATAGATAAAAAGGATTTTGTAGTCTTTTTTTTAAATGATAATGATGAATATCACGGGAAAGAATTGGAAAAAGAAGTGGAAAAACAACTGGATGCTAATGATGGATATCTCAGGATAGAACTGGAAAAAGAAGTGAAAAAAATAGGGATAGATTGCGGAAATTAAAAAGAGGAAGAAGAATGAGTTGTTTTCCACCACCACCACCATCACCTTCTGAAGAGAATAACGATGATGTGAGTATTGCCAAGAGATGCACCACATTCGTTCATAAGTATGATAGTGAGAATCAAATGTATTATATAAAAAAACGTAATATATCACTAAAAAAAGAAAAAAAAGAATCGATGCTGAAACTGGAGAAAAATGGAAATGTTATTACAATATATATGAGCAATAGTGAAGAAGAAAAAGGAGGAGGAAAACAAAAAAAAAAAAGTAAATGAGATCTAGAGAGATTGAACATCTCTAGATCTCATTACTTTTTCTTTTTTTCCCCTTCTTCTTCACTAAAATCTGTCTCTCTATTGTTTTTTTTTAATATTTCCATGTCCGTTATTAGCATGTTGGTGGTCGTGTCTTCGATGAAACATCTCTAGATCTCATTACTTTTTCTTTTTTTCCCCCTTCTTCTTCACTAAAATTGGTCTCTCTATTGATTTTTTTAAATATTTCCAAGGACATTATTAGCATGTTGATGGTCGGGTCTTCTCCTTTATCGCAAATGTGTTGAAAGTTTATCTTTACTTTTGCGAGTTTTTTTACTTAGGTCAACACGCTCTCACCACCCGATTTGTTCACAAGTTCAAGAGAGATTTTTGGATATATGTAACTTCCATAGGGCAATGACAAATTGCTCTTGTTTAATTCTCTGTCTTTGGCGATGACGATATTCTGTAGATCGCTTTTGTACTCATAAAACAAATCAAGCGTGGCTCCATCCAATTTCAAAGGCATGCTATAGTTGCCATATTTGTGCTGTAAGCCCTTCGTCTTGCCCTCGTTCAATTCGATGTCGTCATGTCGTTGTAATCTGTAGATTTTACAACAGAGTTTCTTACACGTTTCGACTTGTTTCAATTTCAATTTGCATCTTTTAGGTGTTGTTGTCATGATCGATTATTTGTTTTTTTGTTTTTATGAATTATTGCAAATAATATATATTTTTTTAATTTTGTGTTTAAATAATAATTTGTTAAAAAAGTTTGTTTTTTTTCTCTCTATATATATACAAAATAGTTTTTAATTTTAATTTTCTTTAATGTGAAATTTTTGTAAAAGTGTTTTTTCTTTTTATTTATATATATATAAAAAAAGTTTAAATTTTAATGTCCTTTTTTTCTCATATTAATTCAATTTTTTCTCACGTTAAGGAAAATAAAACATCGATTAATCTTTTTAATTGTTTTTATGAATTATTGCAAATAATATATTTTTTTTTAATTTTATGTTTAAATATTAATTTGTTAAAAAGTTTGTTTTTTTCTCTCTCTATATATATACAAAAAAGTTTTTAATTTTAATTTTTCTTTAATGTGAAATTTTTGTAAAAGTGTTCTTTTCTCTTTATATATGTATAAATAAAATGTTTAAATTTTAATGTCCTTTTTTCTCGTATTAATTCAATTTTTTCTCACGTTAAGGAAAATAAAAAATCGATTAATCTCACCAAGAAAAAAATTTTTTTTGAAGGAATTAAAACATATATATATATATATATATATATATATAAAGACTATTTTAAAAACTTTTTATCAAAATTATTATTTAAATACAAAATTTAAAAAAAAAAAAGTAATAAAGACTATTTTAAAAACTTTTTAACAAAATTATTATTTGAATACAAAATTTAAAAAAAAAAGTATATTCTTACAAATGAAGCAAACAAATAAAAAAATGGAAAATTTAGATGAGTATACCATACCTGAGTTACACGAGATTTATAAAGAATTAAAAATTCCAAATTTAAGAAAATCATAGAACCAAATCAAAAAAAAATTAAAGCCATACAGGAGTATCATTCACGAGGCGATGGAAAGAAAAAAATCGAAAGATCGAAAGTAACTTAAACAGATTCGAATTGTGGAAAAAAATAAGCCGATGGCAGTAACACATAATGATAGAAAATGAAACTGGGAGCATGATGAAAAACGTAGAGAAATCATACGTGAGGAGTTATGTAGTTTGCTCGATGAAAAGGCAAACAAAATGTCGATAGCAATGACATCATGAAACATTTTGGTTGCAAAAAATGAGAAGAAAAAGGTGGCAAAGGGAATCGAAATGCTGATGTAAAAAAAAAACGTTCCGGTTGGGAAAAATAAGAAAACGACCAAACAAAAAGCCATCAAAGAACTGCAAGTTTAAAAAAAAAATAAATAAAAAAATGAAAACGAGTGATGCGGTTCAGAATCTGGACAAACGAGATATACTGAACAGAATTTGACGAGCAATCGACGAAGGGAAAGAAGAAGAATATGTAGCACGATTCGTCACAGAAGCATTCCAATTGAATCCCGTAGAACGGGAGAGTGTGATCAAAGACATTTTTAAAACTTTCGATGTGGTTCCTTCATTCATGAAAGTAGATCCTAAATTGTTCATGGAGTGGGGAAGAAAAAAGTATTGGATTTGTTTCGCGAACACATGGACGTGGGACTAAAAATTAAGATGATACTCCATTGAGTGATGAATAAAATCGACGTGAACTCTGGCGAGAGCATTGTGAGAAATTCATATTTCACATCTAATGTCCAACCCTTATTTCAAGGTTCAGATTTATCTAACGTTTTTGAAATGATGAAAGACAAGATGTTGACGTCTCGCATTAATTATCAACATGGAGGTAGTAATTGGACGTACGATGAGGTGCTGAATCTCGAAATTCACATGACCAAAAACCATTCATCGAAAGCTTTTTCCTACATGGAATTACCGTATTTTTTAGCTAAAAACAAGCTGTGGTCAACGTGAGAAATAAAGATCATCAGCGTTTTAAATGGGCAGTCACCTCCGCTTCATACCCTGTCAAAATCCATCCTGAGAGAGTTTCTCATTACGAGGAGACTTCTAAAAATCTCGATTGGACCGGAGTGACTTTTCCAATGCCGTTAAAAGACATCAAACATTTCGAGGTTCAAAATCCCACCATAGCAGTGAGCGTCTTGGGATGCAATGAGGAGAAATGAATGATCTATCCTCTGAGACAGACTTCGTATTTCGGAAAAGAAAAGACAATTATTTTATTATTGATTTTGAATTGTGACAATTGTATTTATTGTTAGGTTAAACATCCGACCCGAGTAGTAAACATAATGGTGAGATATATTTATGTTGCAACTGTATGAACGTGTTTCGCACCGAAAAATCGTTAGCGAAACATCAGGAATATTGCAACGAAAATCAAGGCGTCGCCGTCGAAATGCCCAAACCCAACACCATTGATAACTTTCGCGATCACAATAGAAGGTTAAAAGTACCATACGTCGTTTTTCGAATGCTTCACCATGAAAATGAGTTCCTGCCAACCCGACGCTCTTTGAAGTTATGTCGAAAGATATAAAAAACACACGCCTTCGGGCTAATGCACTTTTGACTCACAACACGACATGGGTCCTTTCATCTACAGGAAATGGTGCGGAGATGACAACGTGGCTCGAAGGTTCATGGAAGAGTTAGAATCAAAAATTCAAATTTTATATGACAAATTCAAAATCATCACTCGAGAGCAGCAGGACGAAAATAACTGAGCCATCGAATGTCACATATGCAGACAATCGTTCGACGAGAATGCACAGGAAAATAAGAAGGTCAGAGACCAGATCATTACATGGGTCTGTATCGTGGTCCGACCCACAGCAAGTGTAATTTAAAATATCGAGACGCTGCTTTCTATCTGGTGATATTTCACAATCTCTCGAGTTACGACAGTCATCTGTTCATGAAAAATCTTGGCACCTCCCATGAAGAATTAAATTTCATCGCGAACAGCGAAGAAATATACATTTCCTTCAAGAAATGGAAAGTCGTGGAGAAGAAAAGAGTAATCGACGGAGAGATGTTGGAATAAAAAATTAAATCCATTCATAGAGGCATGCGTTTCATCGGCAGTTTTAAATTCATGTTGACCGCTCTGGAAAAATTAGTCCATAACATGAGAAAGAATAAATTTAAAATCACGAGCGAACACTTTGGAGAATGAGTAGACATCATGTTGAGGAAAGCAGTCTATCCTTATGATTACATGAACAATCTGAAGAGATTTGACAACACCGCACTACCTTCGAAAGAAGATTTTTATTCGAAATTATATGAATCCGACATTTCCGATGAGAATTACGAACAAGCCGAAAACGTGTGGAAATCATTTGATATGAAAACCTTGAGAGATTATCACGATCTCTATCTGAAGACCAACGTTCTGCTCCTGGCAGACGTGTTCGAAAATTTTCGAGACGGCTGTCAGCGAAATTATGATCTGGATCTGGCTTGGTATTTCACCGCACCCAGACTGGTGTGGAATGCTCTGTTGAAGACTATCGAAGTCCAATTGGAATTATTATCCGATGTGGACATGTTGCTCATGTTCAAAAAAGCCACAAGAGGTGGCATTCGATGCTCTCCCACAGATATTCTGAAGCCAACAATCCCTACATGAAAGAAGGTTTCGATTTGGAACAACAGAATAAATACATACAGTATTGGGACGCTAATAATCTGTACGTTTGGGCCATGAGTCATTCTTTACCGATTGGAAATTTCAAATGGGTGACGGAACCGGAAGAGATGCAAAAATGGAGAGACTATCCCTGCATTTTAGAAGTCAATTTGAACTATCCAGAAGAGTTACACTATCTGCACAATGATTATCTGCTGGCTCCCGAGCGAATGGAACCGATCGATGGAGATGACGAAAAACTCATTCCCAATTAATTTAACAAACGTAAGTACATCGTCTACAGCGAAAATTTGAAACAATACGTTGATCACAGGATGAAACTAGTCGACATACATAGTGTCATTCGATTCGACGAAGAGCCTTGGATCAAAAAATACATCGATCTTAACACGAGTCTCAGAATTCGAGCCGAGAACGATTTCGAAAAAGATTTCTTCAAACTCATGAACAACTGCGTGTATGGTAAATCGATGGAAAACATCAGGAAGAGAACCGACATTCGACTCGTCATGTCCAAGAAAATAGCTAAAAAATTAGTGGCAAAACCCAATTGCAGACACTGAACCATATTCGATGAAAATCTAGTGGCCGTTCACATGCAAAAGATGCACCTGAAGTTTGACAAACCCTATTATCTCGGACCGATCATCTTAGATATCAGCAAGCGATTGATGTACAAGTTTCACTACGATTACGTCAAACTGAAATTCGGCGAGAAAGCCAAACTACTGTTCACTGACACAGACAGTTTGGTTTATGCGATAGAGATGAAATATATCTCTGGACGTGGTCGCGTGGTTCGACATGAGCAATTATCCCAATGATCACCCGTTCAACATTCAACCGAACGACAACAAGAAGGTGTTGGGTAAATTTAAGGACGAGAGCGGCGGTAAACAAATCGTTGAATTCGTGGGTTTGAGACCCAAACTGTACTGTGTTAAGAAGTGCAAAGGAGTTAAAGAATGCATGGTGAAGAAAAACATCTCTTTCCGAGAGTATAAAGATTGTCTGTTCAGAAGCGGAATTGAACACCAATTCTAACAAGATAACAAACGTGGCCACTACCACGAATCCCAAGGCGACCAAACACTATGTAGATCTGGAACAGAGAAAGTCTGACAGACGCGAAATGAAATCGGATCTGAATGCAGGATTCAACAAGATATTGAATCTGTCAAAGATCGACAACACTGATGCGGACTCCACCACGGTCAACAAGGGCTACGTGGATTATGTTCTCAAGAATATATAACATCGCAAGTAGATGATCTCTACCTGAACAAACAATCCAGTGGAACCATGGAGAGCGGCATTGACATGAACGATAAGAATTTATTCGGTCTATGTAGCGGTCCCGAATTCGATTCCAGCAGGCAGTACATGGTTGACAACTTGGTCTCGAGAAACATCATGGAAGGTAGATTGGACATGGGCGGACACACGCTCATGAATCTACCAGATCCCATGCTCATGTCGGACGCCTGCACCCTGATTTCAGTGGAGGAGAAAGTCAAATACACTAGGCAATTGATCACTGTGTGGGAGCGTTAGAGGAGGGAAAAGCCGAGTGGTCTTTCAGAAATGGAAGTAGCGGATCGCAACATGGTGAGGTGGGATATCCCATGCCAGTGGGAGGTGAAATCATTTGAATGGGTCTAGCTTCCATGGATTTGAATAACAGAGCGGTCATCAATCTGACGGTGAATGGAGTAGAGAGCGATAAGAGCGATAAGAGATACAGCGTCGACAGGACCGAGAATCAACACTCGAATGTTAGCACATTCGGCACGGATCTCAAAGTGAACGCCAGTGACAGGATTAATTTCAAGATGAAAACCAATAATCCCGAAGTCATCACTTCCGTGGTGAGTCTACTGATCGAACTAGATCCCCTGAACAAACAGTAAATTCATGGAAATAATTAATTAAAAAATAATGAGTGATTATTAAAAACAAAGACAAAAAACATAAAAAGTAGTGAGTAATTATTAAAAACAAAAAAAACCCCAAAAAACAAAAATAAAAAGTAATGAGATTTAGAAAGATCTTCAATCTCTCTAGATCTCATTACTTTTTATTTTTTTTTGTTTTTTGTTTTTAATAATTACACATTACTTTATATTTTTTTTTCTTTTTTTTTCTTCACACACACGTCTCTCATCGAATGATCGACATCTTATTTCCATCCAATTCGAATTGTAATTCTCTGACAAGACCAGGGCAAAGGATTCAGTTTTTCTTGGCACGTTCCTATCGATTTGCAGCTTGATCTGAATGTATAAGACGCTACTCTTGAGTCGTTCAATCTATTTACTGACGTCGAATACGAACATGGGATACATCGACTTGTATTCGCCGGGAGATATATTAGGGTTGCTCATCAATTCGTCCAGACTGTGTTACTTCTTTCTAAAATCTGCGGCATCGCCGTACAGTCTGCCGAAATCGTTCGTGTCGAATGTTGCATTGTGATCGATTGCTGGATATCTCGTGGCGTTCAGAACCACTTGCATGTTTCTCAAATTGCAGTGATCAAACAGCGACACATTCTTTTCTTGAGACCCGTCACTATCGGTCTGAAACGCGACCACGATGAAATGCGGTCACTCGGATGCAGATTTCATGGTCAGTCTCCAATCGAAGTGATTCGTGGAGAGTGGAATGCTAGCCGTGTCACACTGTCTCATTCTAAATCCCACGGGTAATTTACTCTTGGATTCTATGATCTTGTAGAGATGCGTTTTTTCCACAATCGAAGGCTGCACGTGTGGAACAAACCACAATATCTTGTGTAGAGTTAACTTAGCCGCATCGGTCATGTGGAGTCTCACTATCGGGGAGTCTCACTATCGCGTCGTTGTTTCCCTTTCGAATCAACATCAGATTGTGTTTGAATCCGTACATGATCTTGTATTCGTCCGCGAATCTAAAGATGTGTTTCAAAGGTATCCTGAATGAAAACTTTCCTTTGGATCTGGATGTCTTGATGACGTACTCAAATCTCATGGCGGTGCCGGCGTTGGCGGTGGCGGTGCTGGCATTGGCGGAGCCGACATCTGCAACGGTGTCTTTCACCCACAACTGATTAAGTCCCTTGGATTTCGAAAAATAATCCGAATACGTCAAGAGTCCGAACATCATGGTAGCCTAACCGGGATGAACCACAGATTCTATCTCTTATCCAGATAGCAAGTATTTTATATTACTGAATAGATGCATGATGCCATTATTGGCTAGAGTAATTGTGTCGTCGTTGGCGTATTCGGTCCCATCTACCTTGGTGAGACGTCCCTGCACCACTATGTAACTCTAGCTAGGATGAACGAATAGATCTTGGGTTTTGACATTGATTCTTATCTCTCCCACATAGTTCAAACTTATTACGGTTATCGATTCATATTCGTGAACCTCGTATTCTTGAATTCTTTCATCTTTCACTATGCTTTGTGCGATATCTAGTATATTTGCCATTTTTTGAAAGGTTGTTTTTTTTTTTTTTTGTTTATTAATTAGCTTGCTTTTTTTTCTAAAAAAATAGTTTTAACTATTTTTTTATTATTATATTTTTCTCTCCTTTATATATATATATATGTGTAAACAAGAAAATGTTAAAGAGACTAAATAAAAAAAAACAATTTTCTTTATTAAAACTTCATCTTCTGCAATTGTTGTTCATAAAACTTTCTGACAATCTCTTCGCCATCCAGAGCTTCGATTTTGTAAGTCACCGGATTGGTGTGAAATATTCAGATTATCACAAAGATTTCCGTGGTCCATCGAGGTATGTAACCCTTTTTGAAGTGCTTCTTATAAGCGTAGATTCTCACTCGATCGCTGACCACAAATTTCGGCAGTCTAGACTTCTTCCTGATCTTAGATCTCTCGGGATATAGATTTGCGTAGACCCGTTTTTTTGTTTCGAGGATCACTAGCTTCTGCGGGGGTCACCTTGATCGATCTGTGTTGCTCGTTGTTGTAATCTTCGACCAGACCGTTCAGAGTGTATATGTATTTCTTGATCAAATTCGCTGTGAAGTACCTGTGCATCTTTTCCTTCATCGTTCGATTTCAACTTTCCACGATGCTGGCTTTCTCTTCATTTTCAATCGAGTAGAGGATTACCGATTGATGAACGTCCTTGTTGTAAAATTCCTTTCCCTTGTCCATCCACAATTTATTCGGTTTTCGAGAAGACGAGCTGAACACACTCTTCAGTGCCTCAGCGAGGCAAGGTCCCGATTTATTCTTCAAAGCTCTGATACAACTGTATTTGGAAGACACGTCGATGTCTATCAATAGATATTTGACACCCTCACTCCACCTTGGAAACAATCCCATGTCAACCAAGTCGGCGGACCAAATGTTGTCCAGACCCTTCACAAATACCCTTCTCTTTCAAAATTTATGCACAGTGGGTTTGTGTAACTCCTCGGCTAATTGGCTCATCACTAATCGCTTCTTCTTCTTTTCCGACATGCTTTTTTTTTTGAATGCCCCATCTGTATCGATGTTTCGCACTGATCACTTTGCCGCCCAGTGAAGTTCTAACTTCTCTTTCCTGGTCGGATTCGATATGCCTCTCAATTTCACCAACATGTTTTTATCGCAGACGTCATTGCGAGTCTTGGTGTCAGGATATTTGGTGTAGCACAGATCGTGTTTATATGCATCCACGTCCAACCTCTATTCACAGGTTTGCTCCAAGATGTAGGAGTCAGATCGGCATTGAGTTTAGTTCAATTTCATTCCGATCCCGTGAAACTGTGACCCAGCAGATGCATTTCGAAAGGTAGATTATTGATCATTTTATTTGCGACGCCTTTGCCTCTGCTTGTTTTTTTTTTTTTGACGAATTGAGTCTTGATCGAACCACACACATTACAAATTGCGCAAAGCATCTGTCTGTCATTTTTAGTTCATACTTCTCGAGAATTACCCATCTTGGTAACTCTCTTACACTTTACACAATACATTTTTTTTCTGAGGGTTATTTAAATTAATTTCGTATTTATTTTTTTTTTATATATAAATTTAATATATTTTTTTAAAATTCTGTTCTATATATCAGAAGTTTATAAACAAATCCTTGTGCTGGTAGTTATAAGAAAAAAATATTAAAGTTCAAAACAAATACAACGACATCACTGACTATATAGTCAGTGATGTCGTTGTATTTGTTTTGAACTTTAATATTTTTTTCTTATAATATATATATATATATATATATATATATATATATATATATATATATATACATATATTATTTTCAATCGCTGCTCTTGAGTTCTATCAACTTACCGAATTCCTCCCTGGCCACTTTCCTCCCCCTTTCCATGAGAGAATCCTTCATCTCTTCCTTGATGATCTGACGTGTCTTGATTCTCACGGCTTCTTTCATGGCTTCGTATTTTGTTTTCACACCCAATATTGTGAAGTATTCTCCGTCCGATATCCTACCATCTTTCAACGCAATCGAGATCATTTTGGATATCGTGTCGATCTTGGAGTCGGTCAAGATGCGAATCTTTTCGTGTTTCCTAGCCTTCAGATATAATTTCCTACTCAAAAAGTTCCAAGCAATCCGGCGGCGATTGCCACTCCTTCTAAAGTCCGGCCACAGTCGACAACAATCCGATACTGGCCGCATGTAAACCCATGGAAATCATGATGAGTGTCGTGTCGACCACGTTGACAAATTTCATGAGGCGCAAATACTTCTTCTTGAGAGAACAAGAGTCTCTCTCTCGAGTCAGATACAATTGGATTCTACTGATTTGATCAATGTGATACCTCTCTCCTCTTTCTGTTTCTTCTAGTGACGGCACTGTTGGCAAAACGCCATTCAGCTTCTCATCCTCGTCGTCATCTAACGATTTATACAATTTATTTCTGGTTCTCATTTTTGTGTTTTTTCTTTCTTTCTAATATTCGATAAAAATTTATGCATGTATTTATTTTATTTTCTATTCTCCCTTATTTATATCAACAAGAAAACTTAGACGCATGCTTCCTTCAACAATAATTTCGAGATGCAACCTCTATCTTCCAAAGTCAGACTTCTACGCGCCAATTTCTTTTCTTCTGAATCGGTGGGCTTGCCTCGCCCGCTACAGAAGATTAATCTCCTCCAAAACTTGATCACTTTGTCGATTTGAACGCATTTGAAGGCAGTTCGAAATACTTGACGACCATATCTTCCCTTTCCATCGTCAGACACGAATGATCCTCGTGATCGAAGTCTGATGATCCTAACACCCAATGCAACATTCTAACAAGAGGCGACCTAGTTGTTCGTTTACACAGAATGTGTAGGCTCTCATCAGCATTTTAAAAAGAAACCTTGCCCTCATAATCTGAGAATCGTTCATGATTTACATATTTTATTATCTATTTGATTCTATATTTATATTTTTAAATAACTATTTATTTATATTTTACTTTTCTTCTATATATATATCAATCACTTTTTATTTCCTCTTGTGAATGTCGTGAATCTATTACGATTCACCTCACAAAACTCACGAGGATTTGATGTTTTCATCAGTTCACTCCAATGATTTCCTCGGTGATCGATCGCACCACCGCAAAGGCAAACGTGGAGAGACGATTTCCCTCAGTTCTAATTTTCAACGTTTTAATTTTTATGTTTGCCGTCCTAGTTGGTCATCGTGGTCTACATGGTTCGATCAACCGTTGGCAAACGTCGAGAAAAGGTTTTAAGATCAATTTTTCCTGTCCTAGAATTCTCAATCGTTTTTACCGATCCGATTGCACCCTCGGCCGTCTGGAATGCGATCGTGAATGTCAGTGTCTCAGAACTCTCAAAACGCATTTTTATGCTGTCCTAGAACTCTCCAAGCGTTTTTTGCCGGCGTTTGCCAATGGTAGATCGAAGGTCTAATCCACGATGTGAACATTGATAAGATTTTTTAGGTTGATGTTTCTTCGAATTTCGTACATTTTTCCTTTCAAGCGAATATGTCAAATTCGGACTTGTTCACCAACGACTGTTTGAACAGTCTAGGACACGATAACTACTTGTGGGAATTCTGGGACAACATGTACAAACAACGTTTTATACACTCTGTACACGTTTTAACACTGAATCCCTATGGGGATATATGTACATGTACGTGTTTCTGTACAGTTTTTTGAAAACGTGTCTTTGAACTCTCCGTTTACACCTACTGATATCCACAGCACGAGTCTGCTACTTATGAAATGCTGCTGCTTCATCAGCTTTATATCGGTCACAGTCGGTCGGATGTTTTAGCAGCCCTGATGTTGAGAAGCTATCTGCTACCCTCAACGCGTCACTTCATTAATGCACTTGTGGGCATGCTTTGCAGGGAATCTCTCATTCTGATATGCTCAGCAGAAATTTAGCTATGCCACAACATCGTTCCACCTCATTCAGGTCTCCACCTAAGGAACACGCTGATACCAACCTGCATTCTTTCTACAAAATTTTGCCAAGGCTTTCAATTCGCTAGCAGAATCATTGATCTCTCATAAGAGACCCACTGACCATTATTCCGACCCGGCGCCTAAATGAAGTCGTGACTCTATTTCCGACGCTCAGATTGTGGTCACTCCTTCATTAGCTAACAATCCCGATTACGTCACATCTGATGATAGTGATAATGATGATGATGGAGACGATGATTTTGACAAGTCTGCTTCATATCAAACTTCAGATTTAGGGGAATCACTGGATTTTTTTTGCAATACTTTCCAGAGGCTTACCCGATGTACACCTCACCCCACCCCTCTACAGATGACAGAAGGTCTGGTAGACCTGCTTTCCAGCCTTCCTCTCTCAGGAAACCAGTTCCGTCCCAGTTGGTTGACGGCATCTTTGTGACTATTAATTCTCAGCTTCCATCTAATGCTTCGAAGTCTTCATTCTTAAACAAATCTGTTGGTGCCGGATGATGATGTCGCTTCTTTGGAGTTTGTCATGCCCAAATACATCAGTATTCCGTCAAGTGTTTTCGAGTGACTTTTGGGTCTTTCAAGAGGAATTATTCAAATACTTTCATATGCAGATAATTTTTCTGTGGCTTTAGCCGCCCGAGTTTCTATTGATGAGCAAATGGACGATATCGCTTCAACTTTTCGATCCATTCCCAATTTGTTATGAACGCCTTTAACGCTTCTGTCATTATCATCGGCAATCTTGAGCTTTTAAGAAGGGATGCAATGCTTCAATCCAATCCTTCACATCCATATGTTCTGATTAATCAATTACGCTCCACTTCCATCTCTCACAAGCTCCTTTTGATGGCGCCATTGCAAATGTTCAGGAAGAGGTTCTGAAATTCTCAAAGCAGCAACTGCTTTCACGTCAGCTTTCAGCTGATAATAGGGGCTTGTCAAAAAGAGGACGAGGTTACAATCGCCTGTCAATCTTCGTACAGGTCCTCGGCTCATTCACAACCTGATCCTTTCCGGGCTTCCGGTAAATCTAGAAGATCTAGAGGTAGGAGTAAACACGTTGGAGGTCTTTTCTTTTCAAACAGGCCTCGCGACTCTCGCACGTGATGGTCCACACCTCGAATTGCTTCCAGTTGGGAGTCAAATTGCTCTTTTTCTTCCGCAATGGCTCAATATTTCTGCGGATTCTTGGTTTCACCAAGTTATTCAGTTTGGTCTATGAATTTCATTTCTAAACAGACCCCCTCTTACTTGCAATCCGTTCCCCACCACTGTTCCTATGGATCCTCAAAGAGCTCTCCTTTTAGACATCAAGATTCACAAGCTCTTAGATCGAGGCCGTTCTCAACCTTCAGTCGCTGGGGTTCTATGGCCGTCTCTTTATGGTACCAAAAAAGAACAAACAGGCAACTAAAGACCTGTTGTCGTTCTCAGCTTTCTGAATCTCTTCATCAAAGCTCCGAAATTCAGTACGGGGAGATTCTGATCATGTACTATTCACGAGAACTTTTTCGCTGCGAGCAAAGACTTCAAGGATGCATATTTCAATGTACCTATTCAACCTCAGTCTTGCAAATTTCTCAGATTTTCGTTCCGAGGCATTGAATATATCAATTCAAAACCATGCCTTTCGAACTCAATTTGTCTCCATGGGTATTCAACTGTCTTACAAATCAGGAAATGGCCTTTCATCGGGCTTATTCTTCAGACACGTCGTCAGCTTATCTAGACGACATTCTCCAGAGAGATGAGGACAAGTGCCTCTAGAAGAGGGATGATCAGTGTTTTCGCAAGCTCCAACAGTCTCTGGGATTACATCCCAACTGGCAGAAGTCAGATCTAGTTCCATCTAACTCTTTTACACATCTGGGGATGGAATGTCTTACTCGCCTCAACATGGTTCGAGTCCCTTTCATCAAAGCTCAAATAATCTGTGCGTTCGTACGATATTTTCACAAAATGAAGTTACAGTCAGGGAGTTCTTGCGTCTCATCAGGCTTTGCAACTCAGTTACTGATCTCACTCAACTGCGCAGACTTCATCTTCGGCCTTTTCACTTTTATTTCCTTCATAATTGGAGGCCGAATTTCGACTTATTAGACATGTTGATTCCTTTGGACAATCAAATTCGAAATCTATCTATACAATAGCAAGATCTGACTTAGCTCACTCAAAGCATTCCTTCAGATCCCCTTCTCCAGATGGAATTATCAGAGCCGACGCCAGCGATCTGGGTTGGGGCGGCGCTGAATCCTCTCGCTCTACAGATCAGTGGGCTATGGTCAGAGGGTCATCTCTGTTTCACATAAATCAGACAAAATTATTAGCCATTCTGTTAGTGTTCCAGCACTGGAGTCATATCCTTTTCAACCGTGCTCTGCTAATTCTGCCCGACAACTCGACCGTAGTTGCTTATATACGGAAACATGGGGGAACTCATATCCGAAATATCTTTTGACCAAGGACTTTCTCCTATCTGCTCAGTGACTGAATTGTCGCATTATTGTCAGGCACATTCCGAGTCGTCTGAACGTCTTGGTGGATGCGCTATTTGGCAAGGGTGGGACTCTTCCGTCGGAGTGGTCTCTGAATCACCGGGTGTTCAGAACCATTTGCGACAAGTGGGGCACATCCCCACATAGATCTATTCGCGACAAGATGGAACAAACAATTACACAATTTCGTGTCTCCTTGTCCGTATCCTCAGGCCTTTGCAGTCGACGCCCTCTCGCTCGACTGGAACGGGAAAGATGGTTATGCCTTTCCTCCTTCAAAAATCCTTCAATCAGTTCTGAACAAAATTCGGAACTCTCATTGCCGCATCATTTTCGTGGTCTCTCTCACTCATCAGAAGGTTTGGGTCAATCAGATTCGTCCCCTCCTTCTCGATCGTCCGGTCAGACTACCTCTTCGCGACGATCTTCTCTCTCAGGGCCAGCCTAGTCGGTTCCCTTGCACAGTGAGACAGCAATCCCTTCACGCTTGTCTTTTATCTGGTCCTGCCTCCGAAAAAGAGGTTTTTTGAGAAGAGCAATTGAGTGCATTTCTGCTCCACGCAGATTTTCCACGCACTTAGTATACAATGCTAAACGGCAAGTCTTTACTCGTTGGTGTCTCAGCAATAATATTGATTTCAAAAGTCCTTCTATAGCACAACTAGCGGACGTCTTTGTTTACCTTTTCGATACTAAAGGTCTTCAACCTATTACTATCAAGGGCTATCATTCCATGCTGTCGGAAACTTTCTTGTTTGCCGGGAACCTTTCTATTGACACTTTTAGGGAATCTCATGAAACATTAATTTCACTTCTAAAAAGATTCTCATAATTAAATCCAAGTGGAATCTCTCTTGGGTGCTTCACTGTCTTACCAGGGCTCTCTTTGAGCCCCTGTCTCATGTTGAGAGGTTCCTGACATTTAAGACGGTCTTTCTGAACAGTACAGAACAGCATTTTTTTTCGAAGACCTCAGTTATATACAAGTATATACAATTATATACAAGTATAATGAATACAATAGGATACAGACAATTATTAGCATCTTCGGGAGGCAATATGGCCTATTTGGCCGTTTCCAGTCGCTTCTCACAAAAAAATTAAAAATAACAAAACAAAACAAAAAGAGGAGTAAAATTGGTTAGATCTTAATAAATTCATATAGTTGTTTTTATGATAGGATATATATAAGACACCAATGATATGCTATTACTTCAAGCGATGACAGTACAGCTGATGGCATTTGCTTCAGCTGGGAGAGTTAGTGAACTTCATGCTTTGTCTGTGGACCCTCATTTTTATCGCAGTCTGGGTAATACTGTAATTTTCACCACAAATGCTTCTTTTTTGGCTAAGAATCAGGTTCCAGATACTTCTATTCTTATCTGGTCTTTTTCACCTTTTGATTAGTCAAGCAATAGACCTTTGCTGTGTCCAGTTCGAGCTATCAGGACTTATGTTGATAGACTCATAGAATAAGGAAAGGACGAAAAAAAAATTTCTTTCCCAATTGTTAGGTACAAAGGATATTTCTCCACACTCCATGTCTAGATGGATTCAAATGGCTATTCGTTTATCCAACGAACAATTGACTACACCAGATAGGATTTCAAATAGTATTACTGCTCATGAAGTTAGATCTCCTGCGACCCCATGGGCTTATGCCAACTCGGTGTCTATTAGTGACCTCATGTTAGCGGCTTACTGGACAAGCTGAACTACTTTTGCTTCATTTTACCTGCGGACCTACAATATGCAATCTGGAAACCTGTTTTCCCTGGGTCCCATGGTAGCAGCACAGTTCAATCTTAACACACGTCACAAATAGCTACCAACTGATTTTTTCTTGCGTTATTCATGCTAGTGTATGTCCTAGTAGGTGTACAGCATGAGATACGGTTAGGACTAGGTATTAGTCACGACCGCGGCAGGTTGGTTTTGGTCTGTAAAGTGACAACTTTCACCAAGGGATGGATATATTACATTCATTTGCGTGGGAAATTCTAACCCGGGACATATGGCATGTTTTTTGAACTAAGATATTTATATTCGATTACTTGTTTGTATCACAGCTTGAATTCGAATGATTGAATTCTGAATGCTTCAGCTATTCTCTGTTAGTTCCATTCTGTTTGCTTTCTATGGGTTAGTTTCCAGCCAGTTTGCCTTATTGAATGGTTTGAGTAACAGCTACTATGAAGCCCGCCATGCTTTGGAGGCAATACCTCATAGTTACAGCACGAATAACACATGCCCATGAATTGTAATTCACGTGTACCATTGTATTCAGGTTTGGTATTATGTGTTTTATATATATATATATATATATATATATATATATATATTATTCACCATTTCCTGTTATACTCTTCCCTCAGGACATGTTGAATATTCACTGTTGGCATAGGGATATTTTATTCCCAAAGTATACTTCTATGGCTATATTTTCACCATTAATCAGTCTCAATATTCATTACACTCCCCCCATACTTGTTGTTCATTCAGCAGTTTGTATCATTTTGGTAAGTGGAGTAAAAATAAAATTTTTATACCAAAATTAAAATTTTATAATACTTACCAAAGTGATACAAAATGATACTCTCCCGGCATTTTTCTTAAAAGTATAATGACTTGCCTCCCCACACACTAACATACATGCATTTTGGGCGATTCATTTCAAACTCGGAAATTGATTCTTTGTGCATGCTTTGGCGGGAATATGGACAAAAGGTGGCTGTTCTAGTAGGTTCATATTCACCAGGACTAGTGTACCTACACAAATCGGCCCCTGGTGAGTCCGGTTTGGTTTTCTTTGTCTTTTTGACAGTTTTACAGTCTCCTTAGGGGGTTTTCTTAGGGACTTCTACTTCTGCACTCTTTTTCACCTGAGCGGAAAGAGGGAGATAAGGCAATTTGTATTACTTTGGTAAGTGTTATAAAAAATAATATTGGTATAAAAATTTAATTTTCTACCACCCTTGCACTATTACTACTGACTTGTAGCAGAACTTCAGGTTTGCTATCTCAGATCACGATCTCTACACTCGGCTAAGTTTTAGAATGGCCATAAGGCCATCTATTCTCCACTACGGTCTAAAAACCCAGCTTTACCATAACCCCCACTCCCACAATGCCACTTAGCCTACATGTAATTACACACTGTGCATAGCAGCTGTGGGCCAGCACAACGCCTTAGGTGGATAGTGGTACTAAGGGCTAACAGTAGATGTATGGGACACAGATAGTTCCTCCAATACAACTGTACCAGAGACCCAAGCCTAAGACTGCATGACTTACTACCCATACCAAATTTAGGACAATACAGTGCCTTAAATCTGTCAACAGTGCTGAGGACTAACAGTGAACCAACGGGAGTACCGACAGTACATCCTATACTACCATTCTAAACAACCAAAGACTACCTCGTGATACAACACTAGACAACCATGTATTACACCCACCCCATCCCACAATGCTGCTTGAACCAGCATAAAAAACTACCTATATCAGTCATACGATAATGTGAAACATAAGGTCAATGAGTAGTACTGTGGTAATTTTGGGGGGTATAATCTTAATATACTAATAATTATCTATACCACCATTTACCAAATAGTCACAAGCTCATCAAGTGGGTTATTTCCTCCAATGGACGGGTACTTTTAACTCACTTAATGATACAATCAGCAACCAGATAACAACGACGAATGGGTTTCCTCTTCTGGTCCAGTATATATACCACTCTCTTGGTGGCGTCGCCAGTTCTCTTTACTCTTCTGATCAGTTTACCATTCCAATTGCTGATTCCATATTGGAGGAGTAATCATAGGGGCAAATTATGCTACAGTACCAAAGGCCTACGGGGGACCTACAGGGGAATATATCTCCCATACTATACTACCATATCAGTGCAGTATGAGAAGTCCCGACACACCCTGACCTGAATTATGTCATATCAGATTGTACTGTGGACAACAACAGCGGTCAATATTTCTATGACGTCACATGCACACAATAACATCACAACGTCAATAGCAATGGTAACCGTTTTGTGGGGAAAACTTTCAAGAAAACCCAACTTACCCATCAATATTTCACCACATACGCATACTATATACCTATAGCCTTCAATGTACATATATCACTACACATAGCATACTATATATGCTGTGGTTATACCACTTGTCGGATCTAGCCGGATGGAGCCGAAAGTTTGCGTCGAAGAAAGTTGCACCAGCATAAGTCTGGATCCTATGGGAATTTAACACTAGCTGCACCTGCAAAAGTCTGGCTAATGAGGAACAAAACCTCCTGCTACACTATGCATGTCAATTCAATGGCATCAATTTGGAGAGTTAATATTCATTATTTGAGGGTAGACCACCAATTAATATTTTTAACAAACAGCCTTGATTGGTCTACCATACACATTCACTAAGCAAATGCACAGTTTATGATGATAGGTCATATAACAATCTTGGGCTGAAAAAGTGGGCTTTTGGGTTAAAGGTTAAAATGCAACAAAATGAGCTTGACAGGTTTAGCTTTCAAAGACTGGGTTTATAAGAATTAACTGGATGCAGAAATGAAAGTTATGGAATGTTTATTTTCAAATTATATATATATATCTGAGGTCCATGTACCCATGTAAAAAAAGTATAACAATATTTTTAAATGAAATTAAATAGAATTAAATGGAATGTAATGTGTGGGATTGATGCAGGTTGATGTTTTTTCCAAGAAATATTTTAGTCCAAGCATGGCAAAATACAGTTGCATTGACACTACTAATGTTTTCCCAGATGAGAAATATCACTTGAGGTGATTAATACCTCAGTTCTGGTTTTTCAGATTGTACCTCTGAAAGTTGAGCTTCGAAAATTTGAAAATCTTCAGTGGGAAGTCTGGAAATGGAGCAGTGGTCGTTCAAGTGTGCTGTGGTAAAAATGCTTACTGATAAAATAGGACCTCGTTACCAATGCCTAGGATGGATGGAAGTCCTCTAAAGTGGGCCGCATAAGTTTGTTTATTAGGGTTTGTCAAGTGTTGCCAAACCTTAATAAACAGACTTATGCTGCCCACTTTTAGACGACATCCATCCTAGGCATTGATAATCAGGTCCTAATACTATTATACCAGACATTCAATCCCAACACTGCATGACTTAGCATTACATTCTACTCATACCAACTTTAGGACTATATAATGCCTTAAATGCGTCAACACTGCTGAGGACTAACATTGAACCACCAGAGGTACAGACTGTACATTCTTTTGTGTTGTTCTTAACAACCAAGGACTACCCTGGCTGTTGAGAGTGTTGACAAACCCTAATACACAAACTTATGCTGCCCACTTTAGAGGACTTTCATCCATTGGCAACCAGGTCCTATTTTATCAGTAAAGCTGAGCATTTTTTACCACAGCAAACAAGCACTGCTCCACTTCCCAGAGTTCCAGTAGAAGATTATTCAAAAAAGCATTATGGACATGAATTATCATTAAGATGCTGCAAAATAACTGTTAAAAGACCAAAAGTCAACATAGTTCACATCAAAAACAAATTACCTCATTTAAAAATCTGTGTCATAAAATTGTTATCAAACATTAGTACAATAAATGCTAATATAGAATACAGTAAAAACCTGTAAAATTTAGTACAAAGTTTCAACAACAAATACTCAGGTAACAAGAATTTTGTAATATTCAGTAGGTTTTTATGACATACATTCAGAATTTAATGTATTGAGTGGACAATTATTTTTGGTCGTCAAAATTTATTCACAAACCTTTGCCTTGCTTCGATTTATGGGAGAGTGTCTATGGGCACTCTCCCATAAATCATAACAAAGGAAATCCATGTAGCCTAATGCACAGACTTTTCAGTCCTCAAGACGCTAAGAATGAAAACCTGAATATGGACTTTCAACATCCTGCCAGTTAGGAGTTCAGATAATTATACAGCAGAACCTGTCTTGAGAGACCACCCCTTTTGCCAAGCAAAGATGCCCTCTCAAGACAGATGGTCTCTCATTAGAGGTTTGAGGTTTTTGCTAGTCAGTGAATGACCAACCAGAGAATATTTGTTACAGAAATGGAGGAGAATTGATTTTTCATCTTTTTTTTTTATTATTGTTTTATTTTAATTCAGTTTTAATACAAAGTACAGAGGCATTGTTTGAGAAATTACAGTTAGAAGTACATAAACTGAAAAACTGTTTGAGGTTATGATGTGAAGGGGCTGCTGGTCCATCCAAAATAGTAATTTCTTACCTTATGCATTAAAGTGTTCTCTTTCTAGCATTATATTCTAATGAGTTATTTTCATAATAATTTAGAGTTATACCTTGATAAGGCTGTTTTTGTGTCTGTCAAGTTTTGCTTTAATAGAAAGTAATTTCAGTCACACTTTAAGTAAAAATAAGCTTACCAGGGTGTTTTAGTTTGCTTAATTCTCTTTGATTTTGAAACATTTGAGCAATAATGGTCATAAAATTTCTCAGGCCTGAAGAGTTATACAAATGAATAACAATTTAATTGAAAACCAAATAATATAGTTTGCAGACAATCTACAGTGAAACGGTCATGATTAGCCATTGTGCATAAATATGTGACCTTAAACACCAATAAATAAATAAATAAATAAATATCTACAGTGAAAGATATTTGCCATAAATTTGTATGATTTCAGATATTACAGTTTCAGGGAACAATTGTCCTCACATTTTTACTGTTGGGCAGATGACCTGGTTACATTTTTGAACTATTGATTTCTGTACACAATGCATTGATCTTAACTGATTTTAATACTCTGAAATTGCAAAAAATGATTTTCCTGCCTCTCAAAACTGGTGAAAAAATGAGTTTTTGCCACAGTTTTGTGGCCTCTCAAGACAGGTGGCCTCTCATAACAGGTGGTCTCTCATGACAGGTCCATTATAGAGTGAAACTGATCGGTGCATTGCAAAAGTGGACTCTCAAGACAGGTGGTCTCTCATGACAGTGGTCTCTCAAGACAGATTTTACTGTTTCTTAACCCTCCACCAAATAAAACAACTATATCTGATCAACGCCATTGCAAAAAAACATTCAAATGTCAAAATTTTGTTAATTCTTGCCTTCAAAACATCTCATGATTACACCCTATCAGAACGTGCTCACCAAGCTCATTCTAATGAAGTGTCCAAAGATATGTTTCAGAGCCAAAAATGAATTTTTTTCTGTTATTCGAGAATTTATTTTTGCAATACAATCTAATGAACTGAATACTATTTATTTATTTATTTATTGGTGTTTAAGGTCGCATATTTCTGCACAACAGATAATCACGACCACAGCATGGAGATAAAGTCAACTTTAGCCATATCTAAGCTGTCAACTTTAGAGGACTTCCACCCTGGCACTGGTTACCTGGTCCTATTTTATGTGTAAAGCAGAATTTGATTACAATAGTAAACAAGTACTGCCCCACTTCCCAGGATTCTCAGAGGAGAATATGAGACACTATTTTCATTTTTGTTTTTTGTGATGCAGTCTTGATTTCGCAGTATTTCATATAGGTAATCGCAGTCCACTGATGTAGGCATGTTACAATAAAATCCTGACTCAATCACAAAAAGGGCTGCTTATGTGACCGTAATTTTAAAATTAAATTTTTAATTGCGATTTTACCAATTTACCACTGTACCATAAATTGGTAAAATCCCAATTAAAAATTTAATTTTAAAATTAAAATTTTGGAGTTAAAAAAATTAAATTCACAAATTAATTTTAAATTAGAATCATTTTCAAACATGAATGGACACCACACTTGTGAAAAAACTCTCAAAAACATGATTTATGCCCCCCCTCCTCCAAGCAGGCCCCCCTCCACCCCACCCCTAACTGAATGAGCTAATGAGATGTCTTAAGTTATGTTTCAGAGGCAAGAACAGAGAAATAAACAAAATTTGAATAGCGATATTTTTTCTGTGAACAAAAAATAACTCATGGCCACTTTACACCAATTTATCTCAAAATCAATTCACGGCTGCATTACAACAATTTATATCGGGTAAGGAAATCAATGGGAAGGCCACTTTGCAACAATTTATCTCATTTAAATAAGAAAACTTCTTGAATGTCTTATAATTTATCTCACGAAATTAAATCTTGGCAGCTTTATAACAATTTAGCTAATAAAATCAACTAATGGCTGCTTTGGAGTGGCCACTAGTTGATATTATTAAATATGTTTATTTGTAACAGATAGAGGAGAAAATCTAATCAACAATTAGCATTTCATTGCCCTTCTTCCATTTCATTATCAAACAGGTTAACATTCCCAGAATGGTTCTTAGTTCAGTTATAGATTTCTACTCTTTCATATCCCTCACATATATGGAATGATATCCTCTGTCTGTGAAACATTTTAATTTTCATAAAAATATATTAATACACAATGGCTTTCATTAGATGCAATGCTCTCTCTCTTTTTTTCTCTCTCTCCCTCTTTATCTTTGCTGGATATGAATTCTAACAACTGATTGGTTGTGGAGCCTTAATTTGGTACCCAAGGTAATTTTGTCCAAAGATTAACATTTCAAAAAATTTGTGTTTGGCCCTGGATATTTTTGAGTTAGCACCAGCTAAGTCTGGGCCATTGGTAAGTAGAAAAATCAGGCCTCGAAATAACAAGAGTTTGATAAACCTTCCAGCAGGTTGCCTCATTTGACAATGGTTAACCTGTTGATCAGTTACCTAGATTTTTTTCATAAACCCATTGGTTAACCATTGCCTTAAAAGTATGAATACTGACAAAGCTTCTGACATACCCAACTACAGTTCCTCCCAAATTAGTTTGGTGTTTAGACACAAGGGAGTGACCCAAGGCAGGCACAGTACAAAACAGGTACATACACATGCCCCCCCCCCCCCCCCCCCCACATACACACGCACATTCACGTATGCATGCATTAACATTTGTTGTTCTTTGCTTTATATGATTTTTGTGTCTAATAAAAATTAAAGAATTTTAATTGTTTATTTAGCTGTGTGGCTTATTATTTCAGAAACCCAAACACATTTGTCTCGAACTGGGAGTGGGAATTGGGCAATTGTGTGGGGATGGGGTCAAATACCGTCGATGGACGTCTGTATTACGAATACATTGAACTTTAGGGCATGGGAGTTGCATTGGCAGTCTGATTAACATTGGAAAAGAAACAATTGTAAATCATATCTACCTTCTCCTACATTTCGGAATCCGGAGAATGTAATCCAAAGTTCCAAACTAAAACTTTATTTGTGCCACAATGTTCGAAATCATTTGGAAAAACCCATGTTCACAACCATGCTGGCTGTTTATTCAAATGGAATAAGCACGTAAATAAGAAGTCAGCATTGGTGAATAAAAGACGTTTCCATATGGTATTTGAAAATTTTTCTCATGGATTGGTAGGGTAAAAAGGGGCAGAGTGCAAATAATTAACAACAGCTCACTTGATTTTCAATATGTCTCCTTTTTATTGTATCAAAGACTTATTTTCAGCTCCGCACAGTGCGAGAATTAATACCTCACATGCAGTAAATGTATTAACAAAGCAGTTAGCGCTCTTTAGCTGTAACAGACAATTGTCTTTCTCAGAATCGAAACAAATTAAT
The DNA here is from genome assembly GCA_031216915.1 of Pictodentalium vernedei. Classification (NCBI taxonomy): domain Eukaryota; kingdom Metazoa; phylum Mollusca; class Scaphopoda; order Dentaliida; family Dentaliidae; genus Pictodentalium; species Pictodentalium vernedei. Next base: position 372,137,975 of record CM062296.1, read on the forward strand.
TGTTTCGAGAGCCAGAGGGCGCAGCGAGTTGGGACTGCAGATCTTCAGTACCGCCAATACTATAGATTTATACCCCCACAAGTACAGTAATGATTGAAACACGCTGTATGATAACCACATGAGCATTTTGTTCTCGGTTTGTTCACTGCAGTGCTTCTTTTAAATCAGTGGGAGGAAAAACGTTGAAAACTTTTCTCATCCCATAACAACTAACTTCGTCAGCCATCAGCGCGATTTTTGGTTTACCTGATCAAGCGTTCGCCTGAAAACAAATCTGCGTAACCGATAGGCGAATGGTACGAAAGTTTGCCTCTTATTTCAAGGCCTGAAAATATACAAATTACTATAAATTTATAATATTATTACACAATACCCAATGGCCCAGACTTAGCTGAATAGTAAATAGGTTGGAGGGCCTAGGACATAAAGGAAAATCCAATTACTCAATCACTTCTAAAACGATATCTCCTACAGGAGAATAGGAGAGAACGGAATTACATATGTCTTTCATATTTAACCAAAATAAGAAAGACATAACACCAACAATGTAATTGAGCATTACACAATATATAATTCTCCCTTTTTAATGCCAGCATAACCCATTATGCTAATTCCGTGAAGGGAAGGCAATAAATAGAGTCCAGAGAATGAGACTCTTTATACTTATTTAAAAGTGTCCGAGGATTGTATATTAATGCTCGTTTGACACGTGACATATACAAATGCTTCACACTGAGCTACACTTTAAAAATATTACATAAATGACATAATAATTGCTTAGAAAACCGCCCCCCTCCCCTCCCCTTGATCTGGGTCACATAACCGCAGAACGAAGAGGGCAACGGAACAGGGTCACTGCTGGAATGGAAAGCCTAAATAACTATAGCTGTAATCCTTTAGTGGACCACATTCTGAGCAACAGATAAAGGACCTAAAAACCTAAGGTCACCGGAGATGGACTCTATATTTCTAAGGTAAAACTTTGTAAATGTAGAAGGCTGTGTCCAGTACGCGGCTTTCATGAGATCAGTAATGGCTATACAGTTAGAATAGGCCCAAGAAGTGGACAGCACCCTAACTTCATGCGCTGAAATCTTATTAACAGAACGCTGATCTGAAGATAGATTTTCGTAGGCAATACGTATTGCCCTCTGAATACATCTAGCAATAGACTGAACAGATATATCTTTTCTGTTGGGAATTAATGATATTTATGAAGCGTTTCCTTCCTTTTCTAATAAACTCTGATTGTTGTTTATATATGCGCATAGCCCTGACTGGACACAGCAAAGGTCTACGGTTGTCTGTAGACGGCAGAGCCTTTATGATAATAGGCTCAGGCTGTACACTAGGAACCTGATTCTTAGCCAAAAATCCCACTTGTGTAGTTAAAGTGATGGTATTTCCAACACTACGGTAGTGACAGATAATGCATGGAGTTCACTAACTCTTCTAGCGGAAGCAAAGGCTAAGAGAAATGCTGTTTTATAGGTCAAGAATTTGAACTCTACAATGTTTAACGGCTCAAACAGTGGTTCTTTGAGCTTCAACAGAACCCAAGCTAAATTCCACTTCGGAATTAATCTGAGAGTTCCAGGTCTATTTATACTAGTTTAGATAAAGAAGCATTAGATCCAATATCCAAGTTATCATGATGTGCGTAAGTGTCTGATAGCATAGACCTATAGCCCTTAATAGTGACGGGCTGCAGTTTGAGAACATCAAACAAGTAGACCAGAAAATTTGCACTATCCGGTGTGGATGGATCATAAATGTCTATCGACTGATCCTTACACCAACGGAAGAAAACCCTCCACTTTGCTGCGTAATTCAGCGAAGAGGAGGTCCTCTTAACAGTTAGAAATTGCGTCCACTGCTCGTCCTGTAAAACGCTTGCCGTGAAAGAAGGACCACACAACGGAAATATGTGAAGGTTGTGACCTTGCGGGTTGTGATGCAGTGTGTGTGACTTCCCCTGATAAAGAAGGTCCTCCTGAAGAGGAAGCTTCCAGGGAATGTCCCATAACAGACACCTGAGAAGATTGATCCATGGTTTCTGTGATGACAGAGATGCTACTAACAGAATCTTGCAATGAGATTGCTTGATCTTTAACAAAATCTGTTGAATTAACGGAGTTGGGGGATACGTGTATCCTATTATTCCGCCCCATGGAATTGAGAGAGCATCTACTGTGTATGCTTGAGGATCTGGGCATGGCGACACGTAAGTCTGCAACTGATTGTTGAGGTGTGTCGCAAATAAATCTATCATAGGTTGATCCCACTGGTAGCAAATCTGTCTGAACACTTGCTTGTTGAGAGTCTGTCGGATTCAGGGTCGCACCCCAACCTGTCTGACTTGCATCAGTCACAATCGTGAAAGCCGGATCTGGCAGCTGCAGTGGAACTCCCTCAGTTAACCACTGAATATCTGCCCAAATCTGAACTTTTTGTTTTACTTGGTCCGTGAAAACAATATTGGTCTCGAGCGAATGCATCTTGACACTCCAGTTCTGAGTAAAGAATATCTGGAGAGGACGTGTGCGTAAGCGACCCATCGGAATTAGGTCCGCGGCCGCTCCGCACCACCCCATCAGTCACATAAATTCCCTCGCTGTTAATGCATCTGAGTGTAGACAAAAGTGAGCATAACAACTGACTAATTTCGTTCTGGATAATGGCAGACGAACCAGATTGTTGTGAGTCTCGAAGCTCATCCTCAAGTGAATAACGACTTGGACGGAGCTAGATTTGATTTCTCCTCATTGAAACCAAGATGTCAGAGTAATAATAGCAGACTCTGAACATCGTTCTGAAGAGTATTGTTGTTGCCGCACCTCTGAAGAATGTCGTCCAAGTAAGCCGACGTTACCGCAGACGAATGAGCCCGGAAATAACACATTACCGAGTCCATTATTTGAGTGAACGCCCAGGGAGCTAGATTCAGGCCTAAGCACATTGCTCGGAACTGATATACTGTCCCTTGAATGGGGAACCATAGGTACTTTCTGAATGCCGGATGGACCATGACATGAAAAAATGCATCTGTTAGATCTATGCTTGCCGCACAGTCGTTCACTCGTATGCTCGCCCTTACTGACCGAATGGTCTCCATATAGAGCTTTGGAGCTACAAAAAGCTTGTTTATCCAGTTCAAGTCTATTACCGGTCGGAACCAGCCGTCTAGCATCGGTACGAGGAACAGGTGACTGTAGAAACCTAGTGACTCTTGGTTCTCTACGACCACTATTGCATCCGTTTCTAAGAGAGACTTTACCTCCGAAAGGAGAGACTCTCTTTTTGTAGGATTTGGCGGAATTTGAGTCCAAAGCTGACTTCGTGTTAGTGGTGGTTTTGCTTGGAATGATAGCCTTTGGCTGTCCGAGATGACACTTCTCACTCACCGATCTTCCGTTATAGTTATCCAGTTTCTCTCGAATCTTGATAACCTTCCGCCAACTGGGACGCAATAGAGGTCCTGACCATCACCTGTAGGACCTGTGAGGCCTGCGGGAGGAGAAACCATGTCCTCCCCGTGATGATCCTCGACCCGCCGGCTAAGGGGTGTCTGACCGGTTGCCTTGGTCAGACCCATGCCCTCGACCTGAGTTGCTAAATTGATGATTCTGAGAGTAATTATAAGAGAATCTTTTATATCCTCGCGAGAAGTTTCCTCTGGATGATTTTTGTCCGAAACCTCCTGCCTTACTCTTCTCTGCTGTTGCAGGTTTGACGCCAACTTCAGAAGCAGAGTATTAGACGCTTTCTTTGTAGCTTGGTCATAGACCAAAGAAAGCTTATCATCAAATATATCGTGTCCCGATATCATAGCAACTCCAAGAGAGTTTTTCACCCTGTCATCTATGAAAGATCACGACGCAAGGGCTCCATCACATCTAACTAACTCCAAATTAGCCACTGTAAGGGCGGAGTTATACGTGGTAAACATTATGGAAAGAACTCGTAAAGAGGTACAAACATCCTCAAATTCCTTCCCATTGAGACATTGCGCCATAGCTCTCGTAAGGTGATCTGCATAAGACATAGCATCTAAATTAGCTCTATTAGAAGAAATTGCCATCTCAATTGTGTCCGACTGAACAGAGAATGATGGAGGTAAGGACATATCTAGGACCTCAGCCTGCTCATCCAAATGCATAGGAACACTCTGAACACCTTTCCCTACCGTTTTAAATGGACGTGGTCCAATAAACGGTATATGTACGGAAGATGAAGATAAAAAGCTGCCTTTTTTCTATCCACTAGAAAGATTAAATATGGCGTCGTTAAGTGGAGCAAAAGTCTGTGACACGTGTTCAGACTGCATCGGGAAGGAAAGGACATCCTCCCTTGACCGGATATAGTCAGTGTCTAGCAGCTTCTTATGAGCAGTCGCAGCACTCTGATTCTCTGGAACAAATTCTGGAAAGTATTGATGGATAAAATCCATCGATACCATATGTTGTTCCGAAAGGGAAGGGTCATTTTCCTCCATATCCCTTTCACCATCCGGTGGAATCAGATTAGATTCACGGTCCTCAGCATTTGAGCATGCAGATGACTGGACCGACCCAGCGACATCGGACAGATCGTGTTCCGAGGCTGCCATAGGTTGCTCCTGAACCTGCTGGAACGCTGCGATTAGATGCGCAATCTGCGACAGCAAGTCCGTTACTGAGGACTGAGGAGTAGTGGTCTTTTGTTGCATGGCCGCCGGCTGCTCCCGGGACTGTGTGTCCGAAATGGCTCTTTTCTGCAGACGTCCCGATGAACAATGCCTCGTTTCCTTGGTTACCTGATGATGTGACTTTCAAGCCGAAGAGAGGTCCTTTCTCGGCGATACAGGCTGGATATACGATGTCACGTAGCCAAGGTGCGGTCGTGTGTGCTTAGTAGATACGGAAGAAGCCATTATTATAGCTGACCCCGGCTGTATATTTGACGGAGCGTCCCAGACCGGAGGCATGGACGTAAGCTCTGTTTGATGCAAGTTCCGTACTACAACATCTGGCCCCAGATGTTGTTGAGAAAGAGAGAGGACCCTCTTGCTCGCGGTCCTGCCAGACCTTGCCAAGCAAACTGTCGAATTTGCTGGCTTCCTCCTTTCCGTCGTCGCAGGGTGAGCCTGTTTATATATTATAGTGCTCGCTCTACCCTTTTTCCTCTCCTCGACCACAATGGACACACCCGGTATCGGGGTGCCCACTGCTTCACCAGTTGAGCTAGCTGGCAACAGGGCTTTGAAACCACCAGCGCGTGGTTTATTGCCGTCTTATATTAAGGAGCACTTTTGCCGCTAGGTCTGACTGACTATCTAATTGCGATGACGGATGCACACTATCTGACGGTGTCACGAAAACATCACAATGTTCTTGTTCCTCTGAAATAGAAACTGAAAAGCTAGAGTGACTCTGTGGCGAGAGGACCGGCATTGTCCTCTCACCGCTAACAATGTACTGTGACACATGTCTCCAATGTTTGTCATCCCAACTGACACAAGTTGCACAGGAATTAGTGTGAGTACACTGACTACAACTGATACAATAATCATGTGAATCTGAGGAAGACTTCCTCGAGTTACAATCTGAGCAAAAAGCTTTCATTTTGAATAAACAAAAAGGTCAACATTACTCGAACTAACTCCCAATAAATGACTGAAAAAGATACATCATAATATTAATCAAAACAATGATTCGAAAAAGATTTTAAAATAAAGAAAATGTTCCAAAAAATTTTGACATGAGCCCAAGTTCCCACAGGGAACGATGAGCCCAAATGGATCCCGATGGAGCCTAAGTGTGGACAAAAATTTTTCTGTTCCAAAAATTAAAGCTACACTACCGGAATATAAAATGTATCTTATACTAGTCCTAACATGATTAATTCATAGGAAATTACATGTATAAGGAAAGCGTTGTCAATGTAAACAACGTCGCATGAAAACCGGAAACAAGACTCCAGGCACTAAAAAATATGGCCCGAAGTCAGTACCAGATTTTAAACTGTCTGATGCAAAGCAAGATCTTCATTTGAAGAAAGTTAAAAAATTTATAGTAATTTATATATTTTTTATACTTACCAATGACCCAGACTTAGCTGGTGCTAACTCTTAAATATCTAGGGCCAAACACAAATTTTGCCCCCAAATCCCCAAAATTAGCATCAAAAACCGAAAATTACATGTCCTATATGGTCCTACATACTTTTACTCCACTGCGCATGCGCAGTGTCAAGGAGGTCTCTAAATTGGCGCAATTATCATTCTTACAACCAGTGCCTGGTAAGCGTTATGTACTCAGCGGGAAGGTTTGAGTTCCCAACTCATGGGAGGGCCATCCCAGTCTGGGTCATTGGTAAGTATAAAAAATATATAAATTAGTATAAATTTATTAACATTTTTACACTGTACCAATGACCCACATTTAGCTGAATAGAAAAAAGGCTGGAGGGCCTAGGACATAAAGGAAAATCCAATAGGCTCAACTACATATAATAGAATTATCCCCTCGAGGAGAAAAGGAGAATTAGACTTTACATGTATCTTTCTTATTTGTATCAAACAAGAAAGACCCAACACCCTTTTCTCTATTAACATCCAGTATAACCTGTTACACTAATTATTTTTAAAGTAAGCCAATAAATGAAGGAAGTCCACATAATCATTAAAAGTGTCCGAGGATTGTATATTAACACCTGTTTGACACGTGACATATACAAATGCTTCACACTGAGTTACACTTTAAAAATATTACATGAATGAGTTTAAACATTAGCTTTACCGACTCAGAATTACTGTCTCCAGAGGAGGTATTCCCTATGACCTAAGGGCACACCCTCCCCCCCCCTTCCCCTTGCCCTGGGTCAAATACCCCAGAGCGAAGAGGGCAGCAGGACAGAGTCACTGCTGGAACAGAAAGCCTGCATAACTATAGTTGTAACTGTTTAGTGGACGACATTCTGAGCAACAGATAACGGACCTAAACAATGCAGATCTCCAGAAATGGACTCAATATTTCTAAGATAATTTATCATAAGCAGTACGGATAGTTAATTGAATCCACCTATCAATTGAATGGACCGAAATGTGGAGGAAGCTTCCGCGACATGTCCCACAACAGACACCTGAGTAGATATGCCCACGGTCTCTGTGGAGACAGAGATGCTACCAACAGAATTTTGCATTGAGATTGTTTTATCTTGAGCAATATCTGCTGAATCAAAGGCGCTGGAGTATACGCATATGCTATCATTCAGTCCCACGAGATCGATAGAGCATCTACTGCAAATGCCCGAGGTTAGGACACAAACGTCTGCAACTGATTGTTGAGATGCATCGCAAATAAGTCTATCACTGGCCGCTATCATTAGTAGCGAAGCTGATTGAATACTCGTTTGTTAAGAGTCCATTCTGACGGCAACAAGCAACCCCTCCATGAAAGGGATTTGGCTAATACGTTCAGACAACCCGGAATAAGACGGACTGATAGGAGAACTTGATGTTCTAGAACAAACAGAAGGATTCTTTCCGTTAAATTGAATAACGGAATGGAATGAGTGCCTCCCTGGTTCCGAATATACATTACTATCATCGTATTGTCGGACAGAATTTGCACGTGTGCATTCTGAATAACGTTCATACAATGACGTAGTGCAAGCCAAATTGACATCATTTCTTTGATGTTTATGTGCTTGATTAGGAACTGCGGATCCCAAAGACCCTGGCACTTCAAATCTGTTGGGCTCAATGTTGCTTCCCAACCTGTTTGACTGGCATCTGTCATAATCGTAAAACTCGGATCCGGCAATTGCAGTGGAACTCCCTGAGTTAACCACTGAATATCTGCCCAAGTCTGAATCTCTTGTTTCACTTGATTTGACAAGAGGATGTCCGTATCGAGCGAATGAATCTCCAATTCTGAGTCAGAAATATTTGGAGAGGACGAGTGCGTAGCCGCCCCATCGGAATAAGATCTGGGGCAGCTCCGCACAAACCTATCCGTCTCATGAATTCTCTCGCTGTAACTTTGTCTGAGTAAAGACAATAGCGAGCGTAATAACTGATTAATTTCGCTCTGGTTAACGGCAGACGAACGAGATTGTTGTGCGTCTCGAAGCTCATCCCCAGGTGGGTGAATGACCTGGACGGCACCAGATCTGACTTCTCCTTGCTTACTATGAAATTGCGACGTCAGAGCAATAGAAGCAGATTCTGCACATCGTTCTGAAGCGTTAACTCGTTGCCGTACCTCTGAAGAATGTCGTCCAGGTAGGCAGACGTTACCACAGACGAATGAGCTCGGAAATGAGTCATTACCGAATTCATTATTCAAGTGAAAGCCCAGGGCACTAGATTCAGACCGAAGCACATTGCTCGGAACTGATACACAACTCCTAGGACGGCGAAGTGAAGATACTTTCTGAACGCCGGATGTACCATGACGAGAAAGTACGCATCCTTGAGATCTATGCTGGTAGCATAGTCGTTCACCCGAATGCCCTGTTCTGACCGATCGGATGATCTCCGTATAGAATTTTGGCGCAATGATCAGCTTGTTTATTCAGCTCAGATCTATGACTGGGTGGAACGAGCCGTCTGTTTTCGGAACCAGAAAAAAGATGGCTGTAGAAACCTGGAGATTCCTGGTTTTCTACAACCTCTATCGCACTCTTCTCCAGAAGAGACTGGACTTCTGATAGAAGCCAGCCTCTTTTCTGCGGATTTGACGGAATCTGAGTCCATCTTGGACTTCGAGTTAACGGAGGTTTTCCTTTGAAGGACAGTTTCAGTCCTTCCGAAATCACCCCTCGAAACCCAAGGGTCATCCGTAATCGACTCCCAGTCGGTTGGGAAACTCGACAGTCTTCCGCGCACTGTAACACGATAGAGGTTATACCATCACCTCCTGGATCTGCGAGGCTTGCAGAAGGATAAATGTCCTCCACGGCCCGCACCTCGCCCCGTCGACCTTGGGGCATCTGACCGGTTGTCTCGGCCAGTATAACAACCCCTGAGTCGCTACCCTGACGGTCTCTAGAGTAAGACCTAGAGGACGCATAGGAACCTCTATAGGAACTTCCCTTGGACGTATTTGCCCCAAAAGTGCCTATACTACTCTTCTCTGCTGAATCCAACTTTTGGAAGTGGATTTGAATAGCAGAGAGTCCGAAGCTTTCTTAGTTATCTGATTATAGATTGCGGAAAGCTTGTCGTCGAAGAGAAGCTCTCCGGAGACCGGAGCGACTCTGAGAGAGTCTTTCACCTTACTATCCACGTGCGTGGATGTAGCCTGGCCGCGTCACGTCTAACCAACTCCAGATTGCCACTGAAAGGGCGGATTTATACATGGAGAATGCTATGGCCTTCGAAAGAAAGAACTCTTAAGGAGGTTTGTACATCCTGGAATTCTTTTCCTTCGAGACGTAATGATAACGCTCTGGAAAGGTGATCTGCATACGATAATGCGTCTAAGCTAGCCCTGTTATTGTCGTTTCCAACATCGTGGTTGGAATTGACATAGACGACATTATAGACAATTCTAGGTCTTTGGCCTGGTCGTCTAGACGCAGAGGAACTCTTTGTATGCCCTGTCCTGCTGTTTCGAATTATTCCTTGAATTGATGAAAGGCAGATGTAGAGCATTTGCCGATAAGAAACGGGTCCTGCCCGTTTTGGTAGCAAGTTTATATATAGCGTCATTCAATAGTTCAAATGTCCGTAAGATATTTCTGGACTGTGTCAGAAACTCAGGGACGATGTCCCTAAACCGATTCAAGAATTCTGTGTCCAGTGGCGCTATAAGTCTCTTATCCGGCAACACAGTATTTTGGTCCAGAGGAACAACGTCAGTAAGATAATGCCTGAAGAATTCTATGGCAATTTTATGTTGTTCCGAAAGGGAAAATTCTATCTCCTCCGTATCCCTTTCGCCATCCTGTCGGACCACTTGATATTCTTGGTCGTCCGTGCCTGAACCTGCAACAGAACGTACCAACCCAGCTTCCACGGATAATTCCTGATCCGACAGAGTTTCTGTCGGTTGCTGTGATAATTTGTGCTATCTGTGATAGCACGTCCGTAATGGAGGCCTGTGGAGCTGTGGTCTTACGGGATTTAGCCGCTGGAGGCTCCTTGGACGTTGACTCCTGCATACTTCTTATATGCGAACGTCCAGAGTATGAAGGCCTCTTATCCTTGGCTACCGGATGGCGTGACCTGGTCGCCGTGGAATCCTTGGTCGGCAAGGTTAGCTGGATATCACTGGTCATGTAGCCAAGGTGCGGTCGTGTGTGCTGTCGTGAGGATGAGGAAGCCAATAGCGCAGTCTCTCCGGACTGTCTATATAACAGAGTGTCCCGAGCGGTGGACGTATGCTCCGACTGAGAAACGTTTTGTACCACAACATCTGGGCCCAGATGTTGTTGTAAGAGAGAGGGACCTCTCTCGCTCGCAGCCTGGATGGACCTGAATGAGCTAGGAACCGGACTAATAGGCTTCCTCCGTACTATCCTCGTATCCGTCGTCACTGGGTGTGCACGTTGTATTTTATAGTGCTTGCATCATCCAAATCTCCTTCCTGGACCGCAACGGACGAACCTGGCTGCTTAGCCATTCGATGAATGGTCGCTACACCGGGTGAGCTAGCGGACGCCAAAGCCGTTGATCCTACTTGGGACCTCTTAGGCATTTGACGTATCTGCATGAGCACTTTTGCCACTAGCTCTTCATTTGACTGTGACGACGGAAGCACACTTTTCGAAGACATCACGGAACATCACCCTGTTCTTGTTCCTCAATGAGGCCTGTGGAGCCACGATCTTACGTAATTAGCCGCTGGAAGCTCCAGGGACGTTCATTCCTGCATATATATAATATGCGAACGTCCCTGGAAATCTGTGGTCACATAGCCAAGGTGCGGTCATGTGTGCTGACGTGAGGATGAGGAAGCCAATAGAACTGCGGCATCAAACTGTCTTTGCTTTGTCAACTGGAAAGGCCTCGTGTCCTTGACTAGCGGATGGAGTGACCTGGTCGACATGGATTCCCTGGTCGGCAAAGCAGGAGCTCCAGGGACGTTCATTCCTGCATTTATATAATATGCGAACGTCCCTGGAAATCTGTGGTCACATAGCCAAGGTGCGGTCATGTGTGCTGACGTGAGGATGAGGAAGCCAATAGAACTGCGGCATCAAACTGTCTTTGCGACGGAGTGTCCCGAGCAGGAGGAGTGGACGTATGCTCCGAATATCGAATGAATATACAACATCGTGGCGCAAATGTTGTTGTAAGAGAGAGGAGGCCTCTCTCGCTCGTGGTCTGGATAGACCTGGATGAGCTAGCTACCGGACTGACAGGCTTCCTCCATGCTATCCTTGGATCCGTCGTTGCTGGGTGTGCACAATCAAAGTTTATAGTGCTCGCATTACCCAAACTGCTTCCCTGGACCGCAACGGTCGAACCCGGCGCCGAGCCATTCGATGAATGGTGGCTACACCAGGCGGACAACAATGCCTTCGATCCTACTAGGGACCTCTTCGGCAATTGTCGTATTTCCATGAGCACTTAGCCGCTAGCCCTAATGCTGCAACGACGGAGACACACTTGTTGAAGACATCACAGAAACATCACCCTGTTCTTGTTCTTCTGAAAAAGAGACCGATAAACTAGAGTGACCTTGCGGAGAGAGGACCGGAATGGACCCCTCACCGCTAACAATATACCATGACACACATCTCCAACGTTGTCATTCCAATCAGCACACACTGAGCAAGAATCAGTACGAGTACACTGACTACAAGAAAACACAATGAACATGAGAATCAGAGGAAGATTTCCTCGCATTACAATTTGAACAATATTTTTTCATCATGAAAAAATATAAACAGTCATAGCACTTGCACTAACCCTTGAAACAAAGATACATAATATGATATAATCCATTATAACATTTCGAAAAAATAATTTAAAAAAAAAATAATTTTTTTGAAAAATTTTCAGAAGAGCCCAAGTTCCCAATGGGAACAATGAGCCCAAATGGATCCCAAAAAAGCCTAAGTGTGGACAAAATATTTTAAAACATTTTTAAAAATTAATGCAACACTTACGGACAATATTAATGTATCTGGCTATGAGCAGAACTAATAGAAGACAAGTAATCACCATCAGAAGTAACCGTTGTCAACATAAGCAAAAGTGAACAGAAACTGGAAACAAGACTCCAGGCACCGAAACCATGGCCCAAAATCAGTAACCAATTTAAACACTATCTGATGTAAAACAGAGGCTTCCAAAGAAGAAACTGCAGTACATTAGATGGTAGATGCAGAAAACAACGCCCAGTGAGGACGTAAACATGGGGGCAAAACAGAATAATAATTCTGTTACCAAGACAAAAACTCCCAAGAAATTTTGTAAGAAAAAATTTCAAAACTATGCCAAAAGCATGAGAGAATAGCAAAGGGGATATTAAGGAAAGGGAGAGAGGAAACACTGAACAAACAATGGTAAGTTCATAGCCAGAATGACAACATGAGGCTGATGCCTCGAAATTAGGTAACATGAAATAATTTCGTAAAAAAAATTATAAGTTACAGCCCTGAACACATTCTGCCACTGTTTCTTCCTCTCATTCTTTCATTTCATCCTTAGATCCACCATTTCTTGCAAATTATGTGTCTGGCATCATTTAAACTGAGATTTACAAGCACAAATATCAGTGACATGTTACTAATTTTAGGGCCAAACAAAGAATGATAATTGCGCCAATTTCGAGACCTCCTTGACACTGCGCATGTGCAGTGGAGTAAAAGTATGGAGGACCATCTAGGACATGTAATTTTCGGTTTTTGATGCAAATTTTGGGGATTGGGGGCAAAATTTGTGTTTGGCCCTAAATATTTAAGAGTTAGCACCAGCTAAGTCTGGGTCATTGGTACAGTATAAAAATATATGATACATTGGATGGATGATGCATGACCAAAAACGCCTAAACACCCCTAGGGTGAGGACGTAACCATAGGGATAAACGGAATAAACATTCTGTAAAAAATGTTAAACTCCCAAGAAATTTGTAAATCAAATTTCAATAAAAAAGCCAAAAAGCATGGGAGTTTAACAGAAGGTCTTCAAGGAAGGATAGGGAAGGAACATTTAACAAACAGTGGCAAAATCATTAGCAAGAATGATAATATCAGGCCGTGTCCTGAAAATGGGAAACAAGAAATAATTTTGTTAAAAAATTATAAAGTTACAGGCCTGAACATTGAAAACCACTGTTTCTTCCTTTCATCATCCTATTCTGTCCTTTGATCCACCATAATCATCATTGATCTGTGTCTGGCATCAATAAAACTGAGATTTAAAAGCACAAAAGTCAATTTGTTGTTATCTGAAAAGGGCCAAACAAGGAAAGATATTTGGCGGCAATTTCGGTGCTTTCTGGACAATGCGCATGTGCAGATGTCAAATGTATGGAGGACTACATAGGACATTCAATTTTCGGTTTTACATGCAAATTTTGGGGATTGGGAGGCAAAATTTGTGTTTGGCCCTGAATATTTTTGAGTTAGCACCAGCTAAGTCTGGGCCATTAGTTATTGTGCAAAAATAATGGTTTTCTTTGCTATCAGATCAAGATCTGATTGTGAAATGATTACACGAGAGAGTTAAGATTTTGGAAACAAAATATTGCAAAATGAAAATAAAAAAAGGAATAAAAAAACTTGAGAACAGGATCTCAGAATGAATGTTCTCATATTTACTTTTCAACATGTGAGATTCTATAGTGTTATGGAGAGGAAAGAGGATAGGGAATTTTGACTGGATCAACACTGGGTTGCAATCCAGTCAAAATTCTCTGTCTGCTTTTGTTATCACAGTTCTGTAGTAGTGGTGATCCACACCTTCTTCAGATCTGAAAATAGACAGTCTGACATTTGCAGAATGGGGTCCCCAGAGGGTGCATTTGATGATGCTATCCCATTCAGTGGGCCAATTTATCCTCTGGATACCTCCTTCTGTTTTGTTTTGAGACCCTGATTCATATGGAGGTTCACAGAGGGTAAATTTAGTGATGCTATCCTGCTGTGCATCACAAAATTCACCCTCTGTGGACCTCATTTTACAGATGGCAGTCTGCTTATCTTCTGGCTTGACCTTCTTACTAGTATAATTCAGATTTCATTTGTTATGAGAAATTCCATTAATTGAGCATTCAAGTCAAGTGGTGTTGGGGTTGTGTCCCACAAAATAACATTTTGGCAAAAAAGTGTTGCGAATATGTAACTGCTTGTCTCTTATGGAAATGTCTGCATTACATGTAGAACTCTGGTAGTATAATAGAATTTTTTTGGCAGATACTATTTTTGGAGATGAGCACTTAAATGATGTTCCTGTTTGGTTTTGTTTACCCAAACAGAAATACCGACCCATCACAATAGCAAAATATCATTTCAGTAATCTGACATTTTCACAACTCCGGTTGCTATTCTGAAGCTGGCTCACATTGATAGCTGAATCAATACATCAAGGGGTGTTTTTAGTTTTAAAAATGAACATAATCCAACAGTTCACAAATAAGGGCACAGAGAATGTGAAACAAGTTTAATGTGACTTGTATTTGTTTCTCATTGAATACACTGAGAATAGGTAACATATAATAACAGACTGAACAAACTTTGACATTGGCATTTTTTGCCATCACAAACTGTAGCCACAATCATTTTTTTACTTGTTCCAAATACCTCTTTTCAACAAAATAGGTCATTTAACCTCATTTAAAATATTTCTGAAAGTTAAAAAATTTATAGTAATTTATATATTTTTTATACTTACCAATGACCCAGACATAGCTGGTGCTAACTCTTAAAAATCTAGGGCCAAACACAAATTTTGCCCCCCAATCCCGAAAATTTGCAAAAGAAATCATGTCCTAAAGCACCTCCATACTTTGCCCCTACTGCGCATGTGCAGTGTCAAGGACGTTCCAAAATTGGCGCCAATCATCATTCTTACTGGCAGTGCCTGGTCAGCGCTATGTACTCAGCGGGGAGGTATGAATTCCCAACTCCTGGGAGGGCCATCCCCGTCTGGGTCATTGGTAAGTATAAAAAATATATAAATTACTATAAATTTTTTAACATTTTTATACTGTACCAATGACCCAGACATAGCTGAATAGTAAAAAGGCTGGAGGGCCTAGGACATAGAGGAAAATCCAATAAGCTCAACTATATAATATAGAGTGAACCCCTCAAGGAGAAAAGGAGTATTTGGCTTTACATGTATCTTTCTTATTTTATGATAAATTAGAAAGATACAATACCCTTCATAATTGAGCACAATAACATTCATGTTCTCTATTAACATCCAGTATAACCCATTATACTAATTATTTTTAAAGTAAGCCAATAAATAAAGTTAGTCCAGAGAATTGAGACTCTTTATATTCTTTAAAAGTGTCCGAGAATTGTATATTAACGCCCGTTTGACACTTGACATATACAAATGCTTCACACCGAGCTACACTTTAAAAATACGACATGAATGAATTTTTAACATTAATATTACACTTTAAAACCATCCCGGAAACGACTCAGAATTACTGACTCCGGAGGAGGAATTCCCTTGCTTTTCACTATAAAGCAGGTGACCTAAGGGAACACCCCCCCCCCCCCCCCCTTCCCCTTGCCCTGGGTCAAATAGCCCAGAGCGAAGAGGGCAGCAGGACGGAGTCACTGCCGGAACAGAAAGCCTGCATAACTATAGTTGCAACTGTTTAGTGGACGACATTCTGAGCAACAGATAACGGACCTAAACAATGCAGGTCTCCAGAAATGGACTCAATATTTCTGAGATAAAAATTCGTGAATGTGGATGGCTGAGACCAATAAGCAGCCTTCATTAAATCTGTAATAGCCACACTATTTGCGTAAGCCCAAGATGTAGAAAGAGCTCTTACTTCATGAGCCGAAATCTTGAGCACAGACTGCTGGGAAGAAGATAAATTTTCATAAGCAGTACGGATAGTTAATTGAATCCATCTAGCAATAGAATGGACCAAAATGTCCTTTCTATTAGGCATCAGAGACAGAAAGAAACGTTTTCGTCCCTTTCTGATAAACTGAGATCTCTGTTTATAAATGCGTAAAGCTCTAACAGGACAGAGTAACGGCCTACGCCCGTCTGAAGACGGAAGAGCCTTAATAACAATAGGTTCCGGATATTTATTAGGAGCCTGATTCTTAGCTAAAAATCCAACATTAGTAGTGAAGGTGATAGTGTTCCCGACACTACAATAGTGAGAATCGTCCACTGATAGTGCATGAAGCTCACTGACTCTTCTAGCAGAAGAGAAAGCTAAGAGAAAAGCTGTCTTATAAGACAAGAATTTGAAATCTACTGTCCCAAGAGGCTCAAATGGCTTTTCCTTTAGTTTAAGAAGAACCCAAGCTAAATTCCACTTAAGAATTAATCTAAGAGTTCTGGGTCTATTTATCGAGAAGTTTCTAACTAACTTAGATAAAGAGACATTAGATCCAATTTGTAAACTATCGTGGTGTGCATAGGTATCAGATAACATAGACCTATAACCCTTAATAGTAACAGGCTGCAGTTTGATTTCGTCAAACAAGTATACTAGAAAGTTTGCAATGTCTGGTATGGAGGGATCAAAAATATCAACAGAATGATCCCTACACCAACGACGAAAAAACCTTCCACTTAGCCACATAATTTAGCGAAGAGGAGGTCCTCCTACAGTTAGAAATCGCGTCCACTGCTCGTCCTGTAAAGTGCTTGCCATGCAAGAAGGACCGCACAACGGAAAAACGTGAAGGTTGAGACCTTGGGGGTTGTGATGAAGTCGACGCGGTTTCCCCTGCGAAAGAAGATCCTCCCGTGGAGGAAGCTTTCGCGGTAGGTCCCACAACAGACACCTGAGTAGATTTATCCACGGTCTCTGTGGAGACAGAGATGCTACCAACAGAATCTTGCATTGAGATTGTTTTATCTTTAGCAATACTTGCTGAATCAACGGCGCTGAAGGATACGCATATCCTATCATTCCATCCCATGAGATCGATAGAGCGTCTACTGCAAATGCTCTTGGATCTGGGCACGGTGACACATACGTCTGCAACTGATTGTTGAGATGTGTCGCAAATACGTCTATCATTGGCCGTTCCCACTGGTAGCAAATCTGATTGAATACTTGTTTGTTGAGAGTTCACTCCGACGGCAACAAGCGACCCTTCCGTGAAAGGGAGTCTGCTAGTACGTTCAGACGACCCGGTATATGACGGACCGAAAGTAGAACTTGATGTTCTAGAGCAAACAGAAGGATTCTCTCCGTTAGATTGAATAACGGAACGGAATGAGTGATTCCCTGGTTCCGTATATACGCCACTACTGTCGTATTGTCGGACAGAATTTGGACATGAGCTTTGTGAATAATGTCCATCCAATGACGTAACGCAAGCCAAATTGACATCATTTCCTTGATGTTTATGTGCTTGCTTAGGAACTGTGGATCCCAAAGACCCTGGCATCTCGAATCCGTTGGGATCAATGTTGCACCCCAACCTGTTTGACTGGCATCCGTCATAATGGTAAAACTCGGATCCGGCAACTGCAGCGGAACTCCCTGAGTTAACCACTGAATGTTTGCCCAAGTCTGAATCTCTTGTTTCACTTGATCTGACAAGAGAACATCTATGTCGAGCGAATGAATCTTCACACTCCAATTCTGAGTTAAGAAAATTTGGAGAGGACGAGTGCGTAACCGCCCCATCGGAATGAGATCCGCGGCGGCTCCGCACAGACCTATCAGTGTCATAAACTCCCTCGCTGTGACTTTGTCTGCATGAAGACAATAGCGAGCGTAACAACTGACTAATTTCGCTCTGGTTAACGGCAGACAAACGAGATTGTTGTGCGTCTCGAAGCTCATTCCCAGATGAGTGAATGACTTGGACGGCACCAGATCCGACTTTTCCTCGTTTATAACAAAACCGAGACGTCGGAGCAATAGAAGCAGATTCTGCACATCGTTCTGAAGCATTAACTCGTTGCCGTACCTCTGAAGAATGTTGTCCAGGTAGGCCGACGTTACCGCAGATGAAAAAGCTTGGAAATACATCATTACCGAGTTCATTACCCAAGTGAAAGCCCAGGGTGCTAGGTTCAATCCGAAGCACATCGCCCGGAATTGATACACCACTCCTAGGACTGCGAAGCGTAGATACTTTCTGAATGTCGGATGTACCATGACATGAAAGTACGCATCTTTGAGATCTATGCTGGTAGCATAATTGTTCACCCGAATACTCGCTCTGACCGACCGAATCGTCTCCATATAGAATTTCGGAGCGACGATCAGCTTGTTTATCCAGCTCAAATCTATGACTGGACGGAACGAGCCGTCTGGTTTCGGAACCAGAAACAGATGGCTGTAGAATCCCGGTGTTTCCTGGTCTTCTACGACCTCTACCGCATTCTTCATTAAAAGAGACTGCACCTCCGATAACAGAGCGTCTCTTTTCTGCGGATTTGACGGAAGTTGAATCCATTTTGGACTTTGAGTTAAAGGAGGCTTTCGTTTGAAGGATATTCTTAGACCTTCCAAAATCACCCCTCTCACCCAAGGGTCGTCCGTAATCGACGCCCACTCTTCTGAAAAACTCGACAGCCTTCCGCCAACCGGAACACAATAGAGGTTGAAGCCATCACCTCCTGGACCTGCAAGGCCTGCGGGAGGAGAAACCACGTCCTCCACGACCCGCACCTCATCCCGTCGACCTCGGGGCATCCGACCGATTGTCCCGGCCCGAAGGACGTCCCACACGTGAGTCGCTGCCTTGAAGGTCTCTTGAATAAGACCAAGAGGACGCACCGGAACCTCTATAGGAACCTTTCTTGGGCGCATTAGACCCAGAAGTTCCTGTCTTATTCTTATCTGCCGTATCCGACTTTTTGGAAGCGGATTTAAACAGCAGAGAATCCGAAGCTTTCTTAGTAATTTTATCGTAGATTGCAGAAAGCTTGCCGTCGAATAGAAGTTCTCCAGAGACCGAAGCGACTCTGACAGAGTTCTTCACCTTACTATCCACGCGTGTGGATGTAGCTAGGGCTGCGTCACGTCTAACCAACTCCAGGTTTGCCACTGAGAGGGCGGAGTTATATGTGGAATAAGCCACTGCCCTTGAAAGAAGTCTTAAAGAGAATTGTATATCCTGGAATTCTTTCCCTTGAAGACACAGTGATAACGCCTTTGTAAGGTGGTCTGCGTAAGATAAAGCGTCTAAACTGGCCCTGTTAGACGTGATTGTCGTATCCAACACCGCGGTTGGAACGGACATAGACGACGGTAAAGACAATTCTAAGTCTTCCGCCTCGTCGTCAAGATGCAGAGGAACTCTCGGAATACCCTGTCCTGCCGTATCGAATTTATTCCTTGCATTAATGAAAGGCAGGATAAGAGCATTGGAGGACAAGAAACCAGCTTTGCCTGTTTTGGAAGCAAGCTTGAATATAGCGTTGTTCAATAATTCAAATGTTCTTGTGACATTATTGGACTGAGACGGAAACTCAGGGACGATGTCTCTGAACTGCTCGAAGAATTCAGTGTCCAATGACGCTATCAGTCTCTTGTCCGGTACCGCAGCAGTCTGGCCCGACAAAACAACCTGAGGAAGAAAGTGCCGGATGAAATCCACGGCAGCTTTATGTTGTTCCGAAAGGGATAGCTCCAAGTCATCTGTATCCCTTTCACCATCCGGTCGGACCTCATGATGCTCCCGGTCGTCCGCACCCGATGCTTTGGCGGAGTGTACCGACCCAGCGTCGTCGAATAATTCCCGATCCGACACCGAATCTGTCGATTGCTGGGATGCTGAGATAATTTGGGCTATCTGAGCAAGCACGTCCGTCATCGAGGCCTGCGGAGTAGCGGTCTTTCGCTGCTTAGCCACGGGAAGCTCCGCATCAACTGACTCCCGCATACTCTTCCTATGCGAACGTCCGGAGTCTACCGGCCTCGTGTCCCTGGCTACCAGATGGCGTGACCTGGTCGCCGAAGAATCCCTTATCGGCGAAGCTGGTAGAATATCCGCGGTCACATAGCCAAGGTGCAGTCGTGTGCGCTGGTGAGAGGATGAGGAAGCCTGAGCAGTCTCTGCGGACTGCCTATACAACGGAGCGTCCCGAACGCCGGACGTGTGCTCCGCTTGCGACACATTTTGTACCACAACATCAGGTCCCTGATGTTGTTGTACGAGAGAGGGGCCTCTCTCGCTCGCGGCCCAGCTGGACCTGGACGAGCTAGGAACCAGACTAGAAGGCTTCCTCCGATCTCTCCTATCATCCGCCGTCACTGGGTGTGCACCTTGTATGTTTATAGTGCTTGCATCACCCAACATTTCCTCCTGGACCGCAACGGACGAACCCGGCTGCCGAACCATTCGGTGAATGGACGCTACACCGGGCGAGCTAGCGGACGACAGCACCGTCGATCCTACTCGGGACCTCTTAGGCAACTGTCGTATCTCCATGAGCACTTTTGCCGCTAGCTCTGCATTCAATTGTGACGACGGAAGCGCACTCTTGGAAGATAACATGGAAACATCACCCTGTTCTTGTTCCTCTGAAATAGAAACTGATAGACTAGAGTGACCCTGCGAAGAAAGGACCGGCATAGCCCTTTCTCCACTAACAACATACCGTGACACACGTTTCCAATGTTTGTCATCCCAATATTGACATATTGAACAGGAGTTAGTGCGAGTACACTGACTACAATTAATACAATGATCATGAAAGTCAGAGGAAGATTTCTTCCTATTACAATTTGAACAATGTCCTTTCATTGCGAAAAGACAACAACAAGTCCTAGTACTCGCACAAACCCCTAAACACAAATATACATAATAACATGATCCATTAACATTGAAAAAAGCAATTGAAATTCAAAATAATTTTTGAAAAATATTTTTTCAGCGAAGCCCAAGTTTCTGAAAAGTAACGTTGAGCCACAATGGATTCCAAGGGTAAGTGTGGTCAAAAATTTTAAAATTATTTTAAATAATTAATGCAACACTTACAGATAATAATAATGTATCTAGTAATGAGTAAACTACACCAAAGGCAAAAAGCCTCCGTCAAAAGAGACTGTTGCCAATGTAAATAAGAAGTGTATAAACACCAGAAAACATGACTCCAGGCACTGACAATACTGGCCCGAAATCAGTTATCAAAAATACACACTATCTGATGCAAAACAGAGACTTCCAGAGAAGAATCTGCAGAACATCAGATGGTAGATGCAGAACACAACATCTAAACACCCATGGGTGAAAACGTAAACATGGGGAAAATAACAGAATTCATTCTGTAACCAAGCTAATTCTCCCAAGAAATTTTAGTAGTAATCTTACTCAAAAATATGCCAAAAGCATGGGAGAATAGCAAGGGGGGACTTACAGGATAAGGAGAGAGGAAACACTGAATAAGCAGTGCAACTTCAAAGCAAGAATGACAACAACAGGCCCATGCCTCGAAAATGTTAAAAAATTTATAGTAATTTATATATTTTTTATACTTACCAATGACCCAGACATAGCTGGTGCTAACTCTTAAAATATAGGGCCAAACACAAATTTTGCCCCCCAATCCCCAAAATTTGCATCTAAAACCAAAGAAAACATGTCCTGAATGGCCCTTCACACTTCACCTCTACTGCGCATCCTTATACTAATAATTTTTAAAGTAAGCCAATAAATAAAGTGAGTCTAGAGAATAGAGACTCTTTATACTCCTTAAAAGTGTCTGAGGAATGTATAATAATGTCCGTTGACACGTGCTATATTCAAAAGCTATACTATAAAAACTAAGATCTGAATGAATTTTTAAAACATAAACTTCTCACTAAACTACCATCCCAATAACAGCTCAGAATTACTAACTCCGGAGGAGGTATCCCCTTGTTTTCATAGTAAAACAGGTGACCCAAGGGAACACCCTCCCCCCCTCCCTTTTCCTTGCCCTGGGTCAAATAGCCCAGAGCGAAGAGG
Organism: Pictodentalium vernedei; assembly: GCA_031216915.1. NCBI lineage: Eukaryota > Metazoa > Mollusca > Scaphopoda > Dentaliida > Dentaliidae > Pictodentalium > Pictodentalium vernedei. The sequence continues at coordinate 372,160,037 of CM062296.1, forward strand.
GCAGCAGAACGGAGTCACTGCCAAAACAGACAGCCTACCTAGCTATAGTAGCAACTGTTAAATGAATGACATTCTGAGCAGTAGATAACAGACCTAACAATAGAGGCCTCCAGAAATGGACTTGATATTTCTGAGATAAAAATTCATGAATGTGGATGGCTGAGCGCAATGAGCAGCCCTCAAAAATCTATAATAGCGACACTATTAATGTAAGCCCAAGATGTAGAAGAACTCTTACTTCATGAGCCGAAATCTCAAACACAACTGCTGAGTCAATGATATACCATAAGCAGTATCGATAGTTAATTGAATCCATTAGCAATAGAATGGAGCGTAACGTCCTTCTATTAGGCATCAAAGACAGAAGCTTACGCCCGTAGTAATAAACAGATATCTGTTTATAAATACATAAACTCTAACCGGACAGAGTAAAGGCCTATGCCCGTACGAAGACGGAAGGACCTTAATAACAATAGGTTCTGGATGTTAATTAGGAGCCTGACTCTTATGCCAAAATCCAACATTAATAGTAAAGGAAATAGTGTTTCCGATACTACGAAAGTGAGAATCGTCCACCGATAGTGCAAGAAACTCACTGACTCTTCAGTAAAAGAGAAGCCAACAGAATTACTGTCTAAAAGGTCAGAATTTGAAAACTACTGTTTCCAGAGGCTCAAATGATTACTTAGCTAAATAAGAACCGAAGTTAAATTCCGTATAGGAATTTAATCTAAAGATTCTAAGTCTATTTATCGAGAAGTTACTAACTGACTTAGATAAAGAGACATAAGACTCAATTGTAAACTGTCATAGAGAGCATAGGAATGAGGTAACATAAACCTATAACCTAAATAATAATAGGCTGCAGTAGATCTTGTCAAACAAGTATACAAAAAAGTTGCAATGACTAGTATGGAGGGATCCACAATATCAACATAGTGATCCCTACACCAACGACGGAAGAGCCTCCACTTTAGCCGCATAGTATAGCGAAGAAGAGGTTCTCCTATAGTAAGAAATCGCGTCCAAAGCTCGTCCAGTACAATGCTTACAATGCAATAAGGACCACACAACGGAATACGTGAAGGTTGAGACCTTGCGGGTTGTGATAAGATGACACGATTTTACCCAGCGAAAAAAATCCCCTCATGGGGGAAGATTTCGTGTTAAGTCCCACAGTAGACATCAGAGTAAATTTACCCACAGTCTCTGTGAAGACAGAGATGCTATCAACAGAAATGTATTGTGGTTGTTTATCTTAGCAATACTTGCTGAAACAACAGCGCAGGAGGATACGCATATCCTATCATTCCGTCCTATTAGATCAATAGAGCATTAACAACATGAGCTCAGAGATCCGGACAAGCAAACACATACGTCTGCAATTGATTAGCAAGTTGTGTCGTAAATAAATTATCATTGGGCGCTCCCATTGATAGCAAATCTGATTGAATACTTGTTTGTTGAGAGTCCATTCTGACGGCAACAAGCGACCCATAAGTGAACGGGAGTCCGGAAATACAATCAGACGACCCGGAATATGACGGACCGAAGCAGAACTTGGTGTACTATAACAAACAGAAGGATTCTTTCCATTAAATTGAATAACGGAAACGAATGAGTGCCTCCCTGGTTCCGGAGATACGCCACTACTGTCGAATTAACGGACAGGATTTGGACATACGTTTCTGAATAATGTTCATGCAATGACATAAAGCAAGCCTAAAAAAACATTATTCCGTGGAAGATAAGTGCTTGCTTAGAGACTGCGGAACCCAAAGACCCTGGCACTTCGAATCCGTTGGGATCAATATTATATCCCAACCTGTTTGACTGGCAACCGTCATAATTATAAAACTCGGATCCGGCAACTGCAGTGGCACTCTCTGAGTCAACCACCGAATGTTTGCCCCAGTCTGAATCTCTTGCTACACTAGATAGACAAGAGAACGTGTAAATCGAGCAATTCATGGATTGCTGAAAAGTTGCCGTCGAAGAGAAGCTTCTCCGAGAACGAAGCGACTCTGAGAGAGTTCTTCACCTTACTATCCACGCGCGTGGATGTAGCTAGGGCTGCGTCACGTCTAACCAACTCCAAGCAGCCACTGAAGGGCGGAGTTATACGTGAACAAACTACTTCCCTCAAAAGAAATCACATTGAGGATCATATCCCGGAATTCTTTCTATTGAAGACGTAATGATAATGCCTCAGTAAGGTGGATTACGTATGATAAAGCGTCTAAGTTAAGTCTATTAGACATCAATGTCGTTTCCAACATTGTGGTTGGAAAAGACATAGACGGCGAAAAAGATTATTTCCAGTCTTTAACCACGCCGTCTAGACACATATGAACTCTCGGTATGCCCTGTTCTGCCAAAATAAATTATTCGAATAAATGATAAAAGGCAGAAATGAGCATTGCGGACAAGAAACTAAACTATCATGCTTGGAAGCAGGCTTATAAATATATAGCGTCGATAAATAATACACATGTTCTAATGACATTATTGGACTGTGTCGGTAAGTCAGGGACAATGTCCCTGAACCGATCCAAAATTCCGTGTCCAATGACGCTATAAGTCTCTTATCCAACATCGCAGCAATGTAGTCCGAAATAACAATCACTGGAAGGAAATGCCGGAAGATATATATGGCAGCTTCCGATGCTACTAAAGGGAAAACTCAAAATCTTTCGAATCCCTTTCGCCATCCTGTCGGACCCTATAAAGCGTTCGGTCGTCTGTACCTGATGCAACCGCGGACCGCACCGACCCAGCGCCGTCGGATAATTCCTGATTTGACCGAGAAACTGTCGATTGCTGGGATGCTGCGAAAAAACTGTGCTAACTCGGATAGCACGTCCGTCACTGAGGCCTGTGGAGAAGCGGTCCTACGATGCATTGCCGCTGGAAGTTCCATGATCGTTACCCCGTGCATACTACTAATATGCGAGCGAACGGAGTGTATAGGACTCGTGTCCCTTGGCTACCGGATGGCGTGACCTGTTCGCCGTGGAATCACTGAATGACGATAATGATCGGATACTCGAGGTCACGTAGCCAATGTGCGGTCGTGTGCACTGCTGTGAGGATGAGGAAGCATTATCGACAGTCTCTCGGACTGTCAATATAACGGAGCGTCCCAAGCGACGGACATATGCTCCGAATGTAAAATATCTGAACCACAACATGCGGTCCCCTATGTTGTTAGACGAGAGAGGGACCTCTCTCGCTCACAGCCCGGACGGACCTGGACAAGCCAGGAACCGGACTAACAGGCTTCCTCCGATCTGTCCTCAATCCGCCTTCACTGGGTGAGTACTAAAGTAATTATAGTGCTCGCATCACCCAAATCTCCTTCCTAGACCGAAACGGACGGACCCGGCAGCCGAACCATTCGATGAATGTACGCTACTCCGGGTGAGCTAGCGAATGTCACTCCGTCGATCCAACAAGGGACCTCTTAGGCGATAGACATATTCCATGAGCACTTATTGCCGCTAGCTCTTCATTAACTATGACGACAGAGGCACACTTTTGAAAGAATTCTCCGTAACTTTTGCGAACAAGAAACCAGAAATGCTTGGTAATAGCAAGCATATAATAATAAATATATATAGCGTCGTTCAATAATTCGAAAGTTTGTGTGACATTATTGGACTATATCGGAACTGAGGGACGATGTCCCTGAACCGAACCAAAAATTTCTAAGTCCACCGACGCTATCAGTTTCTTATCCGGCATCGCAGCATTCTGGTCCGACGAAAGAACCTGTAGAAGATCAACTCAGATGACATACACAACAGCATATGTTGTTCCGAAAGGGAAAGCTTGAAATCCTCCGAATCCCTTTCGGTATCCCGTCGGACCGGATGAAATTTTCGGACGTCCGTACCCGCTTCCGCGGAGCGTCCCGACCCAGCATCGTCGGATAAAACATTATACGACAGATTCAGTTGTTGCTGGGATGCTGCGATAAGCTGTGCTATTTAGGATAGCATGTCCGGCCCCGAGGCCTGTGCAGTAGCGGTCTTACGATGCAATGCCGCCAGAAGCTCCATGTACGTTGACTCCCGCACACTTTCCAATGCGAACGTCCGGAGTCTGCAGGCCTCGTGTCCTTGGCTACCGGATGGTGTGACCTGGTCGCCGATGATTCTCTGACTGGCGAAGCTGACCGGATATCTGAGGTCACGTAGCCAAGAGCGGTCGTGTGCGCTACCATGAGAATGAGGAAGCCTTATTGACAGTCTCTCCGGACTGACTATATGTCGGAGCATCCCGAGCGGCGGACGTCTGCTCCGAATACGAAACATTTTGTACCACAACATCTGGGGCCAGATGTTGTTGTACGAGAGAGGGGCCTCTCTCGCTCGCCGTCCGGATGGACCAGAACGAGCTATGAACCGGACTAAAAGGCTTCCTCCGTGCTCCCTCTAATCCGCCGTCACTGGGTGTGCATTTGGTTGATTTATAGTGCTCGCATCACCCCAAAAGTACTTCTAGACCGCAACGGATGAACCCGGCTGCCGAACCATTCGATGAATGGATGCTACACCGGGTGAGCTAGCGGACGTCAAAGGCCGTCGAACCTACTAGGGTCCTCTTAGGCAATTGGCGTATTAACATGAGCACTTTTCCGCTAGCCCTTCATTAATTGTGACGACGGAGGCACACTGTTGGAAGACATCACAGATACATCACCCTAATCTTCATCGTCTGAAATAGAAATTGATAAAGTAGAGTGACCCAGCGGGGAAAGGACCGGAATGTCCAATTCCCCACTAACATACCGTGACATACGCTTCCCATGTGTCATCGAAATCATCAGATACAGAACAGGAGTTAATGCGAGTACACTGACTACATATAGAATGATTATAAAAGTCAGAGGAAGACTTCCTCTTATTACAATTGACCAAAATCCTTTCAATGTGAAAAGAAAACAAAGTCCTGGTACTCGCACCAACCCCTGACAATCAAAATACATAATAATAATATGATCCATTAACATAGAAAAAATAATTAAAATCAAAATATTTTGAAAAAATATTTTTTCAGAACAGCCCAAGTTTCTGAAAAGTAACGTTGAGCCCCAATGGATCCCAAGCCTAAGTGTGGACAAAAAATTTAAAAATATTTTAAACAATTTATGCAACACTTACGAACAATAATAATGTATCTAGTTATGATTAAATTAACATCAAGATATTATTTTCAAGAAATCCCCCCCTCACACAGAGGGCTGTTGTAAATGTAAACAATGAGTGTAAAAACACTAAAATAAGACTCCAGGCACCCAGGCCCGAAATCAGTTACCAAAAATACACTATCTGATGCAAAACAGAGACTTCCAGGGAAGAAACTGCAGAACATCAGATGGTAGATGCAGAACACAATGCCTAACCACCCATAGGTGAAGACGTAAACATGGGGAAAATAACAGAATTCATTCTGTTATTCAGCTAAAACTCCCAATAAATTTTAGTAATAATAACTAGAACTATCACTGAAGGTAATTAATACCCCCGCTTTGGGTTTTTAGAGGAATGCACTTCTGACCATGTAGGCGAAGGCCATAAGGAAATGTATACATAAAGATCATTTTTTGTTGTTGAAATTTGTATATGCATGTGGCCTTCCACAGAACAGCACTGAATACTTAAAGAGCCCACACATATATGGTTTACATTTTGAAAAACACATTTACAATGTGCAACATGTATTCAAAATCGGTTCATTAATGTAGGAGGAGATGCACACACAAGAATCCCATTTGAAAACTCATAATAAATCCAAGTTAAAGGGAGATAACCTGGTTAAAATTGTCGCAGATCAAAAATTTGGGAATATGCGTATGTTCACTTAGTTGTGATAATGTTTGAAAGGTTTCGTCAAAATTGATTGATAAATGTAGGAGGAGTTGCACGCACAAGAATTTCATGTAGAAACCCATAATAAATCTTAGTTAAAGGGAGATAACCTAGTTAAAATTGCCACAGCTCAAAAATTTTGGAATATGCGCATGTTCACTTAGTAGTGATGATGTCTGTAAACTTTCGTCCAAATTGATTGATAAATGTAGGAGGAGTTGCACACACAAGAATTTCATGCAGAAACCCATATTAAATCAAAGTTCAAGAGAGATAACCTGGTTAAAATTGTCGCAGATCAAAAAGTTTGGAATATGCACATGTTCACTTACTAGAGATGATGTTTGAAAGGTTTCATCAAAATCGGTTCATTAATGTAGGAGGAGTTGCGCACACAAGAATTTGTTCGAACGGAAAGACATAATAAATCTAAGTCAAAGGGAGATAACCTGGTTAAAATTGTCGCAGATCAAATATCTTGGAATATGCGCATGTTCACTTAGTAGTGATGATGTCTGAAAAGTTTTGTCCAAATTGATTGATAAATGTAGGAGGAGTTGCACGCACAAGAATTTCATGTAGAAACCCATAATAAATCTAACTTAAAGGGAGATAACCTAGTTAAAATTGCCAGAGCTAAAAAATTTTGGAATATGCGCATGTTCACTTAGTAGTGATAATGTCTGTAAACTTTCGTCCAAATTGATTGATAAATGTAGGAGGAGTTGCGCACACAAGAATTTCATGCAGAAACCCATATTAAATCAACGTTCAAGAGAGATAACCTGGTTAAAATTGTCGCAGATCAAAAAGTTTGGAATATGCACATGTTCACTTAGTAGAGATGATGTTTGAAAGGTTTCATCAAAATCGGTTCATTAATGTAGGAGGAGTTGCGCACACAAGAATTTGTTCGAACGGAAAGACATAATAAATCTAAGTCAAAGGGAGATAACCTGGTTAAAATTGTCGCAGATCAAAAATCTTGGAATATGCGCATGTTCACTTAGTAGTGATGATGTCTGAAAAGTTTTGTCCAAATTGATTGATAAATGTAGGAGGAGTTGCGCACACAAGAATTTCATGTAGAAACCCATATTAAATGAAAGTTCAAGAGAGATAACCTGGTTAAAATTGTCGCAGATTAAAAAGTTTGGAATATGCACATGTTCACTTAGTAGTGATGATGTTTGAAAGGTTTCATCAAAATCGGTTCATTAATGTAGGAGGAGTTACGCACACAAGAATTTGTTCGAACGGAAAGACATAATAAATCTAAGTCAAAGGGAGATAACCTGGTTGAAATTGTCGCAGATCAAAAATCTTGGAATATGCGCATGTTCACTTAGTAGTGATGATGTCTGAAAAGTTTTGTCCAAATTGATTGATAAATGTAGGAGGAGTTGCGCACACAAGAATTTCATGTAGAAACCCATATTAAATCAAAGTTCAAGAGAGATAACCTGGTTAAAATTGTCGCAGATTAAAAAGTTTGGAATATGCACATGTTCACTTAGTAGAGATGATGTTTGAAAGGTTTCATCAAAATCGGTTCATTAATGTAGGAAGAGTTGCGCACACAAGAATTTGTTCGGATGGAAAGACACAATAAATCTAAGTCAAAGGGAGATAACCTGGTTAAAATTGTCGCAGATCAAAAATCTTGGAATATGCGCATGTTCACCTAGTAGTGATGATGTCTGAAAAGTTTTGTCCAAATTGATTGATAAATGTAGGAGGAGTTGAGCACACAAGAATTTCATGTCCGGAAAGACGTACGGACGGACGGACGTACGGACGTACAGGGCGATTCCTATATAGCCCCCACTTCTTCGAAGCGGGGGTATAATTACAGAAACTATGCCAAAAGCATGGGAGAATAGCAAGAGGGGACTTAAAGGAAAGGGAGAGAGGAAAACACTGAAAAATCAGTGTAACTAAATAACAAGAATGACAACAAAATGGCTGCTGCCTCGAAAATAGGTAACTTAACATAATTTCATAAAAAAATTTTAAGTTACAGCCCTGATAATATTCTGTCACACATTATTCCTCTCCTCCTTCTATATCCTCCTAAGAATCACCATTTCACTAATATTTATGTGTCTGGCATCATTTAAACTGAGATTTACAAGCACAAAGAACAGTCAGATGTTAACTGATGAAGGGCCAAACTGAGAATAATTAATGGCGCCAATTTCGGAACGTCCTTGACACTGCGCATGCGCAGTAGAGGTGAAGTGTGGAGGGCCATTCAGGACATGTTTTCTTTGGTTTTAGATGCAAATTTTGGGGATTGGGGGGCAAAATTTGTGTTTGGCCCTATATTTTAAGAGTTAGCACCAGCTATGTCTGGGTCATTGGTACAGTATAAAAATATAGGCAACTTAACATAATTTCATTACAAAATTTTAAGTTACAGCCTGGAATATTTTCTGTCACTCCTTTTTCCTCTCCTCCTTCTCTATCCTCCTTAGAATCACCATTTCTCCAATATTTATGTGTCTGGCATCATTGAAACTGAGATTTACAAGCACAAAGATCAGTGAGATGTTAACTGATGAAGGGCCAAACAAAGAATGATGATTGGCGCCAATTTCAGAACGTCCTTGACACTGCGCATGCGCAGTAGGGGCAAAGTATGGAGGTCCTTTAGGACATGATTTCTTTTGGTTTTAGATGCAAATTTTAGGGATTGGGGGCAAAATTTGTGTTTGGCCCTAGATTTTTAAGAGTTAGCACCAGCTATGTCTGGGTCATTGGTACAGTATAAAAATATGATTACTTCACATCTAAAATCATGATGAAGTGAGATTAAAATTAGTTTGAAAATCTGCTCGGATAAAGAAATGTTCAGTATCTTCAATTTTTAATCTTTGTGAATAACTCACTTGTTTGCTTTGATCCTCACTGTGTTTTTTTTTTAAGCCACACATTTCATAAATAGAGCCAGTTAAATGCTTCAATTGACAAAAGAAGAGGAGGAAATTCTTTGGTTAGTTTCTATAATAAGCAATGCAGCAATTCTGAAGGGGTGAAGTGTCTTGTCCAAGGACACAATGTAGTTGCCGCAGGTGGGATTCAAACCAAGGTCTTCTCGGCTTGCAGCCTGAACCTCTACCTACTGAGCCACCGAGCCCCCAGTTAACACAAATAAATTAGTGTAGGGTTATATATGATTGAATGTATGGTAAATGATTTGGTGTTAGAAATGATATGCATTATACAGGGACATTCTAGTGAAATGTCCACAATTACACTGTTATGTTTTCTCGAAGTGTGTTAGGTAAAGGGTGAGTACAGAAGCAAACATCAGTAATCCACAAATTTTTAACAATTACCAAATCAATCGACCACAACTGTCCACATAATTTACAAACTGAGCAGTTGTAAAAACCAGCGTGTTGAGCTCGTTCCAATGAGGGATCACCATATGGTTTTGTTGAAATATTTTTAAAATTTAAAAAAAATAACAAATTTTTCTATCATGTGTATTGGGTAAAGGGTTAAACAGTTGTTATTAAACACTGTTTTTCATTGTCTCCAGGACTTTGAATTATTTCAGCATCTTTTTCATCAATATCAGAAACATATTTTTCACCAAGCTTTTCAGTTTTGACTAGTAATGGTTTAGTTTCATTAATAGCAGAATCATCATCATTATTGGTGGAAGAATCAGACAACAGCTGTTTTTTGTGAACACCAGTGGCACTTTTATTCAATTCACTGTTGTCCAAGTTATCATCTGGAGGTTTAAAAACTAGACAACTGTGTGGTGTAATGGCAGTGTCAGTAGTATTTTCAAGTTTCCTGTCAGTCTTGACTTCAGAAGGGCCTTCCATCCTTGACTTTTCTTTAACAATATCATTTGTTGTTTTACCTTCGGAAAGCTTGGGAGTGTTATCTACATCTAATTTTCTATGAACGCTATTTGATTTATTGGCTGTCTCAATGTTATCTTTTTGATTGTCTTTGTGACTAGGAGCATCAACATACACATAACCCCCGTGCAAATGTTCATGTGATACTAATTCCTTAGAATCATGTAAGGACTTCTCTCCAGCATCAGAATTCTTGGCAAGGCTATTGGTTTCTTCATTTTCTTTTTCTAAAATGAAATAATTATTTGGATGTTTGTCTCCACTAAGGCTGTCATCATCTTCCTTCTCCAAAATAAAATAATTATTTAATGATGCTGATGTGTCAAGTAAGCTATCATCATGTTTCCTATTTCTGTATTTTGCAGAATCTTTAGTCAAGCTTAATGTATCCATTGAATCACCCAAGGAACCATACTCATGTGAGGACATTTTGTGGAGAGGACTATATATTTTTGATGTTCCTGGTTTATCAACATCTTGTGGTGCAAGGTAACCATCAGCTTCTCTAGGGTCCAAATACGTAGCTGCCATATCTTTTGGTGAAATGTACTCATTCTTTGGCCTCCCTTCTACTACAAGTAATGGCTCCTTTGCCTGTGGATCTTTAATCTGTAAGAAACAAGAAAATCAGTAAAACTGATGGATGCTCCCCAACAGTCTACTTAGTAAACAAGCAGATTTGTAAAATTGTGGTCCCCTGCTATGGGAAAAAATTTGGCAGATGTCTTAGAAATGCTAGTACCATAACTTTGGTGAAAAATAGGTGGACAACTTTTTTATGACATGTGCAGGAGTGGCTTGTCACAATGATTCCTCTGAACAAATTTAATTGAAATCCATCAACTCAATGCGGAGATATCGCTGCAGATGGAAGGATGGATGGATATGGATGGATGATGGTTGGATGCCTTTTTTATAACGTGTAGGAGCAGCATGTCACAAAGATACCTCATACCAAATTTCATTGATTTCCATCCACTCACTGTTGAGACATTGCTGTAGATGGACAAAAAATCATGAAAACTTGACAAAGTAAAGACCATAACTCTGACGAAAAATATGCTGGCAATGTTTTTATAACATGACCATGAGCAGCTTCTAAAAAGGAACCCCATACCAAATTTCATTGAAATGCATCCACTCAATGCTAGATATTGCTGTGGACAGATGCAAGGATGGACAGATGTACAAAGTTGCAACTATATGCTCGCCCCCAAATTTTTTGGGGGCGCATAAAAACTATTATTGGAAATGTCTATATTGTGTGTCTAAACATAATAACTAGTAAATATGAAATTTAATTATCTAGTAAAATTCAATGTTGATTACACCTGTAATACCACAACAAAATAACTTATATATGAGTCACATGAAGAGGCTAAGCCTTGCCAAATATTGTTCTCACCTCACGTGACACCATATCTGCCAGCATATGAAGTGTTTGCAAACCGTTTCATGTTTGTCGTTAAATTTTCCTATTGGAACTCATTTGTTCACAAAAGTATATGAGTAATGATGCAATGCAGGAGAAAAATTTCTAACTTATAATACAACAAAGGAACATTCAACCATTTGAAAGGGACAAGTACACAAATATGCATTAGATTACATGTTCAATACCGACACAGGCCACTTTGTCCTTCTATTCAGTTTACATACTGACATCAGTATGATCACTGCAGTGAAATACACATGGATAGTGATGGTTTATTGGTGGGTTTTCAAACATATTTTACCTAACCTGTGCTTGGAAAAAGCTCTGATTGCAAGGTGTTTTCCAATGGGAGCCATTGATTGCTGGACAATTATAAAATCTGCATGCACCACCGTCATCTCAAATCTAAGCATTAGACTCTTAGGATTAAGAGAATAGCCAAAATGTCAATCTGAAATCTGTCACTCTTTTTCTTTACTTCAACCATTTTACATCCCAAAGACAGGCCTTCGAGAAGAAGATAACCACAGGAGAGGAAATTCAGTGAACACAGTCAGTGGCAGAATTCACGCAATTAAATTTGTTTACATCTGTGATTAATATAGTACAAGACTGCATATACAAACAGATTTGCATACACTCAAACTATAAAACTCAATCTGTAATCACAAAGCATGTTCGTGGATGCAAGTGTGTGTAATTGCACTGTATGGGGGAGAGGGGGTATCCATTCTGTGACTCCATCATACCTCCACCCATTACATCTAGATATTGGCTCGAAATTGATAGCATAAAGATTCTTCTCTTTCTACAAACAAAAATTGTCTACAATTTTGTTTCAACATCACTGTGTTGTCACCCAGAAACCTTTTCTGAACACTGAATCTTAAAAGGATTTTCTCCTCCTCCTTGTAAGGTGGGTGCACATGTTTCATACAGCAGTACCATTTTTGTCCAGAATCCAGTTTTTGACAACTAAGTTCTATTTATAGTAACATTCATTTGACATTCCGACTGCACATTCCAAAATGGCCAAGGTTCTTACTCTTCGATGTAAGTAATCAACCAGGAAATTTTGTCGAATATGTGTCAAATAGAAGTGAAGTTATTCTTGGGAAATCAATATTTTTACAATGATCTATTTACATTCAGAGTCCTGTGACCATGTTCCTCAAGGCTACAGACTCCAAATCGAGAGTGTTCCTCTCTTGCCATATGCAAAGAAATTCTGATAGTTTTGTTCAGACATGAAATCTGTTACTGTTAACATTATTCAAAACAGCCTTGGTACTAACAAAGCCACAATGGTGACTATTTCAAAAAGAAGACCTTATGTCCATTGTCCAGTGGCATTGCCATGGAGGGGGGGGGGCATGGGAAGCCTTGCTCCACCCACCTAGAAACCTGAATTCTACCATCAGCATGGGAGATCAACTTATGATATTACAGTGACATACCATGCTGGACATTCTTTTGAGCCTCAAAATAGCACCATCTGGGGCATTTTTTTTTTAATTTTTAAAAATATACTTTCCCCATTCCCACCAACGTGCGAAAGACACCACCTTGATACATATCTCCAACTCAAGACTTTGATTTTCATGATATGCCTACAGCATAAAAATACTCAATCCCAAAAGATCCATGAGCCCCTAATATATACCTGACTTGAATCTGACCCCAATCCCCCAGAGATGTTGTAGACAAAATATGAAAGCATTCTGACTGGTGGATCTGAAGAAGATTTTTAAGGATTATCCCCAGGATTGCACTAAGTTAAACTCCAGGCTACCGTAGGGAGCCAAAATATGAGCCCAGGGGCCCACTGTGAACAAACTTGAATTTTACCCCCTAGAGATGTTGTATACCAAATATGAAAGGATTCTGACTGGCAGATCGGAAAAAGAAGATTTTTAAAGAAATTTCCTCATATTGAACTAAATTTTAGGGGGTCATAGGGAGCCCAAATATCAATCCAGGGACCCAATTTTAACAAATCTAAATCTGACCTCCTTAGAGATGTTGCATACCAAATATGAAAGCCTTCTGACTGGTGGATCTGAAGAAGATTTCACAAACCAATCGTCAGTTTGTGACTCATCTCATTGGAATTGAGTTTTGATTTTGCAGTTACGTGTTATTGTAGGTTCTGTGGTCAGTTATTGATTAATTTTAAAGTGGGCTTGTGATTGATGTGAAAACCGTGGTCACGGTGTTTTGGTAACTGAGTGATATTGTTGATCTACGTGATCTTATCAATTCAATGAATTTACGCCAACATGTTCGTGGCACTACCCATAAAGATGGCCACACATCAGATCTGCTGATCACCAGAGAATCCGAGGCCGATCTTGTTAAAAGTGTATTAATTGTTGATCCTGCAATCTCTGACCATTTTATGATTGTCTTCGATTTGGCACTTCCTTGTCCCTCCCCTGTCCGGAAGAAAGTCACATACGACAAGTACCGAAGTACTGACCTTGCTAAGTTTGCAGATGCTATTGCTTCGTCTCCCGTCGCTAAAATTAACTAGATGCAAACTGTTGACAGCATTGAATACATCCTCACTGGCTCACTTCAAGAGGTTATTGACAAATTTGCGCCTAAGCAAACAAGCACTTTTAGCATACGCCCTTGCTCACAGTGGTTCAGTGATGAGATTAGGCACGCAAAAGATTTACTATGCAAACTAGAGCTTCAGTGGCGGCAAATGAAACTATGTGTTCACAGAGAGATGGTTGTCAACCAGCGAAATGTTGTTAACAAACTGGTCAAATCTGCGAAACAGAAATACTTTTCGGACTTATTGTCAGCTAATGTTAATTCCCCTAATGTGCTGTCTGTCGTCCTTGAGAAGCTTCTGTATCGTCAAAAGACAACCATGCTCCCAGAGGATTCGTCATCCAAAGACCTTGCAGATACATTTTCTTCTTTCTTTTCTGAAAAAATTGAGACTATCAGAGCTTCGCTTAATACAAGCTCACAATCTGATGTTCGACAGATGGCCGACATGCCATGAACCTGTTTTAAAGCTGTTGCACAGTTGTCCCAATTCAAACCTTTGGCTACAACAGATATCCAGAGGTTAATATCCAAGGCACCATCTAAGCAATGCATGCTAGATATCATTCCAACTTGGTTGTTAAAAGCATCTCTTTCGGAGTTAACTACACCGATCCTGGTCAATGCCTCACTCCCCTCTGGCATCTTTCCGACAAGCTGAAACACGCTTTAGTAAAACCTCTTCTCAAAAAGCCAACACTTGACCAGAGGTTCTGAAAAACTACCAACCGGTCTCTAATCTTCCATTTCTATCAAAGATTATTGAGTGTGCGGTGGCTTCTCAGCTGAATTCTCATTTGGCAGCCGAAGTTAACCAATCTGCATACAGATTTAATTGCAGTACAGAAACGGCGCTTCTAAGGGTCCAAAATGATATCCTCCTATCCACGGACAGGCACAGCCTAACATGTCTTGTTTTGTTGGATTTAAGCGCCGCTTTTGACACCACAGACCATAACATACTTATTGAAAGACTGGCAGTGAGAATAGGCCTTACTGACCAAGCACTTAATTGGTTTTTGTCATACCTTAATGGTCGCACACAGAGTGTCCTTATTAGCAGTGAGTCGTCAGACAAGGTCACACTACGTTTTGGCACCCCTCAAGGATCGGTGTTGGGTCCCATTCTGTACACTGTCTATGTCTTACCTCTCGGTGACATTATCCGAAGCAATGGCCTTGACTTTCATTTTTACGCAGATGACACACAGCTGTATATTAGTTTTACTCACGCCTTTGAGCCTGAAGCATGCAGTAAGTTTGAACTTTGTATTTCAGACATCAGGGCATGAATGACTAAAAACTTTCTTAAACTAAACGATAATGATGACAAGACAGAAGAAATATATATAGGTCTACCTCATCAACTTTCAAAAATATCCAAACCATCCCTCAATATTGGAGGTTCTGTGATAAAACCCAGTAGCTGTGTTTGAAACTTAGGTTATTTCATGGATGAAAATTAGGCTGCTGATGAACATATCAAACTTGTCACTTTTTTCATCTTAGAAATATTAGCAAAATTAGATCCTTCATTGATACGCAGACGTCACAACAGCTTGTCCACGCCTTTGTTACCAGTCGCCTTGACTACTGCAACTCTCTTCTGATTGGCCCTAAAACATCTATTCTTGAAAAGGAACAACACATCCAAAATTGTGCTGCACGGGTCATAACCAGAACTCAAAAGTACTGCCATATAACACCAGTACTCTCTGAGTTAACACTGGCTACCCGTTAAGCAAAGAATTCAATTTAAAATTGTCCTTTTGGTGTTAAAGTGTATCTCGGGATCTGCACCATCCTACCTGTCCGATCTGCTTACCATCCACAAACCACCAAGGTCTCTTAGGTCATCAGGACAACTCAATCTGGTTCAGCCCGTATCTAAATTTACTAGTGCTGGTGATAGGGCCTTTGCGGTTGTTGGCTCAAGGCTTTGGAATTCTCTTCCAATCGACTTAAAAAATAGTAAATCACTTCAATCATTCAAGTCTGGTACTAAAACCTTCCTTTTTCGAAAGGCATTCCCTTCAGTGGTCTTTTAATTTTGGTCAGAAACTGAGATTACCAGGTGTGTGGGTGTGACTGAGTCAGTAAGGATTGCCTCGTTACTCATCAAGTTACACTCACATATTTGTTTTGGTAAAGTTGTAGTTTTTTTTTTTTATTTTGTTTTGATTCAATACCCTTATTCTTTTAGGTTCTGTCGCTTATCGCCATGATATAGCCTCGGTTGCTGATGTGTCGTTGGGCACCAATAAATGATAATAATGATCCATGTATCAATGTATCTATGAGAGAATGTTAGTATGTGTATGTGTGTATATGTATGTATGCAATTATTGTGCAGCCATTGAGCACCGTGTGTGGATTTTAGGCTTTAAAATTATTATTATTATTGATCAAGCTCGGGATTGTTGCGCTTGTCAAGACAGTTGTATTGATTATCCTGAATTATAATAAATGAATGTGGTATAGAAATTAAGGATTGGAAGAGAAATTATCTGGGGTTTATGGTTTGAGAACTGTGATGTTATATGGTTATGGTGGGAATATGTTTATCCATTTGATGTCATGATTGTGATAAGCTTGTTAAGAAATGTTTGGCTAATGGAATGTTGATTATAAGCCGCAATGTTGTATTGTAGTGCAGGGAAAGGCGTAGTGCAGCAATAAGAAACCTCACTAGTTTTGATGAGAACTGTATGTATATAAATAATGGTTGAATGGATGTAAAGTAGGAATGGATTCATTTTCATTAATGTGGCTTGAAGTAGTATAGGAGGTATATATTCGATACCATTTAAGGAGAGCAGTGTTTTGTATAAAAACTATTTGTTGTGAGCAGTATGGAATTACTTAGCAATGGCGACACCAGTGAAAAACCAATCATACTTATCATTTAAAGAATCCATTTATAAAACATGGAGATAAAGTGTGAGTACAGTTCGGTGTGATTGTGCATAATAATCAGTGATACACACACATAAACTATTACGATATTTAGCTGATGTACAGCAGATAGACTTTTCTAAGTCGGTGTTAAATGACTTTTATGAGTCGGTGCTATTTGAGAGTTTCATGTTTGAGTGGTGTTGTGATTTAGACTTCCAAGAGTCGGAGATAGTTAACTGACTTAGCAATTGAGTCAGTGATTACTTTATTTTCAAAGACTTGACATATCTGTCAGAGTTTGTGAACTGTTACCATAAACTAAATTTATAGACTGTTGTCGGTGATTTTATTTTGACAGTTATAGCAACTATACACAAAGTGTCATTCACGTATGCTTTACTGGATTAAAATGATGTCATTGGTAGAAAGCTGGAGTTTGTGAGTGGTGTGTGTGAGATCGGCCTATTTGAGAGTTTTTTGTGTTGTGGAATTACAGGTGGTAACACGTACAATGGTGTATTATTTCATGTAAAGATATTTTTAATTTTTTTTATATATACATGTAAACTGAACTGGATGTGATCATTACAAGATAGTATTGCCTAAGAAAGAATTTGTGTTCACTTCTCTTTCACATAAACTAGATCTATCGAAGTCATGTATATGCGTGACAAAGATTTTTAAAGAAATTTCATCATGTTTCACTAAGCTACAATAGAGAGCCCAAATATGAACTCAGAGACCTGATTTGAACAAACTAGAGATGTTACAAACCAATTATCAAAGCATTCTGACTGGTGGGTCCAAGGAAGAAGATTTTTAAAGATTATTCCACATACTGCCCTAAGTTAAAAATTCGGGATCCTATATTGAGACCAAATATGAACCAAAGGGCTTCATTTTAACAAACGTATATCTGCCCCCCCATGGATGCTGTATAACAAATATCAAAAGATTCTGATCATTGGTTCTAGAGAAAATTTTTTTGTTAATTTTTGCAAATATGCTGACTCAGCATTCTTTGGACGCTCTCCACAGAACATCCTGTAATAAATGATGGCAATTTTTTTTACCATTCAGTTCTATGGGTCTTCAGGATGCTTCATACCAAATAACAGTGCTCTGTTCTGTGGGGTTTGGGAAATATTGGAGTTTGAATATATTTCTATTTTTAGCTCCTGAGGTTCCCACGCGTACACAGGAAAATGTTTTTGACATGAATCAAGTACTTATGTCCCAATAATATCACAAACCAAATTTGGTTCAAATCGGACCTTCGGTTCAGAAAATAGAAATTTTAGGCAAGGCCAAAAATCTTTCCCCTCCCATTACAAAGGCAAATACTGCTTCATGAACTTCCTTTGAACAAACTGGAATCTACACCTCAAAAGGAAACTCCTTACCAAATATCAAGTCATTGTACCTGCTGGTTCATGAAAAGATTTAAACAAGAGGCCTGTCACGCCTAGAGAGCTCCGCTGAGGGCCACTGATCGCATGGGCATGTTTTCTAAACTAATATTGTTACAAACTTTAGCCGAAAAATTTTCAGTTGTCACGAAAATTATGGCTTGGATCGATTACACACCGCCTATTGACATTACATGACGTTATAAAGTTTGGTCCAAAAATATTGAGTAGTTTAGAAATTATGGCTCGGACAAACAAAATATTTTTTTCTTGCTCATGTGGCCTGTGACCTTGACCCTGTGGGGTTACAGACTTTATAATGGTTGATGACACACCATCCACTGAAAATACATATTGTTATGAAGTTTGGTGTAAAAATATTCAGCGGTTCAGAAATTATGGCTTGGACAAACAAATATCAAAAATATCTTAAGATTTTCTTGATCCTGTGACCTGTGACCTTGACCCTGTGGATTTACAGATCGCAGAATAATTGATGACACACCGTCTATTGATAATACATATTGTTATGAAGTTTGGTGGAAAAATATTCAGCATTTTAGAAATTATGGCTCGGATAAATAAAATGTTGACGACGGACGGACGGACGGACGGACGGACAGACGGACGATGGACGACGGACGAATCAGTATAAGAAAAGCTCTGCTGACTTTGTCAGCGGAGCTAAAAAAAAATTGGAGCATTTTCCTCCACCCCCTCCCTATAGGGCTGGGCACTTTGAGTTGAAAAAAAAATTAAATGGCCCCTCAGCACCACCACTCACATAAAAATTCACTTGAATTGGCCCAGTGGTTTTGGAGAAGCCCAAAACAAGGTGTTGACGGATGATGGATGGAAAGCAATTAGATCAGCTGTACTTGACTTCCTCAAGGTGAGCTAAAAAGGTTTACAAAAGAAATTGGCATTGCACAGCCCCATTCAGAACTTTTATGGGTTTGACAAGCTATCTCTTAACCCTTTACCCAATGTAATGACCCAAACCGGTCAGCGCTATTCGAAAAAAACGCCAAATAATTTTCATTTTTTATCTCAAAAACATAGGTTATGACACCTCTTTGGAATGAGCTCGTCAAGCTCATTCCAATAAGAAGTCATAACTTATGTTTTTGAGACAAAAAATGAAAAAAGTTTGTTATTCAAGAATTTTTTTTGCAAGTGTCATCTGCTTTTCAGGTTAGGTAAAAAGCAGTTTTTCAGTTTTACGGGTGGAGGAAGCCAGAGTACCCGGAGAGAACCACCGAGTAACGATGAGCAGCTGCCAGCTCCCAAACATTGTAACTCTGCACTACAGCACAAGCAGGGTTAGATTGGTTGAAGCATGTGCACCATCGCCGTGCAGTACGCCTTAGTTCACAGCAACATCGGGTCCACCCCCCCCCCCCCCCCCTGTGGAAAATCATGGTAAAGTGCCTTGCCCAAGGACACAATGCGGGAGTTTGAAGCGATCATGCTCAGATGGTCACTCATCCAAGGATTAACTTCAGTGATCTGACAAGAACCGGTTACCACAACACCACCGCACCCCCCTTTGTATATATACCAATTTACGTTTACCATGACCTGAATAGTTTATGAGACTTGCAAAAAAAACTTTAATAAGGCTCCACAAAGTAGATTTTCTGTTTCTCAGGCCATTTTTGTAAAATTGCATGCAGGCGGGTGTTTTTTTTATTTTATGTAAGCATAAGGGACAAATTTATCAATTTCATTAACTTGTCAAAATATTAGACATAAACCATTTATTTTTTAAGTTTGTATTGGTTATGAAAAGAGAGCATGAGGAAGCCAAAAAGGACCATGCGAGAGGGCCTGAGAAACAAACTTTTAATTTTTTAAGGCCTAATTTAATTTTTTTTTTTTTTTAAAATGTAGCCTATGACCCTCAATGAGGTTGTTCTAATGAGGGTCATAAGCAATGTTTTATACAAAAAATGAAAAAAATAATACACATTTAATGGTGATTTATTGTGAATAGCACTGGTCAGTTCTGGCCATTACATTGGGTCCATGGTTAACAATTCCTATACCTGCACCCTATTACATCACAGCATATTATCAGATCACTGACAGAAACACATAAAAATGAAGTGCAGTGGTCTTGACTCTATATACCAGACTGAGGTGGGTTATCATGAAACTTCTACCACTTGGGCCATTGGGATGAATTAAAGAGTCTTTTTGCCCAAGGACATAACGTAGATAGCAAACAAAGATTAAAGAGAGAAAAAACCCACCTGGCTCTCATCAATCTCGGCATATATCCCTGATATGTTATCAAGAGATGTTCTTTTTGACTCATGGGTGGGTTTGTTAGGATCTGGAAGCATCTGCTTTGGATGCTTCTTTCTTCTCTGAACTCTAGAAATTAGAAAAAAAGAATGAGATACATCATGGTTGCAAAATTGCCCCTTGTAAACAAAAATATGACTTTATCTGTGGGTTCAAGATACTGCCTGCTGAAAAGAGTTAACGATATCATTCAGCCCATGGCAACAGGGCTTTTCTAAGAGTAAACGAAAACATATTGCAAATGTTATATTAATTCCTGTAATGATATGAAATGACAAATATAAACCAATAGCTTGTGCCGAAAAAAAGAAATTCCACAATACACGGAATACCATCAAGGTTTGTGGTGAGTGTTAAAACAGAGCTTACCTCAAATAAAGTCCCAAAAACTAAACATCAGGAACCATCAAGATGAGCTTCAGCTTCAACACACAACCACAAACCAAATCAGTTTACTTTTCTCAGGAAGTTCTCTGCAGAAACAAGTACCACAATCCTTTTCTTTGTTTACTTTAAAGATATCTATTTTTAGCATAGCACATGGTTTCTCTAAACATAAATTAACAGGGAGGGAACTTTCTGAACCTCTTCTTTTATGCATTTTCATAACACCAGAATGGCTTTCTGAGTTGATTTTACTTTACAAGGAGGTGGCAATAAATATTTTTCAACTCTTTTCCAGATATGACAAGAAGTAGAGATGTTTTGAAGTCTGAATTCAGTTTCGGTTGCAGTTTTCCTTCAAAACTTGGTTTCATGGTTCGGTTTTGGATTCAACATGAACATACCGTTATTTGAGGATATTTCTGAATGCAGAGGGGATGTTTTGAATAGTTGTTGGTGACATTATGACCAACGAGTATGTCTTGGCCAGTTTTGGGTACATTTGGCCAACTCTTAGGGACATTTTAACATAAAGTTTCAGGGGATGTTTTGGTTTCATGACATTCTGACCAGCATCCAAAACTTTGTGACAACATGAAACTGACACTGTAATTGCATCTTACAAAGGCAAAGTTGTATCTGTGATGGCACTTTTAAATTCAATAATAAGATCAATATTCAAATGCTTGCATAAGTGTTGACTGCTGATCAGACTTGACAATATTTTGGATCAAACTAGATTCAAACGATGGTAGTGTAACCACAAATGAATAGAGTGGCATTCCAATTACATCACAAAAGAATTTCTACCAATACAAATAGCAACAACTAATGCATGATCTAGCTAAAGTGTAGTAAACCTTTCTTTCCTATAGTTTACAACCAGGTTGCATAGAATAACCTACTAATGTGTTTCTTTTATCACAGGCTTTCAAATCACTGATATAGTTTTGAAAATGAAAATCTATCTTCATAATTATAATTTTGTAATTCATGTATTTATATTTTGACCCATTTTTGCTCTGCATAAAATGTACAAGGTATGAGATTCTGTAACCGGCATTAGGCTTGCCGCGATTATGAAATTCCATAGTCAATTAATCAGAGCCCAAAATCGACGATTAGTCGACTTTTTTTAACACATTTTTTTAAAGGGTCGACTAAAACGAGATGGCTGAATGGTCCTAAAGGTAGGTATAACCGGGCGTGTGGCCGTGTACATTTCAAATAACATGGTGACATAGTCAATGATCCATCATTCCCACATTATAAGGCTTGGTGAACGTCAGAATGAACGTTTCGTTGACCATATTCTGTGAAGTTGGTCGATTGTCTGCCATACCGTTAAACAGTAATACACCCTGACGCCCGAAATTCAGATGAAACGTAACAGTGAGCAGCCAGAAGGAACTAGGCCTGATCCAAGGGAGAGGGATTTTACAACTTACAAGGACTATTCTGCTGGACCCTGTAAGGGCACTAAGGATTAAAAAGTCACATCCCCCCCCCCCACCCCTTCCACACACAAAACCACGATAATTTATCAATGGTGGGAAACGTTGTGATTTTCGGATTTCCAACATGAAAGAGTGACCCAAGGGAGCTAACTCTAGTTTTGTGATGCAAAAATACTGAAATTTCAAAAAACGCAGCGAGTTTCATTTCGTGTTGTTCAAAATAAAAGATTTATGAGCAAAGAATGGTTATTGGAAATGATGTTTAAAATACGGACATGTTGTTGACATGACGAGAGCAGTTATACTTTAAAATAACTTTCATATTTTCTCCCCAAAAAATTATTAAAGTGGGAGGTAATTACCGCAAACCTTTTCGAATCAGACTTAGAAAAATGACGATTTATTTGAGGTGGGGGGCTGAGGCTGCCCTCCTTTACCTCCATGTGGTCTACCACTGTTGTTTATATATCCAGAAAAGTTCCCATCATGTATATACAGCATGATCACGTTCTGGCAAGGCAGTGGTGTCGTTATACATGCGGGGGTAAAAAAAAGTCGAAAAAGTTGACTTTCAAATTTAAAGTCAATCAATCGGAACGACCGACGATTAGTCGACTTTTTGCATAATCACGGCAAACCTAACCAGCATTAGCCTCCAGAAGAGCATGTTCATCAGATATGGCTCAAATGTCATTTAGTTCACCTTCTTGCCAATCCTGTTTATTATTTTTAAATATGAGGTTCAATGAGAAGATCTATTCTGGCAAGCGATCAATGCTGTTGTGTACCTTGAAGTTCATTACAATTGCTGAGGAAATGTTATTATGTGACACCCTACTGGAAAGGGCTCTGAGAGCACTTTCCAAAAGTGCATCAAATAATAACACACCATCAGTTTAATCAAGGCTTACAGTACCCTGATTGCCAGAGTTAATGCACTACAAACGGCATATTGTTGCACTCATGAGACGATTTCCAAACCTAGAACCCAAAGGTTATACAGGGTTCATACACTCAAGGACAAAAAAAATTCAAGGACATATTACCATTTTTCAAGGTGCATTTTTCTGATAGAATATCATTTTTACAAAACATCCAACCTACTTTCTTCACCCACACAGCATTTTTAAGATATTTTTCATCAAAAAGATTTGCTGAAAAATTCATCCAAATTTGACTCAAGAAATCTTTGGTGAAAAATCCATTAAATTTTCAGAGGGAAAATTGGATTAAACATGCTCAAATTAAACTTATTTCAGTGGCAAGAGAGATACTGACTTGGGTGGGAAAACCCACCAGCATCATGCAAGGTGTTAGTACACTTTCCCCAAAGATGAAACATCCCATAATGTTCCCATAAGACTAAAATCCTCCTCCTCTGAGTGGACTAGAGCTCGCTTAGTATATTCTATGTTTACGGCTCAAGTGGCAAATGCTACCGTCTAACATCACATCGCGAAATATTTGATATGACGTCGCCCGTTTCGTAATTGCTCCATCAACAGAGTGACTACCAAGCCGTTTCATTTTTCTGGATTTTCACACGTGCAGCAGATGAAGTGTTGTTTAAATAACAAACTGATTTACAATTTGAACTTAGATGGAATGAGGTTATCTGGTTTATTGATTATTTATCCAGTGCAGTCGTGGATACACAAGAGATTTATTTACTAAACCTGTGATTATTAAAAGTTGCCTTCCAGAAGGCAACTTTTAATGATCACAGATTTAGTAAATAAATCTCTCGTGTTTCACAATGTAGTTTTTGGGCTATGTGTAGAGTTTTATTGGAACATATATGTCATTGTGATAAGTTGACGGTAACATGGTCTGAGCTTTGTGGCTCGGAGCGTATGTTCAACCTCGACGCTTCGCGTCGGTTGAACATAAACTCCGAGCCACAAACCTCAGACCATGTTACCATCAACTCATCACAATAACTTAAATTGTTACTACAAAAAATACACACTACTTTGTCTCCTTTACAAGGTTTTACCCAGTCTTATTTGAATCATCCATTTCACATTTATTATACATCACAAATTTATTTACATTCATTTTAATATTAAATAAAGGAAGTTTATACTGAACCCTAATCACACAATCTATAGCATTGTGAGGAAAAATTTAAGGAATTTTAATGACTCTGATTATCAATGACTTTTCAAGGACATTTTTGGTATTTTCAAAGTATTACTGAAATTCAAGGACTTTTCAAGGATGTATGAACCCTGTTGTATGCAGTGAAATCTCAGTAACTTGAGCTATGAAAACTCGAATACCCCATATAACTTGATGTGATCCGTTGGTCCTGACCATTTGAGTGTTAAAACTCATTTATTTCAACTTTGAATGAAAGTGTCAATGACCCTGCAGCTCAACTTGTTAAGACATGTACATGTATAGTATGTGACACAGCAATGACAAACATCTAGGTAATAACCTGATAACAAAGGTACATATAAAGTATTGTAACAGTCTGTACATAAATACTGACCGTAGCCTGTAACAAATGTATAGGTAAAGTATTGTAAAGGTGGGTGACAGTCAACACTGGATGCTAAACTAGAAAAGAAATCTTAGAGTCCCAGAGTGGGTCTGATTGAACCCCAAAATATTTGTTCTCATAGCACAGTGATAACAAAGGCACCCCAAAACACACTTGTTCCTGTCCCAAGGTGATAACAAAGGTACCCAAGAAGTTTCGAGAAGATCAGTTCATAAATATGAGCCGTATAGAAATTGTGACAAAAAAATGTTTGGCCCTAATTTCGGTACAAAATGGCCACTGGCAGCCATCTTGAATTTTTTTTTCGTGAAGATTGGTTCATAAATACAGCCTCTAGCCCGAGCCGTATTGACATGTGCACTTATTGTGTACAAGTAGCACTGAATAAATCAAAGTTCATCTAAGTTGCATAATTTCTGCACGAGAAAAAAACATGTACTATATGTGATGTGTTCCATGTTACTAAACATTCATACAAAAATTTATTCAAATCAACTTTCATACAGAAGTTCTGTACAAAAATCTGATTGCACTAATTTTGGTACAAAATGGCAGCTGATGGCCAGCTTGAATTTCGGACCACACCCAAAAACACTTGTTCTCATCCCACGGTGATAACAAAGGTACCTAAGAAGTTTCGTAAAGATCGGTTCATAAATACGACCTCTAGCCTGAGCCGTATAGAAGTTGTGTACAAAAAACTGACTAGTCCTAATTTCAGTACAAAATGGCCACTGGCAGCCATCTTGAATTTTGGACCACACCCAGAAACACTCATTCTCATCCCAAAGTGATAACAAAGGTACCCAAGACGTTTTGTGAAGATCGGTTCATAATTACAGACTCTACCGAGCTGTATTGACATGTGTACTTACTGTGTGTAAGTAGCACTGGAAAAAATCAAAGTTCATCTAATTTGCATAATTTCTGCACGAGAAAAAAACATGTATATTCAAATCAGCGCTTTCATATGGAAGTTCTGCGCAAAAATCTGATTGCACCTAATTTTGTACAAAATGGCTGCCATCGGCCATCTTGAATTTCAGACCAGACCCCAAAACACTCGTTCTCACCCCACGGTGATACCAAAGGTATCCAAGAAGTTTTGTAAAGACCGGTTCATAAATATGGCCTCTAGCCCGAGCCATATTGGCATTTGCACCTACAGTGCTGAAAGTAACACTAAATACATCAAAGTTAGTCTAATTTGCATAATTTACGCACGAGAAAAAAATCCGTATAGTACTAAACATTCATACAAAAAATTATTCAAATCAGAGCTTTCATATGGAAGTTCTGCACACAAATCTGATTGTACATAATTTTGTACAAAATGGCTGCCAGCAGCCAACTTGAATTTCGGATCAGACCCCAAAACACTCGTTCTCGTCCCACGGTCATAACAAAGGTACCCAAGAAGTTTCGTAAAGATCGGTTCATAAATACGGCCTCTAGCCCGAACCGTATTGGATTGTTGATGGACAGACGGACGACTGGCCATGGCATAAGCTCAAATTTGACTTACGTCAAAGTTGAGCTAAAAATCAAATTTTGCTATCTCAAATACCTCTGATGTTTCGAAGTTCTCTGTTGGTTTGGAACTAATTAAGCCACTGAATAATACCTTCAAAAAGTCAAACTCAGGTTGTGTGAACAAAACACGATAAAAGTAGGGTGGTATTGTGAACAAATGTTACTGTGCATTGTCTTGTGGGAAGTGAATAACAAAGATTAGTCGGAAAAAAGGGGAACTGAATTGCATATAAATTTAAAAGCCTAAGGTGCGAAAAACACTTAAGAAGGCTGCAATAGGACAGCTCATTAAAGATTGTTTAAGTTAGGAATAAGCAACACATAAAATGACTTTAAAAGTGGGGGAAAAGTTAAAAAATTTATAATAATTTATATATTTTTTATACTTACCAATGACCCAGACTTAGCTGGTGCTAACTCCTTAAATTCTAGGGCCAAACACAAATTTTGTCCCCCAATCCCCAAAATTTGCATCAAAAACTGAAAATTCCATGTCCTATGTGGTCCTCCATACTTTTATCCACTGCGCATGCGCAGTGTCAAGGAGGTCTCGAAATTGGCGCCAAATGTCATTCTTACAACCAGTGCCTGGTAAGCGTTCTGTAATCAGCGGGGAGGTATGAGTTCCCAACTCATGGGAGGGCCATCCCCGCCTGGGTCATTGGTAAGTATAAAAAATATATAAATTACTATAAATTTTTTAACATTTTTATACTGTACCAATGACCCAAACTTAGCTGAATAGAAAAAAGGCTGGAGGGCCTAGGACATAAAGGAAAATCCAATAGGCTCAATTACATATAAACAGAATTATCCCCTCGAGGAGAAAAGGAGAAATAGGCCTTACATGTATCTTTCTTATTTGCATCAAAAAAGAAAGACACAATACCATTCTGTAATTGAGCACAGTAACATCAATGATCTCTATTAACATCCAGTATAACCCGTTATACTAATTATTTTTAAAGGAAAGCCAATAAATAAAGGAAGTCCAGAGAATGAGACTCTTTATACTCATTAAAAGTGTCCGAGGATTGTATATTAACACTCGTATGACATGTGACATATACAAATGCTTCACACCAAGCTACACTTTAAAAATATTACATGAATGAGTTAAACATTAGCTTTACACTTTAAAACCATCCCGGCACCGACTCGGAATTACTGACTCCAGAGGAGGTATTCCCTTGCTTTTCACTATAAAGCAGGTGACCTAATGGAACACCCCCCCCCCCCCCCCCCCCCCACCCCCCTTCCCCTTGCCCTGGATCAAATACCCCAGAGCGAAGAGAGCAGCAGGACAGAATCACTGCCAGAACAGAAAGCCTGCAGAACTATAGTTGCAACTGTTTAGAGGACAACATTCTGAGCAACAGATAACAGACCTAAACAATGCAGGTCTCCAGAAATGGACTCAATATTTCTAAGATAAAAATTCGTGAATGTGGAAGGCTGAGACCAATATGCAGCTTTCATCAAATCTGTAATAGCAACACTATTAGCATAAGCCCAAGATGTAGATAGAGCTCTTACTTCATGAGCTGAAATCTTAAGCACAGACTGCTGAGTTTTTTTTCATAAGCAGTACGGATAGTAAATTGAATCCACCTAGCAATAGAATGGACCGTAATGTCCCTTCTATCAGGCATCAGAGACAGAAAGAAACGTTTACGCCCTTTCTGATAAACTCAGATCTATGTTTGTAAATACGTATAGCTCTAACAGGACAGAGTAAAGGCCTATGCCCGTCTGAAGATGGAAGAGCCTTAATAACAATAGGTTCCGCATACTTAGTAGGAGCCTGATTCTTAGCCAAAAATCCAACATTAGTAGTCAAGGTAATAGTATTACCTACACTACGATAGTGAGAATCATCAACAAATACTGCATGAAGCTCACTAACTCTTCTAGCTGAAGAGAAGGCTAAGAGAAAAGCTGTCTTATAAGATAAGATAAGAATTCGAAGTCCACCGTGTCAAGAGGCTCAAATGGCACTTCTTTTAGCTTAAGAAGAACCCAAGTTAAATACCACTTAGGAATTAATCTAAGGGTTCTAGGTCTATTTATCAAAAAGTTTCTCACTAACTTAGATAAAGAGACATTAGATCCAATCTGTAAACTATCATGATGTGCATAGGTATCAGATAGCATAGACCTATAACCCTTAATGGTAACAGGCTGCAGTTTGATGTCATCAAACAGGTAGACTAGAAAATTAGCAATGTCTGGAATGGAGGGATCATAAATATCAACAGAATGATCCCTACACCACCGACAGAAAACCTTCCACTTAGCAGCATAATTTAGTGAAGAGGAGGTCCTCCTACAGTTAGAAATTGCGTCCACTGCTCGTCCTGTAAATTGCTTGCCGTGCAAGAAGGACCGCACAACAAAAATACGTGAAGGTTGAGACCTTGCAGGTTGTGATGTAGTGTGCGCAATTTCCCCTGCGAAAGATCCTCCCGTAGTGGAAGCTTCCGCGGCATGACCCACAACAGACACCTGAGTAGATTTATCCATGGTCTCTGTGGTGACAGAGATGCTACCAACAGAATTTTGCAGTGAGATTACTTTATCTTGAGCAATATCTGCTGAATCAATGGTGCTGGAGGATAGGCATATCCTATCATTCCGTCCCAAGAGATCGAGAGAGCGTCTACTGCAAACGCTCGAGGATCTGGCCACGGCAACACATACGTCTGCAACTGATTGTTGAGATGCGTCACAAATAAGTCCATCATTGGACGCTCACATTGGTAGCAAATCTGATTGAATACTCGTTTGTTGAGAGTCCATTCTAACGGCAACAAGCGACCCCTCCGAGAAAGGGAGTCTGCCAAAACGTTCAGACAACCCGGAATATGACGGCCCGATAGAACTTGATGCTCTAGCACAAACAGAAGGATTCTTTCCATTAAGTTGAATAACGGAATGGAATGAGTGCCTCCCTGGTTCCGAATATACGCTACTACCGTCGAATTGTCAGACAGAATTTGCACGTATGCATTCTGAATAACGTTCATCCAATGATGTAGCGCAAACCAAACTGCCATCATTTCTTTGATGTTTATATGCTTGTTTAGGAACTGCGGATCCCAAAGACCCTGGCACTTCATATCTGTTGGGCTCAATGTTGTGCCCCAACCTGTTTGACTGGCATCCGTCATAATCGTAAAACTTGGATCCGGTGATTGCAGTGGAACTCCCTGAGTTAACCACTGAATATCTGCCCAAGCCTGAATCTCTTGTTTCACTTGATTCGACAAGAGGATGTCCGTATCGAGCGAATGAATCTTCACCCTCCATTGTGAGTCAGAAAGATTTGGAGTGGTCGAGTACGTAGTCGCCCCATCGGAATAAGATCCGCGGCGGCTCTGCACAAACCTATCAGTTGCATGAATTCTCTCGCTGTAACTTTGTCGGAGTGAAGACAAAAGCAAGCGTAACAACTGATTAATTTCGCTCTGGTTAACGGCAGATGAACGAGATTGATGTGCATCTCGAAACTCATTCCCAGGTGGGTGAATGACTTGGACGGCACCAGATCCGACTTCTTCTCGTTTACTATGAAACCGAGACGTCGGAGCAGTAGAAGCAGATCCTGAACATCGTTCTGAAGCGTTAACTCATTGTCATACATCTGAAGAATGTCGTCCAGGTAGGCCGACGTTACCGCAGACAAATGAGCTCGGAAATGAGTCATTACCAAGTTCATTATTCGAGTGAAAGCCCAGGGTGCTGGATTCAGACCGAAGCACCTTGCTCGGAACTGATAAACGACTCCTAGGACAGCAAAGCAAAGATACTTTCTGAACACCGGATGTACCATGACGTGAAAGTACAATTCTTGAGATCTATGCTCGCAGCTTAGTCGTTCACTCCAATGCTCGCTCTGACCAATCGAATGGTCTCCATGTAAAATTTTGGAGCCAAGATCAGCTTGTTTATCCAGCTCAGATCTATGACTGGACGAAACGAGCCGTCTGGTTTCGGAACCAGAAACAGATGGCTGTAGAAACCTGGAGATTCCTGGTTTTCTACGACCTCTATCGCGTTTTTCTCCAGAAGAGACTGAACTTCTAATAGAAGCGAACTTCTCTTCTGAGGATTTGACAGAAGCTGAGTCCATCTTGAACTTCGAGTTAACGGAGGTTTTCCTTTGAAGGACAGTTTTAGCCCTTCCGAAATCACCCCCCGAACCCAAGGGTCATCCGTAATCGATGCCCAATTCGTTAAGAAACTTGATAGCCTTCCACCCACTGGAACACGATAGAGGTTTATACCATCACCTCCTGGACCTGCGAGGCTTGCGGGAGGAGAAACCACGTCCTCCACGACCTGCACCTCGCCCCGTCGACCTAGGGGGCCGGGCATCTGACCGGTTGTCTCGGCCAGTATTACGGCCCCTACCTGAGTCGCTACCTTGACGGTCACTGGAGTAAGACCTAGAGGACCTATAAGAACCTCTATAGGAACTTCCCTTGGACGTATTCACCCTAGAAGTGCCTGTCTTACTCTTCTCCGCTTAATCCAACTTTTTGGAAGCGGACTTGAATAGCAGAGAGTCTGAAGCTTTCTTAGTAATCTGATCACAGATTGTGGAAAGCTTGCCGTCGAAGAGAAGCTCTCCGGAGACCGGAGCGACTCTAAGAGAGTTTTTCACCTTACGATCTACCCGAGTGGATGCAGCCAGGGCAGCATCACGTCTAACTAACTCCAGATTTGCCACTGAAAGGGTGGAGTTATACGTAGAGTATGCTATGGCCCTCAAAAGAACTCTTAAGGAAGTTTGTACATCCTGGAATTCTTTTCCTTCGAGACGTAATGATAACGCTCTGGTAAGGTGATCTGCGTACGATAATGCGTCCAAGCTAATCCTGTTAGACGAGACTGTCGTTTCCAGCATCGTGGTTGGAATAGATATAGATGACGGTAAAGACAATTCTAGGTCGTCGGCCTGGTCGTCTAGACGCAGAGGAACTCTCGGAATGCCCTGTCCTGCCATTTCAAATTTATTCCTTGAATTGATGGAAGGCAGCTGTAGAGCATTTGCCGATAAGAAACCAGACCTGCCCGTCTTGGAAGCAAGTTTGAATATAGCGTCATCCAAAAGTTCAAATGTCCATGAGACATTACTGGACTGGACCGGAAACTCAGGGACCATGTCCCTAAACCGATCAAAGAAATCTGTGTCCAGTGACGCTATCAGTCTCTTATCCGGCAACGTAGCATTCTGGTCCGGAGGAACAACATCAGGAAGGTATTGCCAGATGAACTCTACAGCTACCTTATGTTGCTCCGAAAGGGAAAATTACAGCTCCTCTAGATCCCTTTCGCCATCCGGTTGGACCACTTGGTAATCTCGGTCGTTCCCAGCCTGACTCTGCAGCAGAACGATCCGACCCGCTTCCTCGGACAATTCCTGATCCGACAGAGTTTCTGATGGCTGCTAGGATGCTGCGATGAGTTGAGCTATCTGCGATAGCACGTCCATTACGGAGGCCTGTGGAGCCGCGGTCTTACGGAATTTAGCCGCTGGAAGCTCCTGGGACGTTGACTTCTGCGTACTTCTTTTATGCGAACGTCCTGAGTGTGAAGGCCTTGTATCCCTGGCTACCGGATGGCGTGACCTGGTCACCGTGGAATCCTTGGTCGGCGAAGCTGGCTGGATATCAGTGGTCACATAGCCAAGGTGCAGTCGTGTGTGCTGCAGTGAGGATGAGGAAGCCAATAGACCAGTCTCTCTGGACTGTCTATGCAATGGAGCGTCCCGAGCGGGTGGAGTGGACATATGCTCCGACTGATGACCGTTTTGTACAACAACATCTGGGCCCAGATGTTGTTGTACGAGAGAGGGGTCTCTCCCGTTTGTGGTCCGGGCAGACCTGGACGAGCTAGGAACCGGACTGACAGGCTTTCTCCGTACTATCCTCGGATCCGTCGTCACTGGGTGTGCACGTTCGATGTTTATAGTGCTTGCATCACCCAAACTCCTTTCCTGGATCGCAACGGACGAACACGGCTGCCGAGCCATTCCATGAATGGTCGCTGCACCGGGCGAGCTAGCGGACGCCAATGCCGTCGACTTGGGACCTCTTAGGCAATTGATGTATCTGCATGAGCACTTTTGCCACTAGCTCTTTGTTAGACTGTGACGACGGAGGCACACTTCTTGAAGACATCATGGAAACATCACCCTGTTCTTGTTCCTCTGAAAAAGAGATTGAAAAACTAGAGTGACCCTGCGGAGAGAGGACCTGCATGGACTTCTCACCACTAACAAAATACCGTGATACACGTCTCCAACGTTTGTCATTGCAATTGACACACACTGAGCAAGAATTAGTGCGAGTACATTGACTACAATTAATACACTGAGCATGAGAATCAGAGGAAGATTTCCTCGCATTACAATCTGAACAATATTCTTTCATCATGAAAAAATATAAACAGTCATAGTACTCGCACTAACCCTTGAAAACAAAGATACATATTAAAATAATCCATTATAACATTTCGAAAAAATAATTCAAAAGAAAAAAATTTTCGAAAAAATTTCAGAAGAGCCCAAGTTCCCAATGGGAACGATGAGCCCAAATGGATCCCAAAAAAGCCCAAGTGTGGACAAAAATTTTAAAACATTTTTAAAAATTAATGTAACACTTACGGACAATATTAATGTATCTTGCTATGAACTGAACTAAGCAGAAGACAAGTAATCACTATCAGAAGTAACCGTTGTCAACATAAACAAAAAGTGTACAAAAACCGGAAACATGACTCCAGGCACTGTAAACATGGCCCGAAATCAGTTACCAATTTAAACACTATCTGATGTAAAACAGAGACTTCCAGAGAAGAAACTGCAGTATATCAGATGGTAAATGCAGACCAAATCGCCTAAACACCCAAGGGTGAGGACGTAAGTATGGGGAAAATCAGAATAATTATTCTGTTACCAAGCCAAAACTCCCAAGAAATTTTAGTAATAAACATTACAAAAAATATGCCAAAAGCATGTGAGAATAGCAAGGGGGGAATAAAGAAAAGGGAGAGAGGAAACACTGAACAAACAATGGTAGATTCATAGCAAGAATGGCAACATCAGGCCCATGCCCCGAAATTAGGGAACATGAAATAATTTCGTAAAAAAATTATAAGTTACAGCC
Source organism: Pictodentalium vernedei (assembly GCA_031216915.1). Taxonomy (NCBI): domain Eukaryota; kingdom Metazoa; phylum Mollusca; class Scaphopoda; order Dentaliida; family Dentaliidae; genus Pictodentalium; species Pictodentalium vernedei. The sequence goes on from CM062296.1 coordinate 372,193,460, forward strand.
CTGAACATATCGTGCCACTGTTTCTTCCTCTCATCCTTTTATTTCCCCCTTGAATCCACCATTTCTTTCATAATTATGTGTTTGGCATCATTTAAACTGAGATTTACAAGCACAAATATCAGTGAGATGTTACTGATTTGAGAGCCAAACAAAGAATGACATTTTGCGCCAATTTCGAGACCTCCTTGACACTGCGCATGCGCAGTGGATAAAAGTATGAAGGGCCACATAGGACATGGAATTTTCGGTTTTTGATGCAAATTTGGGGGATTGGGGGGCAAAATTTGTGTTTGGCCCTAGAATTTAAGGAGTTAGCACCAGCTAAGTCTGGGTCATTGGTACAGTATAAAAATATTAATTTATTCAGTTACCTACTATAACCATTGGAGTGGTGGACTGGGGCCAGGTGGCTTTTCTGGCTCATTTGTTTCTCCCCCTGTGTGGTTGCAGGGTGTGGAATGTACCATTGTACTGCTAAAGGGGTTCTGAGGGTTAATTTATGCTAAAACACTTGGTTTACTTATTAATTACGTTATCATTCACTTTTGAAAATGACTACAAAAAATGTAACTGGAGGAATGGGAGTCAAGTGAAAATTGGATGTAAATTTCCATTCCCTGAGCAGGAATTTTTCACTGAATTTATTTATTGGTGTTTAAGGTCACAAACTTATGCACAATGGCTAATCGTGACTGTGACAGTTTTACGGGTGGAGGAAGCCGGAGTACCCAGAGAGAACCACCGAGCAGCTGTCAGCTCTCCAACATCGTAACTCTGAACTCTGCACTGCAACACAGGCAGGGTTAGATTGGTTGAAGACATGCGCACAATTGACATGCAGTACGCCTTAGTACACAGCGTCATCATGCCCCCATGTTGGCAATTGGGGTTAAGTGCCTTGCCAAAGGACACAACACAGGAGGACAAATCAGTCGCTGAAATGGTCACCCATCCAACTACTAACTGTGCTCCACGTTGCTTAACTTCGGTGATCTAACGAGATTTTTATCACTGAAAAGTGTGAAAGTGATTATGGAGAAACACTGTAGGGAGAAATTAAAGAGTGAAAATGTTTTGCATTTTTCCTTCACTGATAACACCATAACCTAACATTTGTTTACGGAAAGCCCTCAAGTTTCTCAAAAATCTTTGTCAAGAGACTGAACACATCACTGAAGGAAAAAAAAGAAACATTTACAAAATTTTCTCCACATGCTGGGTGTAATTTAGTGCTATGTTGAAGTCCATTTCTTCGTATAATGTGTATATGTAATTTGAGATACAGTCAGTACATAATTTTAAATTTTATATCTACAACATACAGCATGACAACCGCTAACTCAAAGTGATTCTCCTGGTTGCTCGGACATCAAGTTATCAATATTTCACTGTATTTCAAACACAAGGGGAAAAGGTGCATTCGGATTTCTGCATAAGTATAAAATCCATTGGTAGCAGTGAGGAAGGGGGGGGGGGGGAGAGGAAGGGGAGGGTTGATGGGGGTGTAAATGGTTTTATCAAAAGTACTATGACCCAATAATACCACATACCAAATTTCGATCAAATCTGACTATCAGTTCAAAAAGTTAAAAAATTTATAGTAATTTATATATTTTTTATACTTACCAATGACCCAGACTTAGCTGGTGCTAACTCTAACAAAACCAGGGCCAAACACAAATTTTGCCCCCCAATCCCCAAAATTTGCATCCAAAACAAAAAGAAATCATGTCCTAAAGGACCTCCATACTACGCCTCTACTGCGCATGCGCAGTGACGCAGTCGTCCCGAAATTGGCGCCAAATATCATTCTTACTGGCAGTGCCTGGTCAGCGCTATGTACTCAGCGGGGAGGCAAGAGTTCCCAACTCCAGGGAGGGCCATCCCCGTCTGGGTCATTGGTAAGTATAAAAAATATATAAATTACTATAAATTTTTTAACATTTTTATACTGTACCAATGACCCAGACCTAGCTGAATAGTAAACAGGCTGGAGGGCCTAGGACATAGAGGAAAATCCAATAAGCTCAACTATATAGTAAAGAGGTAACCCCTTAAGGAGAAAAGGAGTATTAGGCTTTACATGTATCTTTCTTATTTAATATTAAATTAGAAAGATACACTACCCTTAATAATTGAGCACAATAACATTCATGTTCTCTATTAACATCCAGTATAACCCTTATACTAATTATTTTTAAAGCAAGCCAATAAATAAAGTAGTCCAGAGAATTGAGACTCTTTATAGTCATTTAAAAGTGTCCAAGTATTGTATATTAAAGCCCGTTTGACACTTGACATATACAAATGCTTCACACCGAGCTACACTTTAAAAATAAGACATGAATGAATTTAAACATTAATATTACACTTTAAAACCATCCCGGAAGCGACTCAGAAATACTGACTTGGAGGAGGCATTCCCTTGCTTTTCACTATAAAGCAGGTGACCTAAGGGAACACCCGCCCCCCCCCCCCCTCCCCCCCCCCCCTTCCCCTTGCCCTGGGTCAAATAGCCCAGAGCGAAGAGGGCAGCCGGACGGAGTCACTGCCAGAACAGAAATCCTGCATAACTATAGTTGCAACTGTTTAGTGGACGACATTCTGAGCAACAGATAACGGACCTAAACAATGCAGGTCTCAAGAAATGGACTCAATATTTCTGAGATAAAAATTCGTAAATGTGGATGGCTGAGACCAATAAGCAGCCTTCATTAAATCTGTAATAGCAACACTATTAGCATAAGCCCAGGAAGTAGAAAGAGCTCTTACTTCATGAGCAGAAATCTTAAGCACAGACTGCTGAGAAGAAGATAAATCTTCATAAGCAGTACGGATAGTTAACTGAATCCATCTAGCAATAGAATGGACTGAAATGTCCTTTCTATTAGGCATCAAAGACAGAAAGAAACGTTTCCGTCCCTTTCTGATAAACTGAGATCTCTGTTTATAGACACGTAGTGCTCTAACAGGACAGAGTAAAGGCCTACGCCCGTCTGAAGACGGAAGAGCCTTAATAACAATAGGTTCCGGATATTTATTAGGAGCCTGATTCTTAGCTAAAAAACCCACATTAGTAGTGAAGGTGATAGTGTTCCCAACACTACGATAATGAGAATCATCCACCGATAGTGCACGAAGCTCACTGACTCTTCTGGCAGAAGAGAAAGCTAAGAGAAAAGCTGTCTTATAAGATAAGAATTTGAAATCTACTGTCCCAAGAGGTTCAAATGGCTTTTCCTTCAATTTAAGGAGAACCCAAGCTAAATTCCACTTAGGAATTAATCTAAGAGTTCTGGGTCTATTTATCGAAAAGTTTCTAACCAACTTCGATAAAGAGACATTAGATCCAATTTGTAAACTATCATGATGTGCATAGGTATCAGATAACATAGATCTATAACCCTTTATAGTAACAGGCTGCAGTTTGATTTCGTCAAACAAGTATACTAGAAAGTTTGCAATGTCTGGTATAGAGGGATCAAATATATCTACAGAATGATCCCTACACCAACGACAAAAAACCTTCCACTTAGCCGCATAGTTTAGCGAAGAGGAGGTCCTCCTACAGTTAGAAATCGCGTCCACTGCTTGTCCTGTAAAGTGCTTGCCATGCAAGAAGGACCGCACAACGGAAAAACGTGAAGGTTGAGACCTTGCGGGTTGTGATGGAGTTGGCGCGATTTCCCCTGCGAAAGAAGATCCTCTCGTGGAGGAAGCTTCCGCGGTAGGTCCCACAACAGACACCTGAGTAGATTTATCCACGGTCTCTGTGGCGACAGAGATGCTACCAACAGAATCTTGCATTGAGATTGTTTTATCTTTAGCAATACTTGTTGAATTAACGGCGCTGGAGGATACGCATATCCTATCATTCCGTCCCAAGGGATCGACAGAGCGTCTACTGCAAATGCTCTTGGATCCGGACACGGAGACACATACGTCTGCAACTGATTGTTGAGATGTGTCGCAAATAAGTCTATCATTGGCCGTTCCCATTGGTAGCAAATCTGATTGAATACTTGTTTGTTGAGAGTCCACTCCGACGGCAACAAACGACCCTTTCGTGAAAGGGAGTCTGCTAGCACATTCAGACGACCCGGTATGTGACGGACCGAAAGAAGAACGTGATGTTCTAACGCAAACAGAAGGATTCTTTCCGTTAGATTGAACAACGGAACTGAATGAGTGCCTCCCTGATTCCGTATATACGCCACTACTGTCGTACTGTCGGATAGGATTTGGACATGAGCATCGTGAATAATGTCCATCCAGTGACGTAACGCAAGCCAAATTGACATCATTTCCCTGATGTTTATGTGCTTGCACAGGAATTGCGGATCCCAAAGACCCTGGCATCTCGAATCCGTTGGGATTAATGATGCACCCCAACCTGTTTGACTGGCATCCGTCATAACGGTAAAACTCGGATCCGGCAACTGCAGCGGAACTCCTTGAGTTAACCACTGAATGTTTGCCCAAGTCTGAATCTCTTGTTTCACTTGATCTGACAAGAGAACGTCTACATCGAGCGAATGAATTTTCACACTCCAGTTCTGAGTCAGGAAAATTTGAAGAGGACGTGTGCGTAACCGCCCCATCGGAATTAGATCCGCGGTGGCTCCGCACAGACCTATCAGTCTCATAAATTCTCTCGCCGTGACTTTGTCTGCGTGCAGACAATAGCGAGCGTAACAACTGACTAATTTCGCTCTGGTTAACGGCAGACGAACGAGATTGTTGTGCGTCTCGAAGCTCATTCCCAGATGAGTGAATGACTTGGACGGCACCAGATCCGACTTCTCCTCGTTTACTATAAAACCGAGACGTCGGAGCAATAGAAGAAGATTCTGAACATCGTTCTGAAGCGTTAACTCGTTGCCGTACCTCTGAAGAATGTCGTCCAGGTAGGCCGACGTTACCGCAGACGAATGAGCTCGGAAGTAGATCATTACCGAGTTCATTACCCGAGTGAAAGCCCAGGGTGCTAGATTCAACCCGAAGCACATCGCCCGGAATTGATACACCACTCCAAGGACTGCGAAGCGGAGCTTCGTTTGGAATGTCGGATGTACCATGACGTGAAAGTACGCATCTTTGAGATCTATGCTCGTTGCATAATCGTTCACCCGAATACTTGCTCTGACTGATCGAATCGTCTCCATATAAAACTTCGGAGCGACGATCAGCTTGTTTATCCAGCTCAAATCTATGACTGGACGGAACGAGCCGTCTGGTTTCGGAACCAGAAACAGATGGCTGTAGAATCCCAGAGATTCCTGGTTTTCTACGACCTCTACCGCGTTCTTCATTAAAAGAGATTGCACCTCTGATAACAGAGCGTCTCTTTTCTGTGGATTTGACGGAAGATGAGTCCACTTTGGACTTCGAGTTAATGGAGGCTTTCGTTTGAAGGATATCTTCAGACCTTCCGAAGTCACTCCTCTCACCCAAGGGTCGTCCGTAATCGACGCCCACTCTTGTGAAAAACTCGACAACCTTCCGCCAACCGGAACGCGATAGAGGTTTAAGCCATCACCTCCTGGACCTGCGAGGCCTGCGGTAGGAGAAACCACGTCTTCCACGACCCGCACCTCGTCTCGTCGACCTCGGGGCATCCGACCGATTGTCCCGGCCTGAAGGACGTCCCGAACGAGAGTCGCTATCCTGACGGTCTCTCGAATAAGACCAAGAGGACGCACCGGAACATCTATAGGAACCTCTCTTGGGCGCATTAGACCCAGAAGTGCCTGTCTTATTCGTGTCTGCTGTATCCGACTTCTTAGGAGCCGATCTGAACAACAGAGAATCATTAGCTTTCTTTTTAATTTTATCATAAATAGCGGAAAGCTTGCCGTCAAAGAGAAGTTCTCCTGAGACCGAAGCGACTCTAAGAGAGCTCTTCACCTTAGAATCCACTAGTGTGGATGTAGCTAGGGCTGCGTCACGTCTAACCAACTCCAGATTTGCCACTGAAAGGGCGGAGTTACACGTGGAATAAGCTACTGCCCTTGAAAGAAGTCTTAAAGAGGATTGTATATCCTGAAACTCTTCCCCTTGAAGGCGCAGTGATAACGCCTTAGTAAGGTGATCTGTGTAAGATAAGGCATCTAAATTGGCTCTGTTAGACGCAATAGCTGTTTCCAACACCGCGGTTGGAATAGAAGCTGACGACGGTAATGATAGCTCTAAGTCTTCCGCCTCGTCGTCCATACGCAGAGGAACTCTCTGTATACCCTGTCCTGCCGTATCGAATTTATTCCTTGCATTAATGAAAGGCAGGTTGAGAGTATTAGCGGACAAGAAACCTGCTTTCCCCGTCCTGGAAGCAAGTTTAAATATAGCGTCGTTCAATAATTCAAATGTTCTAGCAACATTATTGGACTGCGACGGAAACTCGGGAGCGATGTCCCTGAACCGCTCAAAAAATTCAGAGTCCAATGACGCTATAATTCTCTTTTCCGGAAGCGCAGCAGTCTGGCCCGACGGAACAACTTGAGGGAGAAAGTGCCGGATGAAGTCCACGGCAGCTTTATGTTGTTCCGAAAGGGATAGCTCCAAGTCATCCGTATCCCTTTCACCATCCGGTCGGACCTCATGATGTTCCCGGTCGTCCGCCCCCGATGCTTCGGCGGAGCGTACCGACCCAGCGCCGTCGGATAATTCTCGATCCGACACCGTTTCTGTCGGCTGCTGGGATGCTGCGATAAGCTGTGCTATCTGCACAAGAATGTCCGGCGTCGAGACCTGCGGAGGCGCAATCTTTCGCTGCTTCGCCGAGGGCAGCTCCGCATCAGATGGCTCCCGCATACTTTTCCTATGCGAACGTCCAGAGTCCATCGGTCTCGAATCCCTGGCTGCCGGATGGTGTGACCTGGTCGCCGAAGAATCCTTCATCGGCGAAGCTGGTAATATATCGGCGGTCACGCAGCCAAGGTGCGGTCGTGTGCGCTGACGAGAAGAGGAAGCCTTAACAGTCTCTGCGGACTGCTTATACAACGGAGCGTCCCGAGCGACGGACGTATGCTCCGCTAAAGACACATTTTGTACCACAACATCTGGTCCCAGATGTTGTTGTATGAGAGAGGGACCTCTCTCGCTCGCGGCCCGGCTGGACCTGGACGAGCTAGGAACCGGACTAAAAGGCTTCCTCCGTTCTCGCTTACTATCCGCCGTCACTGGGTGTGCATCTATTATGTTTATAGTGCTCGCATCACCCAAAATTTCCTCTTGGACCGCATCGGACGAACCCGGCTGCCGAACCATTCGGTGAATGGACGCTACACCGGGTGAGCTAGAGGACGACATTTGTCTAATCTCCATGAGCACTTTTGCCGCTAGCTCTGAATTCATTTGACGGCGGACGCACACTTGAAGAAGATAACATGGAAACATCACCCTGTTCTGGTTCCTCTGAAATAGAAACTGAGAGAGTAGAGTGACCTTGCGGAGAAAGAGCCGGCATCGCTCTTTCTCCAGAAACAACATATCGTGACACACGTTTCCAATGTTTCTCATCCCAATGTTCACATATAGGACAGGGATTAATGCGAGAACACTGACTACAATTAATACAATGATCATGAAAGTCAGAGGAAGATTTCTTCCTATTACAATTTGAACAACGTCCTTTCATTGTGAAAGAACAACAATAAGTCCTAGTTACTCGCAAAAACCCCTGACACAAAGATACATAATAACATGATCCATTAATAAATGAAAAAACAATTGCAAAACAAAATAATTTTGAAAAAATATTTTTTCAGCGAAGCCCAAGTTGCTGAAAAGTAACGTTGAGCCCCGATGGATCCGATGGCAAAGTGTGGTCAAAAATTTTAAATTTATATAAAATAATTAATGAGACACTTTCGGATAATATAAATGTATCTTATAATGAGATAAACTACAACAAAGGCAAACAGCCCCCCTCAAAAAAGGCTGTTGCCAATGAAAACAAACAGTGTAAACACACTAGAAAACATGACTCCAGGCACTGAAAAAACTGGCCCGGAATCAGTCATCAATTACACTCTATCTGATGCAAAACAGAGACTCCCAGGGGAGAATCTGTAGAACATCAGATGGAAGATGCAGAACACAAACGTTATACACCCATGGGTGAAAACGTAACTATGGGGAAAATAACAGAAAACATTCTGTAACCAAGCAACTCTCCCAGGAAATTTTACAAATGAAATTTCTCAAAAATATGCCAAAAGCATGGGAGAATTGCAAGGGGGGACTTTAGAAGGCTAGGGGAGAGGAAACACTGAATAAGCAGTGCAACAATTAGCAAGAATGACAACAAGAGGCCCATGCCTCGAAAATAGGCAACTTAACATAATTTCATCAAAAAATTTTAAGTACAGCCCTGATTATTTTTTGCCACTTCTTTTTCCTCTCCTCCTTCTATCCTCCTTAGAATCACATTTTCTCCAAAAATTACGTGTCTGGCATCCTTTAAACTGAGATTTACAAGCACAAAGATCAGTGAGATGTTGACTGATGAAGGGCCAAACAGAGAATGATAATTGGCGCCAATTTCGGGACGACTGCGTCACTGCGCATGCGCAGTAGAGGCGTAGTATGGAGGTCCTTTAGGACATGATTTCTTTTTGTTTTGGATGCAAATTTTGGGGATTGGGGGGCAAAATTTGAGTTTGGCCCTGGTTTTGTTAGAGTTAGCACCAGCTAAGTCTGGGTCATTGGTACAGTATAAAAATATAGAAATTTTGGCGGGGCCAAAAATCTTGTCGCTACCATTACAAAGGCAAATAGTGTTCCACAATCTTTAATTGAACAAACTTGATTCTATACCTCAAAAGGATGCTCCATATCTAATATGAAGTTATTGTACCCATTGGTCCATGCGAAGATTTAAAAAATATTTTGGAGAAATTCCCACCACCCCCTCGGTATGGGGGGGGGGGGGGGGGGGGGGGAGGGGGTGGCATGTTGAGTTGAACAAAAATGCAATGCTCCTTTGGGACCATAACTCACACAAACTTTCACTTGAATTGGGTACAAAGCAAGACCCCCTTGCCACATCCCTGAATAGTTTAAACAAAACAAATAAAAATCTGAATGGTGATTTCTGTATTTCCACTAGTGACCTAGATCAATTTGTAAGCTAACTCCTAGCACTCGGGTAGTATTTCAAAATTTTCATCATTGCCCCCATATTGCAGCATGAAAAATTTAACACATTATATCTTGTTTGACAGAGCTCAATGAGCTCTGTCAAACAAGATATAATTCTTTTTAATTCTCAGTTATGTTGTGGGTAAAATTTGCTGCTGAAAACTTTGGTATTTTGACAACAGAGTGCAGAGAGTTAAAGGGTTAATGAAATGTGAATACATTATTCAACTTACTTGCGTCTTCTTAAAATCAGTAGTATGACCATAATTATAGCTCCAAGTAGAAATACCGATGCCACCGACCAAGCTGTCAACAAGGATACATCTACGTCACTAGATGGCTTATTATTCTCAACAATCTCTGCAATTCCAATATCAAAATTCATGAAAAATAATGGATAGAATTGTGTATACAAAAATATTCTAAAAATAATGAGATGGGTTTCAAAAAGCTCAAGTCCCATGACACATTGCATGTGTGTGGTAGGGGTGGAAGGTAAAGGGGAGATTCCTATATCATAGCAAAATGGTTCTACTTGTCTCTAACTACTGGATGTCCATTAACCTGAAGACAGACAGTTATCATGGCCATGCATGTAAAAAAAAAACATTTTCGGATCTACATATACTTCTGTTCAGGTTAAAACTATTACACTTGAATGATTACTGGTAATATCCACACATCCTCTTGGTGCAGGAGGGTATGTGAATTTGTTCATTTCATACAGAAGTAAGACTTAAAAAAACAGACCGATTTTGAAAAAGTTGAAGAACAATAGTTCTGTGAAGTTCAAATTTGTCTTGGACCATGAAATTTGTCCTGATTTTGCGAGAATCTGATTGAATCTCGCAAACTCCTGCTGCGATAATCAATTTTCAGTCCCAAAATAATTCAGACTTTGAGAGTACTGTTACACCCATCTGAGTGCAACAAGCTTAAGTACATATTCATAGTAAAAACAAATCTCATATTTATATATTTACTGTAGGGTTTAATCCTTAATCCTTTACCTAACATGAAAAGCAGACGACACTTGCAAAAAATTCTTGAATAACTATCTTTTTGTCTCAAAAACATAGGTTATGACCCCTCGTTGGAATGAGCTCGACAAGCTTGTTCCAATGAGGGGTCATAACCTATGTTTTTGAGACAAAAATTGAAAAAATAATGAAAGTTAAAAAATTTATAGTAATTTATATATTTTTTATACTTACCAATGACCCAGACTTAGCTGGTGCTAACTCCAACAAAACCAGGGCCAAACACAAATTTTGCCCCCCAATCCCCAAAATTTGCATCCAAAACAAAAAGAAATCATGTCTTAAAGGACCTCCATAGTACGACTCTACTGCGCATGCGCAGTGACGCAGTCATCCCGAAATTGGCGCCAAATATCATTCTTACTGGCAGTGCCTGGTCAGCGCTATGTACTCAGCGGGGAGGCAAGAGTTCCCAACTCAGGGAGGGCCATCCCCGTCTGGGTCATTGGTAAGTATAAAAAATATATAAATTACTATAAATTTTTTAACATTTTTATACTGTACCAATGACCCAGACTTAGCTGAATAGTAAACAGGCTGGAGGGCCTAGGACATAGAGGAAAATCCAATAAGCTCAATTATATAATAAAGAGGTAACCCCTTAAGGAGAAAAGGAGTATTAGGCTTTACATGTATCTTTCTTATTTAATATTAAATTAGAAAGATACACTACCCTTAATAATTGAGCACAATAACATTCATGTTCTCTATTAACATCCAGTATAACCCTTATACTAATTATTTTTAAAGCAAGCCAATAAATAAAGTAGTCCAGAGAATTGAGACTCTTTATAATCATTTAAAAGTGTCCGAGTATTGTATATTAAAGCCCGTTTGACACTTGACATATACAAATGCTTCACACCGAGCTACACTTTAAAAATAAGACATGAATGAAATTAAACATTAATATTACACTTTAAAACCATCCCGGAAGCAACTCAGAAATACTGTCTTGGAGGAGGCATTCCCTTGCTTTTCACTATAAAGCAGGTGACCTAAGGGAACACCCCCCCCCCCCCCCCCCCCCTTCCCCTTGCCCTGGGTCAAATAGCCCAGAGCGAAGAGGGCAGCCGGACGGAGTCACTGCCGGAACAGAAAGCCTGCATAACTATAGTTGCAACTGTTTAGTGGACGACATTCTGAGCAACAGATAACGGACCTAAACAATGCAGGTCTCCAGAAATGGACTCAATATTTCTGAGATAAAAATTAGTAAATGTGGAAGGCTGAGACCAATAAGCAGCCTTCATTAAATCTGTAATAGCAACACTATTAGCATAAGCCCAGGAAGTAGAAAGAGCTCTTACTTCATGAGCAGAAATCTTAAGCACAGACTGCTGAGAAGAAGATAAATCTTCATACGCAGTACGGATAGTTAACTGAATCCATCTAGCAATAGAATGGACTGAAATGTCCTTTCTATTAGGCATCAAAGACAGAAAGAAACGTTTCCGTCCCTTTCTGATGAACTGAGATCTCTGTTTATAGATACGTAGTGCTCTAACAGGACAGAGTAAAGGCCTACGCCCGTCTGAAGACGGAAGAGCCTTAATAACAATAGGTTCCGGATATTTATTAGGAGCCTGATTCTTAGCTAAAAAACCGACATTAGTAGTGAAGGTGATAGTGTTCCCAACACTACGATAATGAGAATCATCCACCGATAGTGCATGAAGCTCACTGACTCTTCTGGCAGAAGAGAAACCTAAGAGAAAAGCTGTCTTATAAGATAAGAATTTGAAATCTACTGTCCCAAGAGGTTCAAATGGCTTTTCCTTCAATTTAAGGAGAACCCAAGCTAAATTCCACTTAGGAATTAATCTAAGAGTTCTGGGTCTATTTATCGAAAAGTTTCTAACCAATTTCGATAAAGAGACATTAGATCCAATTTGTAAACTATCATGATGTGCATAGGTATCAGATAACATAGATCTATAACCCTTTATAGTAACAGGCTGCAGTTTTATTTCGTCAAACAAGTATACTAGAAAGTTTGCAATGTCTGGTATAGAGGGATCAAATATATCTACAGAATGATCCCTACACCAATGACGGAAAACCTTCCACTTAGCCGCATAGTTTAGCGAAGAGGAGGTCCTCCTACAGTTAGAAATCGCGTCCACTGCTCGTCCTGTAAAGTGCTTGCCATGCAAGAAGGACCGCACAACGGAAAAACGTGAAGGTTGAGACCTTGCGGGTTGTGATGGAGTTGGCGCGATTTCCCCTGCGAAAGAAGATCCTCTCGTGGAGGAAGCTTCCGCGGTAGGTCCCACAACAGACACCTGAGTAGATTTATCCACGGTCTCTGTGGCGACAGAGATGCCACCAACAGAATCTTGCATTGAGATTGTTTTATCTTTAGCAATACTTGTTGAATTAACGGCGCTGGAGGATACGCATATCCTATCATTCCGTCCCAAGGGATCGATAGAGCGTCTACTGCAAATGCTCTTGGATCCGGACACGGGGACACATACGTCTGCAACTGATTGTTGAGATGTGTCGCAAATAAGTCTATCATTGGCCGTTCCCATTGGTAGCAAATCTGATTGAATACTTGTTTGTTGAGAGTCCACTCCGACGGCAACAAGCGACCCTTTCGTGAAAGGGAGTCTGCTAGCACATTCAGACGACCCGGTATGTGACGGACCGAAAGAAGAACATGATGTTCCAACGCAAACAGAAGGATTCTTTCCGTTAGATTGAACAACGGAACTGAATGAGTGCCTCCCTGATTCCGTATATACGCCACTAATGTCGTATTGTCGGATAGGATTTGGACATGAGCATCGTGAATAATGTCCATCCAGTGACGTAACGCAAGCCAAATTGACATCATTTCCTTGATGTTTATGTGCTTGCACAGGAATTGCGGATCCCAAAGACCCTGGCATCTCGAATCCGTTGGGATTAATGATGCACCCCAACCTGTTTGACTGGCATCCGTCATAATGGTAAAACTCGGATCCGGCAACTGCAGCGGAACTCCTTGAGTTAACCACTGAATGTTTGCCCAAGTCTGAATCTCTTGTTTCACTTGATCTGACAAGAGAACGTCTACATCGAGCGAATGAATTTTCACACTCCAATTCTGAGTCAGGAAAATTTGAAGAGGCCGTGTGCGTAGCCGTCCCATCGGAATGAGATCCGCGGCGGCTCCGCACAGACCTATCAGTCTCATAAATTCTCTCGCCGTGACTTTGTCTGCATTCAGACAATAGCGAGCGTAACAACTGACTAATTTCGCTCTGGTTAACGGCAGACGAACGAGATTGTTGTGCGTCTCGAAGCTCATTCCCAGATAGGTGAATGACTTGGACGGCACCAGATCCGACTTCTCCTCGTTTACTATGAAACCGAGACGTCGGAGCAATAGAAGAAGATTCTGAACATCGTTCTGAAGCGTTAACTCGTTGCCGTACCTCTGAAGAATGTCGTCCAGGTAGGCCGACGTTACCGCAGACGAATGAGCTCGGAAGTAGATCATTACCGAGTTCATTACCCGAGTGAAAGCCCAGGGTGCTAGATTCAATCCGAAGCACATGGCCCGGAACTGATACACCACTCCTAGGACTGCGAAGCGTAGATACTTTCGGAATGTCGGATGTACCATGACGTGAAAGTACGCATCTTTGAGATCTATGCTCGTTGCATAATCGTTCACTCGAATACTCGCTCTGACCGATCGAATCGTCTCCATATAAAACTTCGGAGCGACGATCAGCTTGTTTATCCAGCTCAAATCTATGACTGGACGGAACGAGCCATCTGGTTTCGGAACCAGAAACAGATGGCTGTAGAATCCCAGCGATTCCTGGTTTTCTACGACCTCTACCGCGTTCTTCATTAAAAGAGACTGCACCTCTGATACCAGAGCGTCTCTTTTCTGAGGATTTGATGGAAGATGAGTCCACTTTGGACTTCGAGTTAATGGAGGCTTTCGTTTGAAGGATATCTTTAGACCTTCCGAAGTCACTCCTCTCACCCACGGGTCGTCTGTAATCGACGCCCACTCTTGAGAAAAACTCGACAACCTTCCGCCAACCGGAACGCGATAGAGGTTTAAGCCATCACCTCCTGGATCTGTGAGGCCTGCGGTAGGAGAAACCACGTCTTCCACGACCCGCACCTCGCCTCGTCGACCTCGGGGCGTCCGACCGATTGTCCCGGCCTGAAGGACGTCCCGAACGAGAGTTGCTATCCTGACGGTCTCTCGAATAAGAGCCAGAGGACGCACCGGAACCTCTATAGGAACCTCTCTTGGGCGCATAAGACCCAGAAGTGCCCGCCTTATTCGTGTCTGCTGTATCCGACCTTTTAGGAGCGGATCTGAACAACAGAGAATCACTAGCTTTCTTTTTAATATTATCATAAATAGCGGAAAGCTTGCCGTCAAAGAGAAGATCTCCTGAGACCGAAGCGACTCTAAGAGAGTTCTTCACCTTAGAATCCACTAGTGTGGATGTAGCCAGGGCTGCGTCACGTCTAACCAACTCCAGATTTGCCACTGAAAGGGCGGAGTTACACGTGGAATAAGCTACTGCCCTTGAAAGAAGTCTTAAAGAGGATTGTATATCCTGAAACTCTTCCCCTTGAAGGCGCAGTGATAACGCCTTAGTAAGGTGATCTGCGTAAGATAAGGCATCTAAATTGGCTCTGTTAGACGCAATAGCTGTTTCCAACACTGTGGTTGGAATAGAAGCTGACGACGGTAATGATAGCTCTAAGTCTTCCGCCTCGTCGTCCATACGCAGAGGAACTCTCGGTATACCCTGACCTGCCGTGTCGAATTTATTCCTTGCATTAATGAAGGGCAGGTTGAGAGTATTTGCGGACAAGAAACCTGCTTTCCCCATCCTGGAAGCAAGTTTAAAAATAGCGTCGTTCAATAATTCAAATGTTCTTGCAACATTATTGGACTGCGACGGAAACTCGGGAGCGATGTCCCTGAACCGCTCAAAAAATTCAGAGTCCAATGACGCTATAATTCTCCTGTCCGGAAGCGCAGCAGTCTGGCCCGACGGAACAACTTGAGGAAGAAAGTGCCGGATGAAGTCCACGGCAGCTTTATGTTGTTCCGAAAGGGATAGCTCCAATTCATCCGTATCCCTTTCACCATCCGGTCGGACCTCCCGATGTTCCCGGTCGTCCGCCCCCGATGCTTCGGCGGAGCGTACCGACCCAGCGCCGTCAGATAATTCTCGATCCGACACCGTTTCTGTCGGCTGCTGGGATGCTGCGATAAGCTGTGCTATCTGCACTAGAATGTCCGACGTCGAGACCTGCGGAGGAGCGGTCTTTCGCTGCTTCGCCGAGGGCAGCTCCGCATCAGATGGCTCCCGCATACTTTTCCTATGCGAACGTCCGGAGTCCATCGGTCTCGAATCCCTGGCTGCCGGATGGTGTGACCTGGTCGCCGAAGAATCCTTCATCGGCGAAGCTGGCAAAATATCGGAGGTCACGCAGCCAAGGTGCGGTCGTGTGCGCCGACGAGAAGAGGAAGCCTTAACAGTCTCTGCGGACTGCTTATACAACGGAGCGTCCCGAGCGACGGACGTATGCTCCGAGACACATTTTGTACCACAACATCTGGTCCCAGATGTTGTTGTACGAGAGAAGGGCCTCTCTCGCTCGCGGCCCGGCTGGACCTGGACGAGCTAGGAACCGGACTAAAAGGCTTCCTCCGTTCTCGTTCACTATCCGCCGTCACTGGGTGTGCATCTATTATTTTTATAGTGCTCGCATCACCCAAAATTTCCTCTTGGACCGCATCGGACGAACCCGGCTGCCGAACCATTCGGTGAATGGACGCTACACCGGGCGAGCTAGCGGACGACATTTGTCTAATCTCCATGAGCACTTTTGCCGCTAGTTCTGAATTTATTTGTGACGACGGACGCACACTTGAAGATAACATGGAAACATCACCCTGTTCTGGTTCCTCTGAAATAGAAACTGAGAGAGTAGAGTGACCTTGTGGAGAAAGAGCCGGCATCGCTCTTTCTCCAGAAACAACATATCGTGACACACGTTTCCAATGTTTCTCATCCCAATGTTCACATATAGGACAGGGATTAATGCGAGAACACTGACTACAATTAATACAATGATCATGAAAGTCAGAGGAAGATTTCTTCCTATTACAATTTGAACAAAGTCCCTTCATTGTGAAAGAACAACAATAAGTCCTAGTTACTCGCAAAAACCCCTGACACAAAGATACATAATAACATGATCCATTAATAAATGAAAAAACAATTGCAAAACAAAATAATTTTGTAAAAATATTTTTTCAAAGAAGCCCAAGTTGCTGAAAAGTAACGTTGAGCCCCAATGGATCCGATGGCAAAGTGTGGTCAAAAATTTTAAAATTATATAAAATAATTAATGAGACACTTTCGGATAATATAAATGTATCTTATAATGAGATAAACTACCACAAAGGCAAACAGCCCCCCTCAAAAAAGGCTGTTGCCAATGAAAACAAACAGTGTAAACACAGTAGAAAACATGACTCCAGGCACTGAAAAAACTGGCCCGGAATCAGTCATCAATTACACTCTATCTGATGCAAAACAGAGACTCCCAGGGGAGAATCTGCAGAACATCAGATGGAAGATGCAGAACACAAACGTTATACACCCATGGGTGAAAACGTAACTATGGGGAAAATAACAGAAAACATTCTGTAACCAAGCAACTCTCCCAGGGAATTTTAGAAATGAAATTTCTCAAAAATATGCCAAAAGCATGGGAGAATTGCAAGGGGGGACTTTAGAAGGCTAGGGGAGAGGAAACACTGAATAAGCAGTGCAACAATTAGCAAGAATGACAACAAGAGGCCCATGCCTCGAAAATAGGCAACTTAACATAATTTCAACAAAAAATTTTAAGTACAGCCCTGATTATTTTTTGCCACTTCTTTTTTCCTCTCCTCCTTCTATCCTCCTTAGAATCACATTTTCTCCAAAAATTACGTGTCTGGCATCCTTTAAACTGAGATTTACAAGCACAAAGATCAGTGAGATGTTGACTGATGAAGGGCCAAACAGAGAATGATATTTGGCGCCAATTTCGGGACGACTGCGTCACTGCGCATGCGCAGTAGAGTCGTACTATGGAGGTCCTTTAGGACATGATTTCTTTTTGTTTTGGATGCAAATTTTGGGGATTGGGGGGCAAAATTTGTGTTTGGCCCTGGTTTTGTTGGAGTTAGCACCAGCTAAGTCTGGGTCATTGGTACAGTATAAAAATATTAATTGATGATTTTTTTAGAATAGCACTGGTCGGTTTGCTCGTTACGTTGGGTAAAGGGTTAACGGCCTAATTCCAATTTTTTTACTTTATTGTCAAATATGTTCATGGAGAACACATGTTCCAACATACCTAGGTTTTGGTGGTCTTTGATGGAAGTTACACTACCTTCACAGCAATTTCTAGAGTATGTAGCCTTGGTTCATTATATAGACAGCCAAGACTTCACTATACACAATGCTAAGTTAAAGTGTTACCTTATTATGAGAGAGCAAATAAGTATAATTTTCCCGGTCTTTCAGCAAGGGCACTTTCTGAATCTATGACAGGTAGCAATGAACATTTTGTGAGAACCAATGTTGATTCTCACTATTTTTCTGTCGAGAATCATTTCTGAGAAACAATTCTGATTCTCACATGAATTTTAAGCCAAGATTTCAATGTAATGGACAAAACCGGCCAGCACTATTCACAAAAATCACTGTTTAATTTTCATTATTTTCACATTTTATGTCTCAAAAACATAGCTTATGACCACTCAATGGAACAAGCTCGTTCCAATGAGGGGTCATAAGCTATGTGTTTGACGCCAAAAAAATGAAAAAAAAAAGTTATTCAAGAATTTTATTTGCAAGTGTCATCTGTTTTTCATGTTAGATAAATCGAAAGTTGACAGTTCAATCCAAACCAGTGGTAACTGTAATGTGTCCTTGTTGTGTCATTGAGCAAAACACTTAACCGTTTACCTAACATGAAAAGCAGACGATAATTGCAAACAAAATATTTCAATAAAAAATTTTTTTCATTTTTTGTTTCAAAAACATAGGGTATGACCCCTCATTGGAATGAGCTCAACGAGCTCATTCCAAAGAGGAGTCATAACTTATGTTTTTGAGACAAAACATGAAAAAATAATAAAAATTAGAGATTTTTGTGAATAGCGCTGGCCAGTTTTGGCAATTACGTTGGGTAAGGGGTTTATCCCAGTTGCTCATATGGGGGAATGATGGCACTGCATACTAAGGCATACTGCACATCGATGGTGCACTCTCCTTCAACCAGTGCTAACCCTTCTTGTGCCAAGCTAGTAAGTGGGGGAGCCTGACATTTGCTTGCCAATTTTCAGTGGTTCTTTCCAGGTACTGTGGCTTCATCCACCCTTAAAACTGTATGACATAATGCATAACTGTTGAAAGTAATGCCATTAAACAACAATTAAACAAACAAACATGTAATTTATGTCACAGACATGTACGTAGACACTACATGATCTCCATACCAACCTTTGAACCATTATCTTACAAAATGTAAAAGCAGTTTGCTGCACAAGATTTTCGTGCATTATTATATCTGAAGAATTCAAGATCAGTGAGGCCCCACAAAGTAGATCTTCTGTTTCTCAGGATGGGTGTTTTTTTCTTTTCTTTTTTATTCTTGAAGTTATTTCTTTGAAATCGAAAGATTGTGTTCTTGGTTTGTTTTATGTTTTAGGCCGCATAATCAACAGAACAGCATGGGTGGCAGTGTATTTCATCCATTGAGTGAAAAAGGCTTTGCAATGGGCAGCAGTGCTCAAGGATTATAAAGTCTTGTTGCACTCAAGGGACAAATTTATCAATTTTATTAACTTGGGTAAAATATCAGACATAAACCATTTAATTTTTACTTTTCTTTATGTTTGCATTTCGTTATAAAAAGAGAGCATGCGGCAGCAAAAAAGACCATGCAGGAGGGCCTGAGAAACTGATTTTAACCTTTTTAGGCCTAACTCTGTAATGGTTAGACTGAGCCAGAACTAATTTATCTGCACTTGATGTTTATCATGCATACTGAGTTTCAAACCAATATCTTAGAAAATTTAGAAATAGTGTGCTTCACAAAATTTCCAAAATATTACAGCTGTAGAATTTAAGGGCAATAACTCAGTAACACTTAAATCTAGTAGCAGAAAATCTGTGTCATACACATTTGTACTTGCTTTTGATCATATATGCCAAGTCGCAGCAGTCACAGCAAATTCAGGGTATTTGCAGGGAAGGGCAGATATAATTCAAGGCTTTTCCAGGCCATTTCTCAACATTTTCCTGCATTTCTCAAGACCCTACAATAGCCAAATTCAAGGATTTTCAATGCCCGCCTTCTCTTGTCGCAACTAAACTCCCTGGCCATTACCCACTTCTCCTAAAGGGAAGTGGGAGAAGGGAGTAACGACCAGAGGGTCCCCGTTGGGACTACAACTTCTTGATCTATAGCATTTAAAACATTAAAAAAAGTTCATTTAGGCAATGTAAATTGTAAAATACACAAATGAACTACAGGTTACAACAAAGTAATACAACATAACTTTATTAAATTACTAATCTTACACGTTGTACCAGAAAAACTTGACACCCTTTCGGGGCTATCTCAACTCAAAGGAGGTTGAGTACTGACTGCATCTACAGTTGAATAGAATGGCATGCTATTTTGATCTAAAAAGAATTTTCGCCAAAATAAATAGCAACAACTAACATGCATCACTTTGGCGAAATATTAAGACATAGAAAGGCTTGACTGACATAGTAAAAACAGAGAAGCATCACAACACACTTTTTCCTATGGGTTACCAACAGGTGAACCAACATATGATATATAGAGGATATCTATGCTGCTTTAGTGAATATCGGGATGTATCTCACTAGTCGTGGATCTGAAAGTTTGGGCAAGATTTTCTTTTTATTATATGCTACGTGACATTTTACTGTGCAACATTCAACCCAATTCAAGTGTAAACAGAATCAAGACAATAACAAAAAGCTGCTGTTCGTTCCTTCAAGGCAACATCATGTGCCGAAGCACAATGTCATTTTGGAAGCTACTGAAAACAAGAGGCCTGAGGGCGCTCACCTGACATGGTAGCCTACATATCAACCCAGAGAATTGATTTCAACAAGTTGCATCTGCTTCTCCTAAGAAAAGCTTATACCAAATATCCAAAGATTCTGACCAGTGGATCTAAAAAAAAAAGAAGATTTTTAAAGAATATTCCTCATATTGAACTAAGTTATAATTCAGGCTGCCCATATATGAACCCAGGGACTTGGCTTTAACAAACTTGAATCTCACCCCCCTAAGGATGCTGCACACCAAATATCAAAACATTCCGACTGCTGGATCTGAAGAAGATTTTTAAAGAAAATTCCTCATTTTGAACTAAGTTACAATTCAAGATCCCACAGTGAGTCCAAATATGGACCTAGGGACATGGCTTGAACAAACTTGAATCTCACCCCCTAAGGATGCTGCTTACCAAATATCAAAACATTCCGACTGATGGATCTGAAGAAGATTTTTAAAGAAAATTCCTCATTTTGAACTAAGTTATCATTCGGGCTCTCACAGTGAGTCCAAATATGGAACTAGGGACATGGCTTGAACAAACTTAAATCTCACCCCCCTAAGGATGCTGCATACCAAATATCAAAACATTCTGACTGCTGGATCTCGAGAAGATTTTTAAAGAAAATTCCTCATTTTGAACTAAGTTATAATTCGGGCTACCACAGTGAGCCCAAATATGAACCCAGGGACTTGGCTTGATCACCCCCCCCCCCCCCCCCCCACCCTCCAATATCAGAAGATTCTGCCTGCTGGATCTTGAGAAGAAGATTTTCAAAGAAATTTGCCTGAAATGCACTAAGTTCGAATTCGGGCTTCTATAGTGAGCCCAAAAATGAATCCAGGGGGCCGATTTGAACAAACTTGAATCAGATCCACCCCACAATGTTGCATACCAAATATGAAAAGATTCTGCCTGCTGGATCTGGAGAAGAAGATTTTTTTAAGAAATTTGCCTGAAATGCACTAAGTTCGAATTCAAGCTTCTATATTGAACCCAAACATGAATCTGGGGAGCTGATTTGAATAAATTTGAATCAGATCCACCCCACAATGTTGCATACCAAATATCAAAAGATTCTGCCTGCTGGGTCTGGAGAAGAAGATTTTTTAAGAAATTTGCCTGAAATGCACTAAGTTCAAATTTGGGCTCCTATACTGAGCCCAAATATAAACCCAGGGGGCTGATTTGAACAAACTTGAATCAGATCCACCCCACAATGTTGCTTACCAAATATGAAAAGATTCTGCCTGCTGGATCTGGAGAAGAAGATTTTTGAAGAAATTTGCCTGAAATGCACTAAGTTCGAATTCGAGCTTCTATAGTTAGCCCAAATATGAATCCAGGGGTCGATTTGAACAAAATTGAATCAGATCCACCCCGCAATGTTGCATACCAAATATCAAATGATTCTGCCAGCTGGATCTGGAGAAGAAGATTTTTTAAGAAATTTGCCTGAAATGCACTAAGTTCGAAATTGGGCTCCTATACTGAGCCCAAATATGAACCCAGGGGGCCGGTTTGAACAAACTTGAATCAGATCCACCCTACAATGCTGCATACCAAATATGAAAAGATTCTGCCTGCTGGATCTGGAGAAGAAGATTTTTTAATGTTTTTCCCATTGCTTTCAGTGTTGAAAAGTGCTGACTCAGCACTTTTTCAAAGTCCTGAAAAAAGGACCTTGTGATCAAACCGATAGGGATTTTTTTAACCATTCTATTCTACTGGATAAAATTAAGCTTTATACAAAATAAGAATTCTCTGTGCCGTGTAGTTTTGGAGATACGGCAGTTTTAAGGTTTTTCCTATTTTTAGCTCCCGAGGTTCCTACGGGTCAATGAGAAAAATTTTTTTTGCATCAATCAACTACTTATGACCCATTATCATCTCATATCAAATTTGGTTCAAATCGACCTCACGGTTCAGAAAGTTAAAAAATTTATAGTAATTTATATATTTTTTATACTTACCAATGACCCAGACATAGCTGGTGCTAACTCTTAAAAATCTAGGGCCAAACACAAATTTTGCCCCCCAATCCCCAAAATTTGCATCTAAAACCAAAGAAATCATGTCCTGAATGGCCCTCCATACTTTGCCTCTACTGTGCATGCGCAGTGTCAAGGATGTCCTGAAATTGGCGCCATTAATCATTCTTACAATCAGTGCCTGGTAAGCGCTATGTACTCAGCGGGGAGGTATGAGTTCCCAACTCCTGGGAGGGCCATCCCCGTCTGGGTCATTGGTAAGTATAAAAAATATATAAATTACTATAAATTTTTTAACATTTTTATACTGTACCAATGACCCAGACATAGCTGAATAGTAAAAAGGCTGGAGGGCCTAGGACATAGAGGAAAATCCAATAAGCTCAACTATATAAAATAGAGTCATCCCCTCGAGGGGAAAAGGAGTATTAGGCCTTACATGTACCTTTCTTATTTATGATAAATTAGAAAGACACAACACCTTCCATAATTGAGCATCATAACATTCATGTTCTCTATAAACATCCAGTATAATCCTTATACTAATAATTTGTAAAGTAAGCCAATAAATAAAGTTAGTCTAGAGAATTGAGACTCTTTATACTCTTTTAAAAGTGTCCGAGGATTGTATAATAATGCCCGTTTGACACGTGATATATTCAAATGCTATACTTTAAAAACTATGACATGAATGATTTTTTAAAACATAAACTTTCCACTTAAAAACCATCCCGGTAACAGCTCAGAATTACTGACTCCGGAGGAGGTATCCCCTTGTTTTCATAATAAAACAGGTGACCCAAGGGAACACCCTCCCCCCCTCCCTTCCCCTTGCCCTGGGTCAAATAGCCCAGAGCGAAGAGGGCAGCAGGACGGAGTCACTGCCAGAACAGAAAGCCTACATAGCTATAGTTGCAACTGTTAAGTGAACGACATTCTGAGCAGCAGATAATGGACCTACACAATGCAGGCCTCCAGAAATGGACTCAATATTTCTGAGATAAAAATTCATGAATGTGGATGGTTGAGACCAATATGCAGCCTTCATTAAATCTATAATAGCGACACTATTTACGTAAGCCCAAGATGTAGAAAGAGCTCTTACTGCTGAGTTAATGATAGATTATCATAAGCAGTACCGATAGTTAATTGAATCCATTTAGCAATAGAATGGACCGTAATGTCCTTCTATTAGGCATCAAAGACAGAAGAAGCTTTACGTCCTTACTGATAAACTGAGATCTGTTTATAAATACGTAAGCTCTAACCGGACAGAGTAAAGGCCTATGCCCGTACGAAGACGGAAGGACCTAAATAACAAAAGGTTCCGGATATTCATTAGGAGCCTGATTCTTAACCAAAAATCCAACATTAGTAGTAAAGGTAATAGTGTTTCCGATACTACGAAAGTGAGAATCGTCCACCGATAGTGCATGAAGCTCACTGACTCTTCAGCAGAAGAGAAGACTAAGAGAATTGCTGTCTAAAAAGGCCAGAATTTGAAATCTACTGTCTCAAGAGGCTCAAATGGTTACTTTAGCTTAATAAGAACCCAAGCTAAATTCCGTATAGGAATTAATCTAAGGATTCTAGGTCTATTTATCGAAAAGTTTCTAACTAACTTAGATAAAGAGACATTAGACTCAATTGTAAACTATCATGGAGTGCATAGGTATCAGATAACATAGACCTTTAATAGTAACAGGCTGCAGTTGATCTCATCAAACAAGTATACTAGAAAGTTTGCATTGTCTGGTATGGAGGGATCAAAAATATCAACATAATGATCCCTACACCAACGACGGAAGAGCCTCCACTTTAGCCGCATAGTATAGCGAAGAGGAGGTCCTCCTACAGTAAGAAATCGTGTCCACTGCTCGTCCTGTATAATGCTTGCTGTGCAAGAAGGATCGCACAACGGAATATGTGAAGGTTGAGACCTTGCAGGTTGTGATGAAGTTGACACGATTTCCCCAGCGAAAGAAGATCCTCTCGTGGAGGAAGTTTTCGCGGTAAGTCCCACAGCAAACACCTGAGTAAATTTATCCACGGTCTATGTGGAGACAGAGATGCTACCAACAGAATTGTATTGTGAGTGTTTATCTTAGCAATACTTGCTGAATCAACAGCGCTGGAGGATACGCATATCCTATCATTCCGTCCTATTAGATCAATAGAGCGTTAACTACATATGCTCAGGGATCCGGACATGGAGACACATACGTCTGCAATTGATTGGTGAGTCGTGTCGCAAATAAATTATCATTGGGCGCTCCCATTGATAGCAAATCTGATTGAATACTTGTTTGTTGAGAGTCCATTCTGACGGCAACAAGCGACCCTTACGTGAAAGGGAGTCTGCTAATACAATCAGGCGACCCGGAATATGACGGACCGAAACAGAACCTGGTGTTCTAGAACAAACAGAAGGATTCTTTCCGTTAAATTGAATAACAGAACCGAATGAGTGCCTCCCTGGTTCCGGAGATATGCAACTACTGTCGTATTATCGGACAGGATTTGGACATGCGTTTCTGAATAATGTTCATCCAATGACGTAGTGCAAGCCAAAATATCATCATTTCCTGGAAGTTAAGTGCTTGCCTAGAAACTGCGGAACCCAAAGACCTTGGCACTTCGAATCCGTTGGGATCAATATTGTACCCCAACCTGTTTGACTGGCATCCGTCATAATCGAAAACTCGGATCTGGCAACTGCAGTGGAACTCTCTGAGTCAACCACCAAATGTTTGAATCTCTTGTTACACTTGATTGACAAGAGAACGTGTATATCAAGCAATTCATAGATTGCTGAAAGGTTGCCGTCGAAGAGAAGCTTCTCCGAGACCGAAGCGACTCTGAGAGAGTTCTTCACCTTACTATCCACGCGCGTGGATGTAGCTAGGGCTGCGTCACGTCTAACCAACTCCAGGTTGCCACTGAAGGGCGGGTTATACGTGGAAAAACTACTGCCCTTGAAAGAAATCTCCTTAAGAATCATATCCTGGAATTCTTTCTCTTGAAGACGTAATGATAACGCCTCAGTAAGGTGGTCTACGCATGATAAAGCATCTAAGTTAAGTCTATTAGACATCAATGTCGTTTCCAACGTCATGGATGGAATTGACATAGACGGCGAAAAAGACAATTCCCAGTCTTCAGCCTCGTCGTCTAGACGCAGAGGAACTCTCAGTATGCCCTGTTCTGACACTATAAATTTATTTTCCTAGAATTGATGAAAGGCAGATTAGAGCATTTGCAGACAAGAAACTAGACTAGCATGTTTTGGTAGCAAGCTTATATATAGCGTCGTTCAATAATTCGAATGTTCTAATGACATTATTGGATTGTGTCGGCAACTCAGGGATGATGTCCCTGAACCGATTCAAAACTCCATGTCCAATGATGCTATTAGTCTCTTATCCAGCATCGCAGCATTGTAGTCCGACGGAACAACCTCTGGAAGATAATGCCGGAAGAAATGTATGGCAGCTTCTGTTGTTCCGAAAGGGAAAGCTCGAAATCGTCCAAATCCCTTTCACCATCCTGTCGGACCCTATGAAGTGTTCGGTCGTCCGTACCTGATGCAACAGCGGAGCGCACCGACCCAGCGCCGTCGAATTATTCCTGATCCGACAGAGATTCTGTCGTTTGCTGGGATGCTGCGATAAGCTGTGCTATTTTGGATAGCACATCCGTCACTGAGGCCTGTGGAGAAGCGAGCGGTCTTACGATGCTTTGCCGCTGGAAGCTCCGTGTTCATTACCCCGAGCATACTTCTATTATGCGAGCGACCGGAGTGTACAGGCCTCGTGTCCCTTGGCTACCGGATAGCGTGACCTGTTCGCCGTGGAATCACTGAATGACAAAGCTGGCCGGATACTCGAGGTCACGTAGCCAATGTGCAGTCGTGTACGCTGCTGTGAGGATGAGGAAGCATTATCGACAGTCTCTCGGACTGTCTATATAACGGAGCATCCCGAGCGGCGGACATATGCTCCGAATGCGAAACGTCTGTACCACAACATCCGGTCCCAGATGTTGTTGTACGAGAGAGGGACCTCTCTCGCTCGCAGCCCGGACGGACCTGGACGAGCTAGGAACAGAACTAACAGGCTTCCTCCGATCTCTCCTCTAATCCGTTGTCACTGGGTGTGTACTAATGTCTATTATAGTGCTCGCATCACCCAAATCTCCTTCCTAGACCGCAACGGACAAACCCGACTGCCGAACCATTCGATGAATGGACGCCACACCGGGTGAGCTAGCGAATGTCAACGCCGTCGATCCTACTAGGGACCTCTTAGGCAATTGACGTATTCCATGAGCACTTATTGCCGCTAGCTCTTCATTAACTATGACGAGAGAGGCACACTTTTGAAAGACCTCTCAGTAACTTTGCGAACAAGAAACCAGACTTGCTTGTTAATAGCAAGCATAAATATATATATATAGCGTCGTTTAATAATTCGAAAGTTCCTGTGACATTATTGGACTGTGTCGGAACTGAGGGACGATGTCCCTGAACCGATCCAAAAATTCCTGTGTCCACCGACGCTATCAGTTTCTTATCTGGCATCGCAGCATTCTGGTCCGCCGAAAGAACCTCTAGAAGATAAAGTCGGATGACATATACAGCAGCTTATGTTGTTCCGAAAGGGAAAGCTCGAAATCCTCCGAATCCCTTTCGCTATCCCATCGGACCGTATGAAATTTTCGGACGTCCGTACCAGATGCTTCAGCGGAGCGTCCCGACCCAGCGTCGTAGGATATTACATGGTGCGACAGAGATTCTGTCGTTGGGATAGCACGTCTGTCACCGAGGCCTGTGCAGTAGCGGTCTTACGATGCTTTGCCGCTGGAAGCTCCGAGTAGGTTGACTCCCGCATACTTTTCTTATGCGAACGACCGGAGTCTCCAGGCCTCGTATCCCTGGCTACCGGATGGCGCGACCTGGTCGCCGAGGATTCTCTGATTGGCGAAATTGACTGGATATCCGAGGTCACGTAGCCAAATGCGGTCGTGTGCGCTACCATGAGGATGAGGAAGCCTTATTGACAGTCTCTCCGGACTGTCTATATAACGGATCGTCCAGATGTATGCTCCGAATGCGAAACATTTTGTACCACAACATCTGGGGCCAGGTGTTGTTGTACGAGAGAGGGGCCTCTCTCGCTCGCAGTCCAGATGGACCTGGATGAGCTAGGAACCAGACTAATAGGCTTCCTCTGTTCTCTCCTCTAATCCGCCGTCACTGGGTGTGCATTTGGTTGATTTATAGTGCTCGCATCACCCAAAACTCCTTCTGGACCGCAACGGACGAACCCGGCTGCCGAACCATTCAATGAATGGACGCTACACCGGGCGAGCTAGCGGACGTCAAAGGCTGTCGATCCTACTAGGGACCTCTTAGGCAATTGACGTATTTCCATGAGCACTTTTGGAAGACATCACGGATACATCACCCTGTTCTTGATCGTCTGAAATAGAGATTGATAAACTAGAGTGACCCTGCGGGGAAAGGACCGGCATGGCCATTTCCCCGCTAACAAACCATGACACACGCTTCCCATGTTGTCATCGAAATTAACACATACTGAACAGGAGACTACATTAATACAATGACTATGAAAGTGAGAGGAAGATTTCCTCTTAATACAATTGAACAATATCCTTTCATTGAGAAAAGAATACAAAGTCCTAGTACTCGCACCAACCCCTGAAAATCAAAAGACATAATAACATGATCCATTAACATAGAAAAAATAATTGAAATCAAAAAAAAAATTTTTGAAAAAATATTTTTTCAGAAAAGCCCAAGTTTCTGAAAAGTAAGGTTGAGCCCCAATGGATCCCAAGCCTAAGTGTGGACAAAAATTTTAAAAATATTTTAAAAAATTAATGCAACACTTACGAACAATAATAATGTATCTAGTTATGATTAAACTAACATCAAGATATTATTTTCAAGAAATCCCCCTCACACAGAGGCTGTTGTCAATGTAAACAAGAAGTGTAAAAACACCAGAAACATGACTCCAGGCACTGATAACCCTGGCCCGAAATCAGTTACCAATAATACACTATCTGATGCAAAACAGAGACTTCCAGGGAAGAAACTGCAGAACATCAGATGGTAGATGCAAAACACTATGCCTAACCACCCATTGGTGAAGACGTAAACATGGGGAAAAGAACAGAATTCATTCTGTTATCCAGCTAAAGCTCCCAAGAAATTTTAGTAATAATATTACAGAAAATATGCCAAAAGCATGGGAGAATAGCAAGGGGGGACTTAAAGGAAAGGGAGAGAGGAAAACACTGAACAAGCAGTGTAACTTTATAGCAAGAATGACCACAACAGATTTACAAGCACAAAGATCAGTCAGATGTTAACTGATGAAGGGCCAAACAAAGAATGATTAATGGCGCCAATTTTGGGACGTCCTTGACACTGCGCATGCGCAGTAGAGGCGAAGTATGGAGGGCCATTCAGGACATGATTTCTCTGGTTTTAGATGCAAACTTTGGGGATTGGGGGGCAAAATTTGTGTTTGGCCCTAGATTTTTAAGAGTTAGCACCAGCTATGTCTGGGTCATTGGTACAGTATAAAAATATAGAAATTTTAGGCGTGGCCAAAATTTTTGCCCCTCCCATAACGAAGGCAAATAATGCCCGACAAACTTCTCTTGAACAAACTTGATTCTAAACCTCAAAAGGACTCTGTATACCACATATCAAGTCTCTGCTACTGGTGGTTCATTAGAAGAAGATTTTCAAAAAATTTGGCCATTTTTTCCCCACACCTCAGCCGAAACCTAATTTGGATAAAAATCAAAATGCCCCTATATAACCACCATATACATGAAATTTAATTAAAATGTGGCCAGTGGTTTAGGAGAAAGAGGCTCAAACACCACCTTCACGCAGGACGACGGACGACGGACGAAGAGTGATAAGAAAAGCTCACCCTGACTTTCATTCAGGTGAGCTAAAAATTCATCGTGCGGCAAGCGCTCATGAAAAATATAAAAATTTAAAGTAATTTATGTATTTTTTACACTTACCAATGGCCCAGACTTAGCTGGTGCTAACTCTTAAATATTCAGGGCCAAACACAAATTTTGCCCCCAAAATCTCCAAAATTTGCATCCAAAACCAAAAAACTAATGTCCTATATGGTCCTCCATACTTTTGTCTACTGCGCATGCGCAGTGTCAAGGAAGTATCGAAATTGCCACCAAGCCTCATTCTTACAACCAGTGCCTGCTAAATGTATATAATCAGTGGGGAGGTAACTCATGGGAGGGTCATCCCCGTCTGGGCCATTGGTAAGTATAAAAAAGTTAAAAAATTTATAGTAATTTATATATTTTTTATACTTACCAATGACCCAGACATAGCTGGTGCTAACTCTTAAAATATAGGGCCAAACACAAATTTTGCCCCCCAATCCCCAAAATTTGCATCTAAAACTAAAGAAAACATGTCCTGAGAGGCCCTCCACACTTCGCCCCTACTGCGCATGCGCAGTGTCAAGGACGTTCCGAAATTGGCGCCATTTATCATTCTAATAACCAGTGCCTGGTAAGCGCTATGTACTCAGCGGGGAGGCAAGAGTTCCCAACTCCTGGGAGGGCCATCCCCGTCTGGGTCATTGGTAAGTATAAAAAATATATAAATTACTATAAATTTTTTAACATTTTTATACTGTACCAATGACCCAGACATAGCTGAATAGTAAAAAGGCTGGAGGGCCAAGGACATAGAGCAAAATGGAATACGCTCAATAAAATAAAATAGAGTCATCCCCTGTAGGGAAAAGAAGTAATAGGCCTTACATGTATCTTTCTTATTTATGATAAATTAGAAAGATACAACACCTTCCAAAAATTGAGCTTCATACATCCATGTACTCTATAAATATCCAATAATCCTTATACTAATAATTTTTAAAGTAAGCCAATAATAAAGTAAGTCTAGAGAATAGAGACTCTTATACTCCTAAAAGTGTGTGAGAATTGCATAATCATGTCCGTTGACATATGCAATATTCAAAAGCTATACTTTAAAAACTAAGACTTGAATGAATTTTATAAACTTAAACTTCTCACTAAACAACCATCCCAATAACAGCTCAGAATTACTAACTCCGGAGGAGGTATCCCCTTGTTTTCATAGTAAAAACAGGTGACCCAAGGGAACACCCTCCCCCCCCCCCCTTTTTCTTGCCCTGGGTCAAATAGCCCAGAGCGAAGAGGGCAGCCGAACGGAGACACTGCCCAAACAGACAGCCTACCTAGCTATAGTAGCAACTGTTAAGTGAATGACATTCTGAGCAGTAGATAATAGACCTAACAATAGAGGCCTCCAGAAATGGACTCGATATTTCTGAGATAAAATTCATGAATGGATGGCTGAGCGCAATGAGCAGCCTTCAAAAAATCTATAATAGCAACACTATTAATGTAAGCCCAAGAAGTAGAAGAACTCTTACTTCATGAGCCGAAATCTTAAGCACAACTGCTAAGCCAATGATATACCATAAGCAGTACGCTAGTTAATAGAATCCATTAACAATAAAATGGAGCGTAACGTCCTTCTACTAGACATCAAAGACAGAAGAAGCTTACGCCCTTGTAATAAACAGATATCTGTTTATAAATACATAAACTGTACCCGGAAAGAGTAAAGGCCTATGCCCATACGAAGACGGAAGGACCTTAAAATAATAGGTTCCGGATAATAGGAGCCTAACTCTTATGCAACAATCCAACCTAAATAGTAACGGAAGTATTGATTCCGAAACTATGAAAGTGAAAATCATCCATCGATAGTGCATGAAACTCACTGACTCTACAGTAAAAGAGAAACCAACAGAATTACTGTCTAAAAGGTCAGAATTTGAAAACTACTGTTTCCAGAGGCTCAAATGATTACTTAGCTAAATAAGAACCTGAAGTTAAAATCCGTATAGGAATTTAATCTAAAGATTCTAAGTCTATTTATCAAAAAGTTACTAACTGACTTAGATAAAGAGACAAAAGACTCAATTGTAAACTATCGTAGAGTGCATAGGTATGAGGTAACATAAACCTAAACAGGCTGCAGTAGATCTTGTGAAACAAGTATACTAAAAAATAGCAATGAGTAGTATGGAGGGATCAACCATATGAACATAATGATCCCTACACCACGACGGAAGAGCCTCCACTTTAGTCGCATAGAATAGCGAAGAAGAGGATCTCCTATAGTAAGAAATCGCGTCCAAAGCTCGTCCAGTACAGTGCTTACAATGCAATACGGACCACACAACGGAATACATGAAGGTTGCGACCTTGCTGGTTGTGATAAAGATGACACGATTTACCCAGTGAAAAAAGATCCTCACATAGAGGAAGATTTCACGTTAAGATCCACAGTAGACAAGAGAGTAAATTACTCATGATCTCTGTGAAGATAGAGATGCTATCAACAGAAATGTATTGTGGATGTTTATCTTAGCAATACCTGCTAAAAACAACAGCGCCGGAGGATACGCGTATCCTATCATTCCGTCCTATAGATCAATAGAGCGTTAACAGTATTAGCTCAGAGATCTGGACAAGCCAACACATACGTCTGCAATTGATTAGCCAGCTGTGTCATAAATAAAACATCATTGGGCGCTCCCATAGATAGCAAATCTGATTGAATACTTGTTTGTTGAGAGTCCATTCTGACAGCAACAAGCGACCCGTAAGAGAACGGGAGTGCGATAAAACAATCAGACGACCCAGAATATGACGGACCAAAACTGAACTTGGTGTACTATAACCAACAGACGGATTCTTTCCATTAAATTGAATAACGGAAACGAAAGAGTGCCTCCCTGGTTCCGGAGATACGCCACTACTGTTGAATTAAAGGACAGGAATTTGGGCATGCGTTTCTGAATAATGTTCATGCAATGACATAAAGCAAGCCTAAAAAACATTATTCCGCGGAAGTTAACTGATAGCTAAAAGACTGCGGAACCCAAAGACCCTGGCACTTCGAATCCGTAGGGATCAGTATATATCCCAATCTGTTTGACTGGCAACCGTCATAACAGCCACACTCGGGTCCGGCAACTGCGGCGGCACTCACTGAGTCAACCACCGAATGTTTGCCCCAGTCTGAATCTCTTGTAACACTAGATAGACAAGAGAATGTATAAATCAAGCAATTCATGGATTGCCGGAAAGTTGCCGTCGAAGAGAAGCTCCTCCGAGAACGAAGCGACTCTGAGAGAGTTCTTAACCTACTATCCACGCGTGGATGTAGCTAGGGCTGCATCACGTCTAACCAACTCCAATCAACCACTGAAGGGCGGAGTTATACGTGAACAAACTACTGCCCTCAAAAGAAATTACATTGAGAATAATATCCCGTAAATCTTTTCTTGAAGACGTAATGATAACGCCTCAGTAAGGCGGATTACGTATAATAAAGCGTCTAAGTTAAGTCTACTATACATAATGTCGTTCCCAACATTGAAATTGGAAAAGACATAAACGGTGAAAAAGAATATATGCAGTCTTTAATCACACCGTCTAGACGCATATGAACTCTCGGTATGCCCTGCTCTGCCAAAATAAACTATATGTAAAAAAGAAAAAATGGCAGAAATGAGCCACGCGGACAAGAAACTAAACTATCATGCTTAGTAGCAGGCTTGTATATATATATAATATATATAGCGTCGAAAAATAAAACACATGTTGTAATGACAATATTGGACTGCGTCGGTAAGTCAGGGACAAAGTCCCTGTACCGATCGAAAAATCCGAGTCCAATGACGCTATAAGTCTCTTATCCAAGATCGCAGCAATGAAGTCCGAAAAATAATCACTGGAAGAAATGCCAGAAGATATGAAAGGCATCTTCCGATACAACCAAAGGGAAAACTCGAAATCTTTCGAATCCCTTTCGCCATCCTGTCGGACCCTATAAAGCGTTCGATCGTCCGTAGCTTGATGCAACCGCGGACCGCACCGACCCAGCGCCGTCGGATAATTCCTGATTCGACCGAGAAACCGTCAATTGCTGGGATGCTGCGAAACAACTGTGCTAACTCGGATAGCACGTCCGTCACTGAGGCTTGAGGAGCAGCGGTCTTACGATGCATTGCCGCAGGAAGCTCCGAGATCGTTACCCCGTGCATACTTCCAATATGCGAGCGAACGGAGTGTATAGGCCTCGTGTCCCTTGGCTACCGGATGGCGCGACCTATTCGCTGTGGAATCACTGAATGCCGAAACTGATCGGATACTCGAGGTCACGTAGCCAATGTGCGGTCGTGTGCCCTGCTGTGAGGATGAGGAAGCATTAAAGACAGTCTCTCGGACTGTCAATATAACGGAGCGTCCCGAGCAACGGACATATGCTCCGAATGTAAAATATCTGAACCACAACATGCGGTCCCCTATGTTGTTGGCTTCCTCCGATCTGTCCTCAATCTGCCGTCACTGGGTGAGTACTAAAGTAATTAAAGTGCTCGCATCACCCAAATCTCCTTCCTAGACCGCAACGGACGAACCCGGCAGCCGAACCATTCGATGAATGTACGCTACACCGGGTGAGCTAGCGAATGTCACTCCGTAAGCGATAGACATATTCCATGAGCACTTATTGCCGCTAACTCTTCATTAACTATGACGACAGAGGCACACTTTTGAAAGACATCTCCATAACTCTTCGAACAAGAAACCAGAAATGCTTGGATAGCAAGCATAAAATAATAATATATAGCGTCGTTCAATAATTCGAAAGTTTGTGTGACATTATTGGACTATGTCGGAACTGAGGGACGATGTCCCTGAACCGAACCAAAAATTTCTAAGTCCACCGACGCTATCAGTTTCTTATCCGGCATCGCAGCATATGTTGTTCCGAAAGGGAAAGCTTGAAATCCACCGAATCCCTTTCGGTATCCCGTCGGACCGGATGAAACTTTCGGACGTCCGTACCCGCTTCCGCGGAGCGTCCCGACCCAGCATCGTCGGATAAAATATATGCGACAGATTCAGTTGATGCTGGGATGCTGCAATAAACTGTGCTATTAAGGAAAGCACGTCCGTTCCCGAGGCCTGTGCAGTAGCGGACTTACGATGCATTGCCGCTGGAAGCTCCGTGTACGTTGACTCCCGCATACTTCCTATGCGAACGTCCGGAGTCTGCAGGCCTCGAGTCCCCGGCTACCGACCCAGCGCTGTCGGATAATTCTCGATCCGACACCGTTTCTGTCGGCTGCTGGGATGCTGCGATAAGCTGTGCTATGTGCACAAGAATGTCCGGCGTCGAGACCTGCGGAGGCGCAGTCTATCGCTGCTTCGCCGAGGGCAGCTCCGCATCAGATGGCTCCCGCATACTTTTCCTATGCGAACGTCCGGAGTCCATCGGTCTCGAATCCCTGGCTGCCGGATGGTGTGACCTGGTCGCCGAAGAATCCTTGATCGGCGAAGCTGGTAATATATCGGCGGTCACGCAGCCAAGGTGCGGTCGTGTGCGCTGACGAGAAGAGGAAGCCTTAGCAGTCTCAGCGGACTGCCTATACAACGGAGCGTCCCGAGCGACGGACGTATGCTCCGCTAACGACACATTTGTACCACAACATCTGGGGCCAGATGTTGTTGAACGAGAGAGGGGCCTCTCTCGCTTGCCGTCCGGATGGACCGGAACGAGCTATGAACCGGACTAAAAGGCTTCCTCCGTTCTCCCTCCGATCCGCCGTCACTGGGTGTGCATTAAGTTAATTTTATAGTGCTCGCATCACCCCAAAATTCCTTCTAGACCGCAACGGACGAACCCGGCTGCCGAACCATTCGGTGAATGGACGCTACACCGGGCGAGCTAGCGGACGTCAAAGGCCGTCGAACCTACTAGGGTCCTCTTAGGCAATTGGCGTATTACATGAGCACTTTTCCGCTAGCCCTTCATTAATTGTGACGACGGAGGCACACTGTTGGAAGACATCACAGATACATCACCCTAATCTTGATCGTCTGAAATAGAAATTGATAAAGTAGAGTGACCCTGCGGGGAAAGGACCGGAGTGTCCAAATCCCCAACAACATACCGTGACATACGCTTCCCATATTGT
Source organism: Pictodentalium vernedei (assembly GCA_031216915.1). NCBI lineage: Eukaryota > Metazoa > Mollusca > Scaphopoda > Dentaliida > Dentaliidae > Pictodentalium > Pictodentalium vernedei. Next base: position 372,228,891 of record CM062296.1, read on the forward strand.
CATCGAAATCATACGATACAGAACCGGAGTTAATGCGAGTACACTGACCACATATAGAATGATAATAAGGTCAGAGGAAGACTTCCTCTTAAAACAATTGATCAATATCCTTTCAATGTGAAAAGAAAACAAGTCCTGGTACTCGCACTAACCCCTGGCAATCAAAATACATAATAATAATATGATCCATTAATATAGAAAAAATAATTGAAATCAAAATATTTTGAAAAAATATTTTTTCAGAACAGCCCAAGTTTCTGAAAAGTAACGTTGAGCCCCAATGGATCCCAAGCCTAAGTGTGGACAAAAATTTTAAAAATATTTTAAACAATTTATTCAACACTTACGAACAATAATAATGTATCTAGTTATGATTGAAATAACATAAAGATATTATTATTTAGAAATCCCCCCCTCACACAGAGGGCTGTTGTAAATGTAAACAATGAGTGTAAAAACACTAAAATAAGACTCCAGGCACCCAGGCCCGAAATCAGTTACCAAAAATACACCATCTGATGCAAAACAGAGACTTCCAGGGAAGAAACTGCAGAACATCAGATGGTAGATGCAGAACACAACGCCTAACCACCCGTAGGTGAAGACGTAAACATGGGGAAAAAACAGAATTCATTCTGTTATTCAGCTAAACTCCCAAGAAATTTTAGTAATAATAATTACAGAAATTATGCCAAAAGCATGGGAGAATAGCAAGGGGGAACTTAAAGGACAGGGAGAGAGGAAAAACACTTAAAAAAAATAGTGTAACTAAATAATCAGAATGACAACAAAATGGCTGCTGCCTTGAAAATAGGTAACTTAACATAATTTCATTAAAAAATTTTAAGTTACAGCCCTGATAATATTCTGTCACACATTCTTTTCCTCTCCTCCTTTTCTATCCTCCTTAGAATCACCATTTCACTAATATTTATGTGTCTGGCATCATTTAAACTGAGATTTAAAAGCACAAAGATCAGTCAGATGTTAACTGATGAAGGGCCAAACTTAGAATGATAAATGGCGCCAATTTCGGAACGTCCTTGACACTGCGCATGCGCAGTAGGGGCGAAGTGTGGAGGGCCTCTCAGGACATGTTTTCTTTAGTTTTAGATGCAAATTTTGGGGATTGGGGGGCAAAATTTGTGTTTGGCCCTATATTTTAAGAGTTAGCACCAGCTATGTCTGGGTCATTGGTACAGTATAAAAATATATAAATTACTTTAAATTTTTTCATATTTTTACACTGTAAACCAATGGCCCAGACTTAACTGAATAGTAACAAGGCTGGAGGGCCAAGGCCATAAAGGAAAATCCAATAAGCTCAATTATATATACAGGAATATCCCCTCAAGGAGAAAAGGAGAGAAAGGATTTACATATGTCTTTCTTATTTATTAGAAAAAAGAAAGACACAATACCAACCAGATAATTGAGCAGTTTATCATCTATAATTCTCTATTAACATCCAGTATAACACATTATACTAATTTAATAAAGGAAGCCAATAAATAAAGATAGTCCAGATAAAGAGAGTCTTATACTCATTTAAAAGTGTCCGAGGATTGTACATTAACGCTCGTATGACACGTGACATATACAAATGCTTCACACCGAGCTACACTTTAAAAATATTACATAAATGAGATATATATTAGCTTTACACTTTAAAACCATTCCAGTACCGACTCAGAATTCCTGACATCAGAGGAGGAATTCCCTTGCTTTTCACTATAAAGCCAGTGATATAAGGGAAAATCATCCATCCACCCCCCCCCCCTTCCATCCCCCCTCCCCCCCTTCCCCTTGCTCTGGATCAAACCACAGAACGAAGATGGCAGCAGGACAGAGTCACTGCTGGAACAGAAAACCTACAAAACTATAGCTGTAATTGTTTAGTGGACGACATTCTGAGCAACAGATAATGGACTTAACCATCTAAGGTCGCCTCGAAAAAGACTCTATAATTCCAAGATAAAACTTTCTAAAGGTAGAAGGCTGTGTCCAGAAAGCAGCCTTCATGAGATCAGTAATGGCAATACTATTAGAATAAGCCCAAGATGTGGACAGCGCTCTAACTTCATGAGCTGATATCTTACGCACCGACTGCAGATTAGAAGATAAACTTTCATAAGCAGTGCGAATTGCTAACTGAATCCATCTAGCAATAGAATGAATAGAAATCTCCCTTCTATTGGGAATTAATGATAAAAAGAAGCGTTTTCTTCCTTTTCTGATAAACTCTGATCTGCATTTACAAATGCACATAGCTCTTACTGGACACAGCAAAGGTCTACGGTTATCTGATGATGGAAGAGCCTTAATGATAATAGGCTCAGGATATTTATTAGGAGCCTGATTCTTAGCCAAAAATCCCACATTAGTAGTTAAAGTAATAGTATTACCAACACTACGATAATGAGAATCATCTATAGATAACGCATGAATTTCACAAACTCTTCTTGCGGAAGCAAAGGCTAAGAGAAAAGCTGTTTTATATGTTAAGAATTTGACTTCTACAGCATCCAACGGTTCAAATGGAGCTTCTTTAAGCTCAACAGAACCCAAGCTAAATTCCACTTAGGAATTAACCTAAGGTTTCTAGGCCTATTGATCGAAAATTTTTTAACTAACTCAGATAAAGAAACATTAGATCCAATTTCTAAGCTATTGTCAGGTTTTCAACTTTGCTGGACGATGTCGATGTTTTTTTTTACTACTGAATTGTGTCAATTCAATGGTTTGTGGGACCGGAAGTTGGGCCGCGTTGATTGTCAGCAGTGCAACTGGTGCAACGCTATTTTGTAAGTGACTATCGCGAAATCAGGTAACTTCGAGTTTTAAGTGTGAAATGCTTTTGTTAAAATGCATTTCTTTTAAACCTATGGCAAAGCCGTAATTCCTTTTTTTGTGGCTTAAGATGTATGCTACGTGTAAGGGTCTGGCATTGTTGGTTTATCGTGATTTTTCACATTAAATTGATAAACAGGTAAATTTTCGAACGAACGCTGTGTTAAACCTTTTTTCAACACCTGCAGGTGTCGTTCAACGGTTTGAGTTTCGTTCGGATTTTCATTTTCAGTTATTAAGAAGTTAACATGTACAAAAATTGTACTTGAACGCTTCTCTTGTTAAATAAATAAAAATCTCTAACAGATCCCTTGTGTAAATTAATGCGTTTGGGTCCAAAACTGTACTTTATCAAAACCATACCGTTGTTAGTCACGTGACCCATGCAGTTGACATGACCGTCACGCTCTAGTAAGGGATTTTACTATATGATAGCCGTGCAATTCGAACACCGTTTGGGGGTTGACTGATCCGTCCTAAAGTGTCCGAGCGTCTGCTGTTACATTATTTACATTATTATCTATGTGATAGATTTCTGAAGAGGATAGGATTGGAAAGGAAACAATTCATTCTGTGTAGGAGAGGTAATTTGACTAACATATTTCATGACCAGCTGTATTTGTATTGGAATTGATAGGCCTCTGATTGCATTGGCACTCAATTTGCTCTTGATTTAAATGTCAGGTGAGGTCTAAAGCTAATCAGTGTTAATCTTCACATGAAAATAAATCAAGGCAAAACTGTTCAGTAAATTAAATGTACCAAATATATTGCTAGAACTCTGCTAGTAGTAATTCTATAAGCAGTTGGCAATTGAGATAGAGAAGTCCTAGTATACACATGTAGACCACAAATATTATTGTTGAGATATGAAGCAATAAAAATATATTGCTAGAACTCTGCTAGTAGTAATTCTATAAGCAGTTGGCAATAGAAGTAGCCACAGAATCAGAGAAGTCCTAGTATACACAGGTAGACGACAGATGTTGTAATTGTCACAGAAAATCATGAGGTACTGAAATTGCTCTTGATTTAAATGTCAGGTGAGGTCTGGAGTTAATCAGTGTTAATCTTCACATGAAAGTTAAAAAATTTATAGTAATTTATATATTTTTTATACTTACCAATGACCCAGACATAGCTGGTGCTAACTCTTAAAAATCTAGGGCCAAACACAAATTTTGCCCCCCAATCCCCAAAATTTGCATCTAAAACCAAAAGAAATCATGTCCTGAAGGACCTCCATACTTTGCCCTTACTGCGCATGCGCAGTGTCAAGGATGTTCCGAAATTGGCGCCAATTATCATTCTTACAAGCAGTGCCTGGTCAGCGCTATGTACTCAGCGGGGAGGTATGAGTTCCCAACTCCTGGGAGGGCCATCCCCGTCTGGGTCATTGGTAAGTATAAAAAATATATAAATTACTATAAATTTTTTAACATTTTTATACTGTACCAATGACCCAGACATAGCTGAATAGTAAAAAGGCTGGAGGGCCTAGGACATAGAGGAAAATCCAATAAGCTCAACTATATAATATAGAGTCAACCCCTCAAGGAGAAAAGGAGTATTAGGCTTTATATGTATCTTTCTTATTTTATGTTAAATTAGAAGGATACAATACCCTTCATAATTGAGCACCATAACATTCATGTTCTCTATTAACATCCAGTATAACCCTTTATACTAATTATTTTTAAAGTAAGCCAATAAATAAAGTTAGTCCAGAGAATTGAGACTCTTTATATTCTTTAAAAGTGTCCGAGGATTGTATATTAACGCCCGTTTGACACTTGACATATACAAATGCTTCACACCGAGCTACACTTTAAAATATGACATGAATGAATTTTTAACATTAATATTACACTTTAAAACCATCCCGGAAACGACTCAGAAATACTGACTTCGGAGGAGGCATTCCCTTGCTTTTCACTATAAAGCAGGTGACCTAAGGGAACACCCTCCCCCCCCCCCCCCCTTCCCCTTGCCCTGGGTCAAATAGCCCAGAGCGAAGATGGCAGCCGGACGGAGTCACTGCCGGAACAGAAAGCCTGCATAACTATAGTTGCAACTGTTTAGAGGATGACATTCTGAGCAACAGATAACGGACCTAAACAATGCAGGTCTCCAGAAATGGACTCAATATTTCTGAGATAAAAATTCGTGAATGTGGATGGCTGAGACCAATAAGCAGCCTTCTATAAATCTGTAATAGCAATACTATTAGCGTAAGCCCAAGATGTAGAAAGAGCTCTTACTTCATGAGCCGAAATCTTAAGCACAGACTGCTGAGAAGAAGATAAATTTTCAAAAGCAGTACGGATAGTTAATTGAATCCATCTAGCAATAGAATGGACTGAAATGTCCTTTCTATTAGGCATCAGAGACAGAAAGAAACGTTTTCGTCCCTTTCTGATAAACTGAGATCTCTGTTTATAGATACGTAATGCTCTAACAGGACAGAGTAAAGGCCTACGCCCGTCTGAAGACGGAAGGGCCTTAATAACAATAGGTTCCGGATATTTATTAGGAGCCTGATTCTTAGCTAAAAATCCCACATTAGTAGTGAAGGTGATAGTGTTTCCGACACTACGATAGTGAGAATCATCCACCGACAGTGCATGAAGCTCACTGACTCTTCTAGCAGAAGAGAAAGCTAAGAGAAAAGCCGTCTTATAAGACATGAATTTGAAATCTACTGTCCCAAGAGGTTCAAATGGCTTTTCCTTCAGTTCAAGAAAAACCCAAGCTAAATTCCACTTAGGAATTAACCTAAGAGTTCTGGGTCTATTTATCGAGAAGTTTCTAACTAACTTAGATAAAGAGACATTAGATCCAATTTGTAAACTATCATGATGTGCATAGGTATCAGATAACATAGACCTATAACCCTTAATAGTAACAGGCTGCAGATTGATTTCGTCAAACAAGTTTACTAGAAAGTTTGCAATGTCTGGTATGGAGGGATCAAAAAAAATCAACAGAATGATCCCTACACCAACGACGAAAAACCTTCCACTTAGCCGCATAGTTTAGCGAAGAGGAGGTCCTCCTACAGTTAGAAATCGCGTCCACTGCTCGTCCTGTAAAGTGCTTGCCATGCAAGAAGGACCGCACAACGGAAAAACGTGAAGGTAGAGACCTTGCGGGTTGTGATGAAGTTGACGCGGTTTCCCCTGCGAAAGAAGATCCTCCCATGGAGGAAGCTTTCGCGGTAGGTCCCACAACAGACACCTGAGTAGATTTATCCACGGTCTCTGTGGAGACAGAGATGCTACCAACAGAATCTTGCATTGAGATTGTTTTATCTTTAGCAATACTTGCTGAATTAACGGCGCTGGAGGATACGCATATCCTATCATTCCGTCCCAAGGGATCGACAGAGCGTCTACTGCAAAAGCTCTTGGATCCGGACACGGAGACACTTACGTCTGCAACTGATTGTTGAGATGTGTCGCAAATAAGTCTATCATTGGCCATACCCATTGGTAGCAAATCTGATTGAATACTTGTTTGTTGAGAGTCCACTCCGGCGGCAACAAGCAACCCTTTCATGAAAGGGAGTCTGCTAGTACGTTCAGACGACCCGGTATATGACGGACCGAAAGTAGAACTTGATGTTCTAGAGCAAACAGAAGGATTCTTTCCGTTAGATTGAACAACGGAACTGAATGAGTGCCTCCCTGATTCCGTATATACGCCACTACTGTCGTATTGTCGGATAGGATTTGGACATGAGCATTGTGAATAATGTCCACCCAATGAGGTAGCGCAAGCCAAATTGACATCATTTCCTTGATGTTTATGTGCTTGCCCAGGAATTGCGGATCCCAAAGACCCTGGCATCTCGAATCCGTTGGGATCAATGATGCACCCCAACCTGTTTGACTGGCATCCGTCATAATGGTAAAACTCGGATCCGGCAACTGCAGCGGAACTCCCTGAGTTAACCACTGAATGTTTCCCCAAGTCTGAATCTCTCGTTTCACTTGATCTGACAAGAGAACGTCTATGTCGAGCGAATGAATTTTCACACTCCAATTCTGAGTCAAGAAAATTTGGAGAGGACGCGTGCGTAACCGCCCCATCGGAATGAGATCCGCAGCGGCTCCGCACAGACCTATCAGTCTCATGAACTCCCTCGCTGTGACTTTGTCTGCGTGCAGACAATAGCGAGCGTAACAACTGACTAATTTCGCTCTGGTTAACGGCAGACGAACGAGATTGTTGTGCGTCTCGAAGCTCATTCCCAGATGTGTGAATGACTTGGACGGCACCAGATCCGACTTCTCCTCGTTTATTATAAAACCGAGACGTCAGAGCAATAGAAGCAGATTCTGCACATCGTTCTGAAGCGTTAACTCGTTGCCGTACCTCTGAAGAATGTCGTTCAGGTAGGCCGACGTTACCGCAGACGAATGAGCTCGGAAATACATCATTACCGAGTTCATTACCCGAGTGAAAGCCCAGGGTGCTAGGTTCAATCCGAAGCACATCGCCCGGAATTGATACACCACTCCTAGGACTGCGAAGCGTAGATACTTTCTGAATGTCGGATGTACCATGACGTGAAAGTACGCATCTTTGAGATCTATGCTTGTTGCATAATCGTTCACCCGAATACTCGTTCTGACCGATCGAATCGTCTCCATAAAAAACTTCGGAGCGACGATCAGCTTGTTTATCCAGCTCAAATCTATGACTGGACGGAACGAGCCGTCTGGTTTCGGAACCAGAAACAGATGGCTGTAGAATCCTGATGTCTCCTGGTTTTCTACGACCTCTACCGCGTTCTTCCTTAAAAGAGACTGCACCTCTGATAACAGAGCGTCTTTTTTCTGTGGATTTGACGGAAGTTGAGTCCATTTTGGACTTCGAGTTAATGGAGGCTTTCGCTTGAAGGATATCTTTAGACCTTCCGAAATCACCCCTCTCACCCAAGGGTCGTCCGTAATCGACGCCCACTCTTGTGAAAAACTCGACAACCTTCCGCCAACTGGCACGCGATAGAGGTTGAAGCCATCACCTCCTGGATCTGCGAGGCCTGCGGGAGGAGAAACCACGTCCTCCGCGACCCGCACCTCGTCCCGTCGGCCTTGGGGCGTCCGACCGGTTGTCCCGGCCCGAAGGACGTCCCGCACGTGAGTCGATGCCTTGACGGTCTCTTGAATAAGACCAAGAGGACGCACCGGAACCTCTATAGGAACCTCTCTTGGGCGCATTAGACCCAGAAGTGCCTGTCTTACTCTTATTTGCTGTGTCCGACTTCTTAGAAGCAGATTTAAACAGCAGAGAATCCGAAGCTTCCTTAGTAATTGTATCGTAAATAGCAGAAAGCTTGCCCTCGAAGAGAAGTTCTCCGGAGACCGAAGCGACTCTGAGAGAGTTCTTCACCTTACTATCCACGAGTGTGGATGTAGCTAGGGCTGCGTCTCGTCTAACCAACTCCAGGTTTGCCACTGAAAGGGCGGAGTTACATGTGGAATAAGCTACTGCCCTTGAAAGAAGTCTCAAAGAAGATTGTATATCCTGGAATTCTTTCCCTTGAAGACGCAGTGATAACGCCTTAGTAAGGTGGTCTGCGTAAGATAAAGCACCTAAACTGGCTCTGTTAGATGAAATAGTCGTCTCCAACACCGCGGTTGGAATAGACGTAGACGACGGTAATGATAATTCTAAGTCTTCCGCCTCGTCGTCCATACGCAGAGGAACTCTCGGGATACCCTGTCCTGCCGTATCGATTTTATTCCTTGCATTAATGAAAGGCAGGTTAAGAGCATTGGCGGACAAGAAACCCGCTTTTCCTGTTTTGGAAGCAAGTTTGAATATAGCGTCGTTCAATAATTCAAATGTTCTTGTGACATTATTGGACTGAGACGGAAACTTGGGAGCGATGTCCCTGAACCGCTCAAAGAAATCAGTGTCCAATGACGCTATAATTCTCTTGTCTGGTACTGCAGCAGTCTGGCCCGATGGAACAACCTGAGGAAGAAAGCGCCAGATAAAGTCCACGGCAGCTTTATGTTGTTCCGAAAGGGATAGCTCCAAGTCATCCGTATCCCTTTCACCATCCGGTCGGACCTCATGATGCTCACGGTCGTCCGCACCCGATGCTTCGGCGGAGCGTACCGACCCAGCGCCCTCGGATAATTCCCGATCCGACACCGTTTCTGTCGGTTGCTGGGATGCTGCGATAAGTTGTGCTATTTGAACAAGCATGTCCGACATCGAGGCCTGCGGAGACGCAGTCTTTCGCTGCTTCGCCGAGGGCAGCTCCGCATCTGGTGACTCCCGCATACTCTTCCTATGCGAACGTCCGGAGTCAACCGGCCTCGTGTCCCTGGCTACCGGATGGCGTGACCTGGTCACCGAAGAATCCATGATCGGCGAAGCTGGTAGAATATCGGCGGTCACTAAGCCAAGATGCGGTCGTGTGCGCTGGTGAGAGGAAGAAGTCTGAGCAGTCTTAGCGACTGCCTATACAACGGAGCGTCCCGAGCGACGGACGTGTGCTCCGCTAAAGACACATTTTGTACCACAACATCTGGTCCCAGATGTTGTTGTACGAGAGAGGGGCCTCTCTCGCTCGCGGCCCGGCTGGACCTGGACGAGCTAGGAACCGGACTCGAAGGCTTCCTCCGAACTCTCCTACTATCCGCCGTCACTGGGTGTGCACGTTGAATGTTTATAGTGCTCGCATCACCCAACATTTCCTCCTGGACCGCATCGGACGAACCCGGCTGCCGAACCATTCGGTGAATGGACGCTACACCAGGCGAGCTAGCGGACGACATTTGTCTTATGTCCATGAGCACTTTTGCCGCTAGCTCTGTATTCATTTGTGACGATGGAAGCGCACTTGCGGAAGATAACATGGAAACATCACCCTGTTCTTGTTCCTCTGAAATAGAAACTGATAGAGTAGAGTGACCCTGCGGAGAAAGAGCCGGCATAGCCCTTTCTCCACTAACAACATATCGTGACACACGTTTCCAATGTTTCTCATCCCAATACTGACATACTGAACAGGGATTAGTGCGAGTACACTGACTACAATTAATACAATGATCATGAAAGTCAGAGGAAGATTTCTTCCTATTACAATTTGAACAATATCCTTTCATTATGAAAAGTCAACAACAAGTCCTAGTACTCGCACAAACCCCTAAACACAAAGATACATAATAACATGATCCATTAATATTGAAAAAACAATTGAAAATCAAAATAATTTTTGAAAAATATTTTTTCAGCGAAGCCCAAGTTTCTGAAAAGTAACATTGAGCCCCAATGGATCCCAAGGCTAAGTGTGGTCAAAAATTTTAAAATTATATTAAATAATTAATGCAACACTTACGGATAATAATAATGTATCTTATAGTGAGATAAACTACTCCAAAGGCAAACAGCCCCCCTCAAAAGAGACTGTTGCCAATGTAAACAAACAGTGGAAAAACACCAGAAAACATGACTCCAGGCACTGACAATACTGGCCCGAAATCAATCATCAAAATAACGCACTATCTGATGCAAAACCGAGACTCTCAGGGGAGAATCTGCAGAACATCAGATGGTAGATGCAGAACACAACGTTTATACACTCATGGGTGAAAACGTAAACATGGGGAAAATAACAGAATTCATTCTGTAACCAAGCTAATTCTCCCAAGAGAATTTAGAAATGATCTTTCTCAAAAATATGCCAAAATCATGGGAGAATAGCAAGGGGGGGGGGGGGGGGGGGGGGGGGGGGGGGGGGGGGACTTAGAAGACCAGGGGAGAGGAAACACTGAATAAGCAGTGCAACTTTATAGCAAGAATGACAACAACAGGCCCATGCCTCGAAAATAGGCAACTTAACACAATTTCATAAAAAATTTTAAGTACAGCCCTGATTATTTTTTGTCACTCCTTTTTCCTCTCCTCCTTCTATATCCTCCTTAGAATCACCATTTCTCCAATAATTACGTGTCTGGCATCCTTTAAACTGAGATTTACAAGCACAAAGATCAGTGAGATGTTGACTGATGAAGGGCCAAACAGAGAATGATAATTGGCGCCAATTTCGGAACGTCCTTGACACTGCGCATGCGCAGTAAGGGCAAAGTATGGAGGTCCTTCAGGACATGATTTCTTTTGGTTTTAGATGCAAATTTGGGGGATTGGGGGGCAAAATTTGTGTTTGGCCCTAGATTTTTAAGAGTTAGCACCAGCTATGTCTGGGTCATTGGTACAGTATAAAAATATAAATCAAGGCAAAACTGTTCAATAAATTAAATGTATAAGATTATATATTGCTAGAAACTCTGCTAGTAGTAATTATACAAGCAGTTGGCAATTGAGGTAGAAAAGTCCTAGTATACATTGGTAGATCATAAATATTATTGTTGAGATATGAAGTTATAAAATATATTGCTAGAATTCTGCTGGTAGTGAATCTACAGGCAGTAAGCTAATTTTGACTTCTGTTGTTGAGATTGAACATCCCGGCTGATAGTGTACTAGTATTTTATCACCTGTTTGGTCACTTTCACACCAACTTAGTACTGCTCCATTATTTATTAGGTTGAAGTTGTGATGTGCACATTTTAGTGTTGTGGTGAATAAGTGAGAATTGGTATTGTTTGCATCAAACAATGAGTTATTTAGTTGTTTCCTGTGTTGTGCATTGATTAGTCACAGATACACAGTTGGCTATAGGCATTCATTGGTACAGTTAGGCCCTGGAGTTGGGTTCAGTATAACTGACTTTACCTTAGTATTTCCTGATAGTAATAGTATATTACTGGGATTTGAGTACGGATTTGATAAATATTTAGAGAATAATATAGAGAATTTAGATGTTGGGTGTTGTTTAGTATTGGCAAGAGCCTAAAACTATTAATTCAGGAGTAATGTGTTGGTGTGGCGGTGATCACAGCATGTGGTACTTGTAATGATTCTGGCTCAGAATACAAGTTATTCAGCTGAGAATATTAAGGGAGAATTCTCTTCCAGATAATTCCAATTTCAACAGAAGCAGCACATTTGGGTTTCCAGTACTTAGAATATCAAGGGAGAAAACTCCCCCAGAAACCTGAAATTTGATCCTTTGAGGTTGTACAGAATAAGAAGAATATAGGCATTCTACGACTTGTGAATGTTTCATTCACATTGAAATAGATTATTCAACTATTGTACTTTGTTGTGAATAAATTGTTAAAGGTTTGAAGGTATTGTTCTTCAATTCAGCCCTTTCTGGCTTGTTGAATTTCCCAGTGCATTTGACTGCGTGACCTTTTCTATTTATCCCCTCAGTGGGGTGGTGTCATCCGGACAATTTCACTTCTGCTCCTCAGTCTTTCACTGACTCATTGATCACTCAATGAATCGGTGAGAGATTGTGAAATAGAAGTAGGGGCATTTGTTTGCTCAGGTGTAACTCTCAGGGGTCTTAGGGTTTGGGATCTGACTAGTTGTAGGTGTGTCTTAGCTTAGCTTGGCAATTAAGTTTGTCGTTGGTCATCGGTCTTCACTTGTGCCCTGACCCTCCCCGGTACGTTGCACTACATTTTGGAGTCAGAGAAGTGGGATTCACTATTCTGAACCTTGTTTTGATGGTTCATAGATTTTGGTGTTTAGTTTATATAGTGGACATTTGTTGTAACTGGAGTGGGATTCACTCCGTATGTTGTAAATTTGAGTTCTGAGTTGTGGATCCTCGGATACGAGTAATTTGCATTGGGAATTTCATTGATTAATATTGCTGTTTAGGGTTTGCTTGTTTGGAATTTTGTTTAGATAGTTCAAGTTTCAATTATTTTATAGTTATGGGTAAGCACAGGAAGGTGAATAACGGAAAGAGTATTTTTACTGTTTCTAATTTACATGGTTCAGCTAGTAACCATAGTAATGAAACAGATATTGTAATCAGTAATACTGCAGAAGGAATAAATGTTAGAAGAGATGAATTGAGTCAGGTTAATGTATCTGATGAGTTGAGAGAAACAGAAACAGGTAGACTTGAGTTAAATTCTCAAATGTCAGAAAAGTCCTGTGATAGGGAGGAGGGTAGATCTTCTCCAGATCTGAGTGAAGTCATTGATAATGACAGTGATGCTAGGAGGTTGATGACAACATTGCAGAGGAATATATCAAGTCTCATAAAAGACAATCAGGAGGATTTGAAAATGCAAGAGCTTACAGAGCAATTTAGTGACTACTATGTCAGATGTCAGAGAGGATTTTGCTAGGAGTATGTCAAGCATACATGCTGTAATACAGAAAGTCACAGAGATTTCCAATGAGAAAGAATGTAAACAGAACAGGGGACACAGAGATAGGATAATAAATAGAGACGCGAACACTAGGATTAATAGTGTGAATGAAGCAAGAGAAGACAGATTCCATCTTAGTGAATCAGAAGAGTCATCTACAGATGATACAGATGAGAGGATCTCTCATGCCTTGAGTAGCCAAGATAGTTATGGTTATCGTCATAGGCTGAAGACGGACAGCGTTAGGCTTCCAGCCTACAATGGTAAAGAAAACTGGGATGTATGGAGAAATAGATTTGAAATTATTGCAGAACGCAGAAGGTGGAGTCAAGATGAGAAACTGGACCCAATATTGCCTAGATTACAAAGCGCAGCCGGTGATTTTGTATTTGGCCAGTTACCTAAGAGGGTGAGGTCAGACTATGATTTACTATGTAAAGAGTTAGAGAGTAGATTCTGTGTTGTGGAAACTAGGAAGAGTTATTGTGCACAATTTAGCCACAGAACCCAGAAACCTGGAGAGTCTGTTGAGGAGTTTGCAACTGAGTTGAAGCGTCTATATGATAAGGGTTATGATAAAAGGAATGCTAAGACTAGGCAGGAAGACTTGCTAAGGAGATTCTTAGATGGGATGACAGATGATAGGGCTAGGTTTGAAACTGAATTTCATAAAGAGCCTGAATCTATTGAAGAAGCTGTGCAGTATGTGGTCACCTTTATGGAGACCAGGAAAAGGCCTGCTAACTATGATTATTATGATAAAAGAAATAGACGAGTAAATCGCTTTGATGGGAATCGCTCAGATAATGACAGAAATCCTTCAAAGGGAAATGACAATTGGAAAGCAAAGAAATTTGGTGTGAGAAATGTTAATAAGAAAAATGGAAATAGTAATGACTATAAACAGAGGCAAGATGGAAAGAAAATTCAAGATGTTACAAGTGGGAAGATTGATAAGATGATGGATGTTTTATCCACATTACAGGATAATACTGCAAAGATGCAGAGGCCTGTAAATAACTTTGTTGGTAATCAGCAGAGAGGAACTTCTAGGAATGTTGTGTGTTACCGCTGTAATCAGAGTGGTCATATCTCGAGCCAGTGTAATAGTAGTATGCAGCAGTCGCTTGAACCTCCTTTGGGACGGATTGGACACTCCTCCCCATTCAGTCAACCAAAACCCAATGGTCCACTCAACTCAACCAGTCAACCTCAAAATTTTACTGAGAGTAACCAATTTGGTAGACATGGGCAAATGCCAGGAATGAATCAGCCTAGCCAGCAGACAGAGAATAGAGGATTTTTGCAGGTCCAAAATAAAAGAGAGTGGGATAATAACAAGTCTTTTGATTTTAAGAATCAGAGAGTTAACCACGGGAAGGGGTTAAGCAATGATTTTTCTAGTAAACAGGAAGAAACAAAAGGACTGGCTCAGTCCAAAGATAATTCTGCCCTGTTAAACTAGAGCAGACCAACTCAGATGGCCCAGGGCTGGTCTACATGGACAGTGGCCAAATTAATGAAGATGAGAATAATGGTGTTATATATGAAAATGATGATGAAATCAATAAATTATTGATAAGAAGGAGAGTGCCAACTTCGGATGGTATTTATGTAAAAGGAACTGTTCAGGGAGTGAAAATAGTATTCACTGTTGATACAGGGGCTTCAAGAACAGTCATTTCTGAAAGAATTTTTAATAGGATCCCAGTGGAGAAACGGCCTAAGCTGAGGAAGTTAGCGAATCAAAGTCTTGCAAATGCAAGTGGTTCGCCATTGATTGAATATGGCGAAGGGGAATTTGAGCTTCAGTTAGGTGGTCTTAAACTGAAAAAGAAAATTTTTGTTGCTGAAATAGCAGATGAAGGATTACTAGGAGTAGATATACTCCAGAATGGGAGTTTGGGCCCGGCAGATATAATGCTTAGTGAAGGCATTATACAAATGGAAGGACATGCTATACCATGTGTTCAAGTTGGCGTACCGGAGAAAGTTAGAACAGTGAGAGCAGCTGATCATTACATTGTGCCTGGGTATGCTGAGGCCATAATTGACGTGTTTGTAGATAGAATTGAGGGTGATGACTGTGAAGAGGTCATCATAGAGCCAAGCAGAGGGTTTCTGGAAAAATATCCCTTAACTATGGCTGCAAGTGTAGCCAGTGTAAAGGATAATGTGACTGTGAAAGTCAGATTACTTAACCCTTTTCCGACAGAGAGCAAAATTAATCAAGATACAATAATAGGGTATGCTGAAGAATATTTGTCTGTAAATAATCTGATAGATTGTGAGGATAGTGCTCTGAAAGAAGATTTCAGTCATATAAGGAAAATACAGTTAACGACCAAACCAGCTGAGTTATGGCCATTGAAAGCTGTAAATAAAATATCTGAGGATATTCAGAGATGTGATGAGGAAAAACACAAACTGGGCTCCAGTTTGGCAAATCACGTCCAACATTTATACAAGGATGTAGAAGCTAGAAGGACAGTAGAAGAATGTAGAATTGTCGCTTCAACCTTAATGAAATATGAAGATATTTTTTTGGTAGATGAAATGGATCTTGGGCGAACACACTTAGAAACTCATGCTATAGACACTGGAGAGGCAAAGCCGATAAAGCAAGCACCGAGGCGAGTACCTCTAGCTTTTGCCCAAGAAGAGAAAGATGCAATTAAAAAGATGGAGGCAAAGGGAATTATCAGAAAGTCGTTCAGCCCATGGTCCTCCCCTATAGTTCTTGTGAGGAAGAAGAATGGAAGAATAAGAGTATGTGTTGACTACCGTAAAGTTAACATGGTAACAAAGAAGGATGCTTTTCCATTACCTCGCATTCTAGATTGCTTGGATGCTGTAGCAGGTGGAATATTATTTTCAACACTTGACTTAACTGCTGGTTTCCACCAGATTCCAGTCAAGGAAAGTGACATACCAAAGACAGCTTTTGTAACAAAGTTTGGACATTATGAGTTTACCACCATGCCCATGGGAATGGTCAACAGTCCAGCGACATTCGAAAGGGTCATGGAAATAGCTTTACAAGGGCTGCTGTGGACGAAGTGTATCCTTTACTTGGATGACATAATTATATTTGGGAGCACATTTGCAGAACACATGGAAAGGCTAGAAGAAGTTTTAGATAGAGTGAAAGAAAGTGGTCTTAAACTTCAACCAGAGAAATGTCAATTATTGAAGGAAGAAGTTATCTTTTTAGGTCATGTGGTCGGGAAAGAAGGTATTAAGCCTAACCCCGATAATACAGCTAAATTATTGCAGATGGTTGAACCGAAAAATGTTACAGAAATAAGGCGATTTTTAGGAATCGCCGGATATTATTGTCGTTTCGTGAGAACTTTTTCTGAAATTGCCAAGCCATTAGTGGAACTTACAAAGAAAAATAGAAATTTCCTGTGGTCAGAGAAGTGTCAGTCATCATTTGATCAACTGAAGAAATTACTGATCAGTCCCCCCACAATGTCACATCCTTTAGACGAGGGAGAATTCATCTTAGATACAGATGCTAGTGATCACACTATAGGTGCTGTACTAAGTCAGATACAGAATGATAAGGAAAAGGTGATTGCTTATGGCAGTAAATCTATGAATAAATCAGAGAAAAATTACTGCATTACTGACAAGGAGCTTCTTGCAGTGAGATATTTTGTTGAATACTATCGGCAGTACCTGTTAGGTAGAAGATTTAGAGTGAGAGCAGACCACCAAGCAATTGTATGGTTATTTACGTTGAAAGAACCTAAAGCTAGGATAGCAAGGTGGATCGAAATTTTATCTGAGTATGATTTCTATATAGAATATAGAAAGGGAAAGAATCATGTAAATGCAGATGCTATGTCACGGTGCCTCACGCCAAGGCAATGTGAGTGTACAGAACAGGACAATTTAGAACCTCTCAAGTGTGGTCCCTGCAAGAAATGTTTAAAGCGGACAGAAGAAATGAGAAATTTAGAGGAAGAAACAATTGATGAAGCAAGTACTTGTAAAAGTGTAAATGAACTTAGAAAAATGATGACTCGTTCATCAGGGGAAGATAGCATGTGCCAGCACATCACCTTGTGGGAGCCATGTAAATACAAAGAGAAAGACTTAAGGAAACTCCAGTTGGATGACTCAGATATTGGGTACATATTAAAGATATTTGAGAGTCAGAAGAAGCCTAATTACTCAGAGGTTGTTTCTCTGAGTCCTGCTATCAGATATTATTGGCATATATGGCAGACGCTTGAAATAAAACATGGTTTGCTGTACAAAAAGTTTTACAGAAAAGATGGGACCGGAGTTTATTTACAATTTTCAGTACCCAGAGCTTTAAGGAAAGAGGTTATGCAGGCTATGCATAATAGCCTACTTTCAGGACACCTTGGAAGTAAAAAGACTAAAGAGAAGACACTTCAGAGATTTTATTGGCATGGTGTTAGAGACGATATTCACATTTGGGTTAAAAAATGTGACACGTGTGCCCAGAATTTATCTCTGCCAAAGACGCCATGTGCACCCCTTGGATCCATGAGTGTTGGTGCGCCATTAGACAGAATCTCAACAGATATATTGGGTCCATTACCTGAGACACCAAGAGGAAATAGATATATTCTATTATTTACAGATTATTTTTCAAAGTGGGTTGAAATTTTTCCTGTGCCAGATCAAACAGCTACAACATGTGCAAATAAGTTGCTCAATGAAGTTATATCCAGATTTGGATGTCCCCTTATGATCCACTCAGATCAAGGGAGAAACTATGAAAGTGCCATTTTTCAGGAACTTTGCAGGATGTTAGAAATTAAGAAGACACGTACTACTGCTTACAATCCTAAATGCAATGGTCAAGTGGAGAGGTTCAACAGGACATTGCTAAGAATGATAAAAGCATATTTGAAGGGTGAACAAAGAAATTGGGACCTAAACCTTGGATGCCTGGCAGCAGCCTACAAAGCAACTCAGCATGAATCAACTGGTTTTACACCAAATTTATTAATGATGGGTAGAGAAGTCAGATTACCCACAGAATTGGTATATGGAAGTCCTGGAGGTAGTTACCCAGATTTAGAGATCAAAAGTTATGGAGAATATGTTGAAAAGCTTAGAGAACGTATGCAAAATGCGCATGTCATTACAAGAGAAAATCTTGGCAAATCTGCGACGAGACAGAAGGAACAGTATGATACAAAAGTCAGTCTTCATTTTTATGAATCAGGTGATTTGGTATGGTGTTTAAGAGAAGGAGTAAAAGAAGGTGAAAGTCAAAAGTTGTTACCTATGTATATGGGTCCTTGTGTTGTTTTGGAGAAAATTAATGAACTGACTTATCGGATACAGTTTAATGAGTTTGGAAAACAGAAAGTGGTTTCACACAATAAGTTAAAACCATATGTCGGAGAAAATATTCCTGCTTGGAAGAGCGCTGCACTGAAGAAGTTCAAAAAGTCCAGAAACTAAACAAGAAACTGAATTCCATTTTTTTTTTATTTCATTTTTCTGGGAAAAAAGAAATTTTAATTTGTATTGCTTCTTTGTTGTGCTTATTTACGGAATAATACTGTTTTAAGAAAATGTTTAAGACGGTCATTCCAGTAGCACTAACACTTGTTTAATTTTTTTTCAGCTATGGCAAATACAAGTATCACAGAGAGAGGTAGAGCTTATGAATGCAAGAGGTGTGAGAAAAATCCATATGTTGGTGCAAGAAGTAGAGTTGTTGCTCATTTATACAAAATACATTTACCACTCAGAGAATGTCCGGTGTATTGCGAACTTTGTCAGTTCCGTTGCGTGAAAGATAGGGACTTCATGAAGCATGCATCATTTTACACTCCTCACCTGCAAAAATCATCCCATCTTGCAAAAACTGGTCAGTTGAAGAAACTTCAAGAATACAAGAAAACCTGTTCAATAATACACACCTTTACTGAGGAAGATGTGGTTAGGCTATCAAAGGAAGAATCAAGAAGAATATGGCAGACCTGGGGACAGACGCCGCAGATGACACTTCCTACTTATCAGCGTCCAGTGACGAGCAAATTGGATATAACTGCCAGCCAACCTAACGCTGATGTCAACATTCCAGCCAATACATTCATTTCTGCAAAAATTTCTGATAAACTGTTGTCTCCAGCATGTTTTTCACCATCTCAACCAATTCTGGCCATCCTGATGAAAACTGATGAAATTGAACCAGTTTCCAACACTAATACAACTGATAATCCTCCACTTATTATACCAGACATAGGAGCAGAATCAGAAGTTGAAAACATATTGCCATCCTTGTTGCAAGACTGTAGCTCATTCATTGATGATTTAAATGTGTATCCTTTGATAGACACTCCAGTGATGGAAACCTCTGAAGACACCCGGATGATAGAATGTGATACATCTGTTCCACCACTTGAATTACATGTTCCACCGGCAAGCACAGAGTCAGAAAAGGTTTCAACACTTAGACCTGCCTCACCAGCTCCTTCTGTAGCTTCATCTTGTTCGTCGTCAAGCTCCTCATCATCATCTTCTTCCATGGATGTTGTACTTACTGCTATCCAGGGTTTACAGAAGAGTATGGACAGTTTAATATCCATTTCCAAAGAAAATGCCAGGGATCGTCATGAAGGAAACAGGTTACTTTGTGATATCAGGGAACTTTTGCGACGTCCAGTACAAGAAGATCGTCATCGCTCTTTTAGGGCAAGACATGTCCCGAGACGTCATTGAACAGTAATAATTTAAACACTTGACTTTTTGTTGTAGCAAAAATTGAGTAAGACATCGGGTATAGTATATAGAACATATTCGGAATCTCTGTATCAAAATTTAAAACTTTATTTAATTGCAAAAGCAAATTTTCCACTGCAGGACCCTAGCTGTTTAAAGTGTCATTAAGCCCTCACAACAGAAAAATTTAAACAAATTAAATTAATTTAAAGCCTTATCTTGCTAAACATTTCAAAAATTTAACAATTCAGTGTAAATGGGAATGTCTTGGTAAATAATGATATCATAAATAAAAATGCTTAGCAAATTAGTAGTGATAATTAACTCAGTATTTCAGATTCTAATTAATAACTGTAATTATATGTGTATAACTAGTCCTAGTTTAGAACAGTTTGTTCTGGTTATAGGATTTTCCATCTGATAATCTGATTAAGAAACAGCGAATTTAAGAAACTAGTAAATTGTTTTAAAACAATTATGTGCTGTTAGTTTCAGGTCATATTTCTGATCTGGCCAGAGAGGAAAAAAAAATGATTTACCATGGTCTCGGAAAATCTGACTAATTACTTTTAATTAGTGCACTTCTGTTGGGAAACCTAATTTTAGAAATTACGGCAATTTATATTCCAATAAGTGTTTGTGTGTTCATGAGGACATTGAACACAGAAACAGGGGGGTAATGTTAGGTTTTCAACTTTGACTAGTTTCAGCCAGAGTGATGTTTAAAATTAATATTTCTCGGGATTTTTTTTTTTAGGAAGAACTGTTCCTGGACGATGTCGATGTTTTTTTTTACTATTGAATTGTGTCAATTCAATGGTTTGTGGGACCAGAATTTGGGCCGCGTTGATTGTCAGCAGTGCGACTGGTGCAACTCTATTTTGTAAGTGACTATCGCGAAATCAGGTAACTTCGAGTTTTAAGTGTGAAATGCTTTTGTTAAAATGCATTTCTTTTAAACCTATGGCAATGCCGTAATTCCTCTTTTTGTGGCTTAAGATGTATGCTACGTGTAAGGGTCTGGCATTGTTTGTTTATCTTGATTTTTCACATTAAATTGATAAACAGGTAAATTTTCGAACGAACGCTGTGTTAAACCTTTTTTCGACACCTGCAGGTGTCGTTCAACGGTTTGAGTTTCGTTCGGATTTTCATTTTCAGTTATTAAGAAGTTAACATGTACAAAAATTGTACTTGAGCGCTTCTCTTGTTAAATAAATAAAAATCTCTAACAGATCCCTTGTGTAAATTAATGCGTTTGGGTCCAAAACTGTACTTTATCAAAACCATACCGTTGTTAGTCACGTGACCCATGCAGTTGACATGACCGTCACGCTCTAGTAAGGGATTTTACTATATGATAGCCGCGCAATTCGAATGCCGTTTGGGGGTTGACAGATCCATCCTAAAGTGTCTGAGCGTCTGCTGTTACATTATTTACATTATTATCTATGTGATAGATTTCTGAAGAGGATAGGATTGGAAAGGAAACAATTCATTCTGTGTAGGAGAGGTAATTTGACTAACATATTTCATGACCAGCTGTATTTGTATTGGAATTGATAGGCCTCTGATTGCATTGGCACTCAATTTGCTCTTGATTTAAATGTCAGGTGAGGTCTAAAGCTAATCAGTGTTAATCTTCACATGAAAATAAATCAAGGCAAAACTGTTCAGTAAATTAAATGTACCAAATATATTGCTAGAACTCTGCTAGTAGTAATTCTATAAGCAGTTGGCAATTGAGATAGAGAAGTCCTAGTATACACATGTAGACCACAAATATTATTGTTGAGATATGAAGCAATAAAAATATATTGCTAGAACTCTGCTAGTAGTAATTCTATAAGCAGTTAGCAATAGAAGTAGCCACAGAATCAGAGAAGTCCTAGTATACACAGGTAGACCACAAATATTATTGTTGAGATATGAAGCAATAAAATTATATATTGCTAGAACTCTGCTAGTAGTAATTCTATAAGCAGTTGGCAATAGAAGTAGTCACAGAATCAGAGAAGTCATAGTATACACAGGTAGACCACAAACATTATTGTTGAGATATGAAGTTATAAAATATATTGCTAGAACTCTGCTAGTAGTAATTCTATAAGCAGTTGGCAATAGAAGTAGTCACAGAATCAGAGAAGTCCTAGTATACACAGGTAGACGACAGATGTTGTAACTGTCATAGAAAATCATGAGGTACTGAAATTGCTCTTGATTTAAATGTCAGGTGAGGTCTAAAGCTAATCAGTGTTAATCTTCACATGAAAATAAATCAAGGCAAAACTGTTCAATAAATTAAATGTATAAGATTATATATTGCTAGAAACTCTGCTAGTAGTAATTCTACAAGCTGTTGGCAATTGAGGTAGAAAAGTCCTAGTATACATTGGTAGATCATAATAATTATTGTTGAGATATGAAGTTATAAAATATATTGCTAGAACTCTGCTAGTAGTAATTCTATAAGCAGTTGGCAATAGAAGTAGTCACAGAATCAGAGAAGTCATAGTATACACAGGTAGACCACAAATATTATTGTTGAGATATGAAGTTATAAAATATATTGCTAGAACTCTGCTTGTAGTAATTCTATAAGCAGTTGGCAATAGAAGTAGTCACAGAATCAGAGAAGTCCTAGTATACACAGGTAGACGACAGATGTTGTAATTGTCATAGAAAATCATGAGGTACTGAAATTGCTCTTGATTTAAATGTCAGGTGAGGTCTGGAGCTAACCAGTGTTAATCTTCACATGAAAATAAATCAAGGCAAAACTGTTCAATAAATTAAATGTATAAGATTATATATTGCTAGAAACTCTGCTAGTAGTAATTATACAAGCAGTTGGCAATTGAGGTAGAAAAGTCCTAGTATACATTGGTAGATCATAATAATTATTTGTTGAGATATGAAGTTATAAAATATATTGCTAGAATTCTGCTGGTAGTGAATCTACAGGCAGTAAGCTAATTTTGACTTCTGTTGTTGAGATTGAACATCCCGGCTGATAGTGTACTAGTATTTTATCACCTGTTTGGTCACTTTCACACCAACTTAGTACTGCTCCATTATTTATTAGGTTGAAGTTGTGATGTGCACATTTTAGTGTTGTGGTGAATAAGTGAGAATTGGTATTGTTTGCATCAAACAATGAGTTATTTAGTTGTTTCCTGTGTTGTGCATTGATTAGTCACAGATACGCAGTTGGTTATAGGCATTCATTGGTACAGTTAGGCCCTAGAGTTGGGTTCAGTATAACTGACTTTGCCTTAGTATTTCCTGATAGTAATAGTATATTACTGGGATTTGAGTACGGATTTGATAAATATTTAGAGAATAATATAGAAAATTTAGATGTTGGGTGTTGTTTAGTATTGGCAAGAGCCTAATACAATTAATTCAGGAGTAATGTGTTGGTGTGGCGGTACTTGTGATGATTCTGGCTCAGAATCAATAATACAAGTTATTCAGCTGAGAATATTAAGGGAGAATACTCTTCCAGATAATTCCAATTTCAACAGAAGCAGCACATTTGGGTTTCCAGAACTTAGAATATCAAGGGAGAAAACTCCCCCAGAAACCTGAAATTTGATCCTTTGAGGTTGTACAGAATAAGAAGAATATAGGCATTCTGTGACTTGTGAATGTTTCATTCACATTGAAATAGATTATTCAACTATTGTACTTTGTTGTAAATAAATTGTTAAAGGTTTGAAGGTATTGTTCTTCAATTCAGCCCTTTCTGGCTTGTTGAATTTCCCAGTGCATTTGACTGCGTGACCTTTTCTATTTATCCCCTCAGTGGGGTGGTGTCATCCAGACAATTTCACTTCTGCTCCTCAGTCTTTCACTGACTCATTGATCACTCAATGAATCGGTGAGAGATTGTGAAATAGAAGTAGGGGCATTTGTTTGCTCAGGTGTAACTCTCAGGGGTCTTAGGGTTTGGGATCTGACTAGATGTAGGTGTGTCTTAGCTTAGCTTGGCAATTAAGTTTGTTGTTGGTCATCGGTCTTCACTTGTGCCCTGACCCTCCCCGGTATGTTGCACTACACTATCATGATGAGCATAAGTGTCTGATAGCAGAGACCTATAACCCTTAATAGTGACTGGCGGCAGTTTGAGAACATCAAACAAGTTGATCAGAAAGTTTGCAATGTCTCGAATGGATGGATCATAAACGTCTATCGACCGATCCTTACACCAGTGAAAGAAAACTTTCCACTTTGCCGCATAGTTTAGCAAAGAGGAGGCCCTCCTACAGTTAGAAATTGTGTCCACTGCTCATCCTGTAAAGCACTTCCTGTGCAAGAAGGACCACACAATGGAAATACGTGATGGTTGAGACCTTGCTGGTTGTGATGCAGTGTGTGAGATTTCTCCTGAAAGAGAAGGTCCTCCCTTGGAGGAAGCTTCCGGGGAACGTTCCATAACAGACACCTGAGTAGATTTATCCGTGGTTTCTGAGACGACAGAGATGCTACCAGCAGTATCTTGCAATGCGATTGCTTGATCTTTAACAAGATCGGTTGAATCAACGGAGTTGGAGGATATGCATATCCAATCATTCTGTCCCAAGAAATTGAGAGAGTGTATACTGCGTACGCTCGAGGATCTGGGCATGGCAACACATATGTCTGCAATTGATTGTTGAGATGAGTCGCGAATAAGTCTATCATTGGCCGAACCGATTGGTAGCAAATCTGCCTGAATACTCGCTTGTTGAGAGTCCATTCCGAAGGCAACATGTGACCTTTCCGAGAGAGAGAGTCTGCTAGAACGTTCAGATGACCCGGTATATGATGGACCGATAGATGAATGTGATGTTCCAAGACATACAGAAGAATTCTCTCCGTTGGTTCATATAGAGGAATCGAATGAGTGCCTCCTTGGTTCCGAATATACGCTACTACTGGTGAGTTGTCCGACAGTATTTGAACATGTGAATTCTCAATTATGTTCATCCAATGACATAGCGCTAGCCATATTGACATCATTTCTTTGATGTTTATATGTTTGTCCAGGAACACAGGGTCCCAAAGACCCTGACACTTCGAGTCTGTTGGGCTCAGGGTCGCGCCCCAACCTGCTTGACTCGCATCCATCATAATCGTAAAAACCGGATCTGGCAGCTGCAGTGGAACTTGCTGAGTTAACCACTGAATGACTGCCCAAATCTGAACTTTTTGTTTTACTTGGTCCATTAAAACAATACTGGTCTCGAGCGAATGCATCTTCACATGCCAGTTCTGAGTAAAGAATTTCTGGAGTGGAGGTGTGCGTAAGCGACCCATCGGAATGAGATCTGCAGCCGCTCCGCACAGCCCCATCAGTCGCATAAATTCCCTCGCTGTTAATGCGTCTGAGTGTAGACAAAAGCGAGCATAACAACTGACTAATTTTTCTCTGGGTAACGGAAAACGAACCAGATTGTTGTGAGCCTCGTAGCTCATTCCCAAGTATATGAACGACTTGGACGTAGCTAGATCCGACTTCTTTTCGTTTACAATGAAACCGAGACGTCAGAGCAATTGTAGTACTCTGAACATCGTTCTGAAGAACCATTTTATTGTCGTATCTCTGAAGAATGTCGTCCAAATAGGCTGACGTTACTGCAGACGAATGAGCCCGGAAA
Organism: Pictodentalium vernedei; assembly: GCA_031216915.1. Lineage (NCBI taxonomy): Eukaryota > Metazoa > Mollusca > Scaphopoda > Dentaliida > Dentaliidae > Pictodentalium > Pictodentalium vernedei. The sequence goes on from CM062296.1 coordinate 372,254,362, forward strand.
TATGCCATTACCGAGTTCATTATTTGAGTGAATGCCCAGGGTGCTAGATTGAGTCCGAAGCACATGATAAACTGATAAACGACCCCTAACCGTAGGTACTTTCTGAATGCTGGATTTACCATGACATGAAAGTACGCATCCTTAGAACTATGCTTGATGCATAGTCGTTCACCCGAATGCTCGCTCTTACTGATCGAATGGTCTCTATATAAAATTTTGGAGTCACAATCAGTTTGTTTATCCAGCTCAAATCTATTACTGGACGGAATGAGCCATCTGGCTTCGGCACCAAGAGCAGGTGACTGTAAAACCCAGTGAATCCTGGTTTTCTACGACCCCTATTGCATCTTTCTCCAAAAGAGATTTTAACTCGGATAGAAGGGGATCGTTTCTCTCAGAATGATAGCCTTAGGCCTTCCGAGATAACCCCTCTGACTCAGAGGTCTTCTGTAATTGGAATCCAATTTACCAGAACCTTGGCAGCCTTCCGCCAACAGGACCACAATAGAGATCCTGGCCATCACCTCCTGGACCTGCGAGGCCTACGGGAAGAGAAACTACGTCCTCCTCATGCAGCACCTCGGCCCGCCGACCTGGGGATGTCCGACCGGTAGTCTCAGCCAGACCCACGTCCCCTACCTGAGTCGCTACTTTGATGATCTCTAGAGTAACTACCTGAGGATTTCTCTATAGGATCTTCCTTTGGACGTATTTTGTCCTGAAGCTCCTTCTTTACCCTTCTTTGCTGTACCAGTTTTACTTGAAACTGATTTCAAAAGAAGAGTTTCAGATGCCTTCTTAGTGACCTGATCATAGATCAACGAAAGCTTGCCTCAAAGAGAAGGTCACCAGATACCGGAGCGACTCAAAGAGAGTTTTTCACCTTATCATCCACCAGGTATGATGACGCTAGGGCTGCATTACGTATAACTCTGAATTAGCCACTGATAAGGCAGAGTTATACGTGGAATAAGCTATAGCCCTAGAAAGAACTCTTAATGAGGTACGAACGTCCTCAAATTCTTCTCCACTGAGACATTGTGCCAACGCTCTAGTAAGGTGATCTGCGTAAGATAAAGCATCTAGAATCGCTCTATTGGAGAATAACATTGTATCCATAGTATCCGAGCAAATAGAAAAAGACAAGGGTAAGGACAAATCTAAGTCCTCAGCCTGTTCGTCCAAATGCAGAGGAACTCTCATTATAGCCTGACCTGCCATTTTAAATTTATTTCTATTATTGATAAATGGCAGATCTAGAGCATGTGTAGATAAAAAACTGCTTTTCTTCAGTCCCGATGATAGATTGAGTGTAGCGTCATTTATCAGTTCAAAAGTCTGAGACACATTACTGGACTGAACTGGGTAAACTGGTGTATCTTCCATAACACGGCCAAAAAATTTGGAGACCAATGACGATAGCAGTTTTTTATTCTTTGTCACAGCATTCTGATCCGGAGGAACAACATCTGGAAGGTACTGATGAATAAAATTCATTGCTACTTTGTGTTGCTCCGAAAAGGAAAATTCTAATTCACTCAATTCCCTTTCACCATCCGACTGGACCAGGTTTGAGTCTCGGTCATCCCTATCTGAATGAGCAGAGGAATGTACCTACCCAGCTTCATCCGACAGTTCAACATCGGTATCTGTCGTAGGATGTACCGTAGCTTGCTGGGATGCTGCGATGAGCTGTGCTATTTGCGACAGCAAGTCTGTACTCGAGGCCATAGGTGCAGCGGATCTTTGTAGCTTAGCCGCTGTATGCTCCTGGGACGGCATATCCAACATACTCCTCTTATGCAGACGTTCCAATTCATGTGGCCTTGTTTCCTTGGCTATTGGATGGCGTGACTTTCTCGAATCCTTCTTTGGCGATGCAGGCTGTATCTCCATAGTCACATAGCCAAGGTGCGGTCATGTGTGCTTTGAAGATGAACTAGAAGCCGACAGACTAGCCGACCCCAGCAGCCTATTTGACAGAGCGTCCCAGGCAGGAGGCATGGACGTATGCTCCGACTGACGATCGTTCTGAACAACAACATTTGGCCCCAGATGTTGTAAGAGAGAGGGACCTCTCTAACTAACTGGCTTCCTGTCTTCCATCTTCACAGGGTGAGCATGTTCCAATATTATAGTGCTCGCAACAACCTTTTTCCTTTCCTTGACCGCTACGGGCATACCCGGTGTCATAACACCCATATTCTGAGTGACAGAAGCACCGGCCGAGCTAGCTGGTGACAAGGACGTAAATCCCATGATCAGTGATCTAGGCCCTTGTCTAATTTCCTTGAGCACTTTTGCCACTAGCTCTGTGTTAGATTGCGACAACAGTAGCACACTTCCTGATGGTATCACCGATACATCACCATGTTCTTATTCCTCTGAAAAAGAAACTGACATACTAGAGTGACCTTGTGGTGAGAGAATAGGCATGGATCTCTCACCACTAACAACATATCGTGACACGCGTCTCCAACATTTGTCATCCCAATTGGCACAAACAGAACAAGTGTTAGTGAAAGAACATTGACTACTGCAAACACAAAAAACAGGAGAGTCAGAGGAAGATTTCCTTAGCTTACAATTTGAGCAATATTCTTTCATTATGCCAAAAATTACAAGTCCATAGTTCTCGCATTAACCCTCATCATAATATGACAAAGATACATAATAACACAATCCAACACAAACAATTCGAAAAATAATTCCTAAAAAATTTTCGAAATTTTTTTATATGAGCCCAAGTTCGCAAAGGGAACGATGAGCCCAAATGGATCCCAAAAAAGCCTAAGTGTGAACAGAATATTTTACATGATTCTAAAAAATTAATGCTACACTTCCGGAGTATATAATGTATCTGATTAAAGACCTAACATCATAATGACTAGGAAATTACTTACAGAAAGTAACCTTTGTCAATGTAAACAAAATGCTATAAAAACCGGAAACAAGACTCCAGGCACTGAACAACACGGCCCAAAGTCAGTAACAGATTTTTTAAACTATCTGATGTAAGACGGAATCTTCATCAGAAGAAACTGCGATACATCATATGGTAGATGCAAGACCAAAAAACGCCTAAATACCCAAAGGGTGAGGACGTAACCATGGGGATATACAGAATAAACATTCTGTAACCAAGTTAAACTCCCATGAAATTTTTAACAAAAAAATGTCAAAAAAGGGCCAAAAAGTATGGGAGCTTAACAGGAGGGTATCAAGGAAGGAGAGGGAGGAAACACTTAATAAACAGTGGCAATTTCATAGCAAGAATGATAACATCAGGCCCATGTCCCAAAAATAGGGAACATGAAATAATTTCAATAAAAATTATAAGTTACAGCCCTGAACACATCCAACCACTGTTTTTTCCTCTCATTCTCTTAATGCATCCTTTGATCCACCAAAATCACCATTACTTTGTGTCTGGCATTATAAAAACTAAGATTTACAAGCACAGAAGTCAGTTAGTTGTTACTGATAGAAGGGCAAAACAAAGAATGAGGCTTGGCGCCAATCTCGGTACTTCCTTGCCACTGAGCATGTGCAGTAGACAAAAGTATGTATATTAGTTTTTTGGTTTTGGATGCAAATTTTGGGGATTTGGGGGGCAAAATTTGTGTTTGGCCCTGAATATTTAAATGTTCAGTAGATAGTACACATTGTCCCAAATAAGAAACAGTGACATTCCACTAAACTGTTTGAAGAATTAAAGGTGTAATTTTAAAACACCCCCACCAAAAAAAACTTTAACCTGGAAGTTGAATGTTAAATTGCCATACAAAAAAGGGTTAAATATTTCCCAAAATAACATGAAATATTAAAAAAAAAAATGAGAATTATACAATCAATAGTAATATCAATTTAAAAGAAAAAAACCCCCAAAACTTTAGGGTTGACTAAAAAACTTTAACCACAACTTTAACCAAAACTCCAAATGTTTACAGACACAAGAAAGTCATGACAAAACAGGAAAACAAAACCCCCACTTGAACCTTCAGTAAAAAACTTTAACCTCAAACTTTAACCAAAACTTTAAATGTTAACAGACGGACAGACAGATGGACAAAAGTCATGACTATAGGCCTCACTGTAAACAGTCGGGCTAATGAACATTTATTTAGAATCAAAATTGATTCCCATTTCTTTCCTTGTGAGAATCATTTGCAAGAATCGATTCTAATTTTTTCAAGAATTTTAAGCCCTATAGCTACAATCATACATTGCCATTCGTCTAAGTTCTCTACTCACATTCATCCGTACAAAACTGGATAATCTCACAAGCCATAAAAAAGGGAATTGTTAGACGATTGAATCTCAGATACTATTTTTGTTTGCCATTCTTGATTCAGTTCAATATTTTATATAGAAAGTCTCAACCCACTGGTGTAAGTGTATCACAATGACATTGCTATCTGATTGACAATCATCTTCAGCTTTCTTTATTTACCTTTGACAGGAATGGTGACAACTTCAGTTGGCTTCAAAGTTTTCTCATCACCAGTAGTCTTCTTGTCTGAAAAAATTTAGGCATATACATGTAGGTACATGGAGCACTTGAATATCATTCCCATGTCCCAAACAACACTTACAGCACTAGACAAATCAGGCCTTAAAATTTATTCTTTGCAAGAATCAGTTTTAATTGTCACAAACTCCAGCTGTGAGAATCAATTATCAGTTCATAAGTAATTTAGAATTTTTGAGTACTCTTACATGTATACTCTTGTGAATGAAATCACTCATATTCCAATGTAAGAAAACAAACCTCATATTTATATAGTTACAGTACAGTTGCAGTGGACTGGTCATAAACCACACATGAGCAGTGATGTCCACACACATGTTTCCAAGTAATAACACATACAATTAAAAGTTGGCACAAATGATCCCCAAACACCAAGGGAGGCTATGTGCCCGCACCCCACTGCCAAGCATGAATTTCTAGTAGTGCTGCATGATATTCAAAACAGAATACTGGGATCGGTATTCAAAAAAATACAGCGGAATATCGGTATATCGAAAACTGTTCAGATATCCGAACATAAGTACCACAATTGAGACTTGAGGCATTACAGTCGGTATGAATCAGCATGCCTTGATGATGCGGTTCGAAAAACCTTCACCCAGCGCAGACGATATCGAAATCTATTATTTTAAATATTAGTTTATCAAATTTTCTCAGAAATTTCTACAAAACAATATCATGTGACCCCTCATTGGAACGAGCTCAACGAGCTCGTTCCAATGAGGGGTCACATGATATAGATTTGTTGAAATTTTTGAAAATTATTTTTTCAACTGCTGAAATTGTATATTACGTGGGCGTACTCCTTGGGTAAAGCGATAATATTATTCATTCGGAGCTACAGTTAAAAACTCAAGACTTCTTGAAAATTAAATTGTGGGTAAATAAATAATGACGATAAACCGATATTTTTGTAATTACACCGGTATTCAATCGATATTGGTTTGAATACCGGTATATATCAGTTTATTGATATATCATGCAGGCCTAGTTTCTAGTCATATGTCTTTGTTGATATTGAATTAAAAAATATCTTATCTCCGTTACACCACAGCACCAATACAGCAGGCCACCAAATGTGTCCCCACTTTATGAAAAACTATATTTTAGTGGTTAACAAAGTACAAAGACTCCATAAATCAGATAAAAATTATCACACCACACTCAAAATCAACCTGTCTGGTATATTATCTACAGTAAGCTATATTCCAATGTTTGATTGAAATCGGACACCTATAACTCAAGTTACCATCCAGAAACCAATATCAACATGTCTTCTAAATCAGAAAAGGGACATAACTCTGCCAAAATACATCAGACAAGCCCACTGTCAATCCCAACCTGTACTGTATGGTTATAAACCTTTTTGTTTCATTTCTTTCAAACTAAAGTTATCATCCAAAAACTAATATCAACATGTCTTCTAAGTCAGAAAAGGGCCATAACTCTGTCAAAAAAATATCAGACCAGGCCCACTATCAATCCCAACCTGTGTACTATGTGGCTATAAACCTATGTATAAAACTTTGTTTCATTCCATTGACTCAAACTAAAGTTATCATTTGGAAACCAATATCAATATGATTTCTAAGTCAGAAGAGAGCCATAACTCTGTCAAAAAATATCAGACCAAGCCCACGATCAATCCCAACCTGTATTATGTAGTAAAATTTTGTATGGCTGCCAGCGGCCAACTTGAATTTCGGATCGGACCCAAAAACACTCGTTCTCGTCCCACGGTCATAACAAAGGCACCCAAGAAGTTTCGTAAAGATCGGTTAATAAATACGGCCTCTAGCCCGAGCCGTATTGAATTGTTGACAGACGGACGACTAGCCATGGCATAAGCTCAAATTTGGCTTTGCCAAAGATGAACCAAAAAAATCAATAATTTGACCTTGAGGTCAAATGTCAAGGTAGGTCATGATGGTACATGACACATCGTCTTTTGGTGATACACGTACATGCCAAAAATCATATGCCTAGGTCAAAAGATTAAAAAAACGTCAATATTGTGACCTTGAGGTCAAAAGTCAAGATCATATGTGGATCATGATGATACGTGACACATCGCCTCATGGTGATACACCCACATGTCTAATATCACAAACCGAGGTGAAAAGGTAAAAAAGTTTTGGCCTGGACAAGCTTACTTGCCAAAATGAAAGTGTCAATGACACTGTAGCTCAACTTGTCAAGACAAAGACATGTACATGTATAGTATGTGACACTGCAATGACAAACACCTAGGTAATGACCTGATAACAAAGGTACATATAAAGTATTGTAACGGTCTGTACATAAATACTGAGCGTTGCCTGTAACAAATGTATAGGTAAAGTATTGTAAAGGTGGGTGACAGTCAGATGCTAAACTAGAAAAAATCTTTGAGTCCCAGAGTGGGTCTGACTGAACCCCAAAATATTTGTTCTCATAGCACAGTGATAACAAAGGCACCCCAAAACACACTCATTCCTGTCCCAAGGTGAAAACAAAGGTACCCAAGAAGTTTCGTGAAGATCAGTTCACAAATATGAGCTGTGTAGAAGTTGTGACAAAAAACTGATTAGACCTAATTTCGATACAAAATGGCCACTGGCAGCCATCTTGAATTTTGGACCGCACCCAGAAACACTCGTTCTCGTCCCAAGGTGATAACAAAGGTACCTAAGACGTTTCGTAAAGATCGGTTCATAAATACAGACTCTAGCCCAAGTTGTATTGACATGTGTACTTAACTGTGTGTAAGCAGCACTGAAAAAATCAAAGTTCATCTAATTTGCATAATCTCTGCACGAGAAAAAAACCTGTATTATATGTGATGTATCCCATGGTACTAAACATTCACACAAAAAATTATTCAAATCAGCGCTTTCATAAGGAAGTTCTGTGCAAAAATCTGATTGCACCAAATTTCGTACAAAATGGCTGCCATCGGCCATCTTGAATTTCGGACCGGACCCCAAAACACTTGTTCTCGTCCCACGGTGATAACAAAGGTACCCAAGAAGTTTCGTAAAGATCGGTTCATAAATACGGCCTCTAGCGCGAGCCGTATTGGCATTTGCACTTACAGTGCTGAAAGTAACACCAAAAAACATCAAAGTTAGTCTATTTGCATAATTTACGCACGAGAAAAAAACCCGTATTATATGTGATGTATCCCATGGTACTAAACATTCATACAAAAAATTATTCAAATCAGAGCTTTCATATGGAAGTTCTGTACAAAAAACAGATTTCTGCATCGTCGGTACAAAATGGCAGCTGGCAGCCATCTTGAATTTCGGACCGCACCCAAAAACACTCGTTCTCGTCCCACAGTCATAACAAAGGTACCCAAGAAGTTTCGTAAAGATCGGTTCATAAATACGGCCTCTAGCCCGAGATATAGCAGCTTGGCACTTACAGCTCTGAAAGTAACACTAAATAAATCAAAGTCAGTCTAATTTGCCTAATTTACGCACAAGAAAAAAACCCGTATTATATGTGATGTATCCCATGGTACTAAACATTTATACAAAACTTTATTCAAATTAGAACTTTCATACAGAAGTTCTGTACAAAAAACTGATTTTTGCATCATCGGTACAAAATGGCCGCTGGCAGCCATCTTGAATTTTGGACCACACCTAAAAACACTCGTTCCCGTCCCAGGGTCATAACAAAGGTACACAAGAAGTTTCGTAAAGATCGGTTCATAAATACGACCTCTAGCCCGAGCCATAGCCAATTGTTGACGTACGGACAGACGGACAGACGGACGACGGGCCATGACAATAGCTCAAATTTGACTTCGTCAAAGTTGAGCTAAAAATCAGAAATTTGACCTTGAGGTCAAAGGTCAATGTCATATATGGGTCATGAAGGTATGCGACACATCATCTTATGGTGAAACACTTGCATGTCAAATATCATAAGCCAAGGTGAAAAGGTAAATAAGTTCTTGCCCGGACAAGCTTACTTGCCAAAAAACAGTAATTCGACCTGAAGTCAAGGGTCAATGTCATATGTGGGTCATGACAGTACATCGTCTCATGGTGATACACCCACATGCCAAATATCATCAGCCTAGGTCAAAAGATAAAAAAAATTATTATTTGACCTTGAGGTCAAAGGTCAATGTCATATGTGAGTCATGATAGTACATGACACATCATCTCATGGTGATACACCCACACGCCAAATATCATAAGCCCAGGTCAAAAGATAAAAAAAATCAATTTGACCTTGAGGTCATAGGTCAATGTCATATGTGGGTCAAGGTCAATGTCATATGTGGGTCATGATAGAACATCATCTCATGGTGATACACCAACATGCCAAATATCATAAGCCTAGGTCAAAAGAAAAAAAAAAAAACAAGAGGCCCCACGGGGCCTGAAGCGCTCATCTTGAACAGAACAAAATATAAACAGAGTCCAAGAATGAGTCTCCATTAAGCAATCCATCTCCATCTCCATAGGATACACTGTCAATCCTTGAGTCCCACAGGAGTGACACAAATAATCCGGGCATCATGCCTTTTCTTCAGTTGATCATAATGTAAAATGTGGAGATCCCCAATGAAGCCCCTTGATACAACCCATGTGGATTAATCTTAGTTACACACCTCTAAAGGGTATTGAATACAAAATTATTAATTCTTCAGCAACATGGCCAATTCCGGCTCCAGGCCATAGGGAGGCCAAATATTAACCCAGGCTCTTGTTTTGAACACAGTTGAATCTGACTTCCCTCGATATGTTATGTACGAAATATGAAAGCATTCTGACTGTTGGATCTGAAGAAGAGAAACTTTAAAGAAATTTCTTCATATTGCACTAAGTTAAAATTTGGGCTACCATAGCGAGCCCAAATATTAACCTATGGATCCGATTTGAACGAACTTGAATCTGACTCCCCTAGAGATATTGTATACGAAATATGAAAGCATTCTGATTGGTGGATCTGAAGAAGAAAATTTTTGAAGAAATTCCCTCATATTGTATTAAGTTAAATTTCAGGTTCCCATATGGAGCCCAAATATTGACCCAGTCAGTCGAATTGAACAAACTTGAGTCTGACCCCCCTAGAGGTGTTGTATACCAAATATGAAAGCATTCCGACTGGTGGATCTGAAGAAGAAGACTTCTAAATAAATTTCCTCATATCGCACTGAGTAAAAATTTGGGTTACCATAGCAAGTCCAAATATATACCTAGGGATCTGATTTGAACAAACTTGAATCTGACCCCCCTAGAGATGTTACATACCAAATATGAAAGCATTCTAACTGGTGGATCTGAAGAAGATTTTTTAAAATTATCCCCCATATTGAACAAAGTTAAAATTTGGGCTTCCTTAGGAAGCCCAAATATTAACCTAGGGACTTGGTTTGAACAATCTTGAATCTGACCCTCATAACAATGATGTATACCAAACATTAAAAGATTCTGACTGGTGGTTCTGAAGAAGACGATTTTTAAAGAATATTCACCATATTACCCTATGTTGAAAATTCGGGCTCCTGTATTGAGCCCAAATATGAACCGATGGGCTTTATTTTAACAAACTTGCATTTGATCCCCCTATGAATGCTGTATACCGAATATGAAAAGATTCTGACGATTGGTTCTGGAAAAAAGATTTTTAAAAATTTTTGCAAATATGCTGACTCAGCATTTTTTCGTTGCCCATTACAGAACACCCTAACATAACCGATGGCATTTTTTTTTACCATTCAATTCTACGGGTCCTAAGGATATTTCATACCAAATAACAGCTCTCTGTGTGATTTGGGAAATATGGGCATTTGAAAATATTTCTATTTTTAGCTTTAGGTTCTCATGGGGATGCAGGATTTTTTTTTTTTGCACGAGTCAAGTACTTATGACCCAATAATATCACATACCAAATTTGGTTCAAAAAGGACCGTCGGTTCAGAAAATAGAAATTTTGGGCGGGGCCAGAAATCTTACCCCTCCCATTACAAAGCCGAATATTGCTTCACGAACTTCGTTTGAACAAACTTGAGTCTACAACTCAAAAGGAAGCTCCATAGCAAATATCAAGTCATTGTACACTCTGGTTCATCAGAAGAAGATTTTAACAAGAGGCCCCAGGAGGCCTGAGAGAGCTCACCTGACATGGTAGTCTAAATATCAAACCAGGGACTTGACTTGAATAAGCTGCATACACCCCTCCTGAGAAAAGCATATACCAGCTAGATGAAGCAGTTGTGCCCACACAATACACAGGATTTTCCTTCTATTTTCAGTTTCTGCACTTTTACGTCCCAAAATTGAGATAAACGCATAAAAAACAGATTTTTTTTATTTTTGTTCGGAAATTCCCACACGGCCCCCAAATTTTCAGTGTAAAAAAAAAAAATTTTGTCTTAAAATTGACCGAAACGCATACAAAAACAAAAAAAAATGTTTCCGGATTTTTGTCCAAAATTTCTAAGTCCAGAACGGGACCCAAAATTTTCAGCCTAAATATGAACCCAGGGACTTGGCTTGAACAAACTTGAATCTCACCCCCCTAAGGAAGCTGCATACCAAATATCAAAAGATTCAATTGGTAGATCTGAAGAAGAAGATTTTTAAAGAATATTCCTCATACTGCACTAATTTAAACATTTGGGCTCCCATAGAGAGCCCAAATATGGACCCAGGGAATTGATTTCAATAAACATGTGAAACAATCTCCCAAAGATGTTATATGTGAAATTTAAAAGCTTTTGGAGCAGTGGTTTGGGAGAAAAGTAGTCTTAAATGTTTTTCCCATTACCCACAGTGTTAAACAAAATGCTGTCTCAGCACTTTTTCAAAGTCCCAGAAAAGTACCCTATGGCAAAAGCGATAGCAATTTTTTTTTACCATTCCATTCTGTTGATCCTAAAGAAGCTTCACACCACATAAGAATTCTCAGTGCCTGTACTTTTGGAGATATGGGTGTTTTAATTTTTTTCTATTGTTAGCTCCTGTGGTTCCCATAAGGTGACGGGAAAAAAAAAATTGGACATAAATTAAGTACTTATGATCCAATAAGCCCTTGTATCAAATTTGGTCCAAATCTGCATCTCGGTTTGGAAAGTTAAAAAATTTATAGTAATTTATATATTTTTTATACTTACCAATGACCCAGACATAGCTGGTGCTAACTCTTAAAATATAGGGCCAAACACAAATTTTGCCCCCCAATCCCCAAAATTTGCATCTAAAACTAAAGAAAACATGTCCTGAAAGGCCCTCCACACTTCGCCCCTACTGCGCATGCGCAGTGTCAAGGACGTTCCGAAATTGGCGCCATTAATCATTCTAATAACCAGTGCCTTGTAAGCGTTATGTACTCAGCGGGGAGGCAAGAGTTCCCAACTCCTGGGAGGGCCATCCCCGTCTGGGTCATTGGTAAGTATAAAAAATATATAAATTACTATAAATTTTTTAACATTTTTATACTGTACCAATGACTCAGACATAGCTGAATAGTAAAAAGGCTGGAGGGCCAAGGACATAGAGCAAAATGGAATACGCTCAATAAAATAAAATAGAGTCATCCCCTGTAGGGAAAAAGAAGTAATAGGCCTTACATGTATCTTTCTTATTTATGATAAATTAGAAAGATACAACACCTTCCAAAATTGAGCTTCATACATCCATGAACTCTATTAATATCCAATATAATCTTTATACTAATAATTTTTAAAGTAAGCCAAAAAATAAAGTAAGTCTAGAGAATAGAGACTCTTATACTCCTAAAAGTGTCTGAGGATTGCATAATCATGTCCGTTGACATTTGCAATATTCAAAAGCTATACTTTAAAAACTAAGACTTGAATGAATTTTAAAAACCTAAACTTCTCACTAAACAACCATCCCAATAACAGCTCAGAATTACTAACTCCGGAGGAGGTATCCCCTTGTTTTCATAGTAAAACAGGTGACCCAAGGGAACACCCTCCCCCCCCCCCCCCTTTTTCTTGCCCTGGGTCAAATAGCCCAGAGCGAAGAGGGCAGCCGAACGGAGACACTGCCGAAACAGACAGCCTACCTAGCTATAGTAGCAACTGTTAAGTGAATGACATTCTGAGCAGTAGATAATAGACCTAACAATAGAGGCCTCCAGAAATGGACTCGATATTTCTGAGATAAAATTCATGAATGTGGATGGCTGAGCGCAATGAGCGGCCTTCAAAAATCTATAATAGTGACACTATTAATGTAAGCCCAAGAAGTAGAAGAACTCTTACTTCATGAGCCGAAATCTTAAGCACAACTGCTAAGTCAATGATATACCATAAGCAGTACCGATAGTTAATAGAATCCATTAACAATAAAATGGAGCGTAACGTCCTTCTACTAGACATCAAAGACAGAAGAAGCTTACGCCCATAGTAATAAACAGATATCTGTTTATAAATACATAAACTGTACCCGGAAAGAGTAAAGGCCTATGCCCATACGAAGACGGAAGGACCTTAAAATAATAGGTTCCGGATAATAGGAGCCTAACTTTTATGCAACAATCCAACCTAAATAGTAACGGAAGTATTGATTCCGAAACTACGAAAGTGAAAATCATCCATCGATAGTGCATGAAACTCACTGACTCTACAGTAAAAGAGAAACCAACAGAATTACTGTCTAAAAGGTCAGAATTTGAAAACTACTGTTTCCAGAGGCTCAAATGATTACTTAGCTAAATAAGAACCGAAGTTAAAATCCGTATAGGAATTTAATCTAAAGATTCTAAGTCTATTTATCAAAAAGTTACTAACTGACTTAGATAAAGAGACAAAAGACTCAATTGTAAACTATCGTAGAGTGCATAGGTATGAGGTAACATAAACCTATAACCTAAATAATAACAGGCTGCAGTAGATCTTGTGAAAGAAGTATACTAAAAAATAGCAATGAGTAGTATGGAGGGATCAACAATATGAACATAATGATCCCTACACCACGACGGAAGAGCCTCCACTTTAGCCGCATAGAATAGCGAAGAAGAGGATCTCCTATAGTAAGAAATCGCGTCCAAAGCTCGTCCAGTACAGTGCTTACAATGCAATACGGACCACACAACGGAATACATGAAGGTTGCGACCTTGCTGGTTGTGATAAAGATGACACGATTTACCCAGTGAAAAAGATCCTCACATAGAGGAAGATTTCACGTTAAGACCCACAGTAGACAAGAGAGTAAATTACTCATGATCTCTGTGAAGATAGAGATGCTATCAACAGAAATGTATTGTGGTTGTTTATCTTAGCAATACCTGCTAAAACAACAGCGCCGGAGGATACGCGTATCCTATCATTCCGTCCTATAGATCAATAGAGCGTTAACAATATTAGCTCAGAGATCTGGACAAGCCAACACATACGTCTGCAATTGATTAGCAAGCTGTGTCATAAATAAATCATCATTGGGCGCTCCCATAGATAGCAAATCTGATTGAATACTTGTTTGTTGAGAGTCCATTCTGACAGCAACAAGCGACCCGTAAGAGAACGGGAGTCCGATAAAACAATCAGACGACCCGGAATATGACGGACCAAAACTGAACTTGGTGTACTATAACCAACAGACGGATTCTTTCCATTAAATTGAATAACGGAAACGAAAGAGTGCCTCCCTGGTTCCGGAGATACGCCACTACTGTCGAATTAAAGGACAGGAATTTGGGCATGCGTTTCTGAATAATGTTCATGCAATGACATAAAGCAAGCCTAAAAAACATTATTCCGCAGAAGAAAACTGATTGCTAAAAGACTGCGGAACCCAATGACCCTGGCACTTCGAATCCGTAGGGATCAGTATTATATCCCAATCTGTTTGACTGGCAACCGTCAAACAGCCACACTCGGGTCCGGCAACTGCGGCGGCACTCTCTGAGTCAACCACCGAATGTTTGCCCCAGTCTGAATCTCTTGTAACACTAGATAGACAAGAGAACGTGTAAATCGAGCAATTCATGGATTGCCGAAAAGTTGCCGTCGAAGAGAAGCTCCTCCGAGAACGAAGCGACTCTGAGAGAGTTCTTAACCTTACTATCCACGCGTGTGGATGTAGGTAGGGCTGCGTCACGTCTAACTAACTCCAATCAGCCACTGAAGGGCGGAGTTATACGTGAACAAACTACTGCCCTCAAAAGAAATTACATTGAGAATAATATCCCGTAAATCTTTTCTTGAAGACGTAATGATAACGCCTCAGTAAGGCGGATTACGTATAATAAAGCGTCTAAGTTAAGTCTACTATACATAATGTCGTTCCCAACATTGAAATTGGAAAAGACATAAACGGCGAAAAAGAATGTATGCAGTCTTTAATCACACCGTCTAGACACATATGAACTCTCGGTATGCCCTGCTCTGCCAAAATAAACTATTTGTATAAATGATAAAATGGCAGAAATGAGCAACGCGGACAAGAAACTAAACTATCATGCTTAGTAGCAGGCTTGTATATATACATATATAGCGTCGAAAAATAAAACACATGTTGTAATGACAATATTGGACTGCGTCGGTAAGTCAGGGACAATGTCCCTGAACCGATCGAAAAATCCGAGTCCAATGACGCTATAAGTCTCTTATCCAAGGTCGCAGCAATGAAGTCCGAAATAATAATCACTGGAAGATAATGCCAGAAGATATGAAAGGCATCTTCTGATACTACTAAAGGGAAAACTCGAAATCTTTCGAATCCCTTTCGCCATCCTGTCGGACCCTATAAAGCGTTCGGTCGTCCGTACCTGATGCAACCGCGGACCGCACCGACCCAGCGCCGTCGGATAATTCCTGATTCGGCCGAGAAACTGTCAATTGCTGGGATGCTGCGAAACAACTGTGCTAACTCGGATAGCACGTCCGTCACTGAGGCCTGAGGAGAAGCGGTCTTACGATGCATTGCCGCTGGAAGCTCCGTGATCGTTACCCCGTGCATACTACCAATATGCGATCGAACGGAGTGTATAGGCCTCGTGTCCCTTGGCTACCGGATGGCGCGACCTATTCGCCGTGGAATCACTGAATGCCGAAACTGATCGGATACTCGAGGTCACGTAGCCAATGTGCGGTCGTGTGCCCTGCTGTGAGGATGAGGAAGCATTAAAGACAGTCTCTCGGACTGTCAATATAACGGAGCGTCCCGACCAACGGACATATGCTCCGAATGTAAAATATCTGAACCACAACATGCGGTCCCCTATGTTGTTGGGCGAGAGAGGGACCTCTCTCGCTCACAGCCCGGATGGACCTGGACAAGCCAGGAACCGGACTAACAGGCTTCCTCCGATCTGTCCTCAATCTGCCGTCACTGGGTGAGTACTAAAGTAATTAAAGTGCTCGCATCACCCAAATCTCCTTCCTAGACCGCAACGGACGAACCTGGCAGCCGAACCATTCGATGAATGTACGCTACACCGGGTGAGCTAGCGAATGTCACTCCGTAGGCGATAGACATATTCCATGAGCACTTATTGCTGCTAACTCTTCATTAACTATGACGACAGAGGCACACTTTTGAAAGACATCTCCATAACTCTTCGAACAAGAAACCAGAAATGCTTGGTTAGCAAGCATAAAATAATAATATATATAGCGTCGTTCAATAATTCGAAACTTTGTGTGACATTATTGGACTATGTCGGAACTGAGGGACGATGTCCCTGAACCGAACCAAAAATTTCTAAGTCCACCGACGCTATCAGTTTCTTATCCGGCATCGCAGCATTCTGGTCCGACGAAAGAAGCTGTAGAAGACCAAGTCAGATGACATACACAACAGCATATGTTGTTCCGAAAGGGAAAGCTCGAAATCCTCCGAATCCCTTTCGGTATCCCGTCGGACCGGATGAAACTTTCGGACGTCCGTACCCGCTTCCGCGGAGCGTCCCGACCCAGCATCGTCGGATAAAATATATGCGACAGATTCAGTTGATGCTGGGATGCTGCAATAAACTGTGCTATTAAGGAAAGCACGTCCGTTCCCGAGGCCTGTGCAGTAGCGGTCTTACGATGCATTGCCGCCGGAAGCTCCGTGTACGTTGACTCCCGCACACTTCCTATGCGAACGTCCGGAGTCTGCAGGCCTCGTGTCCCTGGCTGCTGGATGGTGTGACCTGGTCACCGAAGAATCCTTGATCGGCGAAGCTGGTAATATATCGGCGGTCACGCAGCCAAGGTGCGGTCGTGTGCGCTGACGAGAAGAGGAAGCCTTAGCAGTCTCAGCGGACTGCCTATACAACGGAGCGTCCCGAGCGACGGACGTATGCTCCGCTTGCGACACATTTTGTACCACAACATCTGGGGCCAGATGTTGTTGAACGAGAGAGGGGCCTCTCTCGCTTGCCGTCCGGATGGACCGGAACGAGCTATGAACCGGACTAAAAGGCTTCCTGCGTTCTCCCTCCGATCCGCCGTCACTGGGTGTGCATTAGGTTAATTTATAGTGCTCGCATCACCCCAAAATTCCTTCTAGACCGCAACGGACGAACCCGGCTGCCGAACCATTCGGTGAATGGACGCTACACTGGGCGAGCTAGCGGACGTCAAAGGCCGTCGAACCTACTAGGGTCCTCTTAGGCAATTGGCGTATTTACGAGCACTTTTCCGCTAGCCCTTCATTAATTGTGACGACGGAGGCACACTGTTGGAAGACATCACAGATACATCACCCTAATCTTGATCGTCTGAAATAGAAATTGATAAAGTAGAGTGACCCTGCGGGGAATGGACCGGAGTGTCCAAATCCCCAATAACATACCGTGACATACGCTTCCCATATTGTCATTGAAATCATACGATACAGAACAGGAGTTAATGCGAGTACACTGACCACATATAGAATGATAATAAAGTCAGAGGAAGACTTCCTCTTAAAACAATTGATCAATATCCTTTCAATGTGAAAAGAAAACAAGTCCTGGTACTCGCACTAACCCCTGGCAATCAAAATACACAATAATAATATGATCCATTAATATAGAAAAAATAATTGAAATCAAAATATTTTGAAAAAATATTTTTTCAGAACAGCCCAAGTTTCTGAAAAGTAACGTTGAGCCCCAATGGATCCCAAGCCTAAGTGTGGACAAAAATTTTAAAAATATTTTAAACAATTTATTCAACACTTACGAACAATAATAATGTATCTAGTTATGATTAAAATAACATCAAGATATTATTTTTTAGAAATCCCCCCCTCACACAGAGGGCTGTTGTAAATGTAAACAATGAGTGTAAAAACACTAAAATAAGACTCCAGGCACCCATGCCCGAAATCAGTTACCAAAAATACACTATGTGATGCAAAACAGAGACTTCCAGGGAAGAAACTGCAGAACATCAGATGGTAGATGCAGAACACAACGCCTAACCACCCGTAGGTGAAGACGTAAACATGGGGAAAGAACAGAATTCATTCTGTTATTCAGCTAAAACTCCCAAGAAAATTTAGTAATAATAATTACAAAAACTATGCCAAAAGCATGGGAGAATAGCAAGGGGGAACTTAAAGGACAGGGAGAGAGGAAAACACTTAAAAAACAGTGTAACTAAATAATCAGAATGACAACAAAATGGCTGCTGCCTTGAAAATAGGTAACTTAACATAATTTCATTAAAAAATTTTAAGTTATAGCCCTGATAATATTCTGTCACACATTCTTTTCCTCTCCTCCTTCTCTATCCTCCTTAGAATCACCATTTCACTAATATTTATGTGTCTGGCATCATTTAAACTGAGATTTATAAGCACAAAGATCAGTCAGATGTTAACTGATGAAGGGCCAAACTTAGAATGATTAATGGCGCCAATTTCGGAACGTCCTTGACACTGCGCATGCGCAGTAGGGGCGAAGTGTGGAGGGCCTTTCAGGACATGTTTTCTTTAGTTTTAGATGCAAATTTTGGGGATTGGGGGGCAAAATTTGTGTTTGGCCCTATATTTTAAGAGTTAGCACCAGCTATGTCTGGGTCATTGGTACAGTATAAAAATATAGAAATTTTTTGAGGGGTAAAAATTCTTGCCCCTCCCATAACGATGGCAAATATAGCCCCACAATCTTCTCTTGAACAAATCTGAGTCTACACCTAAACAGGAAGCTGCACACCAAATATCAAGTCTCTGCTACTGCTGGCTCATGAGAAGAAGATTTTTTAAGATTTAAGCACACTTTTTGGGTGTGGCCCTTACAAGGGGCGAGGCAACTTGATTTGAACAAAATGAAATTGCGATGTCATAACAAACTATTATCTCAAATATCAATTAAATTGGTTCAGCGGTTTGGGAGGAGAAGACGCAAACACCATGTTCACGGACGACGGACGACAGACATATGGTGAGTGATCACTATAGCTCTCGTGACTGAAAGTCAGGTGAGCAAAAAATATTCTGGAGCATTTTCCCCCACTCCCTCTCTATGGGGCTGGGCATGCTGAGTTGAACAATGAAAGAGTCAATGACTCCGTAGCTCAACTTGGATATGACAGGAATTAGTACTTGCTGTGACCAAGACAACTGAATAATGAATATGACAGGAATTAGTATTTGTTTTGGCCCAGTCAACAATAATAAAAGAATTACAAGGTGACTGTAATGGACTACAGATTAAGACCAATCATTGTAGATTATTATTTTTGTGTGGAAATTTTCAGTCCCAAACAAAATATTTTCAGACTAAAATTTTTTCTACTTCTTCTTAAAATTGACCAAAATGCATCAAAACACAAAAAACTAATTTCCGGATTTTGGTCCAAAATTTTCTATGTCCCACCCGGACCCCAAATTTTCAGTGTAAAAAAAATTTTTTTTTTTTTGTCTTAAAATTGACCAAAACGCATAAAAAACCAAAAAACTAATTTCCGGATTTTGGTCCAAAATTTTCTAAGTCCCACCCGGACCCCTAATTTGCATAATTTATTCACGAGAAAAACTCTGTATTATATGTAATGTATCCCATGGTACTAAACATTCATACAAAAATTTATTCAAATCAGATCTTTCATTTGGAAGTTCTGCGCAAAAATCTGATTGCACTTAATTTTGAACAAAATGGCAGCTAGCGGCCATCTTGAATTTCAGACTGGACCCAAAAACACTCCTTCTCGTCCCACAGTGATAACAAATGTACCCAAGAAGTTTCGTGAAGATCGGATCATAAATACGGCCTCTAGCCCGAGCCGTATTGGGATTTGCACTCACAGTGCTGAAAGTAACACTAAATAAACCAAAGTTAGCCTAATTTGCATAATTTACGCACAAGAAAAAAACCTGTAACATATGTAATGTATCCCATGGTACTAAACATTCATACAAAAAATTATTCAAATCAGAGCTTTCATATGAAAGTTCTGTACAAAAAACAGATTTCGGCATCGTCGGTACAAAATGGCTGGAATTTGGGACTGCACCCCAAAACACTCGTTCTCGTCCCACGGTCATAACAAAGGTACCCAAGAAGTTTCGTAAAGATTGGTTCATAATTACGGCCTCTAGCCCGAGCCATAGCAGCTTGGCACTTACAGCTCTGAAAGTAACACTAAATAAATCAAAGTTAGTTTAATTTGCATAATTTACGCACGAGAAAAAAACCCGTATTATATGTGATGTATCCCACTGTACTATACATTTATACAAAACTTTATTCAAATCAGAACTTTCATACAGAAGTTCTGTACAAAAAACTGATTTTTGCATCATCGGTACAAAATGGCCAGTGGCAGCTATCTTGAATTTCGGACCACACCCAAAAACACTCGTTTCCGTCCCAGGGTCATAACAAAGGTACCCAAGAAGTTTCGTAAAGATTGGTTCATAAATACGGCCTCTAGCCCGAGCCATAGCAGCTTGGCACTTACAGCTCTGAAAGTAACACTAAATAAATCAAAGTCAGTCTAATTTGCATAATTTACGCACGAGAAAAAAACCCGTATTATATGTGATGTATCCCATGGTACTAAACATTTATACAAAACTTTATTCAAATCAGAACTTTCATACAGAAGTTCTGTACAAAAAACTGATTTTTGCATCATCAGTACAAAATGGCCGCTGGCAGCCATCTTGAATTTTGGACCACACCTAAAAACACTCGTTCCCATCCCAGGGTCATAACAAAGGTACACAAGAAGTTTCGTAAAGATCGGTTCATAAATACGACCTCTAGCCCGAGCCATAGCCAATTGTTGACGTACGGACAGACGGACAGACGGCCAGACGGCCAGACGGACGACGGGCCATGACAATAGCTCAAATTTGACTTCGTCAAAGTTGAGCTAAAAATGCAATGCCCCTTTGAGACCATCACTCACACAAACTTTCACTTGAGTTCACCCAGTGGTTTTGGAGAAGACCAAAAGATGGTGTTGACGGACGATGGACGGACAACGAACAGAGAGCGATGAGATTAGCTCAGCTTGACTTTGTCAAGATAAGCTAAAAATCAATAATTTGGCCTTGAGGTCAAAGGTAAAGGTAATATGTGGGTCACGATAGTACGCGACACATCCGTCTCATGGTGATACACCCACATGACTAATATCATAAGCCAAGGTGAAAAGGTAAATAAGTTCTTGCCTGGACAAGCTTACTTGCCACAAAAAATCAGTAATTTGACCTTGAGGTCAAAGGTCAATGTCATATGTGGGTCATGATGGTATGCGCCACATCGTCTCATGGCGATACACCCACATGACAAATATCATAAGCCGAGGTGAAAAGTAAATAAGTTCTGGCCCGGACATGCTTACTTGCCAAAAAATCAGTAATTTGACCTTGAGGTCAAAGGTCATATGCGGGTCATAATGGTACACGACACATCATCTCATGGTGACACACACACATGCAAAATATCATAAGCCTAGGTTAAAAGATAAAAAGGTTCTTGCCCGAACACGGTTGTATGAGAAGACAATAGCAACAACGAGACGGAGAAGAATTCAGGGTAAAACAATATGTCTCCCTTCGGTGAAGGGGAGACATAACGATAGAAAAGAAGCAACCCAAGTTGTTTAATTTTGACATTTTCAAATGGTCCTCTTATTCTCATCCTCATTGTGCTTGAAGGTTAAATTTAAGATAAAACAAGAAAAATGTTACTAAGGTAACACATGCCCCCCCCCCCCCCCCCCCCTCTCCCTTCTTTTGAAAAAAAGAATAACAAGAGTCTTTTTCTTTGGGAAAGCCTAATGACAGCATTGGTCTACTTTGATTGCTACTTTCTTTCAATTTGGAAAGGGTTAATTTCAAACATTGTGCTTTGCTGTGATTAGAGATGCTCGCTGAACAAATCTCCTGTTGTTAATTTATCTCTATGGGTTAAAACATCATAACTTGGCTTCAATTAGTATGGTACAGTTTGAAATATTGTGATTTTCAGTGAAGTTTGCAATTTTCTGCACTCATTTTATCCCAAGCCAAAAGTGCATAGCTCAATGTGCTTTCTATACAATACAGTCTGCCTTTTCACATTAAAACTTGGGAAAGCCCATAATTTGTCCAACAAATTACAATTCTCTAGTTTTTACTTGAGTTATGCCCTTTTTTCGACTTAGAATTTGAACTTTTAACATTTTTGGTTTCTGACCGACAACTGCGGTTTGGATTATTTCATCTCAACCAAAGTTGGTACGTGTAGTACCCAGAGAGTAATACAGGCCAAGTTTGATTATGGTTCCATCCAATTATTTTTACATGAGTTATGGGCCTTTTTGACTTAGAAATTTCTCATTACCATCAACATTTGGGTTTCCAGATGATAACTTGAGTTTGGATTCATAGATCAGGACCAAACTAGTTTTCTGTCTCAGTTATATCAAAATGAAGGTTAAGTTTGAATAGGGGCATGGTCCGATGATTTTTACACGGGTCATGAGGCTTTTCGACTTGGAAATTGCATATTTCCTTCAACATTTTTCAGAACTTTGTTTATGGCATAACTTGAACAATAGTTATCGGATTTCAATTCTTTATGGTATAGGTCTCTATACCAACAATTTCTATGTTAAGTTCGATGACCAGCCATATTCGATGAAAATTATGAGAGTTATTGCCCTTTGTTAATAAATATCGAGTAATGCTTCTTTATGGAATAACTACTTAAACATTAGTAATCAAATATCAATTTTTGGGGGAAGATATATGTCTTTCGGAACAATAATGTCTACCTCAAGTTTGATGCCCACCATGATACGATGAAAATTGTCTCAGAGGTACTGCCCTGCCTGCCAACCCCAACCCCCCACCTCTCATTTAGGTAATTTTTCCCAAAATGCATTTTGAAAGGTTGGGAGTTATTCCATGCCAAAAAAAAACCTGACTCCTATAACCCAACTGCCTCTCCCCCTCCATGTCATTTAGGCAATTTTTCCCAAAAATGCATTTTGAAGGATTTGAAGTGATTCCATGCAGAAAAAAATTTGACCCTGTCATTTAGGTGTTTTTTTTTCTTTGCCCCAAAATGCATTTTTAGGGATTTGGAGTGATTACATGCAGAAAAATATTTGACTCCTAATACCCATCCCCTCCCCCTCCACACTCCTCTCTAAGAACAGAACATCTTGCTAAATTAAGGCTGCCCTTGCTGGTAACATGATACTTTAGAAAAAAATACTGATGTTACACAAACCCTTGAAAAATAATACAACAGTCTACCAGTTAAAATGTATTTACCACTAGTCTCAAAGCAAAATATAAAATCACTTGTATACAGGTGCGTAGCCAGCATTCTATAATAAAGGATGCCTTAGGCACTTTTTTGGGGGGTGGGGGGAGGGGGTGAGGGGGTGAGGGATGATATTTGAAAGGCTGTTGTGTGGGGTTTCAGGCACTTCTCCTAGTCTAGATAAGGGGCAATGACTAGCAGGTCAGAGTTATGAGTATATGTAGTCCCGAAGAAAATTTTGCAAAATTTAGCACACTAACAGCAAATGCGAGGCATTTCTAATGTGTGTAGCCCTTTTACTGGAAACCATTTTGGGGCTCTATGTCATGTGAAAGTTGCACTGGGACAGTGTTTTTGTTGTTTATGGCTTTTTGGTGGGAGGGTTGGGGTTGGGCAGGAGCAAAACTTTTAGGGAGGGGGGGAGCTGTTTGAGTCTTAATAAAATTTCCACCACAATTAATAGAAACACATAAAATGCGATCTCCCTTTGGCATGCTTGCACGTTACTTTTTGCTACTTATTGTGGTGGAAAATTTAAGAATAAATGCCATACCATGTGGATGCAATGTGCAACCAATGAGAGTCAGGTCATTTAGGCAAAACATACTGGACTAGAAATTTACTTTTAGTTGTGTTATTTTGTTGCTGTATTACTTTGTCATAATCTGTATTTTGTTCACGCATTTCACAATTGATGCAACCCCTGTGTAACCTAAACAATCATTCACAGGTTTTTTCCAGGTCTGGGTCTCATTCTTTTTGGAAGAAAATGCTTGTTTCAACAAAAAGTTCAGCTCGCTGTGAAACAAGCAGAAAATTGCTGAAATAAATCTACCCAGATCACCTGATATTTCATTTTCAAGGATTTTTAACTCTTCAGTCCCCACACAGCCACAAACTGCTGCTGTTATAATGCTTGGAAATGTTGTCCCTAGGTGTATTCTTTCTTGAGAACTTGATTAGGTGCATTTATCTTGGCAAGGTTTTCACACCATTTTCAGCTGCTTGTAGAGATGGGCGGTATTGGAATTTTGAGTTTGGTATCGGTTTCTGTATTTATAGGGGGTATACCTCAGTATCGGTTCAGTACTCAGTATTTGACTTGACTGAGATTTTCTGATTGTACCAAAGAGGAACTCACATCAGGAAAAACAGAATATAAGTTGCTGTAATAACATTCTACCACAATGCTATAAATGAAATTGCCAATCAGCTCAACAGTGGTATTCTTTTATGACAACAAATCGTATCTACGGTAGTTTTGTGTCTTGGTCTTAACACACCTCAATGTTTAAAGACCTATCTCAGGTTTTTGTGATGTCAGAGCAGGTGCACTGACCATACCATCTTTAGGAGGCCCTGCTGACAATAGACAAAACACCTAAGAAGTGGTTTATAGTCAGGTCTTGGCTGCCTTAACAGGCAGCCAAGACTTGATTAGAAATCACTGCTAAGCAATTGGACATGTACAGGTTGTAGTCTGGTGGGAAATCAGAACAGTTGCCCAGTCCATTGAGGGTTGACAAAACTGAAAGGAAAACCAGTCACTTCTTTCATTAACATGAACCTTTCTATCAAACCTCAAAAGGGACTTATAGATAGCAAAAGTAGGAAAATGAAAAATTTTAAGTAATTTATATATTTTTATACTTACCAATGGCCCAGACTGGTGCCAATTCCAAAATATCCAGGGCCAAACACAAATTTTGCCCCCCAAATCCCAAAATTTGCATCCAAAACCAAAAAATTAATGTCCTATATGGTCCTCCATACTTTTGTCTACTGCACACGCGCAGTATCAAGGAAGTACCGAAATTGGCACCAAGCCTCATTCTTACAACCAGTGTCTGCTAAATGTTACATCATCAGCAGGGAGGTTTGAGTTCCCAACTCATGGGAGGGCCATTGGTAAGTATAAAAAGTATATAAATTACTTTAAAGTTTTTCATATTTTTATACTGTAACCAATGGCCCAGATTTAGATGAATAGAAAAAAGGCTGGAGGGCCTAGGACATGAAGGAAAATCCAATAAGCTCAATTATATATAAAGAGAAAGGATTTATATATGTCTGTCTTATTTAATAAAAATAAGAAAGACACAATACCATCCAAATAATTGAGCATTATATCATCTATAATTCTCTATTAACAGTCAATATAACCCATAATACTAATTTAATAAAGGGAAGCCAATAAATAAAGATAGTTCAGAGAATGGGTCTCTTTATACTCATTTAAAAGTGTCCGAGGATTGTATATTAACGCTCGTATGACACGTGACATATACAAATGCTTCACACCGAGCTACACTTTAAAAATATTACATAAATGAGATATATATTAGCTTGACACTTTAAAACCATCCCAGCACTGACTCGGAATTACTGACACCGGAGGAGGTATTCCCTTGCTTTTCACTATGAAGCCAGTGATATAAGGGAAAAACCGTCCTCCCCCTTCCCTTTTTTCTGGGTCAAATCACCACAGAACAAAGAGGGCAGCAGGACAGAGTCACTGCTGGAACAGAAAAACCTACATAACTATAGCTGTAAATGTTTAGTGGACGACATTCTGAGCAACAGATAAAGGACCTAAACTTCTAAGGTGGCCTCAAATAGACTCTATATTTCTGAGGTAAAACTTTGGAAATGTAGAAGGCTGTGTCCAGTAAGCAGCTTTCATGAGATCAATAATGGCAATGCTGTTAGAATAAGCCCAAGATGTGGACAGAGCTCTAACTTCATGCGCTGAAATCTTAAGCACTGACTGCTGATTAGAAGATAAACTTACATAAGCAGTACGAATTGCTAATTGAATCCATCTAGCAATAGAATGAACAGAAATGTCCCTTCTATTGGGAATTATTGATAAAAAGAAGCGTTTTCTTCCTTTTCTGATAAATTCTGATCTGCGTTTATAAATGCGCATATCTCTTACTGGACACAGCAAAGGTCTACGGCCATCTGAGGATGGAAGAGCCTTAATGATAATAGGCTCAGGATATTTATTAGGAGCCTGGTTCTTAGCCAAAAATCCCACATGAGTAGTTAAAGTAATAGTATTACCAACACTACGATAATGAGAATCATCTATTGATAAAGCATGAAGTTCAGTAACTCTTCTTGCGGAAGCAAAGGCTAAGAGAAAAGCTGTTTTGTATGTCAAGAATTTGAACTCTACAGCATCCAAAGGTTCAAATGGAGCTTTTTTAAGCTTCAACAGAACACAAGCTAAATTCTACTTAGGAATTAACCTAAGGGTTCTAGGTCTATTGATCAAATTTTTTTTAACTTACTTAGATAAAGAAACATTAGATCCGATTTCAAAGCTATCATGATGAGCATAAGTGTCCGATAGCAAAGACCTATAACCCTTAATAGTGACTGGCTGCAGGTTGAGAATGTCAAACAAGTAGACCAGAAAATTTGCAATGTCTGGAATGGAAGGATCATAAACATCTATCGACTGACCCTTACACCAACAAGAGAAAACCTTCCACTTTGCCGCATAATTTAGCGAAGAGGAAGCCCACTACAGTTAGAAATTGCGTCCACTGCTCATCCTGTAAAGCACTTTCCATACAAGAAGGACTGCACAACAGAAATACGTGAAGGCTGAGACCTTGCGGGTTGTGATGCAGTGTGCGAGATTTCCCCTGAAAGAGAAGGTCATGACATGGAGGAAGCTTATGGGGAACGTCCCATAACAGACACCTAAGTAGATTTATCCATGGTTTCTGAGACGACAGAGATGTTACCAGCATTATCTTACACTGCGATTACTTGATCTTTAACAAGATCTGTTGAATCAACAGAGTTGGAGGATATGTATATCCTATCATTCCGTCCCAAGAAATTGAGAGAGCGTCTACTGCGTATGCTCGAGGATCTGGGCATGGCGACACATATGTCTGCAATTGATTGTTGAGATGTGTCGCGAATAAGTCTATCATTGGTCGATCCAATTGGTAGCAAATCTGCCTGAATACTCGCTTGTTGAGAGTACATTCCAAAGGCAACATGCAACCTTTCCGAGAGAGCGAGTCTGCTAGAACGTTCAGATGACCCAGTATATGACGGAACGATAGATGATGAACATGATGTTGCAAGACATACAGAAGAATTCTTTCCGTTAGTTTGAATAACGGAATCAAATGAGTGCCTCCCTGGTTCCGAATATACGCTATTACTGTAGAGTTGTCCGACAGTATTTGAACATGCGAATTCCGAATTATGTTCATCCACTGACGTAGCGCTAGCCATATTGACATCATTTCTTTGATGTTTATATGTTTTTCCCGGAACACAGGGTCCCAAAGACCCTGACACTTCAAGTCTGTTGGGCTCAGGGTCGTGCCCCAACCTGTTTGACTCGCGTCCGTCATAATCGTGAAAGCCGGATCTGGCAGCTGCGGCAGAACTCCCTGAGTTAACCACTGAATGTCTGCCCAAATCTGAATCTTTTTGTTTTACTTGGTCCGATAAAACAATATTTGTTTCGAGCGAATGCATCTTCACACTCCATATTTGAGTGAAAAATATCTGGAGTGGGCGTGTGTGCAGTAGCCCATCAGAATGAGGTCTGCAGCCGCTCTGCACAGTCCCATCATAAGCATGAACTCCCTCACTGTTAATACGTCTGAGTGTAGACAAAAGCGAGCATAACAACTGACTAATTTTGCTCTGGGTAACGGAAGACAAACCAGATTGTTGTGAGTCTCGAAGCTCATTCCCAAGTGAATGAATGACTTGGACGGGAACTAGCTCTGACTTCTTTTCGTTTACAATGAAACTGAGACATTGGTGCAATAGAAGCAGACTCTTAACATCGTTCTGAAGAACCGTTTTGTTGCCGTATCTCTGAAGAATGTTGTCCAAATAGGCCGACGTTACCGCAGATGAAGGAGCCTGGAAATATGCCATTACCGTGTTCATTATTCGAGTGAATGCCCAGGGTACTAGATTGAGTCCAAAGCACATCGCTCGGAACTGATAAACAACCCCCAGGAAGGCAAACCGTAGATACTTTCTGAATGCTGGATTCACCATATAATGAAAGTACGCATCCTTTAGAACTATGCTTGATGCATAATCGTTCACCCGAATGCTTGCCCTTACTGATCAAATGGTCTCCATATAAAACTTTGGGGCCACGATCAGTTTGTTTATCCAGCTCAAATCTATTACTGGACGGAACGAGCCGTCTGGCTTCGGTACCAAAAATAGGTGACTGTAAAAACCCAGTGATTCCTGATTTTCTACGTCCTCTGTTGCATTTTTCTCTAAAAGAGATTTTACCTCCGATAGAAGAGAATCTCTTTTTAGAGGGTTGGTCAGAAACTGAGTCCAGTGTGGCCTTTGTGTTAACGGAGGTTTTTCTCAGAATGACAGCCTTAGGCCATCCGAGATAACCCTTCTGACCCACTGGTCCTCTGTAATTGAAATCCAATTTTCCAGAAACCTTGTCAGTCTTCCGCCACCAGGACCTCAATAGAGGTCCTGACCATCACTTCCTGGAACTGCAAGGCCTATGGGAAGAGAAACGTCCTCCACGTGTAGCGCCTCGGCCCGCTGACCCGGGGACGTGCGATCAGTAGTCTCGGCCAGACCCACGTCCCCTACCGGAGTCGCTATTTTGACGATCCCTAGGGTATCTACTTGAGGATTTCTTATACCCTCTGGAGGAGCTTCCTTTGGACGAACTTGGTCCTGAAGCTCCTACTTTACCCTTTTCTGCCGTATTAGTTTTTCTGGAAACTGACTTCAAAAGCAGAGTATCAGATGCTTTCATAGTAAGCTGATCGTAGATCAACGAAAGCTTGCCATCAAAGAGATAGTCACCGGATACCGGAGTGACTTCATCTTATCATCCACTAGGGATGATGACGCTAGGGCTGCATCACGTCTAATTAATCCTAAATTAGCCACTGATAAGGCAGAGTTATACGTGAAATAAGAAACAGCCCTTGAAAGAACTTTTAATGAGGTACGAACGTCCTCAAATTCTTTTCCAATGAGACATTGCGCTAACACTCTAGTAAGGTGATCTGCACAAGACAAAGCATCTAGGTTCGCTCTATTGGAATATACAGTTGTCTCCATTGTATCCAAGTGAATAGAAAAGGGCACAGGTAAGGACAAATCTAAGTCCTCAGCCTGTTCGTCCAAATGCAGAGGAACTCTCGAAATACCCTGACCTGCTGTTCTAAATTTATTTCTATTATTAATAAACGGCAGATCCATAGCATGTGTAGATATAAAACTGCTTTTCCTCGTTCCCGAGGATAGATCGAATATAGCATCATTTAAAAGTTCAAAAATCCGAGACACATTACTGAACCACACCAGATATACAGGAATATCTTCCTTAACCCGGCCGGAAAAGTCGGAATCTAATGACGCCAGCAGTCTTTTATCCTTTGTTGCAGCATTTTGATCCGAAGGAACAATGTCTGGAAGGTATTGATGAATAAACTCCATCGCTACCTTGTGTTGCTCTGAAAGGGAATAATCTAATTCATTCAATTTCCTTTCACCATCCGATTGGACCAGATTAGATTCTCGGTCATCCCAATCTGAACGAGCAGAGGAATGAACCAACCCAGCTTCATCCGACAGTTCCACATCAGAAACTGTCATAGGATGTTCCGGAGCCTGCAGGGATGCTGCGATGAGCTGCACTATTTGCGACAGCAAGTCCGTAACAGAGGCCTGTGGAGCCACGGTTCTCTGATGCTTAGCCGCTGGATGCTCCTGGGATGGCGTGTCCGACATAATCCTCTTATGCGGACCTCCCAATTCATGTGGCCTTGTCTCCTTGGCTATCGGATGACGAGACTTTCTTGATGACATCGAATCCTTCGTTGGTGATGCAGACTGGATCTCCATAGTCACATAGCCAAGGTGTGGTCGTGTGTGCAGATAAGACAAACTGGCAGCCGATAGACTAGCCGACCCCGGCAGCCTATTTGACAGAGTGTCCCGGACAGGAGGCGTGGATGTATGCTCAGACTGACGAACGTTCTGAACTACAGCATCTGGCCCCAGATGCTGTTGAAAGAGAGAGGCGCCTCTCTCGCTCGCGGTCCGGGAAAACCTGGACGAGCCCAGTAGCTGGCTTCCTCTGTTCCGGCACTGCAGGGTGAGCATGTTTCGATATTATAGTGCTCGCAACACCCTTTTTCCTTTCCTCGATCGCTATGGTCTTATCTGGCATCACACCACCCATATGCTGAGTGATATATCCGCCGGTTGAGCTAACTGGCTACAAGGACGTAAATCCCATCATCTGGGATCTAGGCCCTAGTCTTATTTCACTGAGCACTTTTGTCGCTAGCTCTATGTTTGATTGTGACGATGGCAGCACACTTTCTGACGGCATCACTGATACATCACCATGTTCTTGTTCTTCTGAAAAAGAAATTGAAAAACTAGAGTGACCTTGTGGTGAGAGAACAGGCATCGATCTCTCACCACTAACAACATACCGTGACACACATCTCCAACGTTTGTCATCCCAATTGGCACCAACAGAACAAGAGTTAGTGCGAGAACAATGACTACAGCAAACACAATGAACGTAACAGTCAGAGGAAGATTTCCTCGACTTACAATTTGAGCAATAATCTTTCATTTTGCCAAAAATTTCAAGCCAACAGTACTCGCACTAACCCTCATAATAATCTGACAAAGATACATAATAATACAATCCAATACAAAAATTTCGAAAAATAAATTCATAAATTTTTTTTTTTTTACATGAGCCCAAGTTCCCAAAGGGAACGATGAGCCCAAATAGATCCCCAAAAAGCCTAAGTGCAGACACAAATTTTTTCTTGATTCTAAAAAATTAATGCTACACTTCCGGAGTATATAATGTGTCTGATTAAAGACCTAACATCATAATGGCTATGAAATTACTTACAGAAAGTAACCGTTGTCAATGTAAACAACATGCAATAAAAACTGGAAACAAGACTCCAGGCACTGAACAAAAAGCCCGAAGTCAGCAACAGATTTTTAAACTATCCAATGTAAGACAGAATCTTCATCAGAAGAAACTGCGATACATCAGATTGTAGATGCAAGACCAAAAATGCCTAAACACTCCAAGGGTGAGGACGTAACCATGGGGATATACAGAATAAACATTCTGTAAGCAAGTTAAACTCCCAAGAAATTTTCAACAAAAATATTTCAAAAAAGATCCAAAAAGCATGGGAGCTTAACAGAGGGGTTATCAAGGAAGGAGAGGAGGAAACACTTAACAAACAGTGGCAATTTCATAGCAAGAATGATAGCATCAGGCCCATGTCCCAAAATTAGGGAACATAAAATAAATTTCAATAAAAATTATAAGTTACAGCCCTGAACACATCAAACTACTGTTTTTTCCTCTCATCCTCTTAATGCATCCTTGGATCCACCAAAATCACCATTACTTTGTGTCTGGCATCAAAAATACTGAGATTTACAAGCACAGAAGTCAGTTAGTTGTTACTGACAGAAGGGCCAAACAAAGAATGAGGCTTTGCGACAATTTCAGTACTTCCTTGAAACTGCACATGCGCAGTAAACAAAAGTATGGAGGACCATATAGGACATTCATTTTTTGGTTCTGGATGCAAATTTTGGGGATTTGAAGGGCAAAATTTGTGTTTGGCCCTGGATATTTTGGAGTTAGCATCAGCTAAGTCTGGGCCATTGGTTACAGTATAAAAATATTAAAAAATTCAGATGTTTTTTTTAAATGATTGATTCGGTTTTCCGGTATCCCCATGATATCGGTATCAGATCGGATCAGTACATTGCCATCTTCATATGCCTGTACTGCCTGTACAGGTAGTTAACAATGATGCTGAAATACTGCTAAGTCATCTGCAGCTGTGTACATGTATAGTACTTATCACAAAAATTAAGCTGAGTTCCTAAGAATTAATTATGGGAGGTTCCAGATTTCAAGGATTTTCCAGGTCCTTCACAAGACATTTCTAAATTCCAGAACCTTTCAGGAATTCAATGAGCCATGGGAACTGTGCAGGCTGCAGAACAATAATTTCTACTCAACACTAACCAGAATCAGTTCCTGAAGCAGAATTTACAGGTGAATAAACATTGAAACCAGAGTATCTGCAATTATGTAATGTTCTTTGTTCTGAAAAGAAACAAGTGTACCGATGCATTAATTTCATCACATTGATTTCAAGCAATCATTATTTTCCAAGTACAAAACAAAATGTGTTATCCTGATATATGAATGCTTGAATTTCTTTTCATTAACAATTAAAGGTAAAAAAAAAGACTAAAAAATAAAGAAAATGGCAAGCAAACAAAACTTATATGTACAATATTTGTTCTTAGATAAGTAAGGCCTAAGAAAGTTAAGAATGTTTTTTAGGCCCTCCTGCATGGTCATTTTGGCTGCTGCATGCTCTCTTTTAATAACCAAAGCGAACTTAAAAAAAAATAATGAATATGACAGGAATCAGTATTTGTTGTGACCAAGTCAACAATAATGAATAAGAGAAAAAGGAGTTTTGTTGTGACCATGACAACCATAGTAAATCAATTACAAGGTGACTGCAATGGTCTGAAGAACAGGACATAAGTATTATATGTGATGGATCCCATGTTAGTAAACATTCACAAAAAAATTTATTCAAATCAGCGCTTTCATATAGAAGTTCTGAGCAAAAAACTGATTGCACAAAATTTTGTACAAAATGGCTGCTGGTGGCCATCTTGAATTTTGGAACGGACCCCAAAACACCCGTTCTCATCCCACGGTGATAACAAAGATATCCAAGAAATTTTGTAAAGACCGGTTCATAAATACGGCCTCTGGCCCGAGCCGTATTGGCATTTGCAGTTACAGTTCTGAAAGTAAAACTAAATAGATCAAAGTTAGTCTAATTGGCATAATTTATGCACGAGAAAAAAAACAGTATTATATGTGATGTATCGTATGGTACTAAACATTCACACAAAAAAATATTCAAATCAACACTTTCATATGGAAGTTCTGCGCAAAAATCTGATTGCACCTAATTTTGTACAAATGGCTGCAAGCGGCCATCTTGAATTTCAGACCGGACCCAAAAACACTCGTCCTCGTCCCACGGTGATAACAAACATACCCAAGAAGTTTCGTAAAGATCGGTTCATAAATACGGCCTCTAACCCGAGATATATTGGCATTTGCATTTACAGTGCTGAAAGTAACAGTAAATAAATCAAAGTTAGTCTAATTTGCATAATTTATGCACGAGACAAAAACCTGTATTATATGTGATGTATCCCATGGTACTAAACATTCACACACAAAATTATTCAAATCAGCACTTCATATGGAAGTTCTGCACAAAAATCTGATTGCACCTAATTTTGTACAAAATGGCTGCCAGCGGACATCTTGAATTTCAGACCGGACCCCAAAACACTCGTTCTCGTCCCACGGTGATAACAAAGGTACCCAAGAAGTTTCATAAAGATTGGTTCATAAATACGGCCTCTAGCACGAGCCATGTTGATGGTGCGACAGACGGATGACGGGCCATGACAATGCCTCAAATTTGGCTTCGCCAAAGTTGAGCTAAAAATTAAATGGTTTGTATCTGATATTTTACCCAAATTATTAAAATTGATAAATTTGTCCTTTGATTGCTACAAGGCTTTGCAATGCTTTCCTCCACCTGCCCACAGGCAATTGTACAAAATGAAAGTGTCAATGACACTGCAGCTTAACTTGTCTGTACGTTGAGTTTGATGAAATGGATAATGTTCAATGTTTAGGAAAGGATTATGAAATAAGACAAGAATTGTGATAATTGGGAAGATGTTAATTTCTGTTCCCTATATGCTATGTTTTCAATAAAAATAATATGAGGTGCAGACTGTACTAATGAATTGAGGGGTGGGTTAATGTGGCCCTCACAGGTAATGAATGTGGCCCTTGCAGTTAATGTATGTCAATGAAAGTTACCAAGTCGTAGTGAAATTATTCCAAAACAAGTCATCCTATCAAGTTACAATGAAATCCCTTCATAAATGTGGCCTGTAGACTGTGCTAAAGGTTTTTGGGCCTGTGTAGCCATTACGATTGACTGATCACAACCAAAAAGGGGATGTTCTCATCTAGACATTATATGGAGTCATCCTACCAAGTTACAATGAAATCCCTTCATAAATATGACCTGTAGACTGTGCTACATGTTTTGGGGCTTTGGGCCCCAGCTGCCACCACAGATGACCAATTGTGACCAAAAGAGGACATCCTCATCTAGACTTTATACTGAGTCATCCTACTTAGTTACAATGAAATCCCTTCATAATTATGACCTCTAGACTGTGCTAAAGGTTTTTGGGCTTGTTACAATGAAATCCCTTCATAAATATAACCTGTAGACTGTGCTAAAGGTTTTTGGGCTTGGGCCCCTGTAGCTGCCACAGTTGACCAATTACGAATAAAAGGGGACATCCTCATCCCTCATCTAGACATTATCCTGAGTCATCCTACTTAGTTACAATGAAATCCCTTCATAAATATGACCTGTAGTCTGTGCTAAAGTTTTTCAGGTTTTGAGCTCGGGCAGCCGTCACGGCAGAATGATCGCGACCAAAATGGGACGTTCTCATCTAGACATTATTTGGAGTCATCCTACCATGTTATGATGCAATTCCTTCATAAATATGACCTGTAGACTGTGCTGAAGGTTTTGGGGCTTTGGGCACCTGTAGCCACCACAGTTGACCAATCGTGACCAAAAGGGGACGTTCTCACCTGGACCTTATATGAAGTCAACCTACCAAGTTACAATGAAATCCCTTCATAAATATGACCTGCAGACCGTGCTAAAGATTTTTGGGGCTTTGGGCCCCCATAGCCACCACAGGTGACCAATCACGGCCAAAAGGGGACATTCTCTTCTAGACATTATATGAAGTCAACCTACCAAGTTACAATGAAATCCCTCCATAAATATGACCTACAGACTGTGCTAAAGCTTTTTGGATTTTGGGCTCGGGCAGTCATCACAGTTGACAGATTGTGACCAAATGAGGAAGTTCTCATCTAGACATCATACAGAGTCATCTTACCAAGTTACAATGAAATTCCTCCATAAATATGACCTGCAGACTGTGCTAAAGATTTTAGGGCTTTGAGCTCCCATAGCCACCACAGGTGACCAATCACGACCAAAAGGGAACATTCTCTTCTAGACATTATATGAAGTCAACCAACCAAGTTACATTGAAATCCCTCTATAAATATGACCTGTAGACTATGCTAAAGGTTTTTGGATTTTGGGCTTGGGCAGTCATCACAGTTGACAGATTGTGACCAAATGAGGAAGTTCTCATCTAGACATCATACAGAGTCATCTAACCAAGTTACAATGAAATTCCTCCATATTAAATATCACCTGCAAACTGTGCTAAAGGTTTTCGGGCTAGTGCATCCATCAAGGTTGATCGATCGCAACCAAAAAGGGACGTTCTCATCTAGACATGACCCCAAACCTGCATATAAAATTTTTTGATGATCGGAGAAGAACTACGGGGTGTAGCCTGTGCTAAAGGAAAATGTGAACAGACTCACAGACTAACAGACTTCTGCATGCATGATGGCAATAGCTTATCCTGACTTTGTCAAGTAAAGCTAAAAATGGCCTGAGAAACAGAAGATCTACTTTGTGGAGCATAACTAAAAAGATTTTCACTTTTTTGTATTCAAAATGTGTTCATTCAAATGAGGGGTATACATGTATATGTAAGTGATGTTTTGGAAGTGAAAATTGAAAAAAAATATTAAAATTTGAAAAACCATTTTTGTGCGTAGTGCTACAGTACAGCCACCATGGACTGGTCATAATCCACACATGTGCAGTGATGTCCAATAAGCGTTTACCATGTATTAAAAACCATCATCAGCAAAATTTTAATTAATGGAGTACCAGGTTGTACCCAGTGCTTCATTAATTAAATTCAGTGCCACACAGTAAACCAAAAAAGCTCAATTTGTATGACAAGCATTTTTACAAGTAGTTCTCTTTGCCAGATAGACAAAGTGATAAGCATCCACAGGGACCACTACATGTAGTCCAGTTCCCTAACAGTAAAATAGTTTGATCAGTTTAAGTACAAATACATTAAAACTGTTTGGTCTCCCCAGCTCTAACAATAAGCATTATAATATTGAGTCTGAACTTTTGTCTTTCTACAGTTAAAACTAGAAGTCCTGTCATGAAATGTGCACAAATAGCTGTCGATCTGCACGTTAATCTGCACGTTATGACCATAATAAGGCTATCAAATTCTGTACCTGTGGCCTGTGCTCAAGCAATCTTTCAGCCAATGGACCTCCGGACCATTGGCAGAAACATTGCTTGTGTTTGCTATGAGAGACCAGGAGAACCTGCCATGCTTTGGATGCCATTTGATGTGGCAATTGCGCGCAATTCCTACGCGCAATTAAACATAGATAAGCACACAGTTCGTGACAGGACTTCTAGTTTTAAGTGTAGGTACATGCAGTGGGTTGCTTGCTACATGTTGGTATCAAGAAAAGTTTATAGCCCAGGAAGTTGTTTTTTAAACAGATTTGCCTGCATTTTCATAAATATAATTGATGTCAGTGTTTGAATAGTGATAAAAACCATGAGCCCCCACCCTTGTTACTATTGGGCTTCCTGTGCTTTTCACAGGAGATGAGTATTCTCCAGGGCTGAATTCATCACTACATAAACACCATACAAGTGGTAATCAACTACACATACAAGTATAGTATACAGGGGTGTTTCCAAATAATGATACTTCTTCGAATTATCAGGGATTCTACACAAGCCATTTATGAAACCCTTTTGCAATGGCATTTAAGAATGATTTTTCCTAATTGTTTACCCCAGATTTTCCAATATCAGCTCCCACACAAACAAAAAAATAATGGACAACTGGTGCCCTGAACTGGAT
Source organism: Pictodentalium vernedei (assembly GCA_031216915.1). Classification (NCBI taxonomy): domain Eukaryota; kingdom Metazoa; phylum Mollusca; class Scaphopoda; order Dentaliida; family Dentaliidae; genus Pictodentalium; species Pictodentalium vernedei. Next base: position 372,291,516 of record CM062296.1, read on the forward strand.
AGTCATATTGGCTCTTAACTTAGAAGCAAATGACAAATGACAAATTCTTCTTTAATACAGAACAGCTGCCCTGGGCTGGTCACTTTCTACGTGTGGGCAATATTCCCATGGACACAATAATATTAGATTCCAAACACTAATGATAGGACTAATCATCAAGCTGGTGCTTCATTAATTAAAATTTTGTTGATGATGATTTTTATTACAACATACCTGGACGTCAGTGCTCAAAATAACTTTTTTTCTTTGCATAGCAAAATGCTACGCATTTCCAAAAAATGAATAGCATTTTGTAAAAATTACATAGCTATTTTTGTATACCAGAGTTATGTTATGCTGCTTTATATTGAATTCTTCTAAGTAGATAGAATAGTTTCATCCATTTATGGGCATTTCCAAATGATCTGCAACACATGAAACATTTACTATGTTTTTTTAACTGAACTGCCTTTAAGGGTTGCATGGACTTGTAAACTGTTATAAATGGTGTCATGGTTGTTTAATAGAGTTCTCAAAATGGAAGTTGGGATTATTAATTTGATGGGCTTGTAGTTATTTTTAATGGACATTTTATGTAAAATGTTGTAAAAACAGGAAGTATTTAAACCAACAGAACTCATCTTACATATGAAGTTGCTAATGATGCTTGATGGAGAGTTAATCGGAGTTATGCCTGCAATGTTCCACAATCAGAAGTAAAGCATCAGTGAACTAGTTTTCAAATTTGTTTGCAAATTTTCATTTACATTATGCGGTACAAGATAATCAACTGCAGCCTAATAGGCTGCAGTTGATTATCTTGTATTGCAAAATGCTATACATAATTTAACATTGTGTAGCTTTTTGCAAGTTTTGCATAGCAAAAAGCGACGCGACACCACTTATTTTGAGCCCTGCTGGACGTCAATGTCCACACATGGATTACGAACAGTCCACAGCAACAGTAATATACTTTAATATAGGAATAGTGTGATAGAGACAACAGCGACAGCCATGTGGTTGTTTGTTATAAAACTTACTTGTAGTATACATGCAGTTGCTTATGGATCGGTCATAATGTTCTCTGCTCAATTCAAATTGCAAAAATTTCTTAGTCTTTGTACGTTTTTTCCCCTCCATCCAAAACAATTTCCCAATTGGAGCCAATATGACACAAATTTTCCCAATGGCATGGGCTCCGGATCCTTTCCCAAAGAGGGCAGAAGGATCCCTAATTATCATACATGTATATATATATGTATATTACATGTAATTTCAATAAAATTGTTTCCATCTCATCAAAATCTGCATAATTTTTCAAATTGACCTGTGTGTACATGTGTACAACAGTACTGTGATCACAAAAGTGGACCGAGTATTGCGACCGGATTAGTCGCAATTCTCAGTTCATTTTTGTGATCACAGATGAATCCGAGATGCTGTTTTTGTTTGCTTTTCTTATTTAGAAAATCCTAACCCACATGTAAAACAAGCCTGAAAATAAGCAATCTGTCATTTGCAGAATGAGGTCCTCAGAGGGTGAATGTGCTAATGCTATCCCAGAGTGCCAATTTATCCTCTGGGTACCTCTTGCCGTTTAGGCTTGAGACCTTGATTCAGATTGAGGTTCACAGAGGGTAAATTTAGTGATGCTACCCTGCTGTGCAGGGTAGCATCACAAAGTTCATCCTAAGGGGTCCTCATACTGCAGATGGCAGCCTGCTTATTTTCTGGCTTGATATGAAAGCATGTGACAATCAGATTGCAAACTGATCATGAAAGAGACCATAGTACTACAGAACAGTCGCCATGAAGTGGCTGTAATCCATGCATGGGAGGTGATGTCAAAACATGCATTTACCAGCTAATAAAAATCACCATCAGCAAAATTTTAATTATTGAAGCACCAGGTTGTACTCAGTGCTTAATTAATTAAATTTTTTTTTATAATTATTCCTATAATTCAGGGTATTTTCTGTTTTTTAAAATTTGATTAGCAGTTTCCATCTTGGTTTCAAAAAGTGATGATAAATAGTGAATATAAGGCCAATATGACAGAGAAATGGTCAGCATTTGGACATTTATGTATAGCATTTTGCGATGTGAATCCAGTCATCAAATACCTTGTAATTAGTTTTTGGAATCTAATATTATTGCATCCATGGAAATATTGCCCACACATGGAAATCGACCATTCCACGGCGGCTGTACTGTACATGTGTCTTCATTTTAAAACTAAACTTACCCTTTGAAAGAGTATGTGTGATTCCCTTAATAGTTATTTCACTCAACGATCTTTTACATCGTTGTTCAACTGTACCAAACTTCCTTTTGCCATCCCCATCATGCATGATGCTGATGATTTACATGTACATGAAAGATTTCATACAACTTCAGTACAAACTAGATGTGTTTGATACATGTACATGTATATTCTATGACATATTTCATGTTTCTTTAATAATCTGTGGAGGAGAAAAAATACAGAACAAATAGACATTCAATGTTTAGCTCAAAATTTAAAAAAAACAAAAACTGTACATACAGTGGGTACATGTTTGGCAATGGCCAGCATGTTTATTTATTTATTTATTTATTTATTTATTTATTTATTTATTTATTTATTTATTTATTTATTTATTTATTGAGATTTCACAACACTTTCGACAGCTAGGGTCACCTCATGTCAGACAGTTTTATTGGTGGAGGAACCCAGAGTACCTGCAGAGAAGCAATGGCAAGCAACTTCCATACTCCCCAATGTACTAACACCACACAAGCAGAGTTAGCATTGGCTGAAGACAAGTGCACCATCATCGCACAGTATGTCTTAGTACATAGTGCCACCATGCATGCCCCATGTGGCCAATCGGGACTAAGTGCTTTACCCAAGGACGCAACACAGTCACCCCTGGCAGGGATCAAACTGTGCACCTTTCAGTTTGAAATCCAATTCCATAAACACTGAGTCACCATGCTCTATGCATGGTTGTATCAACCCTTTCTTGTAATGGGTCTAAGTAAGTCTATAACTAACTGAAAATATTGGGGTGGGTGTAGTCCTATGCTGCCCTGCTAATAGTGCAAATTGCCCTGTTTAAACCCACCCCCCCCCCCCTCCCCACACCTACATGTACCGGCAAGCTTGGTTGAAAATGTTAGCATAAGATGTGTGTGTGGGTGGGGGGGGGGGGGTACTTATAAGCTGATATTGTTTTGCATATGTTCTGAACTGCACAGGTACATATCATATGCCCAGGGAACAAGACTTGGCGAGATGATTTATTAACACTCACATAGTGCAGTATTCCTACATCTTAAAAACTGTAACCTCTGTACTGGGCAGGTTCCCAATCAAGAGGAGAGATTTATGTGCATTTGCATGTATTTTGAAGGACACAATCATGTTTTGGAGGAAGTTAGAATTTTGGTGTCTGTTCCCACACTGGGAATTGAACTTACAGCTATCCTGACTCACAATCAGGAGTCCAACACCTACAGTACAGCCTATAACAAAGAATACCATTAGGCGATATTCTTTTGTTAATGACGCCATATAAGCACCTTATTTTGGCGATATTCCTATAGCAATAACTCGATATTTTCAACATGTTGTGGCAAATATCACAAGACAAACGCGCACATGGCACGATGTTTTCATAACTATCGTTTGTAATATTTCAGATGAAAAGATGCGGAGCGAATACTTATAATAATATAGATGATTTGAGTGATGCAAAGTTTTTTTTGTTAAAAGAACTGAAGTAGACAATATGAAGCAGGAATTGGGGTGATGTAAAATGAAATAGAAATATTCGAGAAAGCACAATTAGTTTAGTTGTATTATTAATGTGTGTGAAATACATGTATTTGGACACATTTTAAAATATCTATCATGAATTTTAACAAAATATGAAGTACTTACACGTTTCTTTGAATTGAATTCAACAATGAAAAAATCCTTCATAATCCTTTTTAATATTCAAAAATTATCCAGAATTATATACACATAAGCAAGAATGCGTCCACTCAGTAGTATGAACCGATGAACTAACTGTAAAATACTTTGTTCAATTTCAGGATTGTTTTGTAGCTTCGTGCTTATTAAAATATGTCTTTGTGTACTTGTTTGTTCTGTAATTGCATTGAAATGAGCGTTGTTAACAATTGTTTTAGTGTTTATGTTTGTTTACTGAATAGCATTGATATGACTTCACTAATTCTTTGTGCTTTCTTTAACTGAAATGATTACTGTTAATAATTAATCAGCTTTTGTTTTTAAATATGTACCACTGTTGTGTTCCTAACTTGTTCTTTGAGACTTCGTTATCTTAGCGTGTTCGACCAGCCAAATAACGACCAACTGATGTGTTATTCTTTTAAAAATATTGCGATATTCAAATACGAAAGTGGCGCAAATATCGCCCAAACAGCGCGTGATTAGTGCGACCAGGTTTCTGCTTTATTGTAGGCTGTACTGTAAGCCACTAGACCATTATGCACCATCAAAAGTGATGACCATTGACTGAAAACTAGTATTTAGACGAATTTCTCATGATTGCTCACTTCACTGTCCCTTTGGCAGTTCCAGGAAAGTGGGAAACATGCTAACTACAGTACAACAAAAGCACTGTGAGTGGCCTCAGACAATGACTGGCATGTACGTGGGCCTGGGGCCCTGTGTATGTATTTTTGAAGGACACAACATTGTTTGGGGAGAATTAGAATGCTAGCTTCTTTGAGAAATTTAGAATGTGAATTTCTGATTGCCTTCTGTGAATTAAATGGAAATCCTGCCTGATAAACAGGAGACCAATGCCAATACCACTTGATCATATCCATTGCACACTGATAAAAATGATGGTTTGTAAGCAAGCCCAAATTCTGGTCTGTATGGTTTGCGAATCATTTCATGTTCAGTCCACGTTTCTTTTACATTTCAAAGGAGTGTTCATGCTGACCAGAAACTATTTGGTGCCATATTTTAGCCAGACTGTATCTTTTGGTGCTAAACAAAGTGTTTTGGTACCAAAACACCAATGGAAGCAGTGAAAGGAGGGAGTACAGTGGGACCCTGTTAACTGAATAGCCACTTTGCGAATAAAAATTATTCAGTTAACAGGAGTATTCAATTAACAGGGATTGTGTCACTTTCCTGTATTCTAGAGATAAAGTTAGTATTTAGTAATTTTACTCTATTATATCTTGTTTGACAAAGCTCCATCAGCTCTGTAAAACAAGATATAATAGATTAACTGCCTGTATTGGATATACTGAGGCCAAATAGGTAAAAAAAACAAAGGAAAATTCTGGAGAAGCAGGGTTATATTTCGACAGGTTACAATTAACATGAGTTTACTCTATAACCTATATCCAATTTACAGGTCAATTAACATGAGTTTACTCTATAACCTATATCCAATTTACAGGTCAGGAGGTATGGTAACTGATTTGTGTTGGGAAATGATATTCAATTAACAGGGTTATTCAGTTAAGAGATATCCAATTAAGTGGGCTCCACTGTACTTTGTTGCACATGAAAAGGAGGAGCAAGTGTGGGACAGGTTCTCCATCAAGAGGACAGATTTGTGTGCATTTGTGTGTATGTAAATGTGTTTTTTTAGCGACAGCACAGATGCAAGTTGGGAATCAAAGCCTATTTTCATGGATGCTCCACTCCATCGATGGCAGAACTACTGGGCATTTGTATTCTGATCTTATGAAACTGATCAGTTATTTATATTTTAATACGCTTGTAACCAAGTCAAGTTTGCATTTGCAAATCAATAAGGGACTGATTGCTGGTGCATTACATGTAGATTGATGTCATAGACTAAAGGCTCACAAGGAAATATGTTCGGAGAAAGTAGCGACTAAAGGCACAAAATTGGAAGCAAACGGTCCTGAAGATTAGTCTTATTAATCTGACACATATGAAGGACTCGGGTCGGAAGGCAAGGCCGGTTGAAGGCACTCTGTACCAGTGAGCTCCCGCATGGTGTCCATTTTAGGGAAACACAAAATTTTCAGAGATGACGGAAAAATCCATAGGAGGTGGAGCCCATTGCTTCTGTTATACAATGCATCTATCAATGATCAAGTTGAATGATGTCGATAGAGCTGTTGTTGCCTTAAATAACATATAAATTACTGGACTTATTACCAAGAATCAACTGGAATTATTTAGTTGATGATGTGAAGCTTTTATCTAATGAAATGTTGTAGTTTGTACTCTAGCAGATACACTACTGGTATCCACAATTTAAAAAAGCATTTACCAATTATTTAGTTGGCTTTAATTGAGTGGGTCTAAATTTCCAGAGACAGTGTAGCCCACTTAATTGTGTATCTCTTAATTGTATATCCGTGTTAATTGAATATAATTTCCCAACAAAAAAAACATTTACCATACCTCCAGTACAAATTTGACCTGTTTATTGAATATAGGTTATAGAGTAAACTCCTGTTAATTGAATAAAAAATCTTGTAACATGTCTAGAAATTACCCGGACTTTCCCCTGTTTTCCTTTGGTTATAGACCTATTTGGCCTCAGTACATCCAATACGGGCATTTAATCTATTATATCTTGTTTGACAGAGCTCATGGAGCTCTGTCAAACAAGATATAACAGAATAAATGCTAAGTTTATCTCTAGAACACAGGAAAGTGATGCAATCCCTGTTAATGAATACTCCTGTTAATTGAATAATTTCCATTGGCAAATTGGCTATTCAATTAACAGGGTTCCACTGTTTCCAATCTACTGTTAGTAGTTAATCTGTGTGTTTGGCCCTGTACATGTAATTCACTGTTGTCTTCAACAGGCTTGTCAAAGTACCATCGGTACCAACATAACCAGTAGAGGAATGGGACAGAGCCTGTCCCGCCGAAACCGGTACTGGGACAAATCAACAACTGGGTGACATATCACAATCAGATGGGAGAAATTCACATTTAAACTGACCCAGGACTTCGCCAAGATCGCAAAGACAAACATGGCATCATACCATTATTCTGCGGCGATATCAAGGTAATCATAAAGCACAAAAGTCGTGCTTCACGATTACTTTGAAGTCATCACAGAATAATTTCTTTGAAATAACCGATGATGATGCTTTCATTGTCTTTGATGCCACGTTTGAAAGTCAAAATGGTTGACCTTATCGAGGTCGTTATTCAGACAGAACATGCAGCTTTAAAGAGTTTTGATATGTTTATTCATAATTAAGTCAAATGTATGTCGTGCAAGTGTGCAATACATGATTATTAGTCTCTTTACTCTCGTTCAGTTAGGAATTTCCACATAAAATAATTTTGTACTGGTACTGATGGGACAAAATCTTCAGTACCAGTACTGGTTGGAGCATGAGGGAACCAGCGGTACTGGTACACATACTGGTTGACATGCCTGGTCTTCACCCCAGTAAACATGGTTACTGCTGAGAGCTCTCTCTTGCTGCAGTCTTTGTGATTATTAGTAGTCTCCTCTTGTATAAAAAGCTCAGCTCATCATAAACTAGTCATATTGGAAATCTGATACAAATGAAGGTAACGTCGCTTATTTAAGGAGGGTCAATATGCTTGTAAGCCTCTATGGTCATTGCTATGGCTACCATAATGATTTAGTGACTACAGTTAATTAAAAAATATAGAACCTTAGTGAGCATGCTCACATACCCCACGTGCCCCGATGTTAGACTAACATACCAAAAATCAGCTCAATATCTGGAAGCGTGTAGGAAAAAAGTCTGCAAAACTGTAATTTTGATGAACTTTTCAAAGTTCATGGGCCGTAATTTTGGTAAAAATCAGTGGAGCAGAACAAAATGCAAACCTGATCTGTAGGCCACCATGTTAGACTAACATAACAAAAATCAGCTCAATATCTGGAAGCGTGTAGAAAAAAAGTCCGGAAAACTGTAATTTTGATGCATTTTTCAGAGTCCAAGGGCCGTAATTTTGGTAAAAATCAGTGGAGCGGAACACAACGCAAACTTGTTCTGTAGGCCACCATGTTAGACTAACATACCAAAAATCAGTTCAATATCTGGAAGCGTGTAGGAAAAAGTCAGCAAAACTGTAATTTTGATGAACTTTTCAAAGTTCAAGGACCGTAATTTCAGTAAAAATCAGTGGAGCAGAACAAAATGCAAACTTGATCTGTAGGTCACCATGTCAGACTAACATACCAAAAAAGAGCTCAATATATGGAAGCGTGTAGAAAAAAAGTCCGGAAAACTGTAATTTTGATGCATTTTTCCGAGTCCAAGGGCTGTAATTTTGGTAAAAATCAGTGGAGCGGAACAAAATGCAAACTTGTTCTGTAGGCCACTATGTTACACTAACATACCAAAAATCAGTTCAATATCTGGAAGCGTGTAGGGAAAAAGTCCGCAAAACTGTAATTTTGATGAACTTTTCAAAGTTCAAGGGCCGTAATTTCGGTAAAAATCAGTGGAGCGGAACAAAATGCAAACTTGATCTGTAGGCCACCATGTCAGACTAACATACCAAAAATCAGCTCAATATATGGAAGAGTGTAGAAAAAAAGTCCGGAAAACTGTAATTTTGATGAATTTTTCAGAGTCCAAGGGCCATAATTTTGGTAAAAATCAGTGGAGCGGAACAAAATGCAAACTTGATCTGTAGGCCACCATGTTAGACTCACATACCAAAAATCAGCTCAATATCTGGAAGCGTGTAGAAAAAATGTCTGGAAAACAAGTAGGACGGACTGATGGACTGACCAGTCAAAAACATTATGCCCCTGCAACTTTGTTGCGTGGGATATAACTAGAAGTCTTGTTATGAACTGTGCTCTTATCTAGGCTTAACTGCGCATTGGAATTGCGTGCAATTGCCATATCGAATGGCATCCAAAGCAAGGCAGGTTCTCCTGGTCACTCATAGCAAACACAGGCAATGTTTCACCAATGAACCTCTGGGTAACCCGGAGGTTCATTGGCTGAAACATTGCTTGTGCACAGGCCATATGTACAGAATTTGATATCCTTACTATGGTCATAATGCATAGATTAACGCGCAGATCAACGTGCTATTTGTGCGCATTTCTTGACAGGACTTCTATTTTAACTGTAGTCCATGTAAATTGTTTCAGACTTTCAGTACTTAACCCTTTACCTAACGAATCGGCCGCATCCGCCGGCGTAATTTGTAAATTGAGCAGTTGAAAAAAATAATTTTTTAAAAATATTTCAACAAAACCATATCATGTGACCCCTTCATTGGAACAAGCTCATCGAGCTCGTTCCAATGAGGGGTCACATGATATGGGTTTATTGAAATTTTTTGGAAAACTTAAAAAATAGTAATTAAAATAATAAATTTTTATATTCTCTGCGTTGGGTAAAGGGTTAAGTTTGGGGTAGCAGACAGTTATATATCCTAGTATCTTACCTTAAGTACAGTTAGAACTGGAGGTTCTGTCACAAACTGTGTGCTTATCTATGCTTAATTGAGCGTAGGAATTGCACGCAATTGCCATATCGAGTAGCATCCAAAGCATGGCAGGTTCTCCTGGTTACTCAGAGCAAACACAGGCAATGTTTCTGCCAATGGCTGAAACATTGCTTGTGTACAGGCCATACAGTACAGCCGCCATGGACAGGTCACTTTCCACGGGTGGGCAATATTTCCACAGATGCAATAATATTAGACTCCAAACACCAATTACAGTAACAATCATCAAAAATTTAATTAATGAAGCACTGGGTACAACCCGGTGCTTCATTAATTAAAATTTTGCTGATGATGATTTCTTGTTACTTGGAAAATGCATGTGTGGACATCACTGCCCACGCTTGGATTACACCCAGTCCACGGCGACCATGCTGTATGTACAGAATTTGATAGCCTTACTATGGTCATAACATGTAGATTAACGTGCAGATCGACATTCTATTTGTGATCATTACATGACAGGACTTCCAGTTTTAACTGTATCCTGATGCAGATGAATGAATTCCACATTCCTTGAGTATGAGCTCAATTTATGTTATGAATTATTACACATGTACCTTTAGATGGAATTATTTCGTTGAAATCCTACTTATTTTGTGGTGGGTTTTTTTTTGGTCAAAGGAAAATTATACTGTCACCTAATTATTGTTTGTTTTCTCACATCTTACATCCCTGCCTCAACCAGATATGAACCTGAGCCACTCAGCTGATCTGCCATCTACAGATAGGTGATAGTATTAGGATGGAGATGTGTTGGTCATTGTCTGTGAATTTGTTGTTTTTATTTTTTTGGTGGTTTAAGTTCCGCTCTACAGTTTCGAACTATTGCACAGGGGTAAAATTTTAAACATAGGGCATATGTTGAAACTAATGCCAAATAAATTGAAGATATATTTTTAGTATCAGATATAGGATTACATTAGGCTATTTATTGGACATGAGAATTTGAAGTTTTGGGAGTCTGATGCATAGGGTATATTACCAGTGGAATTATGGGAAAAAAAACATTGGCTATTTTTTTAAAATGTCATTTTTACATGGATTTGTTACAAGACATATAACTGAATAATTAAATGGTAACATATAGTTTTTTTCACATTTTAGAAACAGGGAGTTATACACTACAGGGTTAGGTAAACAGGGGTAGTGGGAAAATTCTGATTTTGAGGCTGCTGGGTGGCTCAAAATGACTGGTATTGGCCTTTTTCATGCAATTATGCAGGTTGAATTGCATTTCACAATAAATTTATTTCACCCACATTCGGAATGTTTATTTCCACTTTGTCAGATAGTGTTATTTGTTTTTAGTGTAATCGGGAAATGTAATAAGTGTTATGGGTTAGATAACTACTAGTAAGTTAAAGAATTTTTCACATCTGAAGAGAGTGCATGGCATGGCATTTTTGGAAATACCTGAAAAACTGTGGAGCTGAACCTTACGATATTGAAGGTAAACAAGTGGGTAAATGCAAACACAAGAAGTCGACAGTGGAATAATAATAATATACAGCAAAAAATTATAGTTCAATGGATACAGAACCATATTCTAAGGTTCCGTACATGTACATGTTACTGAGCTCATTCAAATATACAAACAGAATATATACAGTATTTTACAGTCAGTACATCACTTATAGGTTTTCTGAAGTAGGTATGATTTGAGATCTTTCTTGAAAGTGGCGACATTTGACAGTGTTTTTAGATGATCAAGTAAATTATTCCATAAGTGAAGACCAGCAAATGAGAATGACCTAACTCCAAATGTCTTACACCTGTTCTTTGGAACATGTAGTAGCATTTTACCATCAGACCTCAGGTTGTATTGACACACATTCTTGGTATTGACGAGTTCTTCTAAGTAGGCTGGTGACATGTTATTTTGTGCCTTGAAAACTAATAATAAAATTTTGAAAATTATTGTGTACTTTACTGGCAGCCAGTGCAGATCCATCAAAACAGGAGAGGTGTATTGAGAGTGTGGTATCCTACATAGCACTTGGGCTGATGCAGTTAATACTTTCTACAAGCAAGAGTACTGATACTGTGGAAGGTTGAACATTGAGGCATTACAATAATCCAAATGTGAAGTTACAGGCATGAACTAGAGTTTTTGTAGAGTTTTTTTATCTTATCTGTTTAATTTTGTATAGACCTCTAAAAGCCTTGTTGCACATATTTGTAACATGTTTATCCATAGACATGTTTGAGTTGAAGAAGGAACAAAGAATACATACACTGTCACTTGCCCTGATGGTGGAATCTCCTACCCTCACTGAGCTGATTTTAGTGAGTTGCTGACGTGAAGCAATTATTTGGAATTCAGGCTTATCATAATTTATCATTAATTTGTTTGAAATCATCCAAGGTCCAATGTCTGAAATACATGATTCAATAATTTCTTGAGCTATAGTTTGATCCTTGATTGATGGTTAAAAAGAGAAGTAGACCTGTGTGTCATCAGCATAACCATGAACATCAGTCAGGTGCGATTCAATAATGGTGAACATTTTTTAAATATAGAATTGAAACAGAACAGGACCAGGGCAACTGCCCTGTGCACTCCACATCTCAGATTGAAGTCTTTTGTCAGGTTACATTTATTGATACATACTACTGTCTGTTCTTCAAGTTTGATGATAGCCAGCTAGCGGCTATGACACTAGAGTCCAAACTCGGTATAGGCCCTGTACTGAAATTGAAAAATGAAAGTTCTGATGGACCATCTAAATCTGTTGTTCAGAGAAAAGGAAGTGTACATGTAGTAATGATGCTGTGGACACAGTGCGATTTACTATTTGTAAGGCATGGGTTGTTGTACATGAAAACAACCTTAGGAATTTGGACATATTTTCAATGTGTAACCCCATTTGTCACAAGGGAAGAAGTTTTTGATTAACAGCACAGAAAACATATAGTAGGCCATTTAGGCCGAGATAAGAATGGGAATGCTGCTAAGAGAAGATTTTACTGGCCTGGTATGAACTGAAGTGTTAAGAGGTGGTGTGTTAAATAAATGTGATACATGTATGTGTGTGAGGTGTAAACCTGCACCAGATGTTGGGAAATTTCCTTTGCAGTAAGTTGTGGCATGGGCACCCATCCAGTTGTCGGGATAGATACAGTACGTGGAGGGTGGATTACTACCAAAACGTCTGCATGGTGAAATTTTCGCACCGGACTGCCAGTGATTCACAGAAAAATGTCTGTGACGATTTTGTTCCTTGTCGCCACGACCACCGTGGATCCGTTGACAAAGATTAAATATTTTGAGAACAATGTTAATTAATCCATTCCCGACTTGTGTATTGTTTCCTGATGTTCGCCATTCCTGTAAGTTCAGTGTGCATATAGTGACATTTTATTCTTATCACATTCAATAGCAGCCATACGTTTTTCAGAATTAATGATGCATTTGAATATTGAAATTCCATTGCCTGTTAATATGAACACTTATCATTTCAAGTCTGACGACGATTTGGCGAGAGTGTTGTGAGAGAAGGAAGAGCCCATTGAGAAGAATAACATGTTGCTAAAAGAAATGGTGACAAATTTGTAATCACCCCATCATTTCGAGAAGTCGCATTGTTGAACCTTCACAGAGACATTGCAAGGAGGGAGGGTGCTTCTCCCATCCAAATAAATATTCTAGTCGGGACAGTTTTGAACCGACTATCCAATAACAATCTTAAAAACTTGCATCCGGTCTACACGATCGGGACAAAAAATGCTAAAAACAATAGGATGATGGTAGGTTCAACACACCAAGTACAGGTCTACATGTAAATACATTAAATATGCATCTTGTTTTGCTTTGATTTAAACATTATTTATTTCGTAAATGCGACGTTGTAGCAATAATTACATAGTACACTGATGTGGATTCGACAGAAAGCTATAAGCTTATGGAAGGCCGTTTCCACCAACAGCAAGATTACAGAGTCAACTTGAAGACAATGACAAGAAACAGAAAATACATAATTAAATTTGTAAAGCCAGAATATATTTGACAGCCAGAATATAAGGTACATTATCTTCACACAAGGTAAGGAACATTGGAACAATATGGCGAGACAAGCAGTAATTTTGTAGTCATGTATATTCGCACCAAATTGATGGACGATGGGTAAATGAAGTGAAACGTTGTGCTATATACATGTACTAACACATGCATATATGCATGTATACATGCATACGTATATACCCAGATAGGTACACACATACAAGCATATACATGCACATACGCACAAACACACGCCCACAGATACACATTGACAAGTATTCTATAATATTGGCAATTGGTTAATGAAATCTCTTACTTAATAAGATATAGTCTTGTACAACCTCAAAGACGAGACAGTTCTTGTCACAGTTCAAGAATTCTGATCCAAAGAGTAGTACTAATGTGTCAACTGCGAACAGGAGAATGTTAATTGTTTGATTACGAGCATCGGTAAAAATTGGACAATGCAAAAGGAAATGCTCGGTAGTTTCTGTTTCACCACACTGACACGAGGGGCTTGGTGATAAATGGTTGGCATGTAAATGGGAATTGAGATTGCTACATTCCAATTGCAATCTACAGTGATATATTTGAGCAGTGCGAGATTTCGCCTTAATGTAAAATTTTGGGGGTCGTAGGTTACCCTTGTTTAAGAAGATCTTGAAATTAACCAGGGACGAATTGTCGCAGACAGACAGTGGCACATTATTCCATTGGTCGGTAACACTTGGGATAAAGGATTGCTTGTACAATTCGGTATGGCAAAAGGGGATACGATGGTTCTGACTTGATCGAAGACAAACTGGCAGCCCTGTCGAATAGGCAGGTGGAGGGACTTTACAGGAGAGATATGGGGCGTCATCCGATGATACATTTTAAAATACTGAATTAACTTACATTTGCGACATCGATCTTGTAGTGGGTCCCACTGCATTTCAGAGTAAAGCGAGGACATAAAAGCGCTGATGGTTGCTCCCGTAATAATCCTCGCTACTGCAATTTGTATTCTTTCTAAGTCTGCTGCTTTCGTTGCCGAACAATTATCCCAGACAGTATCCGCATATTCAAGGAGGGGTCTAATAAAAGCAAAATATATTTTTTCTAATACACTGCGATCTAATATGAATTTGTGCTTCCTCAATAAATCTAAACGAGACCAGGCTTTGGCGCAAATGTGATCAATATGATGATTCCACGTACAAGTACTATTCAGTATTACTCCTAAATGTTTGTGCTCGGGGGCCTCAGTTATCTGAGAGCCACCTAAAAATAGTGGTGGATGTGAAATGGGAATGTTTTTACGCGATATTAGCATAGTCTCAGTTTTATCTGAATTGAATTCTACCAGCCATGTTCTAACCCAATTTTCAATTGTGGCTAGGTCATGGTTGATTAAATTCGAGGGTTGTATGGGATTTTCAACAATTAGATAAAAAGACGTGTCGTCTGCAAAGAGACGTATACTACTCTGTAGGTCTTTGGTAATATCATTAATATAAGTAAGAAACAATAAGGGACCAAGGATCGACCCTTGTGGAACACTGGCATTGATGGTTCTCCACGATGATACCTCTGACGATATCACCACTCTTTGCATTCTATCTGCCAGATATAATTTTATGAACAACAGGAGCTCACCAGAAACACCTATGCTCTCTAGCTTGTAAATAAGACCGGCGTGCCATACCTTGTCAAAATCCTTGCATACATCAAAGAACACGACCCTAACCTCTTTGCCTTCATCAAGAGCATGGCAAAATTCATCATATATGTCTGTCAGTTGAAGGACGGTTGAGTCACCCGGTGTGAATCCTGATTGGAATTGACTTAGTACATTAGTGTCTACTAAAAACACCCACAGATGTTTGAATACACATTTTTCAAGTATTTTACCGACACAACTGATCAGTGATATTGGGCGATAATTTGAAACCAAATTGGAGGGTTGTTTTTTCAATATTGGAGATACATGTACATTGGCTTTTTTCCACAGCGATGGAAAGCATGAATTATTCATTAATATGTTAAATAAAATTGAAAGGGGCTCACACAAAGATGATTGTTTTGCTTTAAATGCTTCTGCAATGTGTCTGATGAACAGGGAGCAGCGGTCTGGTGGTTGGGTCACATTAAATATAAAGGCATACCGGGTACTCGTGTAACAAAAGGTGGCAGTTTGGGGTGAGTTGATATTCTGATCACCTGTCTTCACTGAGGTCAATGGATGAAGTTCAAAAGACTCAAAACAGTTAAAAGTGTATTTCATTTCTTTATTCATCAATAATGTGAACATGAACAGGTCAGGAAATTTGTTTTTTAAACAAAGATGTCAACCTTTTAACCAGCAATCAAAGAAAATGTGGTGAGAAGTCTGAGACAATTCATCGTAACGTCATCTCATCCAACTTAGTTCAGCCCATTGCGTTGAAAAGTAAAAAGACAATGAAGGCAAATTGTGCGCTGTACAACAACCGAGACAGAGCAGCATGTAAGATTGACTGGAGTCAATAGCACTTTTCAGATAGGGACGAGGGTCGACAGCAGGTTTAAAGGTTGTGAATTTTATATGGCAACCCCTCATGTTCTAGAACAGTGCCAATATCAATGAATGATTATGGACATTTAAGTCCAGGCCAGAGGCATAGCCAGCTTGAAGCCTCTGGGGAGGACAGGGGTCTGTTTCCCAACAGGGAGCCTGGGCCAGAAGTACAGTTAAAACTAGAAGTCCTGTCATGAAATGCGCACAAATAGCACATCGATCTGCGTGTTAATCTTCACGTTATGACCATAGTAAGGCTATCAAATTCTGTACATATGGCCTGTGCACAAGCAAGGTTTCAGCCAATGGACCTCCGGGTAACCCGGAGGTCCATTGGCAGAAACATTGCCTGTGTTTGCTATGAGTAACCAGGAGAACCTGCCTTGCTTTGGATGCCATTTGATATGGCAAATGATATGGCAATTGCACGCAATTCCTACGCACGATTAAGCCCAGATAAGTGCACAGTTTGTGACAGGACTTCTAGTTTTAACTGTAGTATTGTAGTATTTAATGGAACCTGCAATATTTTATTTTATATTTTTATACACAAAGACCCACTAATCATTTAACCAATGTGAGTAGCAGAGGAAAAAAAAATTCTCATGTGATTATAATTTTTGATTAGGACGTGCTCATTCCAATAAGGGTCATACACATGTACACCATGCATATGATTTGGACACAAAAGATATATGTATAATTTTAATACTGGGTTGGGCCGTTGTGGTGAATTTCCTGGTGGAGTCTAGCTGCCCAGTTCCCTTTTCACCCACAGCTACACCTTTTGTCCAGCCGAGAACATTTTGCACAGGTGTTTTTCTGCGATAGCATCAATTTATCACACCTAACATCTGTTTTAACACCCACTATTGATGATAGCTTTACTGCGAGTAGGTAATAATTTAACAGAGACAGAGAGCACACAAACTAATAAACATTAATAATGAGTTTATTTACTGTAACAACAAACAAAGATTAACAAGGCAGTCAAGTCATAAAACTGTTCACAAACAGACATTTCTTTCATCATTTTACAATTGCCCAAGGTCCAAGAGGCGACAGTAATCTTTTCTTAAAATAGCTGTTGGCTGGAAAATATTCATCATTTAGCCTTATACCATTGCCCCTTATTGTGTTATAAAATACAAAAATCTACAGAGGGTTAACACAGCAATTAAACAGCAGTTTTTTAGGTGTAATCTCATACCCAAGGGAT
The DNA here is from genome assembly GCA_031216915.1 of Pictodentalium vernedei. Lineage (NCBI taxonomy): Eukaryota > Metazoa > Mollusca > Scaphopoda > Dentaliida > Dentaliidae > Pictodentalium > Pictodentalium vernedei. The sequence continues at coordinate 372,308,734 of CM062296.1, forward strand.
GAGGAATTCATTCACATGCAGAGGGATACCGAAAGCAAGATACTGGGATTCATATAACTACAGTTAAAACTAGAAGTCCTGTCATGAAATGTGCATAAATAGCATGTCGATCTGCATGTTAATCTACACATTATGACCATAGTGAGGCTATCAAATTCTGTACATAAGGCCTGTGCACGAGCAATGTTTCAGCCAATAGACCTCTGGGTAACCCGGAGGTCCATTGGCAGAAACATTGCATGTGTTTGCTATGAGTAACCAGGAGAACCTGCCATGCTTTGGATGCCATTTGATATGGCGATTGTGTGCAATTACCATGCACAATTAACCCTAGATAAGCGTACAGATCGTGACAAGACTTCTAGTTTTAACTGTATCTACCACCCCAAATTTACAGTACAGAAATAATTTAAATGGACTCTTCTCTAAATCATTATAGTTAAAACTAGAAGTCCTGTCATGAAATACACACAAATAGCACATCGATCTGTGTGTTAATCTACCTGTTATAACCATAGTAAGTCTATCAAATTCTGTACATATGGCCTGTGCACAAGCCATGTTTCAGCCAATGGACCTTTGGGTAACCCGGAGGTCCATTGGCAGAAACAATGCATGTGTTTGTTATGAGTAACCAGAACCTGCCATGCTTTGGATGACTTTCGATATGGCAATTGCGCTCAATTCCTACATGCAATTACACCTAGAAAAGAGCACAGTTCATGACAGGACTTCTAGTTTTAACTGTAGGCAGGCCATAGCAATGTTAGGGCTGCACAGTATTCAGATTTGAGTACCAGTGACGGTATTGAAAACAATACTGCAGTATACCGGTATACCCTGAAACAGTTCAAACTGAAAGCAAAATAAAACTGAAATACCTTACTTTTCTGTAAGCTGTTGATACATGCAATGTACACAGTCACACCGTCCCAGATGAAAAACAACTCATGCAATTTAGTTTAAACAGTATTTATTTCCAACAGCAAGTAATGAAAACATAGATACAATTGATACATATGAGTTTGGATGATGGAAACGGATTCAGCAACAAGCTGTGTAGCTTATACAAGGCTGTTTCCGTGGCACAGGTTTTATCACAAAAGAAGTTATATAGCATGACAAACACATTGTACTTGTACAATATTGTGTTAGCATTTGCCTAAACCAGTTGAGTGGATACATATAAATATTTATTTTACATGGGTGCGCATTCACTCACATGCGCAGACGCACGCCCAGGCTCACACAGACACACACACACACAAACACACACAGACAGACAGACACACACACACACACACACACAGAGGCACACACAAACACACACACACCCTCAGACACACACACACACATGCGCAAACACACACACACACTGAGAGAAGAAAAAAAATGGTGTGAGAAAGAGAGGAAAGAAATAGGGAGGAGGAGCAGGGATCCGAGAAGTAAGTCACTTGTTCACCTCCCTTCTGCAGTGGCATAGACTTTAAATACGTGGAAAAAAGGACAGAGAGGTAAGTGTCTATGACATGATTCGGAGAAGCAGTGATCAGGGTTAACAGGCTCATGCTGCTGACAAGTGGTGGTGCCAGGTTTGAAAAGCGGCATTTCCTGTTTTTTCACATTGTTGGTGATGTACGGAGGGGTAGGGGTGGGTTGGTGTTAGGAAAACCTGTTTGATCGACTAATGAATGTGTGAACAGTTTCGAAGATCTCTCTGTTAATTACATTTGGGTAGAATTCACTTCCGTATAGGAGTATGCTTGTATTTATCACATATGGTGATTTACCAAGAGTGTCTATTCTTATGGGGTCGAAATATGGACACTGGAAGAAGTAGTGATCAGTTGTTTCGCGTTTGCCACACAAACATGCATAATGCCCCGAGAGGTGGTTATTGAACAAGTCATCGTTAAGTTTACTGCAGTGCAGTCAGAGTCTACAGTGTAAGATTTGTGCGCTACGGGATTTGTGGTTATAGTAGAATTGAGGTACTCTTGGCTTGTTGGAGTCTAGAAATTCTTTGAAGTTGGGAAGTGACTTATTGAGCCTTATTTCGGTGGGTAATGTATTCCACAGTCTTGTGGTAGATGGAAGGAAGGAGTTGCTGTGCTGCTCGGTTCGGCATAAAGGGGTGGTTAAATCAGTAGTCCCGCGTAGGTTGTATGAGTGTCTTTCTGCGGATGCAGGTGGAATCATGTTGGAGATGTAGAGGGGTACCAAGTTGTGGCACATCTTAAAATATTGTGTTAGTATGTGCTTTTCACGCCGTGTTTCTAGTGTCTCCCACCCCATTTCAGTAAGAAGTGAGGTTCTACCCACACTCCTAGTTCCCCCGGATATGATACATGCTGCCTCGGTCTGTATTTTATCAAGTTCGTTTTTTTGCTGGTTAGTACAGTTGTCCCAAACAGTGTCTGCATATTCTAGAAGAGAGTGTATAAACGCAAGGTATATTTTCTCAAGGGCTTTTCGGTCTAGTTGGAATTTAAGCTGTCTGATTAGATTAACTCTTTTCCATGCTTTGGACTTAATGTCATTAATATGTGTGGCCCAGCCGCCACTGGGGTCAAATGTCAGGCCAAGATGTTTGTGATAGTCAACTTCCTTGATGTCAGTGCCAAACATTTATAGTGTGGGGTGGTTCGGTTTGATAGTTTTCCGGGACATGATCAGAGATTCGGTTTTGCATGGGTTGAAGTCAACAAGCCAGTCGCTTGACCATTTTTCTATAGTTTTTATATCTTTAGTAAGCATGTTTGCCGCGAGTTGAGGGTTTTCAACGACGAGAAAAAGGGTAGTGTCATGACATTTGGTACATTCAGAGTGTTGCTGCACTGTCCATTGGGGGATTCATATTGTTGGGCTCACTTTATGATATGAGTTACCTTTGGTTGGTGTTATTTCATTGAAATCCTATATATTTACTACTGTTTTTTTTTTTTTTAGTTTAAACAATATTTATTCAGTAATTAACATGTGTGTACATTTCACAATAACATATGGATAACAAAGAATATGAACAACACTAGTTACAAGAGTATACACATGACAAGGAAATCAGAATACTATGTAAAAAAGGGATTCGACAGAAAGCTAAAGCTTATGTAAGTCGTCTCCCTATCATCATATAATGTACTCCTGTAGGTGGTTCAGGTCAGCAGAAGAACCCACACGTCATCACATGACAGCCGAGCCCCCCCCCCCCCCTCCTCGATTGTAACTTAGGTTACAATTTACATACTACGATTGGAGATCAAGTGGGATAAGCGTCACATGATAACAGATACAGAGTAGAGGAAGGCGCCCTGACCGCCAGTCAATGCTGTGTCAGATTGTTTAAACTCCAAGGTGAAATGAAAGGAAAGGAAGAAGAGTTGAGAAGAGAACTTATAAACTGAGAGATGAAGAAGTGAAAAAGTAACTAATGTGACGATATCAGCTTGAATACATGATAGAGATTATCACCGTTAAGCGGATGCAAAAAAAGCATGCATCGAAGTCACGCTCAGGTTTCCAATAACAGCTAACGATGAGTCGAGGACATAACATGATAAATTCTAGTTCACTTAGTTGCAAGTCAGGTGTAAGTAGACCTCGAGGTGTTAGGAGTTGAAAGACATGGGAGGGAATTCCACAACAAACATTGGTCAATGGGTCCTATTATGCCAGCTAAACCAAACTTGTTTGATGCTCTGAACAGTCGCGATTTCTGTACTGACTTTTCACAAGGAACAGTGGTCGGGCGCAGTGTTGAGTTTCGACTTATTCAAAACGCTTGCTTGACAAAATGAAGTCATGTACCACTTCAAAAATTAGATGGTTATCATCGTTATTCAAGAATTCAGAGCCAAACAGAAGCATGGGTGTGTCGGCTACGTGCGGCAGTAAATTAACCGTGTAATTACGGGCGTTAGGAAACAAAGGACAATAGAGGAAGAAGTGATCAGTAGTTTACGTTCACCACACTGGCAGAAGGGACTGGGCGATAAGTGATTGTCGAAAAGGTGGGAATTGAGACTACTACAATGCATCCGCAGTCTGCAGTGGTATATTTGAGCCCTACGCGATTTAGCATTACTATAGAACTTTGGTGGTCTTTGGTTACCATTACTGAGAAATATTTTAAAGTTAATCAGTGATGAGTTCTCCCGGACAGGAAAAGGTACTTTATTCCATTGGTCAGTAACGCTGGGGATAAAAGAAGACTGATATAGTTGCGTTCGGCAGAAAGGTACTCGATGGTTTTGACTGGATTGGAGACTATGTGATGAGTTCGATAATGAGATAAGTGGAGGGACTTTGTTGGAAATATATGGGGGTGACATATGATGATACATTTTGAAGAACTGAATTAGTTTATGTTTACGGCGTCTTTCTTGCAGTGATTCCCACCGTGTTTCCGAATATAACAAGGACTTACTGGCACTAACTGTTGCTCCGGTGATGATTCTTGCTGCTGCAATTTGTATTTTTTTGAGTTCTGCGACATTTGTCACAGAACAATTATCCCAGACAGTGTTCGCGTATTCGAGAAGAGGCCTAATAAAGGCAAAATATATTTTTTCCAGGACAAAGCGATCAAGGTTAAATTTATGCCTTCTCAACATGTCATGAGACCAGGATTTGGCGCAAATATGGTCAATGTGGGTGGTCCATGTACATGTATTATTTAGTATGAGTCCTAAGTGTTTGTGGTCAGAAACTTCAGATACCTGTGTGCCACTTAAATATAATGGTGGGTGAGAGTTGGGATTGCTTTTACATGATATACACATACTTTCTGTTTTATTGGGATTGAACTCGACCAACCATGTTTTGGCCCAGTGTTCGATTGAAGCCAAATCGTTATTGATTATATCCACGGCTTGCTCCGGGTTTTCAATAACTAGATATAAGGATGTATCATCTGCGAAGAGGCGAATACTACTGAGTAAGTCAGTGGTTATATCGTTTATGTATATCGAAAACAGTAGTGGTCCGAGTATAGACCCCTCAGGTAAAGTCAGTGGTTATATCGTTTATGTATATCGAAAACAGTAGTGGTCCAAGTATAGACCCCTGAGGTACACCGGCATTGATTGGTCTCCATGACGATGTCTCCGAGGCTATCCACAAGATACGATTTTAAAAATAAAAGTAGTTCACCTGAGATACCAATCCTCTCCAACTTGTGGATAAGACCAGCATGCCATACCTTATCAAACGCCTTACTAACATCACAAAATCTCACCCTAACTTCTTTGCCTTCAACTAGCGCATGACAGAATTCGTCATAAATGTCAGTTAGTTGAAGGACGGTTGAATCTTTAGGTGTAAAACCTGACTGAAATTGACTGAGAATATTATTTTCACTCAAAAACTCCAACAGGCGTTTGAAGACACATTTTTCAAAAAATTTACCAACACAGCTGATCAACGATATCGGACGATAATTAGTGACTAAGTTTGAGGGTTGTTTTTTTTAAATTGGAGAGACATTTGCCTTTTTCCACAATGAAGGAAAGTAGGAATTATTCAGTAATATGTTGAATAAAATTGAGAGTGGTTCGCATAGAGAGGATTTACATTCTTGTTGAAGACGGGGGCTTATTTGATCGGGACCTGACGCCTTGGACACCTTTAACGACTTCATTGCGGCATATACTTCGCTGCAGTGTAAGGTGATACTATCAATGCATTGGGAAACATGGGATGGTGGATCTGGTAAGCGAGCATTCGAGTCATCAACTGTCGATATAGAGCAGAAGTATTCGTTGAATACATCAGCTTTCTCAACACTTGAAGAATATATTTTGTTTTGATGAATAAGGGTGGGATTTGCTGTTGGGTTACAGTTACCGATTAGGTTTTAGGGTCTTCCTCCACAGTGAAGCTGGAGTTTCGTTACTTCTCAGTGTGGACTGGATTTTTGCAAGATGCTGGACTTTAGCATTCCTGATGGCCGATACAACCTAATTCTGTTTAAGTTTATATTTGGCCCAGGCGTAAGGGAGGTTGATACGTTTAGCAATGTGATACAGGCGTTTTCTCTGTCTCATTAATAGTCTTATTTCATTATGCATCCATTTCGGTTGATCCACTCTCGCCGTAATAAATTTGTTAGGTATATGTTTGGATGCAATATCGAGTATTTTATCAGTGAAATTAGTGACTATGGTATCGAGACATAGGGTGTCAAAAAAGGAATTCCAGTCTGCGTATGAGAAAGCCTCGTTCAATTCATCATACTTACCCTGAGAGTAAAGCCATATCCTCCTGCGGAAATAAGGGGGGTTTGGTTTCAAAAATTTGATTTCAATTGAAATTGGGCAATGATAGCTGGTCGTGTCTGGTATAATTGGTTCGAGGACTTCACATGTTTTCACGTTGATTGTATCACTGACAGCAAAGAGATCTAACAATGAAGCGGATGTTTCAGTAAAACAAGTTGGTTCACTCACAAGTTGTCTGAGGTTGAAGTAATTGATTATTTCAGAAAAGCTACTTCTGGGGGATCCCATTTGGTTGTCATTGAAATCACCCGTGATCATTTGGTCACTAACTGACGTATCTCTAGCTTTTTCGATGGAGACTGATATGGCATCCCATGTACCTGGGGGACTGTTTGGTGGACAGTAAAATACTCCTATTAATAACGACCTACCCCATTTTGTAAATACTTCAGCCCATAGGCACTCCGTATTTGGCATATCAAGATCCGATCTGTGTCGAAACGAGATGCCGTCTTTTATGTAAATGGCAAACCCACCTCCCCTTGACGAACGATCAAATCGCAATGGTTCATGGAACCCATGAGGTTGGACATCGGATGAGGTATCATTGTTCTGAAGCCATGTCTCACTGAAAGCCACAATATCATTGATGCAAATTCACATTGTACAATATCTAGTTTAGGTTTGAGGCTCTGAATGTTAAGATGAACTATTTTTAAAATTTCTTGATTGTGATCTGAATTAATAGAATTTGGACCAGGGTTGGTTTCAATGTCCCCTGATAATAATAAACTTATGACCGAATGGAAAAAAACGACGTCAATAGAACCAATGCAGTTAGAATGTTTAGTAATGGCCTAGCCTTCGAGACAATCAAACAACTTGAACGATGTGGAGTTGGTTCAGTGGAATCTACACTGAGAGGGGTAATAAACACGTTTGATTGCCCAATGAACAAGGCAAACATTGCAGTGAAGCTTTTATACATCTCAGCTACACTGAGATGCAAGAGCAAGTAAATTAAGATGCATGTAGATCTATCTTTCGGCAGACAATGCCTTAAACTTCTAGAATAAACTGTAAGGTTGTTATTTCCTATTCGGGCACGGTATAGTTCAAGAGAACACATGAAGTGTAGTTGTAGTATCGGAATTAAACTGTATTCAAGCTGGTATGAAAAGAACTGGCGTAGATTAGAGAAGAGAGTGTCGGAGTTTAAGACTAGAAAGTAAAGGTTACAAAAGGACACTAAAAAAGATGAAAGTAATAAAGTATATACAAGGTAACTTGAGTGTTTAAAATGGGGTGGAGTTTCTAGACTCCCTCAACAAAGTCAAAAATTATCTATTTACACATAGTGGATTACCAGTATGAGATGATGAGTTGAATGGCTACACATTAGACCTAAATATTGATTTTGACTTCACTCATTTCCGATAAAGGAATGTCAATGGGAAGTGCGAGATGCGCAAGATTCATCAAGAATTATATATACCATTGTACCAAACAGTGACACTGACAACAGGAGCGGCACGCCCTTCCTGCCACGAAAGTGTCGAAAGTTGGCTTGAAGAAAGCGTCGCTGCATTTGTATTAATTCTACAATGGCATGGAGGAGAGTGGACCCACCCCTAATAATAGATCCATCTTGCAACAAATAAGCTAATAGCCCAAGAACATTAGGTTTCACTAGGGAAAAAAATCGGAGAAAGCTGATTTTTTCAGGGAATGTCGAGTACATGTCACTGAACGATTAGACAAAAGTCCCCTAAAATCCCAGCTGAGCTTTTTTTTCTACAGCCTTTTTTCGAAAACGCGTTTGAAAAAAATAAAAAAAAATCGTACGAACTTTGTAACCTCGAATTGATCCAACTGTATTTTTTGTTTACGCGTATTTCGAGCTACATAATGTCTAATATACATTTACCTAGAGGAAAATGTGCATTCTGTGACAATTTCTGCGAAAAATTATTGAAAATTCACAAAAAAGTATCGGATTTACGCAAAAAATGACGATTTTCCTAACAGATTTGCCCAAAGGGTCGTAGTACAGAATGGGATGTTAGTTGGACAGACGATAAAAAATCCACCACCATTTGAAGACTTTTATCATTGCTCACAAAATAGACATTATGGAAGACCCCCTCTGCTTCTGGCCGAGTTCCCCTTTTGGCATAAAATTCGTCAGCATGAGAACTCAACTATTTTCGGGCTTGGGACCGAACAGACACGTCTGTGTCTGGCAGCATTAGATCAATAAATAATATTTACAGAATGTACAAAAATCAATAAATAATATTTACAGAATGTACAAATCAATCAACATGGATTAAGTTACATTGACTATTATCAACGCTATATACAGAAATGACATGACCTATATACATATTATTCATCGAACTCAGAAATTTCCGACAGGACAGTGTTTCTGTGGTTGTTACAAGAATCCGAACTGCAATTACACAAACCTGAGCAAGAGAGTCCTGCCTTCTTACACCCACACCTTTTTGTACAAGCACTCTTGCAACCACAACTGATCAGATTCAGTAGGTTATCGGGGGCACATGGCTTTGTGGCTGCAGTCGGTACAAGAAGTCCATTGTCTAGCGACCACCCCCAATCCGTCGGAGGAAGTGAAGTGCCCAGCCATTGTTGGACCTGGAGATAACATTTGTAGACATGTTGTTGTGCAGCATCGCTGCTTGGTGGGAGTGAGGCTTGGTCGATGGGTTTATTCAGTTTAGATTTTGCTACATAACGCTTGTAAGTGACATATCTATATTGGTCGAGAGAGGAAACAGTTTTACTCCCGTATAAGATCAGGAGAAGTTGTTCCCCGGCAGCGGCTACTGCACTTGGTGTACTGTCATCCGCCAAAATTGTGTTGACATACTGTTGTGAGTCGCTTTTAACATCGGAGACAATTGCACTGAATACTTTCTTCTTACCAACTCGAAAGAGTGCAGAAATAGTGTCACAACCACTTATAGAATGTGCTACAAGGAGGTTGCTTCTATGGTCACCCATTTTGGTTGCTATTTCACTAACTGAAACTAGTAAGTTTGGGGTAATGGAATACATCATGTGAATATTACATCCCGGTTGAACTCGAGAGGTAAGAATGACTAACAAGTCTGTGTCAGTTCCCACAATGACAACATTGTTGTCATCTTGAGCGATGTCAAGTGCAGTTTCGGCTATCAGTACATCAGCATCAGCCTCGGCCTGCTTGGACTGAATATTGATAGCAGATAGCTCCTGCATTAGAAGATCGATCAGTTGGGTTTTGTTCTTGGCATTTGCAAGGAAATCGAATTGGGGTGTGGTGGCTGGTAACTCGGGTGAGATATTGATATCAATGGAATACCTGTCTTTAGATCTACGGGCTTGTTCCATGCCCTTTGTCGACATTGTACAAGCAAAACCATCAAAAACAACCACGACGTTCGCCCCAAAATGTCTCACTAGATAATTGGAATATGATGTACATATGTCCTTATATGACGACTGTTTAGGCCATACAACTGCCCTCAATAAAAATCCACCATCTACAACAAACAGAGAATGTTCTGGGATTTTAGTTTGCTCGGAACCGTATGTTTTGAGGATCTTACCGAGCATGCTTTTCTGTGTCTTCCTCATTCCAGCAGAATCAAACAATGCTGGTGGTTTCGGGGCGAGTTCATATTTGAGATACTCTTCCATCTCTGCTTGTGACTGAATAACACATGTGATGTGGTTGAACAGAATTGTGGGGTCAATCACTACCTTACTTCCACGGACTTTGATGCTATTTGCCATCAATGCGAAAGACTTCACAGTGTCAACACGTCGTAGTCTGATGCTGTTGAACGTTTTGCTTACAACATTCGATACGCAACATTCACCAATTTTGCGAACTTGGTCACAGTTCACAGTTTCGTCGGCCACAAGCCCGGTCGCTATAGAGACTAATTGTAGTGGATCTCTATTCTGAAAGGGGGAATGCACTCTGAGCCAGTTCAATAATTTGGTGATATCATTGGCATCAGTCAATTGTGAACTCTGACGGAGATCCCGATGTTGTTCGCCATGACCAGTGTGAACATGAACAAAATTTTCGAGAGCATTACATATCGGAAGGCAAAGAGGTAGTCCATGTACCCATTTCGCAACATTGCTATCGGTTATTCCCCTGCCATGTGTGAGACCACCAGGGAGCTTGAACATTCTCATTAAACACTGCTCTATGGTCTGATCAGAATATATCCCGTCCCAGAATTTATCTGAGCACCTTATGGTAAAGTAACCTTTCTCAGTGAACAACTTCAAATCATCCTGTTGCATTATTTCTGTTAGCTCATTCATCTGCTGCAAATAGAGATGAGAACTTTTTGCGTATGCAAAATGACCACCTGCATGAAATACTGGAATCATATTGCGAACACAATATGTGTGGAGTTCCCAGTCGCCTGTGCACTCTGCTCTCAAGAACAACTGGAGAAGACCTATTTGCTCGTAGTATTGTACCCAAAGCTTTCCTGTGCGTCCTACGGACGCATTCTGGAGCAGTTCGTGTAATTTTGACAGTAGATGGTTGACACTTTCTTGATTGACAGCGTCAGCTGTTGTACAGTCACCTCTGGCAAGTCCACAGAATATTTCATTGACTTCTGTGCAGTCTATGTTATCTAGTGTTCGGCTATAATACGGTATTTGAATGAGAGAAGTCGATGCCGTTTGAATTTGAGTTTAGGGGGTATGGTTAATATTTCACACGTTTCACCAGTTCATTATGGAATAAATGACTATTGTTAGGCCAAATAAAAAAAATAAATTGATTCTCAGGCAATTTTTTTTTTAATCAGTGAGGGAGGGAGGATTTTATTTTTACTTTTTTTAATTTTTTTTTTTTTTGTGTAAAAGGGTTGAGTATACTCAGTAAATCTTTTTGCTGTCTTTCCACTTCAAAAAGAGAAAAAGTTGTATTTTAGTGTAATTATAGTATACCTTTTATAACTAAGAGCCATAACAACAGCTAAAAGGATTTGTATTTTATTGTTCTCTTTAATGGTATAGGTCTGTCAAGCATCATGATCCATTAGAATAGGCCCCACTAACCAATGCTTGGGGTAGGAGTCCTTTAAAATGGGAAACATGGCTCTAAATGATTGGTTAAACTTGAATTTATATCGGTGTTGCATCCATTATTAGCCATTGTGCAGAAATATATGATGACCTTAAACACCAGCAAATAAATGAATAATTAAATCATGATCCAGTATATCAGAATTTTCTTTGTTACAGTTTATGGGAGAGTGCCCCTGGGCACTCTCCCATAAACTGCAACAAGAAAAACCAATTTACTGCTAACACAGCTAAATAATTATATGTCGAGAAATGTGAAAAAATGACCATTCCAAGTTTTCACAAATTTTTTAAAAAACATAACATAATAAAAATGTCTAATGAGGAGGTTCAAATCCAATGAGGGAGGGCCTGAGAATCAAAACATTATTTTTTTTTAGCCTTATATATCATTATAAAGCCACTGCTTTTCTGCAATTTTTGATATATAATTTAACTCCCAAAGTAGTCGTAGATTTGATTTAATGGACGTTGTGTACCGTTGTGTGTATGAAAACAATAAAAAATTTTTCGTAATTTTGTACATTTTCGTGAATATTTCACCATTGAGTGTGAGGATTGGTACAAAGTTGGCATTTTCTGTTGGGGATATGTATTCTCAATATAATTCAGCACGATATTTATGATTCTCACCCTACTAAGGTGAATAAGAATGAGAAATATGGAGCTGGGTCGAATTTTTTTTTAAATTTTTTTTTTCATCAAAAAAACGCTATAACTAAAAAAGCTCAACTCGGATTCGCGGGGACTTTTCACACTTTATCCGCAATGTGTGTCCCGGAAACATATAAAACAATCAGCTTTCTCCGATTTTTTTCCTTACTTTCTCATTTTTATGTCTAATGTGCCTGGACTATAACACGGATACGAGTGAAAGAATTTGCAGGACCAGCATTTGCAAGAGGGAATTACCGGTAAGGGCGTTCCACCTGTGGTTGATGTATCTGGTGCAACCCTACGTCAATACTTAGATGTGGTTCACCTGTTTCCAATTAATTGTACCCAAACGGCAGCCGCAACAATATCTTCGCAAAATACTCTGACGTAACAATATGACGCAATTATGGAAATTTACGGAAGGACGGAGAAAACAAGATTTTGATTGAGTCACGATTGATTCAGCTGCAATTATAGAATGGCTGTGACCCTAAATATTAACGAGTGCATGTGTATACTTCGCTTATAAAATAGGGGTGTCACAGTTACACAGATACAGTTCGATATGTTTGGACTGGTTCACACTGTCGGGGAGGAGGAAAGACAACTTCGATCGGGTCGCGACACAGTCCCCATCCGATCGAATTTGTCTGACATCACAATCACAGTAATGCATCATGATTGATTCAGCTGCAGTCATGGAATACCTATGACACGAAATATTAACGATTGCATGTGTATACTACGCATATACACTAGGAGTGTCACAGATACATGTACTTAGATATTGATATGTTTGGACTGGCAAACACCGTTAAGAAGGAGGAAAGATAACTTCGATCAGATCACGATTCGCGACACAGTTCCCATTCGATCGAATTTTTCAATCCGACATCATAATCAAATTGATGCATATTGGTGGATGGTAGCATCGCAGAATTGATGAGTTAGTGAGACTACGTAACAAATTAGTGAGACCACGCAACAAATGGTGAGTTGGTATGTCGCACAATATAACTTTTGGGGAAGGGGATCAGACCAGCGCATATTAAAGGAGATGTACACCAATGTCGCCGGTTTTCCATGTACTATACATTGAAAAATATGTTTGAGTGGGTACACACAATGAAGGAACGGAAGGGTAACATGGCATACGTGGTTTAGAAGGAGAAAAGACAACTTCGATTGACCCGCGACACCATCATTCCGATCGAATTTATCTGCCAAGTTTTGCAATCAAGCATGCATATGGGTGGACTGTAGCGTCATAGAACTGTTAGATTAATGGACGCAACAAAAAAAACAACAACTGGGGACATGGTATGAGCATGATATAACTGCTTAGGAAGGGGATCAGACCAGCGCGAGTTAAGGGGAGGGGGGGGGGGGGGTGGTATACCCCAATGTCAGTTTTTCACATACTACATATGCAGGATATATTTGAGAACCCACACACAATGGAGAAATGGGAGGATAACTTCGATTAGATCACGACATGAATCCCATGTGATCGAGTCTGTCGCAACATGGTCGCCATCCCATCCAATTCGTCTGTCCGAAAGTGCTATCAATCCGATACATAATGGTGGATAAAGGCATCGCAGAAGATGTTAATTTGTAAGGCAACATTACAAATGAGGTATGTGGATGTCACGCAACTTCTAGTTTAAGAAAGTGATCGAATTAACAGGCTTGGGGTGTGGCGGAATACACCCCAATATTACGTTGGCATGCTGTGCTGTACATGTAGAAATGGAATGTCACAAATGGAGTTTAAGCGCAATTGGATATGTCGGAATAAGCACACATATTGTACAAATGAAAATATATCTTCGATCGGATAGCGACATAGCCCCCATTCGGTTGAATTTATATAGTCGAGAGTGTTATCAAACTAATGCACAGTGGCAATTGGGCGTGTCGCAGAGTTATTTACTTGTAAACCCTCGCTGCTAGTATACTTAGTAAAGTGAGGAATATGTGTGGGGAAGGTTCTCGAGTGATTTGTTTAGGAATGTGGTCAAAATAGCACACAATTGGGTTTTTGGAGGGGTCGGGGGGGGGGGGTGCCAATTTTACTTTAACCAGTTTAAGGGTACAAGTAGAACAGAGGTGTCACATTACAAATGAATATGTCTGTATTTTTTTTTTTTTGGATGGGGGGGGGGGGGTTAAATAAAAATTATGTTGTTATATAATTATTGTTTTTTTACATGACCTACATCCTCATCTCATCTTGTGATATGAGCCTCAATCACTCAGTTGATCCAGCCTCCTACAGTATGATGAATTTTAATTAATACATGTATGTTTTATTAAAGAAAAAATAAAGCCTCATCACAATTCAATGAGAATCAATAATGATGAAGGCTAAACATAGTAAAGTTTGTCGAACACTGTTTTGACACCTCTGTCTCTTTATCTGTAATTAAACTGACCAACCAGCAACCGTCCCAACACCTTATTGATACAACACAGGATCTGAGTGTACTGTATTAAAATCAATTATGGTAATATAATGGTTAATTGGTTATACATTTCAAAGGTTAATAATCTAACTGTTCATTCACCTCTTTACATAGTACAATTTAAACCCAACTCATACCACTTTCAGGGCTAAGTTGACCTTGTTTTGGGGTCTATAAAGTGGACCCATCCCTAATCCGATCTTCGCCAGCTGGCTAGCGCAAATGTATATTGTTATATTGTTATGCACTTGAATCCGAATGTGAATGAATATTTCTATATAAATCACACCGACTCTGACTGTTAATGTCAAACAAAAACTATTCATTTCCTATGAGGTACAGTACAAGTTGATTTAACTTGTAGTTGTAAATGCAACAGAAATGGAAATGCAACCGCAGTTATAAATGAAAAATAATGGTAAGTGACACTTCTGGTGGGTTTATGAAAACGTGGTTATCGTTTACATTTCGTTTGTGTGTTGCGGTTATGAACGAGAGGATAACTGTGAGTTCACATTTGTTGGCAACGTGCGTAATATTTCACTGTGGTTATAAACAAGAGTTTGAAAAAAAAAAATATCGTCATAAATACATGTACCTGTACTACTTTCTTTTAGTATTATATGTATTGTATTGCCTCCGGAGTGTCATTTGTACGTACCCGAATAGGAACGAATTGTTTTAAGGTGTTGCATATAATCGTCCTTTATATAAGTGAAACTGAAAGAAAACAATTTACCGTGAAATTGCCGACTCTGAAACCCCATAAACATTCAGGGTGCCGGAGGCGCACAGGAACGATGTCGGATTTGAAATCCCTAATTGCGACCTGAATAACTTTATTTGCTTACATGTATGCATCCTCGAGTGTCGGAAGAGATGGACAAATAAATTGTACAGCCCAATGGACAAATAAATTATACATCCCAAAAAAGAAACAGTTGATACAGTGCAATAAAAACAAACTCGCGAAAGACTTGTGTTTTCTTTTCTCCCTTTATCATATTGACCCAAGCTGCATATTTAATCCCACCACTGAGCCCACAATACAATTTTCGATAACTTCTCAGTTTCTATTTTTTTTAAACATTTAATGTTTTTGTTGTAATAAAGGATGCACCACACCACACCCTTTGATTCAAGCTGTGAAAAAGCAGTTCACTTACAATACAAAAAAATATTTAAAAAATGCCCAGTAATTCAAACATCACAAAGATTTGTGTTCACACTTCGCGGACATGATCAGTGGTTAGGCCTGTCACAACAGAGCAACCATGAGTTAAATAAACAGTGGCCCTTGCTTCCAATGCCAGTCAAAGTATCTTCAGCAAAATGACCTTAAGAGTGCTGTCTACCGTTCCTAGTCACCATTTGGTACGATACTTCATAGATGAAACGCTACAAGTAAGGAGCAAACATTTTTTTTAAAGACCAGACGCAGCCAATTCTGATAGGAAGAACCTACCTTATTCAGTGGGGAAGAGCTAATGAAGTAGCAGAAGGAGAGGTAAGTTTGTTATACATCACAAATCGTTGCGTGTAGTGTGTGTGAAGAATTTTTTTGGGGGGGGGGGGGGGGGGGGGGGGCAAAAACTGTGTTTTGAATGCCTTGTGCTGGGTTAATTGTAGTGTAGGCCTATCCTAGCTGGTCCTTCGCGAGTGGAAAGAGGGTTCTTTTCATGTCAATTTGGATAAAATTGCTGACTAGCTCCTAATTTTTCAAGGCGTATCCGATGGGGGGTGGGGGGGGGGGGGGTGGGAGAGATTATAGGCTACACGAATCGGTTTTAGGAGTATCAGACAAAAGTGTGCCCTTCCACCCCATCCCTTTCAAAAAATGTTATCATTTCTATGCTATTACAGTATTGTGATATGACCGAAGAAATACTGAGTGAGATTATACAACCTGTTTTAGGATGCATATGCGGTGCTTTGTGTTGGGTTATTGTAATGTAAGCCTATCCTGGGCTGCCTTCTTGTGTGGGGAGGGGGTATTTTTCATGTTAATTTGGGTCTACTTGAATAGTTCCCGATTTTTCAGTGTGGAGGGGGACTAAAAATACCAGGGTGAGATTATCGGCTACATGAATCGGTTTTAGGAATTTCAGACAAGAATGCCCCCCCTTCCTTCAATATATGTTACTCTATGTACATATATTATGTCTATATATATACAAACAAGTGTTGTTGATTCAACACCTCATAATGAATATTACTATCAATTCATTGTGCGCTATCAATCATGTTAACATTAATTTACACATCCTGTAAGGGAGCATAATAAACTTGAAACAAAGATTGTAAAGCATGGACAGTCACTGATGGCTATTTTTTGTCATCCTGAAAATATGTTTTCATTTCCCTGACAAGTTTACTTTTCATTGGACTTGATTGGGACAAATTTGAAGTGTTCTGCCTTAAATTGCTCAATAAATGGTGTTTCACATTGATTCTTTTCACAAAATAAAATACATGAACATGTAAATCCAGAAGGGTCGAAATCTGTTCTTATAACTTCTAAGTATTGATAATAATAATAACAACATTATTTTCTCAAGCATTGTTTGGCTCGATTACCAAACCTCCATCTGTGATTAGCAGTCCTACACCCATTAATGGCCCCTGGCTATCACCTCATGCTTCTGGGCTGCTAATCACAGATGGTGGTCCAGTGTCTGCGAAAATCATGCTATTGTGTAATTAATAGCAATTCATTGTTCTGCCTTCATGTTAATACTAATTTACACAGCCTGCAAGGGAGCATAAACTTGAAACAAAGATTGTAATGCGAAGCCAGTCGCTAATGGCTATTTTCAGTCATTTGCATCCGGCGACCATCAAGCATGCCCTGATGTTTTGTGCATGACATCATTTTGTCTTCCCGGAAATCTGTTTACATTTCCCAAACAAGTTGAGCTTTCATTAGTGTTGATAGAGATATATATACTGTTCTCCCTTAAATTGCTTAATAAAATGGTGTTTCACATTGATTCTTTTCATGAAATAATAGAGTGTCAAAAGTTGTTTTGATAATTTCTAAGTATTGATAATATTATCTTAATATATAAATGCAAATGTCTCTATCTATCTATCTATCTATCTATCTATCTATCTATCTATCTATCTATCTATCTATCTATCTATATCTATCTATCTATCTATCTATCTATCTATCTATCTATCTATCTATCTATCTATCTATCTATCTATCTATCTTGTTCTGGGTGAACTCCTCTGTTTCTTGACCGATCGATCTCAAATTTTGTACATGGGGGTAATTTGCCCCTGCGAGTAACATGGGATGGGTGCCGTGCCTGTGCGGGTTGACCTTGAAATTGATGACCTGACCTTTTATTTCGAAAACGGCTGGGCCGATCGGGCTAAAATTTCATATGTTGAGGTATACTGACGCTAGTAATAAATAACATGATTTTCTCAGACGTCGTTTGGCTTAATTACTGGACCTCCATCTGTGATTAGCAGCACCCACACCCATTACTACTGACATTACGAATGCCGAGGAGTCATGGACTGGTCACTTTCCACAGGTAGGCAATATTTCCACAGACGAAATAATATTAGATTCCAAACACTAATTATGGTTCTAAATAATCATCAAAAATTTAATTATTGAAGCACCGGGTAGAATCTGGTGCTTCTTTAAATACAATTTTGCTAAAGATGATTTTTATTACCTACTAAACGCTTGCATGGGCATAACTGAATAACGCACGGATTACACCCATTCCATGGCAACTGTACTGTAATGACTGTGGGGCTGCTAATCACAGATGGCGGTCCAGTAAAGGAGTCCAGAAGGCCTGGAAATAAGGAATGGGTTTCGTAACCTGTAATAACCTGTTTAAAGTTATGGGGTGATTATTGGTCAATGGACTGACAATGGTTCGGGCTGTTGGAGGAATATTTTGAATTCCTGGGTTCAAAAACCTCCATTTCCTTGCATCTGAGCACCTCAGCGGCTGTTTTTAATCTAAATTTCCAGACAATATTTTTCTTTCTTTAGATATCCAAAAATATCGAAAATTGAAAACAACAAAATTGCGCAAATTGCGGCAATGTCCACGTTGGTGAAACATCACATTTAGGCATATCAAGGGAGCAAACTATCGAATGCCAGTAACTTCGACCCACAGTAATTTCGACCCAAATCGGTAACTTCGACGCAAAAAAGTAATTTCGACCCAATATCGGTAAAGACGACCCACTATTTTCCGCGTCTCAGAAACCCTCTCGTTGACCGCTTTATTGTTTGAATTGTTCGATTGATGTGCTTTTATCACTATAATTGATGGGATTAAACCTAATCAGGATTTAACAGTATTTATATATTTTTATTTGTTCTCTCTGAGAAGCTAGTTTTGTTCAAAGATGTTGTCGAGTTGATTGATAAACAGTGGTGTCTTCATTGAAGTAAATGTCAATGAATACATCAGTGTTTATCAAACAACTCAACAAGAATGTGTAAGAGATTTATAAGCAAACATATTTATATACATATATACATACACTTGTACCTAGATAAAAATTCTTGTTTTTTATTATTGATGTTGTGTTTTCATTGTTGTGAAATTCAGATTGTGCTAAAATGTGCTAATGCCTATACCATATGCCAAGATTTTGTTTTTTTTCGAGTTATAAAAGAATAAAAAATGAAAATGTTTTAAGAGTTACTTGTCACTCATTCACATGTGGAAGCTGTCAGCTACATTGGACATGGGGTAATGTCCAATGGGGAAATTCCACCTCCGATAGGTAAAGTCTGATGGGTAAATGCCCGCTCTCGATGGGGAAAGGTGTTAATATCCGATGGGGAAATGTCCACCTCCGATGGGGAAATGCCCGTCACTGATGGGGGAATGCTGATGGGGAAATGTCCCCCCTCGATGGGGAAATGTCCGGATAGGGAATTGTCCGATGGTGAAATGTCCGGATGGGGAAATGTTCGATGGGGAAATGTCCGCGCACCGAATTTACCTAAGTGAGTTGAAATTACTTTGTGTCGAAATTATTGATCGGTAAGGCGGTCAACGAGAGGGTTTCTGAGACGCGGAAAATAGTGGGTCGACTTTACCGATATTGGGTTGAAATTACTGATGATCGGCAAGACGGTCAACGAGAGGGTTTCTGAGCCGGGGAAAATAGTGGGTCGAATTTACCGATATTGGGTCGAAATTACTTTTTTGGGTCGAAGTTACCGATTTGGGTCGAAATTACTGTGGGTCGAAGTTACTGGATACCGAACTATCACACTTAGACAACAGGACATCGAGTGGAGCAGTCTGCCATTCCCAAAATAAATGAGAAAAGAGCCATTTCGAATGATTAATTGAATGGATTTCTTCGCATTTGTCAGTAGCATTTCCCATAGAAAACCCTTTCAGGTGATGGGTCTGGACCATAAAGTTTTTGAAAGAGGTTTGTCAGGTGTTTGATCACCCTTTCAAGTTGAGGTGCATGACACAACAGTGAAGTGATGATCTTTTTTTTTGTAGTGTTTGCGGTAAAAAGCGATCTCAAATGATTTGGAGGTTACGGCTTTTGAAATCATTGTAACCTTCCGTAACCTGAAGACAGTTCATGACTTATTTTCAGGCCTGGTCCAGCGCCCTGAAAAATCATGTTATTCTGTAATTATTATGTAAATTTATAGAAAATATTCTTCACTTTTTATTTCAGATGGGGGACAGTTGGTTCTATGATGTTTCGCCCTTGGGACGTTTCGGCCTCCAATTGGGCCGAAACGTCTCGAGAATCATGCCGAAATGTCTTAGGTTTTTGGTAATATTATGATGAAGATTAGGGTATTTTGATGAACGATTTGGGTATTATTTGTTTATATTTATAGTTTTAAATATAAAATAAATTTGATTATGGTTTTTATTATGGTTATAGTCACTTTTAAGTTGGAAATCAAAGAATTTATGAGAATGAAGAACTTTCCCGATATATGGTCAAGACTTACATATAAATATCCAATATTTCACTTCAAAAATTTTCTCCTTTCTCCGGTGCCTCAATATATGGAAGCCAAAACGTCTCGGGCCGAAACGTCCCAGTACCGTACAGTTTGGGTATATAAGCCTATAGTTTGGGTCAAAATGCAGTGGATGGTTAGGGTCAAAATAGTGAGGATGCTTTGGTCAGGTTAGTTCACTGATCTGAACGTAGTGGGCCTACATGTACTGGCTACCACCCACGTTCAGATTCCTCCCATTGAAATCCATTGTAAAACTGCCCTGTGTGTTTGCAGGGAACTCAAAACACGAAAATAGGAATATATGCCAATCTTTCACCCTACTTACTGGCTTCATTCGATAAGACGGATATTTCTTTACATTTGTGCAGGGGCTATTGATCCAAACTGTGTTTCATCCTTTACTTACCGAGATTTGAACACGGGTGAAGCGACAACCACTGCTTCGATGTTGTTGTCCATGTTTTTTGCACAGTCCGGAGTTGCTGCCAAAACGAATATTGATGCAGAAATGGGAACTACTTATAAAATACCCTCATGTAATGATCATAATCAAACTCCTCTGCGCGAATTCGATCGTATTTCCGTTTTCTCATCAAAATTTATTTAGGTGACACTCCACGCTATTATTTTATAGCCAATACAGGCTTACAATAACATGGACGATATCGAAATGGTGGTTGACACTTCACACGCACTTGATAAATAAAGGAAAAAACACAGTTTGGATTAAGTCTCTGCAAAAATGTAAAGAAATGTATGTACTATCGAATTCAGCCGGTAAGTAGGGCATTCAGAAGCTTAATATACATTCCTATTTTCATGTTTTGAGTTCCCATTAAAACTTATGGGCAAATTTTACAACAAATTTGAATGGGAGGAGCCTGAATGGGGGGGGGGGGGGTAGCCACTACATTCAGACTGTAGCCGTCGTGGACTGGTCACATTCCATGAGTGGGCAACATTTCCACGGGTGCAATAATATTAGATTCCAAACACTTATTATAGGAATAATCATCAAAAATTTAATTACTGAAGCACCAGGTACAACCAGGTGC
The DNA here is from genome assembly GCA_031216915.1 of Pictodentalium vernedei. Lineage (NCBI taxonomy): Eukaryota > Metazoa > Mollusca > Scaphopoda > Dentaliida > Dentaliidae > Pictodentalium > Pictodentalium vernedei. Next base: position 372,330,254 of record CM062296.1, read on the forward strand.
TTCATCAATTAAAATTTTGCTGATTATGATTTCTGTTACCTGGTAAATGCATGCATGGACATCACTGCCCACACATGGATTACGACCAGTCCACAGCGACTGTACTGTATGGCCAGGTATGGCATAACTTGTCAGCTTTGCCTGTGTTGTATCATGAGTTTACCCCTCCAGTATGGAAGATCTGTTCTTCCTGTTCCAATACCGAGGTACATGTGTAAAGTACCTCCTATCTACCCATGGATATAAAATTAAAAAGGATTGCTGCATCAGAAGAGATTCCAGGGTATATGATGACTGGATTTGCATCGTCAAATGCTATACAAAAATGTCCTGATGCTCACCATATTTCTTTCATATTGGCATTATATTCACTATTTAACATCACTTTTAAAAACCATGACTGAAAGGCATCTGGGTGTAATTCTTCTGGGATCGGGAAGATTCGGCCCTGGGAAGATTCACCCGGGAAGATACGGCCAGCGTATTCAGTGATTGACTGCTAATTAGTCTATTCATGTTCTGTCTGGTGGTTTGACAACTGACATAATTGACAAGTGACAATATTATTGACAATGACAAGAGGTTTAAGATAATTATTTATTAGTTCTAATAACATAAGATATCAAATTCTGTACATGTGGCCTGTACACAAGCAATGTTTCAGCCAATGGACCTCCGGGTAACCCGGAGGTCCATTGGCAGAAATATTGCTTGTGTTTGCTATGAGTAACCAGGAGAACCTGCCGTGCATTGGGTGCCATTCGATATGGCAATTGCATGCAATTCTTACGTGCAATTAAGCCTAGATAAGCACACAGTTTGAGACAGGACTTCTAGTTTTAACTGTAAAAACAACACAAAAACTCAAACACTACAATTGTACATATCATATACATATACACAAAATGTCACACAAAACACTGGTGGAGGTATAAGTATAATCATTTGAAAATATACAAATGTAATTACAAAAGTTACTTTTTAGTTTTTCCTTGTCTGTAAATTTTATTCATAAACATGGAGGCATTCGGTCGTTCCAACATCTATGTCTCAAAAGTTGGTTCACAGTGAATCTATTTCCTTGTCAATTGTAGTTTATTTCCTTTAATATATGGCAGACAATTTTTCGTATTCAAGATGAATGATGAATGAAAAGTTCCAGTGCGCCAAAGACACACAGAGACGACGTGGATTTGAAATCCAATGAATGAAACATTTCAGCATGCTGAAGGCACACAGGGGCGATGTGGGATTTGAAATCCCTTGCGACCCAAATAACTTTATTTGCTTATTAATTCACCTTCAGGTTATGTGACACTTGGTATATCACATGGGGTTCATAGAGTGAAAGGGGGCAATAACAGTTAATGCAATAAAGAAACAAACCATCTCAGCGGTAACTTCCAAGAGTCAGTCAACAGCAAAAAAGATATCTCTACCGATTATCACAATAAAAAAAAATGACAATGAGAGAAACAACTTGCAAAGTACTGCTAAAACTAACCAAACTCGGCATAAAGTTACAAGTGACAATAACAAACAACATTTCTCATTTACTTAAGTAACCATAGAAGTCAAAAACTAGAAAAACAGTGAGAACTGCTCACTAAATGATACCACCCACTCCCACCAAGAAACATTTTACAACAGTAAAAGTGTGTTTAATGTAGAGAGCACAAAGACTGACATCAATGTTCGAAGGTTTCATTGAAATCCATTCACTAGTTTAAAAGAGGTCGTGGATAGCAAATGTCAACACCCCCCCTCCCCCCCCCCCCCCCACGCAAGCTTGAATTGAATTCTTAAATATGAGAAACCCTAAAAATAAAAATATCTGAAAACAAAACAGGCAGTGCACATCTTCAATATATGTAAAAGAATGTCTGAAAGTTTCAATGAAATCTGTTCAATGGTTTAAGAGGAGCTGCGGATAGCAGATCTGTACAGAATGTCAAAATTTTGAATTTGACAAAGTTCATTTTTCAATATGGGAAACTGTAAAAAAAGAAAATATCTGAAAACAAAATAGGAGGTGCACATCTCCAATGTATGTAAAAGAATGTCTGAGAGTTTCAATGAAATCCGTTCACTGGTTTAAGAGGAGTTGCAGATAGCAGATGTGTACCCCCCACCCCAAAAAGAAATGTAACACCCCTATAGTATAACAGACGGACGTATGTCGGAATATGAAAATATCTCAATATACCCCTCCCTACTAATTGACAAAGACCATTTTTGAATATGGGGAACTGTAAATATAAAAATATTTGAAAGAAAAATAGGAGGTGCACATCTGCAATGTATGTAAAAGAATGTCTGAGAGTCTCAATGAAATACGTTCACTGGTTTAGGAGGAGTTGCGGATAGCAGATGTGTACCCCCCTAAAGCGTAACAGATGGACGGGCGGACTTACGGACGGACCAAGTGAACACTATATACCTCCCACTTTTCAAGTGGGTGGTATAAAAATCACAATTCCCGCAGACAGCGAACAAGATGTTTCAAGTCAATTGATGGTATAGTTCTAGTAGTGACTGGACATGTTTCGGTTTCTAATATTTTGGTAGTTCAGCGAACTGAACGTAGTGGCTACCCCGCTACGTTCAGATTCTTCCCATTCAATTCTGTAAAAACAAGGCTCCCATCAAGTTTTTATGGGAACTCAAAACTCAAAAATAGGAATATATATCAAGCTTTTGCCCTTATTACCAGCTGCATTCGATAGTACACATATTTCCTTACATTTTGGCAGAGTTTATTCTCCAGACTATGTTTGGGAAAAGGACAACACTGTCTGCTTTTTTCTATTGAAGATGGTTTCCATGCTCGACAGACATACGCAAATCCCCCGATACCATTTCCATCAAAAAACAAAATCGTAATTCTAAGAAATTTCAACAGGTATCATGATACCTTGCATTGAATATGGCAACTGTGCAATCTCTACCTAATAACAGTATACTGTATGAAGGCGATCTTTTTCATTATTTGATTTTGCACGGCGTTGTTTTTACATGCTTTTTCCGTTCTATGACCTCGACCAGAAATCCGAAGTATATTCATACGTAAACAAAAGCAAAGGCTTTGGAATTTACCCCCATGCAGCTCTGTCGCCGTGTTTTGAAGACTTTTGATCTCCTAGCTTTGTTCTTGGATATGTAAAGCACATTTGGCCACGAGTTGATTTCATGAAATGTTATTAAATTATCAGTTCTGGTACGAATACGGCAGCAGACTTCTAGGAACCAGTGGTGCCTACAGTCGACTCTATGAGTTGATTACACGTGTTTCGTGTTCTATACATCTCATTCTTCATTTTGATGTATATTTTGTGTATATTTAAATTGAATTGAAGGGATATCAGAGGTGAGAATTTTCAAAACAAACAAAATTTCATTACTTATATTGCTTATTTGGTCCTCAAATGGCTTAATTGCAAGAACAGATAAGTTATGTCCCTTGATGTGCATTGAGTGAATCTCCACTGGGAATTTCAATCTAGGGGAGATAATTCTTTTTTCTTCGCGGTGCTGTGAGTGATCACTTTCAGTTTTGAAAAATTGTTGAAGAGGACTGGGGTTCGACGATTTACCCCATAGAACCCCATAGAGCATGACAGGTACCCCATAGATACCCCATAGAACATCATGGAGTGATAAACAACCATTATCGCACCCTTCAAGTGTCAGTTACTCATTTGTTGACGGAAGTTACTTCACTTGGTCAAGTTCTTGGAACCAAATGCGTCTGACTCTTGGATAATGAAAATTAATCGCCAAAAATCCAATATATAAAATCGTTATCAAATATTACACTTATAATCATATAATAAATATTTTATGATTATAAGTGTAATATTTGATAGTGGTCTTATATATTGGATTTTGGGCGATTATTTTTCATTAACTAAGAGTCAGACGCCAGTGGTTGAACGAATACTGGACTTTTCGCCGAAAGTACATTTCGCCGGCAAAGATAGTTCGCTGGAACTTAAAATGTTTAAATAAGTTTTTTCGCCGAAAGTTTTTTTTTGTCTCGATTAAAAAAGACAGTTCGCTGGTCGGCTAGGACCAGACCCTACAAAACTCAGCAACCACCATCAGGCAGCCCATCAACAACACCAACTACCACTGTCTCTCCTTCCAAACCTCCACCTCTGAAAAAGAAGCAGAAAAGACACAAGCGCCGCTAATAACCCACAACTTCTCCTATACCACGGTCTGACACTTTCAAATTCTACAGCTAATGAGGGTCGAAAGGGGCTTGCTCCCCATATCGTCCTTGCGCACCTTCGGCACGGAAAACCATTTGATTCTTTGAAAAAATGGTAGCATACCCGTCGCCAGCAACAGATACATAGTCTACACCTCGCGGCCGTTGCAGCTGTCGACATCGCCATCACGCGACAAATCAGCGGATGGCCAAAGAGTTATTTTTATTAGAAAGTAAAAAGAAAAAATGTTGAAATCGTACATAGACACTGTCCTTTGGCATGCACGTATCTTGGGGTTGAGTACCCCGAAAAGCATGCGACGGGGGAGGGGGTTAACGTATTGTTTAAAAGGGACGTATCTTGCTGTTAAGGGTTAAAATATAAAAATAAAGGAGGAGTGGTCCGAAAAGCATGCGACAGGGGAGGGGGTTAACGTATTGGATAAGGGGGCGTATCTTGGGGTTAAGGGTTAAAGTATAAAAATAAAGTTAGGTCCGGTACTCTTCTATGGGGTATCTATGGGGTGCCTATCATGCTCTATGGGGTTCTATGGGGTATCTATGGGGTTTCTATGGGGTAAATCGTCGAACCGGAGGACTGTCAGCCATAGGTTTTTCACCCTTCCTCCCTCCCATTTCAATGAATAGGTGGCTTTTTGCATGATATTGCCCTAAATGAGTAATTTATTTTTCTCAGTTTACATTTAGTTCCTGAATTTTTGGCATGGTCCTTTTATAGGTCCTGCTTCGTGCCGCAATTTGCCAATGCAATCTTCACATGTTTTTTCTAGTTCATTTCTACATATATGCGGTTTTCCAAGATCAAATCTTGTCCATGTTGTGGGTATGATTCGGTTTTGGAGAGCAGATTGTGTTTCCATGTCTTGGCATTGAGCAAGACATGATTTAGACCCATTTCAGTAACAGCATGGTTTTGTTGCAGCTCGAAAAACTAAAATGCATGTTAATGTATTTATTTGTGTATATTTTGTTTATAGTGTAATATTCTTGTACTTCTGTGATTGCATGCATTTTTCATCGCTTGTGTATTTGTTTGCATGTGTGATGCTGTGGACTGCTTGAATCTATCTGTGCTGTGTATCAAAATAATATGCATTGATCAACAATATTTCAATGAGACAATTTAATAAATATACATTTATTAATTCACACTTATTCAACACAAACGATTCATCACAAACGACTACAAGAGCAGAGAAGAAGGTAGCGTTACCAAGATGCTGAATCAACTTGAGATTCCATCACTCCATGAAAGAAGGAGAAAAAACAGGCTAACTTATATGTACAAGGTGGTTGAGGAGTTAGTACCTGCTATACCTCGAGCCGAATTCCTAACAGAAAACAAGCCTAAGATGAAAATCACAGCCAAAAACTATACAGGCTTCGAAACCAAGAACATAATCGAAAAAAGTGCAAGAAACAACTCCAAGTGCTTTAATGTACCTCCGAGTAAAACTGAACAATTCAGAAATTCTTACTTCGTCAGAACAGTCATAGACTGGAACCAGCTAGAGGAAGGCACAGTGAACGCACACTCAGTTGAGACCTTCAAATCATCACTCAACAAACAACTTCAATAACAACAGCAGCTCTCCGTCGCTCATACGCCATTCCTGGTTACTGCGACTATTATACAGATACAGATAGAGATTTTACATGTACATGAACATTCCATAAAGTTTTTTTTTTGTGGTAAAACTGATTGGAAAATATTCCTTATATGGTGAGAAAAAGAAATCTTTTTACAGAATCTAAATATTCCATGTAGTTTTCGAGTTATGGTTATTAGAAATTTCAAAATTTGTCGAAAATTTAGTCACTGGGCCATAGTGCTTTCAGTATAAATCCCAGAACCCAAAATGCCCCCAAAAGTGGTGATTTTAGCACATTTTTTCATGTAAATAAAGACATTAACACTCATAAAAGTGAAAGCAGTAATCACAGAGCCTTGAGATTTCACACAGTCATGGGCCATATATTGGCCCAGAAGTTGACTTTAAAATTTTTTAACATGACCGAACCGTCTTCAAGTTAATTTGCATAAAAATGTTAATTTTTCCCTTTATTTAGAGAATATTCCCACATTTTTCCTACTAGACCTGAAATTACATCACAGGAGTATTGCAGCAACTTGCCTAACACGGACAGTTTGTTTTGTAACCATATCTGATTTTAAAAAACAGCTAAAATTTCCTAATTTCCATATTTAAGCCCCGCCCACTTTTTAAAATTCCACTTTTAAGGAATGAACTGAACACTGACAAGCACAACTGACCACAAAACGACATAAGTAATGAATCCACAACATTTTGAACCCCTGAAACATGTCAGCATGCCACCAGCTAGATATAACTATAAATAGCAGCACAATTAAAATATTTATGCCACGCCCACTTCTTTGGAAAAATAAGAAAATGTATGTAACTGTTTGAATATACAACCAAACTAAAGCTTACTAAGAAAACATGTGTCTACTAACAAACTGATTCCAATATTACCTTGAAGACAAAGTTCATAGAAGCCCAATTCAGGTTCTAATAAAATTTAAAACTAATTAAATATGCAAATTTATTCAGTGATGTTATGTATTTCAAAATATTCATTCTTATCTCAATCCATCATTTTGTCTCGATTCTCGGTCAAAGTCAGTCAGCATGGTGAGAATAAAATCTAAACCCTCTTGTATTGAACTAATGGTCTCCAACTTCATGAGGTGATAAAATATAATTAAATTATTTTAATTATTTAATAATTTATATAAATATGCATATTTATTCATTTCAGTTTGATTTTTTACTATTATTCATTGCTAAAACCAACAACTATTTTTTCTTCCAATTTCCCGCGTAACTCAAGCAGCACAGTGGGGAAAAGAATGTTGAATGCTTTCGACTAAGACTACCAAAAGGCCACTCTGAAAGCTAGCCAGCTTTCATTCAGCTAGCTGGACAGACCATGTGTACAAGAGTAGTGTGCTGCTTGAAATGTGTAACACTCATTGTGTAAGAAAAGTTTTACAGCTTTGATCAGCAGTGCAAAATCCAAGAGGCCATTGGCTGGGATTGACAATAAATCTTTGAGTGAAAAAGGCAACAGAAGAATGAAATGTAGAATCAGTCAGGAAAAAAGTATTTGATTCCTGCACTTGTGTTCCATATAATCCTACCTGTAATATTCATATATTTTTTTTTATATTTTCTACTCCATATTATTCGAGTTTGAGCCCCTATTTTTATTCATTTTCACAAGGTTGGACTGTGAGCTAATCATTTGGGTACACTATTTTGGAGTTTGGACTCAATTCTTAAAATGTTTCTATAGCTGTTGAAAGTTGGGAGTTATTTTAGAATTTTGACGTTATTTATCCAAGATGCGGCACTTTGAAGTATTATAAACTCAGTTTGAAACTTCAGTATCAGGCAAAAATATTCCACCCTGTACTATTATTCCAACCCATAGTATCATTTCATTTTACCAAATTTTCCACCCTTTACTATGAATCCTCACCATACTATTATTTGGATGACAGGAGTATACCACCTCTCACATAATTCACAGTAAAGAAACATGAGGACAATGGTCAGTGAATGAAAATACATAAGAGAATTAGAATATGGGATGAAGATCATCCTCACCAGTCACCAACTTTATCAGCAACCCCCCCCCCCCCCCCCCCAAACTATAACCTACCGAGAGATCCTGACAAGCTGAAGGCTTGTTCATATTCAAGTTTTGAGACTAACCAGTAAGGAATTAGAGAAGCATGTAGTTGGAGAAGAGATATAGACTGGAGAGAGTGGATCACCATTAAACCACAAAATGCTTACGACAATTATGCACCTTTTGAGAACAGAAAACAAAAAAAGTTACAGCGTAAAACAGCTGGGGGTGCAAGAGGTCTATGAGCTGAAAAATTTACATTTATTATACTTCCTTGAAAAACGGTACCCGCAATAATTGAATAAACTCAAGACTGTTGTTCTTGGATTTCACTCAGGGACCTGGTTAGGAGGATTTAGAAAGAAGCCACAGGAAAAATCCAGCCCCACCACAGCCCTAGAATTTTCTACTTATGACACTAATAATTACAATTTGGTGAAAGTCCTGTTGCCCACCCTCATAACATTCTTTTCAATTATATTTGTTATGGTCCTGCAAAATTTCAGAACCCCCCCCCCCCCCCCCCCCACAGCCAATATTTTTCCATTTAGTGTTCACAGTAATTACTATTCAATCAAAATCTAGTTACCTGCCACTACCCCTTATATTTTTTATGGCCTTGTGTAATTCCAGTTTATCCCTTATTAGACCCCCCCCCCCCATCCACCCAGAGATTTTCTAACAGTGCTCTCAGTAGTTACAATTAACAATTGGAAAGCAAGGTGAATGCTATTACCCCTTTCCAATATTTCTCATGGTCTTGGAAGTGTGAATTTCTGACTGCATTTTTTCTTGTTGTGTTTGACTATTTCCAAATCATGTTGAATTGTTATCAGTGAGAAAAGATTGTTTTCCATTTTTTTGTGAGAGAAGATTGTTCTCCAATTTTTCAGAGTTAGTAAAAATTTCTGACTTTTTTACCACTTTTAAGCTTCAGAACTTTCATACTCAGGAATCTGTGATGGGATTTGGGTGGGGCATCAGATACCCACACACCACCTCCAAAATAACCATATCACTGGTTGTATTTGCAAGAAGGCCTACAAATGCTCCATATGGTTGATTTTTTTTTTTTTTTTTTTGGGGGGGGGGGGGGGGGGGGAGCACAACAAATATACTCATTCAACCCCCCCCCCCCCCCCCCCCCCCAGTTCCATGTGGGTTGGAAAAGGTTTGGGGGTGCATCCCCAACTTCCCTATGATCCCAAATCTATGGTTGTATTTTTAAGTACATTAGAATGTTAAAAAGTTTTTGCTTACTTTTATGTGGTCTTTTCTGCAATTTTTAATAGTGCGGCATTTTGATTCCATCACAAGTTTTCCAGATACCGACTATTTGTTAAACTTTATGTAAAAACGGTGGGACCAGATTAAAGATGAATTCAGTATCAGTGGATGTAAAACTGCCTGGTATCGAATTTATGCAATTAATAACTTTTGTTGCGTCGTTATAATTTGCTGGCCTGTTTACGGGATCGCCTGAAAACTGAAATTGAGTCTGAGAAAACACTTGGAGACTGCATGTTGTTTGATTGGACTTGGTGACTGATCAAAAACGACACGAGTTTCACCTTCTGGTCTGTCTCATTTTTTCCTTAAAATATATCTTTAAAATGAATCAAAGTCATGAACTATTTACTGATTTAATTTTATATTCAAAGAAAAACGTGTAACCAAACTGCGTGCATGTTGATAATTTTATCTTGCAATCATAACCCGAAGACGTCAAACGGTCTTTCCCTGATTAAATTAGTGCACAAGAACCTCTGCATGACGTAAAAGTGGGTCAATCCGAAAGTAGCAACAATTTTTGGCGGAGTTTCCGCTGGAGGTGCTTGGGTGTATCACTTTAAAAGCTTCATAAATGAAAAGAACGTATTCGAAATATCATTACCAGGTACCATACTTTTTGATATTTTTTTTGAGGTGGAAAAATCGTTCCAAAAACTTGTTTACGTCAGAAAAATGGTAAAAAATTGACGATTCGAAAAGTACGGTACCCTGTGATAAAGAGCAAAGTCTCAGGAATCCCATTGTGTGCCTCATTTAATTGTATATGACGTATCCTCCAGCGGAAATCGTCATAAGCACGAGAGGGGAAAATCCGTTGTTTACAAAAAACGCGGGTCAGAAATGCGAAATGCGAGAAAATGTCGACTCGTCGAGTTTAAACGTCTCGCGAAACGAAAATACTTGCAATTATAGAATTTCTTGTAGACCCACTTGATCATGGATATTTTATTAACAAACGTGTTGCTTTGTGACCATCAACAATTTTTATTTATTTTTTTACAAGCAATTGAAGTTGAAAAATTGGAAATTTTCACAGTGACTACGCGATGACGTCACACGACTGAACACTCTAATACAGATACACTTTATTTATCGTTACTTGCATTGCAATTTAGGCCCTTAAAATATATTCAAATAATAACTTTTCTAAATAAATGAATAAAATATAAATTAAAAAAAATTAAACTCAAAGTGAGAAGATTCGGCCCACTACCAGGGGCCAATCTTCCCAGGGCCCAATCTTCCCCTTCCATTCTTCACATTCCAATCCATCGTACGCCGACAATAGGAAAGTTCGCACATAAGGTGTAAATTATGTATCATTACGCAATTCATTTCAATTGGCATAACCTGTTTGATATAAAATATATATCATGCGTTGCATAAACTCTATTGAACAGTACCATTCTGTTCTACGCCCCGCTGAAGGAAGATATCTAACTCCCAGGTTTTACTTTCTGTTCTGTTCTGTTCTGTATCTAAGATTCCTGCGTTGACTTTTCGCAGCACCTCAGTATTCCTGAGTAAAAAGTTGAAATTGATATAATTGAATATATACACTGAATGGATCTCTAATTTGAAACAAACTGAAATAAAGTATTTGAGTTTTAATTTGTTGATTGGACTGATTTATTTAATCATGGAATTTCTTCTGCCGTGATCAACTTTCAGTAGCACTGATCTAAGCTGGTGAAGATTTTCTATATATTCTCTACTCCAATGTTCAATTTTATGTAAAAGTGGAAGAGTTAGTAGAAGGATTGTTGAAACTAAGTCAGAAGAACAGTCTAGTATTAGTTGGGTTAGTAGAGAAGAGTTAGAAGTTATGATTTCAAAAGCTTCTGTTGAGATGATGTTTTTCAATTTCATTAAGGCTGAAAATCTGATTTCTTGTACTTGATGATGAGAGCAGGAACAAAGGAAGTGTTCTATTGTTTCTTCGGTAGTTTCACAAAGCAAGCAAATTGAGTTAGGAAGAAATCCATTGTTTCTTGAACAGATGTGACTTGTTTGTAAGATGTAGGTACCTGTTAGAATCTTTACTTTCAGAACAGCTCTTCTTGATTCTTGGATGTTACTTCTCACTGAAGTCCAGACATGATGAGCTTGTCCAATTTTGACAGTATTTGGATTTATGTATCTTAAAGTTGATTTAGTGAGAATTTCATGTTTGATGCTATTTTCCCAGTAAAGATTTATTTTCCTGTTTACTAACAGTTTCCATTCCTTCTTCATTGGAGGATTTTCTAGTAAATCGAATGCAGATGGCAAGTCATACTTCCAAAGTATTTTTCTTATTTTAATGAACCAACTGTTTGAGTTGAGATCTTTCATAGCAAGTTGTCTTTCAGCAATTTGTCTTTCTATTGATGACTTCTGTCTACAAAAATTACCAAACAGTATTAACATTTTTTTATGAATTATTGCTTCAAGTGGAGGTTGACCAAGTAGGGTATATATAGCAGCATTGGCAGTTCTTGTAGGAAGAGACTGAAGTTGCTTTAAGATTTTCCTTTGAAATATTTCAAGTTTGTCTAGATCACTTTGTTTAAAGTTGGTGGATTCAATTCCATACAGCATTCTTGGAAGAACAAATACTTTCCATAAGTTTACTGAGATATGTGGTGGGAGTCCATTCGTACCATGAAAACCAGCTCCCATCAGTGCAAATACCACTCGTCTTCCTCTTTGGATTATGATGTCAATGTCTAGTTTACCTTCCAGATTTCTTTTGATGCCCACATGGGTAACTGAAGAACAAGCCTTGATGGGGTCACTGTCAAATTCAAATTCTGCGGATGACTTTTGCTTGTTTGGCATATAAGATAAAATGGCACTTTTTGCAGGATTTATTTTATATCTTTCCCTATGTGAGTAGTCTTCAACATCATATAACATTACCTGGAGCTCTATTTCTTCATGTGATAAAAGGGCCACATCATCAGCACAAGTCACATGAGGGATTTCTATGTGTCCAATCTTTGCACCGGAATATCTCTTTTCAAGGTTCAGTAACAAAGGATTGTTGAATCTCTTATAATGAGATGCAGAGAGGACTCCACCTTGTCTAACCCCTTGTTTGATCTGTATAGTTGAAGAGAAGAGACCTTGCCACTTCACTTGAGATTCAAGATCTTTGTATAGGTAATTAAGCATAAGCCAATGGTCTCCATTTATACTGTCACAGAAGAGTTTCCTCATCAGAAGATTATGTGGAACCACATCAAATGCTTTCTGTGTATCTAAAGTGGCCAGATGAAGAGGTTTCTTTAATGCTTTAGATTCATTAATAGCTTCAGTGATTATAACTGCGGCATTTGTTGCTGAAACTTCTTCTGTGAAACCTGTTTGCAATTTAGATTGTGACTTTAGTAACATTTCTTTTGAGATTAGTAACAAGGCATGCTCTATTATCTTCATTACCAAAGGTGTAACTGTAATTCCCCTGTATTTTGTTGGGAGGTTTTTTCCATCCTTCTTATGAACTGGTGTAATTATTCCAAGTTTTAGGGAATCAGGAACTTTCTTCAGTTTAAAGCAATTATTTATAAATTCTAAAAGGAACTCGTTTATCTTCTTACCACCAAACTTCACATGTTCTGCTTGTATCCCATGAGCATCTTGAGCTTTCCCATTTTTCAAATCTTTAATAATTTTGTCTAGGATTTCCATGGTGACTTGCGGGAGAGGCTGCTTTTGCGAAGAGCATATATTTTCAATAACATGTATGTCTTTTTCTACCATGAGTTGATGTTCACTGTAAAATTTAGCATCATCTTTTGGGCTGGAAAGCTGTTGAAAGTACGTTGCCCATCCTTCGCAAATTTCTTCAGGAGTTGACAGGACATTACCGTTCACAATTAACTCATTCGTACAATCATCTTTTTTCTTCCTCTGCATCTTGATGAGTTTGAAGAAGAGTTTGTTGTCATTTTCTCTAGCATTCAGTATTTGCATCAGCTGTTTTGAACGTTTCAATGCATTTTCAATTCGTTGTGCTTTGCGAAGAGACTTTTTTGCTGCATTCATTTCTATGAAAGTTTGATCAGTAGGGTTCTTGGGACATCCGACAAGTTTCCAGCGCCAGAAGGCATATTTTGATTTCTTTAGTGAAGATTTTATCTTTTCAGACCAAACTCTTATTTTCTGGCTTCTTTTTAACTTTAAAATTTTCTTATGTCGAGGAATACTCATCTGTGTTGCATGTGTTAATACATCTATTAGGTGATCTAAGTCTTCATCTAAGTCACAGGAAGATACATTTTTATGCTTAGAGGATTGAAGATTTGACTCAATGTAATGTATATAAGCTTCTTTATTACATTTATCCCAATTCGGTTTCACAGGAATATGTATAGTTTGGTTTTTACCACAGGAATCAATCTTGAACATGAGGTCGAAATGGATAATAGCATTGACTGGAACATGATCAGAGACATTTTGGTGACTTCTGTCTGCAATTTCTATTTTCTTTAGGTGTTTTATTTTCTCTTCAGGTAAAAATATGTAGTCAATTTGAGATGAGTCTTTTCCATTACAGTGAAAAAATGAAGGTTTACATGTATATATAGTCTGAAGGTTGTTTTCTTTCAAGAAATTACTCAGTGCAGTATCTCTACTGTTGTCTTTTCTAAAGATGAGTGATGCATTCCAGTCCCCACAGAAAAACATCAAATGTGTGCCATTATATTTGCTGTTAATTTCTACAATTTCATCCAAGTATTCAGCAAATTTATCTTCATTTTCCCTGCTACCTCTAGTTGGCATGTAGACATTGACAACACAAGCTGGGGGAGAGGTTTCTAGTTCAACAGCAATTATGTTCGGAGAACCATCAGGCAGCATTTTTGGATTGGGAAACTTCCTGTTGATCAAAATAGCTACCCCACCATAACCACGTGGAATCTGTGATGGACTAATTGGATCAAGTTGATCGACTGATTTGCAGAAGACTAGAAAGTCTTTGTTGATGTCATCAAGTAAATTTTGTTCAAATTTAAATAACCAATGTTCCTGAATGCATAATATATCTGATGTTTGTAATAAATGACAAATATAGATGAAGTTACTTTTGATGTTATGGGTATTGAAAGAGGTTATTGTTATGTTGTGGTGTATGCTGAATTCTCCTGGATTATCCTTTTCATCTATATCCACCGAAGCTCTGTAGCCCGGCCTTTGGACAAAAAAGGAATTTGATCTGAATGTAGAGATTTAGTCATGTTTCCTTTACCTGCTGGTAGAGTATTTTGTCTCACATGATGAACCTGATTATTCCCGGTTTTCAGATTTGATGTCATTCTGCTGTGTGCAGAATCTACATGTCTGTATGATGTATTCAATACACTAGGTTTTCTATTGTATCTGCTGCTAAAAGTTGTATCTCTATCCTGATTTGTTGACTTTGGCTGTTGGAAGTTTTCATCAATAGTGACTTTTGCAGTAGATGAAGAAAAAAACTGCTGACTTGGATCATTTATTGTTTTGAGGTTATCTTTCAAATTGCATACTTCATCTACATCTCTTAATTCAGTATGTGAAGCTGAATTCTGTACTGAGCAGTTCACTCTTCTGTTTGTATAATCAGCATGATGCAGTGTCTGATTATTATCACGATCTGGAAGATTACTTAAATTTCCTTGGTTTTTGTATTGATTCATATCTGTTTGCCGTGTTTTCTTACAGTAATTTTCCTCTGAATTGTGGTTACCAGTATACTGCTTTGGTTGGTTTCTTTGATTTTTCAAGATAGGGTGCTGATAAGCATTTGCATATGCTGTATTTGTAGCATGAGGATTATAGACAGGTGTTGCAGTAGGTGTGAACCATGGATCATGTATCTGAGCAGCTGAGTATGGTGGATACTGAAAACAGTGGGAGTAAGTTGGTGGATTGTTCTGGATCATTAAAAACTGCTGATCTTGAAGTTTATTGTACATCTTGAGTTGTTCAATTTCTAATTCTAGATGTTTTAGTTTTAAAGTGTACAAATCTTGTGAGTGACAGTGATGAGAGCAGTTACATTCCTTTGAAAATGTTGAGAATTTGAGATTGTTACTGTCAAAACCTGGAGTTGAACTACCTGTACATGTATTGTGTTTACATCCATCTATTTCAGAAAAAGTATCCATATCATCTTTTGAAAGAGAGGAGAGTCTTGTACGTAAGATTCTGATGGTGGTATTAAGTTCCTCAATCTTATTTTCCATCTTAACAATTTCCGATTTCTGGAGGGCTATCTGTTTGTGTTGTTCTGAAAGTTCTTTATCTCTCTCATTAAGGATTTTTTCTTTCTGGTTCAGAAACTGTTCACGAGATTTTATATCTTTCTTCAGATTAGCAATATTATCTATCTCTTGAGGAAGATCACTATCATGAGCGGTATTCAGGTTAGTGGATTGTGCAGAACATTTAGGATTATTCAGAGACAGAGTTGACTTTTTGATTTTTTGAGCTTTTACCGCTGCCTGGAACAGAACATTAGGGTCACTGTTTTTTGCTACATCTTGTGAATTTACGATGACATTTTGGATGGAAATATTTGGGCTTTCAGGGTTGTATTCTCAGAATACCGGAAATGTGTCAACGCGCTGGGTGGGTATCAAGCAATCGTGGACACAGAAGTGCATGAAGATCCACAAATGAAGAAAGACGAGATGTTTCAGTTCTACTGGGGTCTCGACAAAACGTCCGATGAACAAAAACGTCCGAGACAAACCGTCCGATTTTCTGGACAAAACGTCCGCGTTTTGGACGAAAGGTTAGATTTTTGGGAACAAAACGTCTCGATCTCGGGAACCTTACCCCTGCCATTTGATGAAATAAAATGCTGAGAAGGTCGGGCTAACTCTGGATTTATATTATGTTCGCATTTTATGTCAAAACGTTTGTTTGGATACAGTGAGAGTGTGCTTGGTCTGGTCGGGTAATCAGATGTTAGTATTGAGGAACTGGTGTTAGTCGACCCGGTCACATTGCCTGCGTTTACCAATGTTGGGACATTTCCCTGTTTAAAATTAAACGTTAAACCATTGTAATAGTACCACAGGGCACTGTCCTCGGGCCGTTACTTTTTCTATGTCACATAAACGACCTTCCAGATTCTGTCAAGTCATCAGTTCGACTATTTGCCGACGATTGCCTACTCTACAGAGAGATCAAGAGCTTCAAGGACCACACCACCCTCCAAGACGACCTAGTAAACCTTGAAAAGTGGGCAAAAAACTGGGGAATGCGTTTTAATGCAAAAGGTGCAGTGTCATGAATATTGGGAAAAAGAGCCAAAAATTGTACACACTTGACGACCAAATCTTGGAAAGTATGGAAAACAATCCCTACCTAGGCATCCAGATCTCCAACGACCTGAAATGGACAACCCATATAAAAAACATCACCAGGAAAGCAAGCTCCACACTTGGCTTCATACGAAGAAATCGAAAATTTTGCCCACACGAATGCAGAAAAACAGCCTACATATCCCTTGTAAGATCAATCTTGGATTATGGAGCAACCATCTGGGATCCATATCTACAAACAGACATAGACAGACAAGAAAGAATCCAAAGGAAAGCCGCGCACTTCATCACAGGCGACTATAAATCAGGAGACGAAGGCTGAATAACAAATATGCTAGGGAAATTAGAACTCCCAATACTGAAAACCAGAAGAAAACACCAGAGACTAACATACATGTACAAGGTGGTTGAGGGGCAAATACCGGCAATACAGTCATCCCTTTACTTCACACAGTCTAAACCTAAAAGGAAAATCAGTGCAAAAAAAACATTGTTGAAAGGAGTGTAATAATCAACCCAAAAGGTTCTGTGGTTCCTGCATACTACACTGATCAATATAAACACTCCTTCTTTGCCAAAACTATACTAGAATGGAACCATCTTAGTGAGGATACAGTTTGTGCCAATTCACTGGAAAGCTTAAAACGAAGCTTAATGTGCACCACCACATAAAGTCTCTCTCCCAGTGAATTTTACCAGAAGTGGGCAGTTCGCCGTAATATATACAGATACAGATACAGAAACTTAGTATCGGTTCAATTGTTTGTACAGAAGTGAATTGAGGACTTGGACTGAAATCACACACCGAATTAAGGACTAGGACTCAAGTTTATTATCCTTATTCTGATAGTTTGCGGTATGTGTTGTATATTTAAGTGTATCAAACTAACTGGAGAAAACAAAAAGTTTTGTCAAACGATTTTTATAAAAATTAAGTAAAGGAAAAAAGCGTTATATTTTTTTCTGTTTTTGGGGCCCGGTGTCTCAGTAGGTAGAGATTCAGCTGCAGGCCGAGAGGTTCATGGTTCGAATCCCACCTGTGACTACCGAATTGTGCCCTTGTGCAAGACACGTCACCCCATTGCCCACGTGGCGGCACGGTGGCGTTGTGCACAACAAGTGTCACTAAGCCCCCCCAAAATCAAATCAAATATCTGTTTTTGTTTGTTTAAACAAGGAAAAAGCAATTGATAAACATAATTTTGAACAAACCTAAAAAAGCTATGTGTTTTAAGAAAAAAATGAAACATTATAGTGTTTCGAGAATTTGTTTTAGCAAGTGTTGCTTTCTACTATAAGGTTAGGTAAAGGGTTAAATGAAGAGTTGAATGTGTTGTTTTCGAGAATGAATTTTAAGCTCTCGGGTATAAATTTAAAAAAAAAAATCCTTTCCTTTTTAACTTTGGGTGCTTTTTTAGCCAATATTCTATAGCTTCCAGTCCAAATGAGCGGGGAATGTTGCTGTAAAGGGACGTAACATCAAAGCTTACAAGGGTGGAACCTTCCTTCACAGATGTGGGGAGATGGTAGAGGAAATCCAGATCATCTCTCACATAGCTTGGGATAACTGTTAGGAATGGCTGTAAGATTTTATCTATAATGCTGTTGTGCCGTTGGGTCGCACAGCTCGGCTCAGCAATGATTGGTCTGACTTTAAGATCTTGTGGGCGCAGGATACATACATTTTCCGATTTTTGATCAATGATTGCATCAGTTATTTGTTTTGATATATGAACTTTCGGTAGAGCATAGAAATTGCTGGATTTTAATTCGAATTTATACATATATTCAATTTTTTTTTGGTGAGAAAGATGTGGAGTATTTTTTTTACCTGGTCATCTGTTTTTTATGGATGGATTTGTCAAAATTTCTTTTTAGTGGTTTAAAAGTATCTAAATCCTCTAACATTTCCAACATTTTAGATTCGTAATAGTCTTTGTTCATGATAATGCACCCGGAGCCTTTGTCAGATTCTTTGATGGTAAGGGTTTTATTGTTTTTGAGTTCATTGATTGCTTTTTGTTGATTTACACTTGTGTTGGTTATGTTGTGAGAAGTTTTGGGGAGTGGGTGCTTTGAGAGACAGGCGATAAATTGTTCAAGAAATGCATCTCTGTCTGATTCAGATGTGTAACCCGATTTATTTTTACCCAAGATGTCCACTTGATCATCTTCTTCATCTAAAAACTTTTTAGCCAAACGTAATTTCCTTGTAAATTCTGTAATGTCTTGTTTCAGGTCATGCCTGTTCTGTCTGGGCGTGGGAGTGAATTTTAAGCCAAGCTTTAAGACATTTATTTGATCGTCAGTTAGTTTTACAGATGACAAGTTCATGATTTTTTTTTTTTTTGGTTATCTTTGGGGGCACCTTCGCATTGCTGTTGATATTTTTGGTTGGTTCAGTAGTGGGACTCGTTTGATGTTTACTATCAGATACATGATTCTCATTTTGTTTCATAAGATTTGTTGGTTTAATTAACGGAGTTATTCTACTTATTTTCTTTGATACGTCTTTGGGGTTTATTGGGTTTTGGGGTCTGTCTGATCCTAGATTTATTTTTATCTTGCGGAAAGTTTTGGGGGAGAATTTTGAGCCAATCATCTTTTTTCGTCCACTTTAGGTCTCATTCACTTATTTTTTGTTGGACTTCCTTTTTCCACTGGTCCTTACTTTTTTCCAAAGAGTTTCAGGGTAAAAACATTCAATGCCAATTTCCATGTCGTATATGTATCCTGATATTTCCTTACGAATTTTGCGTGTCGTTCTTGCATTAGTTTTTATTTCCGTTTTCATTTTGTTAGCAGCCAAATCAAATTTTAACTTTTTCTCACTGACTGTGTCCTGGATTGTAAATTTAGGGCCAAATTTTCTTGGGATGAAGGGAGTTTGTAGTTGCACAAAATCCCTGTATCTATTAGCTGCACCTAAATTGTTTATTGCTTTGTAATGGGTCTCTTTCATTATTTTTAGATTTTTGTGCCAAAAGGGTGTTCGGTTTCTTCTGAGTGGGAGGGGTTCTTCGGGGGGGGGGGGGGGGTCCGATTGTTGGGAATATTGGGAGCATGTTGAGAGATGGGTGAAAAATCAGATTTAATGGGCTGTGGGAAGCAATTTTTGAGATGGAGAATTTTTGATTGAATTTCACTTTGGAGTTTTGTTAGGCGAAGGAGTTCTTTTTAGAATATAGGAGATTCAAATGTACAAAGTGGTTTAAAGCAAAATGCAAAGGATCACTTACCTCCAACATCCTTACATAGAGAAAATACAATCCTAAAGAAACATGAATAACATCTATGCAAAACATATACACTTCGCACAAAATAGTCGTCAAACATAATTTCACTTAATATATTTCGATACATACATCTCTTCAGAAATAAAAGTATCTACAAGTGATCCATCTTTTATACATTTGTAGAATAAAGGGCCGGATTAAAAATATTTACTGGTCATTCTCCTGATAACATTAAGTTTTGAGAGTGGTGTGACTTTCTAATCCAGTCACACTCGAATAATGGTACAATATCTCCAAAATAAACACTGGTCTGATTTCGGAAGTTGTGAGTATAAACAAGGTTTTTATAATCAGGGGTTGCTAGCTCGGAGAAAACCGGGTGGTGTCAAGGTATTAAATGAATAATTGTAAGGTGGGAATTGCTTGTATAAACAAGATAACTCAAGGCTTGTCTCCCCTATTACTGCCCTCCCCCCCCCCCCCTCACACTCACACACACAACATGCTTGAGGCTCTCCTCCCAAACGAATGAATTCTAGTTTAGGTTAGTCGCGTTTACGCGTAGGTGAGACAGAACCGGCACACGACAAGTCGCAATTTGTACTGCGAAGAAACAGTTCATCCTCCCAAACAAATGAATTCTAATTTAGATTGGTGGCGTTATGGGGATGTCTTGGTTTTGTTTATTTGATCATTTGCGATCGACGTCGAGGTGAGCGATATTCTGACACGTGCTTTAAGGAAAACGGCAGATTCGGTGGTGAGTCTTTAATGGTTTGGGAGTATTTCCATGGCGTGAAAACATATCCCGTGGTCACCCAATGCAATCTTACAGCCGTAAGATATCGGGATCAGGTCCTCATGCCTTGTCCTCCCACTTATCCATGCGCGTAACCTCATGCTGCAGCAGGGTTATTCGAGGCCGCACGTTGTTAGGGTTTGCCTTTAGTACTTCAACCAAAACAATGTCCAAGTTCTCGATTGGCCATCGTACAGTCCAGATGTGTCTCCGATCGAGCATTTGTGGTTTGTGGGACGAGCTGGAGAGAAGGGTGAGAAAGCGCGTCAACTTCCCAAACAACGTTGATGAGCTCACGCAATCCTTTCTTTGTGAGTGAAATAACATCCCACAAAGGACCTTAAACAACTTGATGGGGTCAATGGTAAGGAGAGTTAGAGCAGCGACTGAAGCCCGGAGTGGGCCCACCCGCTATTGATATTGATCAGGAAATGACGCAGGGTACCCATGCTTGAACGTTATCCAAGCAAACGCCGTCTTCGTTAAAACAACTAAACTCGTCAAAATTTAATCAGAATCGGTAATGAAGAATTAGCATCAAAATCCAAACAATGAAATAATCTTCCATAACACATTTGAAATATTTACCACAGAAAAAACTTGAGTTTCTCTTTTTCCGCTAGTACAGCAAGAGAGATTTGATATCTTAGACGCAAATCCCGACGAAAATGTGCTTGTGTTAAAATAAACTGTAACAAAGATACGAACAGGCAGAGAGATCACCCACTATCCTGTTACCAACGTGACCCTGGTCTTATTAGTAGTTGGGGGTTTAGCCTCTATTTTGAATATTGAATGTGTTTTTTGTTTTTTTTAGACTACCGTGGCAGTATGGGTTATGTCAGAGTTCACTTTATTTGCGCTATGGCCCTGGCCTTGGTCATAATATTGCATGAATGGAAAACTTCCCCGAACACATTAGGGATGGCAACTTTTCTTTCAAACGCTGTTTGGCTTTTGACATTGAACTTGTAAGCAGGAGACTGCGTGCTCATTCAGACAACATTAGCAGGAAGGATTGCAGGAGCATAGGCAGACAAACCTCACCAATCGCAGTACTCCCGAATGAATTTCGTCGGTCGCAGGTAAATAGTAAATGTGAGTACCGTAAATGGAATGAAGTGAATTCGCGTAGATAAGTGATTTTGGCAGGTACATGCGGGGAAATGGTACGCTAGTAGGTAATAAAGGCCGATTCAAGCATCAATGTACATGTACGTATACATGTACACGTACATCGATGTACACCTCCATAGGATTTAGGGTTAAAATCGTGTACAGGTACACGATTTTAACGTTTTTTAGGGTGATGTTAGAATCGGCATTGCCGATTCAAACATCACTGGATGTATTCAAGAGTGAAAAAAAATCGCATGAAATTTTACGTATGTGTACATGTACCGTTTTATCTTTGAATCGGCAAATGGGTTTCTCCCATAGGATTCAGTGTTAAATTGCGAGCAAAAAAACGTTTTGTCGTTTCTAAATCATCATCTTGCTGATTCTAAATCATCCGCGTCTGTACACGATTTTAACACTGGAACCCTATGGAGGCATACACGGAAATCCATTTGTGGATTTTACATCGGAAATCGAATCGTGTACGGTACACGGAAAAGAGGTGATTTTTGAACCGGCAAACCCACTGTCACGTTTCCTGAAGTAAAACTAACACATGTTATTATTGTGATTGAATGAGGTTTTCGTTCAAAAGAGTAGACTATAAATATAAGCATCAGTTTTAAAAAGGAGTTGCGTGAATGAAAGGCATTCGTTCAAAAGAGTCAGCTATAAAATATGATCTGTAAAAATAGACATTCGTGTGTCACGTTTCCTGAAGTAAAACTAACACATGTTATTGTTGTGATTGAATGAGGTTTTCGTTCAAAAGAGTAGACTATAAATATAAGCGTCAGTTTTAAAAAGGAGTTGTGTGAATGAAAGGCATTCATTCAAAAGAGTCAACTATAAAATATGATTTGTAAAAAATAGACATTCGTGTTTTGTTTCGATGTAACGAAGAGAAATTGAGTTTAGAGACAATTAGAGAAAAGAATCAGTGGTAAAAAAATCGTTTGTTCGCATTTGTCACTATTAATTCTTGTGAAGTAATCTTAATAAACACTTAATGGAATGTTTGAATGAAGAATGTTGCTTATGTTTTTGTTATGGCGTGAATGAAGGGTTTTTTCGTTTTAATGGATCGTTTTAATAGTGTTATAATAAAATGCATTTTCCACTCAATTAGGTTTGAGTGGTAAATTTTTAATATATTCATGATAACGATCAGAGAGATTTGAATGAATGAATGAATGAATGAATGAATGAATGAATGAATGAATGAATGAATGAATTCCTTTAACGTTAAATTAGAAAAACTAGTTTCTTTTATGTGCTAGAATGATTCAACTGTCATCAAAAGTTCTCTCTTAATTCGACACTGAGTGAATGGTTTTTTGATATGTGAATGGAATTCCTTTTAACAAACATAAATTACTCTCAAATGCGTTGAATCAGAAACCGGTTTGTCATGTGTTTAAAAGGTTTTTTAAACTTTCCCAATTCAATCAATACTGAGTTGAGATGTGAATTTTTTAGTTATTATATTAAAGACTGAAAGATTTTTATTAACTTAAAACATAAAAATATAATTATACATTTAATTTTGAAAATAATAAAACTCGCATTAGCATACTGAAAGGAACATTAGCAATTAAAAAACGAAAAATTCAATCAATACTGAGTTGAGATGTGAATTTTTTAGTTATTATATTAAAGACTGAAAGATTTTTATTAACTTAAAACATAAAAATATAATTATACATTTAATTTTGAAAATAATAAAACTCGCATTAGCATACTGAAAGGAACATTAGCAATTAAAAAACGAAAAATGTTTTTACAGATGGATTCTAGACGCCGAAATCAAATTTTAGACGAGTATGAACGTACTAAGAAGGGCATTCAGTCAGCTGACAGAAGCAGACGTCTTGGTGAGATTGAATTCAAACGCAAAGCCACAAAAATATTTAAAGCTGTGACGGAGGGTCAAGAGTGAAGCAGGAAGGAGATAGTTGAAGAATTGAGACCCATAAAAGAGAGTTTTTTGAGATTGGGTTCGTTGCCCGGTAGTTTTGGAAATCGGCATTCCGTTCAATCTACACCGGATTACGTTCCCACAGGAATTCAAACAGAGAGTGAGACAGACACCGATACAGCTTCGACTATCACCACTGATAGCGTCGCATCGTCTGATGATGGCGGTAAGAGAGATCTGTTGTATGGATTTTATAAGGATTCGGACAATAATAGTTTTATTGGAGACACAGAAGTAGAAATAGGCGATGATGAATTTATCATGGGTTCGAACAGATACGAATTGACTGATGGACTGCGCAGATTGCTCCCTTACGACAAGACTAGTGATTACACGGAACAGGATTTCGACAATTACGGCGACATTCTGGTTCAGACCCACGCCATGAAGAGAAATAACGATGCCAGAGAGACGAGACCCAAAGCCAACAGAGGTTACAAGTGGACGAAAGTGGTGAAACCCATATGGGATATGAATAAGAAGTTCGTCGAATCGGTGACTGGTAAAGGGGTGAAAAACACTTTTCTTCTGAGCGATTCTGATGCTCTGTCTCAGAGATTGAGTTTGTTGATGGCGAGCAGACGGGCTGGTAACACAGGATTAGATAATCAGATAGTTACTATATCTGACGAATTGTTAAGACAGAAGGTTTTGAATAAAAACCATTATAAAAGGCTGATGAACGAATTGAAGGATTGATGTGTATATAATAAGTAGAGAGAAACAAACAAACAAACAAAAATAAAACAGTAAATTTTTACACTAGAATAATAAAAGTATTTAAACAACAAAACGATTTACCAGTGAAAAAACAAAATATATTATAAAAATAAAATATGTTGGTGATAAAGAACAGGGGATACATCAGAACTTACGTTCAAGGCGGTTCTGGCATCGTCGATTCTATAATGCGAGCGTTCACGAGCGATGCGGGTAGAAAACTTGCATCGACTGCGTTTGAAGTCGGTAAGAAGATGGCTTTGGATGCTGGTAAGAAACCCCTTCCGAAGCCAGTGGTAGGATAGCTTCTGTGGTTGGCAAGAGGGCAGCCGACGCATTGATCGACAGGTTGATCAGTCTGCCGGCGAAGCGAGCTGCGTTAGAGCGAACGCCGAAAAGTTGGAAAGATTTTAAGGATGCTGTGGTACCCATACAAGATTTAGCTAAAATGACGAGTGGATCAGGACTGAAGAGAACTCGCAATGGTGTGATATAAATAAATAATAATATTAAAAACTGAGTTTGAAAAACATATAAAATTTGTGTTTGAAAGAATCTAAAATAAGAAACAAACAAAAATAAAACAAAGATGAACATTAAAGATATGTCTTGGAACGACGCCGCGACCAAGTGGTCGAATAACGAGTTCTTTCCCAAAAGCATTAGATGCTTGATAGTGGGAAAATCGAATTGTGGAAAGACCAATTGATGAATCTGTTGTCCCGACCCAACTGGTTGGATTACGACAGATTGTTCATGTTTGGCAAGAGCTTGTTTCAACCCAAATACAGATTGCTTCGAGAGTGCATGGATCGTAGATTGCCCAAGGACGTCATAGCCAGAATCTTTGACAATAGGGAGGAATTCGACAAGAGTGAAGCTCCACTTTCGACCATTTTGGACGGTGCGGCGATGGAGCTGATGAAGAGAAATGCATCTTCGAACGTCGAGTGTCGATTTTATGAGAACGCTAGCGACGTTCCGGATCCTAGAGAATTGAAATCGGAAGATAAGAATCTCATGATTTTCGACGATCTGCTTTTGGAGAGACAGAACCGATGCGAATCGTATTACATTAGGGTTCGACACAGCAACGTGGACTGTTTCTACCTGTCACAGAATTATTTTCGATTGCCCAGACAGACGATAAGGGAGAACGCTAATTTTCTATGTCTCTTTTGCCAAGATCTCAAGAATCTCAATCACATCTACAGCGACCACGTCACAAACGACATGAGCGTTGCGGAATTCAGGAGATTCTGCAAGAGGGTTTGGGATGGAGGACTTTACAATTTCGTTGTGATTGATTTGACAAGCGAATTTAATCGTGGAAAATATCGGTGCGGATTCAACAAGTTTTATGTTTCTGATGATAATAAGATAGAGCGTGAAAATAAAAAAAAAATTTAGAAAATAATAAATCTTCAAATAATTAGTTTTGAAAAAAATAAAAAAAAAAAAAAATTAAAATATAATGTTGGAACAAGGAGAATTGTTAGAACGGATAGCCGAGAATACGGCTGCAAAACAATCCATTCAAATCGTGGTGAGTGGCGATTTGACTCGATTCGCTACGAAATTCGAACCTTCCATTGAATTGAATAGAGAGAAAAGATACGAGATGGCGTTGGTGAATCTGGAGACTTATTATTCCTTTCCCAACATCACCGAAAAGTATTCTGACGGAGTGGATTGGTTGGAGATTCGAATTCCCAAAGGGAGTTACGACCTAGACGATTTGAACAATTACATTCAGACGCGAATGAAGACGGATGGAAAGGGAAGCAACAAGATCAGACTCGCTCCCAATCCTAATACCTTACAGACGATGTTGGATTTGGAAGATAATTTTTGAGTGGATTTCAACATGGATGATTCTATAGGCAAGATGTTGGGATTCGATCGAAAGATGTATCGAGACCACGCGGCATCTGAAAATACGGTCGACATTCTCGCAGTCAATAGCATTCTGGTGAACGTGGACGTGATTGCTGGAAGCTACGTGAATGGCAGCACTCAACCGACGATATATTCCTTCTTTCCAAACGTGTCGCCGGGTTATAAGATCGTGGAGCGACCTCGAAATTTAGTTTATCTACCAGTGATTTTAGACACGTTGTATAGTCTCAAAACCACGTTGATGGATCAAAATGGTGAACTGTTAGATCTTCGTGGAGAGAGGGTGACAATACGATTTCACATAAGAGAAATATAAAAGCAAAAAAAAAAATATTGTGTATATATATCGATAACAAAAATAAAATAAACGAAATATTAATTTTACAAAATTATTTAATATAAATAATTATTATTAAACAAGAAAACAATTGAAGTAAATATATTTTCAAAAAAAGAATTATGACAGAATACGTGATTAAAAACGTGAACATATCCGCAGGACAGAGGAAGAAACTTAAGAGAGCATTAACAACTCGAGGCGAGGCGGTGAGATTCAAATTCACTCACGAAGATCTGATGAGAGGTGGTCAGGATTCGATCGCCTGGACCAGAAGTCAAATCAAAAGGATGGAGAAAGCGATTCGCGATGGAAGAGGGTTGACAGTGAGATTGAGTCCCGCTCAATTGAAATACAATTTGAGAATGAAAGGTGGTTTCCTACCGCTATTGACAGGAATCGCCGCAAAAGCATTACCCTTCGCCGCAAAGGCAAAACCCTTTCTCGGAAAGACTCTCGGCGTGGGAGCTCTCACGGGACTCGTGAGTTCGGCAGTTGAGAAATTAATGGGTGGCAGCGGACTGTTTTTGAAGAAGGGATGAGCTGTGTGTCGCGTCCACGTAGACGACAGCGGTAAAGGATTGTATCTAGAACCCGTTAGAGGTGGCAACTCTTTGAGTGGAAACAGTCTCTATCTGAAGATTGGACAGAACGTTGAGCGACTCAGCAAGGGTTTGTTGCTCGGTGAGAATTCGCCGTTTAAGAATATACTGATTTTGAATATGTTATTATAATATAAAATTATATAATTTATATAAAATATAAATCATAGAAAGTATAAAATAATATATAAAATGGATGAAAACGTGCAGAAACAATTAGACGATAATGATGAATATCGCGAGACAGAGTGCAAAAAAAAAGATGTGGAAAAATGGTTAGATGCTAATGATGGATATCTAAGGAAAGAACTGATGAAAGATTTAGATAAACGGCGGGATAGACGGTTGGAAATGAAAAGAATGAGATGCTTTCCACCATCACCACTACCTTCTGAAGAGAATGGTAATGATGCGAGTGTTACTAAGAGATGCACAACATTCATTCATAATTATGATTCGGATAAACAAATGTGTTGTTATAAAAACGTATCATATTACAAAAAAAAAGAAAAAAAGAAAAGAAGAATCGATGCTGAAATTTAAGAAAAAAGGAAACGTTATTATAATATATGGTAATAGTGAAGAAGGAAAACAAAAAAAAAATGAGATCTAAAGATGATCTCATTACTTTTTTTTTTCCTTCTTGTTCGCTAAAAATCAATCTCCAAGTCCGTTATTAGCATGTTGACACTCGTGTATTCTCCTTTTTCGAAAATGTGTTGAATGTTTATCTTTACTCTTTTGAGTTTTTTTACATCGGTGAACTTGCTCTCACCACCCGATTTGTCCATGAGTTCGCTTGAGATTTTTGGATATATGTAACTTCCATAGAACAACGTCAAATCGTCCTTGTCGAATTCTTTATCTTTAGCGATGACGATTTTCTGCTGATCGCTTTGGTAGTCGTAAAACAAATCAAGCATGGCTTCATCCAATTTCAAAGTCATCTTATATCTGTCGTATTTATGCTCTAAGTCCTTCATCTCGATCTCGTTCAATTTGATGGGATCGTGTTGTTGTAATCTATAGATTTTATGACCGAATTTCTTATACATTTCGACTCGTTTCAATTTCAATTCGCATCTTTTAGGTGTTGCTGTCATGATCGATTATTTGTTTTTTTGTTTTATGAATTCTTGCAAATAATGTATATTTTAAATTTTGTATTTTAATAATTTGTTTAAAAAGTTTTGTATTTTTTTTTGCTCTTTATATATATATAAAATAAAAGTTTTTTAATTTTAATTTTCTTTAATGTGAAAATTTCTTTGTAAAAGTAATGAGATCACCTTTAGATCTCATTAGTTTTTTCCTTCTTCTTCACTAAAATCAATCTCTCTATTGTTTATATTTCCAAGTCCATTATTAGCATGTTGACATGCGTCATTTTTCCATTTACCACAATGTCTTGAATGTTTATCTTTACTCTTTTGAGTTTTTTTTACATTGGTGAACGCGCTCTCAGCACCTGATTTATCCACGAGTTCGAGTGAGATTATTGGAAATATTTTTTTTCCATAGAACATCATCAAATCGATCTTGTCAGGTTTTCTGTATTTGGTGATGATATTATTCAGCAGATCGCTTTGGTACTCGTAAAACAAATCGAGCATGGCTTGATCCAATTTCAAACACATCATATATTTGTTGTCGCAGGGTTCTAAGTCCACCATCTCAACCCCATTCAGTTTGATGGGATCGTGTTCTAATGTATAGATATAAGTATCTGATAGCTTATATATTTGAACTTGTTTCAATTCACATCTTTTAGGTGTTGTTGTCATGATCGATTATTTAGTTTTTATGAATTCTTGCAAATAATGT
Organism: Pictodentalium vernedei; assembly: GCA_031216915.1. Classification (NCBI taxonomy): domain Eukaryota; kingdom Metazoa; phylum Mollusca; class Scaphopoda; order Dentaliida; family Dentaliidae; genus Pictodentalium; species Pictodentalium vernedei. The sequence goes on from CM062296.1 coordinate 372,359,250, forward strand.
ACATTTTAAATTTTGTATTTAAATAATAATTTGTTAAAAAAGTTTCTCTTTATATATAAATAAAAAGTTGAATTTAACATCCTTTTTTTTTTTTTTTTTGTATTAATTCAATTTTTTTCACGTTAAGAACATAAAATTGATTAATTCTTTTTGAAGGAATTAAAACATATCATAAACAATTTTTAAAACTTTTTAACAAATTATCATTAATACAAAATTCGAAAAAAAAAATATTCTTACAAACCCAATTTTAAGGTAAAAACAATGATCAAGTCCGAACATCCGAATTATAGTTTAGAACGTGCAAGACTTCAAACGTTTAAAAATTGGCCTTCGCATCTTGCTTAAAAACCCAAAGATTTAGCCGCTGCAGGTTTCATTTATGTGGGTAAAAGTGACAGAGTTAAATGTTTTTGTTGCAACATACATTTAATGAATTGGGAACCTCACGACAGACCTTTACTAGAACATATAAATAATGTTAAAAAAGGCGAATGTGATTATTTGAACAAGATCATAACATTGGGATTGATTAAAATCGAAGACGAAGAGTGGGATAGAAATAAAAACCAAAAATTATTGATGGATATGTTACAATTAGGGTACACTAAGGAACAATTGTACAATGCGTTAAATAACGCAAACAAGACCTTATCTCAATTTTTGACTTTAGAACATCTGATTAAATTCATTAAATTCATGACACAAGCGGACAAGTTATTGTCGTGTGTCGAAAACGAGTCGAGCAACACGAACACGTGTCTGCTTTGCGAAAATGTCGCAAACGTTTTGTTTCTACCGTGTGCACATTTGTGTTATTGTAAGGTTATTCTACAGACGAGAAAACGTGTTTGTTCTGCAAACAAGAAATAAAAGCGATCGTAAATTGTTTTGAATAAAAAACATTAAAGAAAAAAATAGAATTAAAAAAAAAATCTTTTTTTTTATATAAAGAGTAAAGACCAAAAAATTTAAACAAATTATTTAAATACAAATTCGAAAAAAAATATTCTTACAAATGGAGCAAACAGGTAAAAAAATGGAAAATTTAAATGAGAAACCGTACCTCAGTTAAACGAGACTTGTAAACTATTAAACATTTCACATTTCAGAAATCATAGAACTAAATCAAAAAAAATTGAAGTCATACAGAAATGTTTGCGAAACGATGGAAAGGCAAACGAAATGCTGAAAGCAACGACGTCAAAAAATGCATCGGTTGTGAAAAATGAGAAGAAGAAGAAAAAGATAGTAAAAGGAATCGAAATGCCGACGTCGAAAAAAAACAAAAACATTTCGATTGTGAAAAATAAGAAGACGACTAAACGAAAAGCCGTTGAAGAACTTCAAGTTTCCAAAGAAAAGAAAAGAAAAACTAAAACGAAAACGAGTGATGCAATTCAGATTCTAGGCAAACGAGATATATCGAGCAAAATTCGATGAGCAATAGATGAAGGGAAAGGAAAAGAATATCTAGCAGGACTCACCGTGGAACTATTTCAATCAAAGTCCATAGAACTGGAGAGTGCGATCAAAGGCATTTTTAAAACTTTCGACGTGGTTCCCTCATTGAAGAAAATCGATCCGAAATTGTTCATGGAATGGGTGAAGAAAAAAGTATTGGATTTGTTTCACAAATACATGAACGTGGTACTAAAAATTAAGATGATACTCGATTGCGTGATGAATAAAATCGACGTGAAGTCCGGCGAGAGCAACGTGAAAAATGCATATTTCAGATCTAACGTCAAACCCGTATTTCGAGGTTCCGATTTATCAGACGTTTTCGAAAAGATGAAAGACAAGATGTTGATGTCTCTCGTGAATTATCAACATGAAGGTAGTAACTGGACGTTCGATGAGGTGTTGAAACTCGAAATTCACATAACTAAAAACGATTCATTGAAAGGGTCTTCCTACGTGAAATTACCGTATTTCCTAGATAAAAAAAACGCCGTGATCAACGTGAAAAATAAAGATGATCAGTGTTTTAAATGGACAGTCACCTCCGCTTTATACCCTGTCAAAATGAACATCGAAAGAGTTTCTCCTTACGAGGTGACTTCTAAAAATCTCGATTGGACCGGAGTGACTTTTCCAATGCAGTTAAAACACATCGAACGTTTTGAGGTTCAAAATCTCACCGTAGCGGTGAACGTCTTGGGATACGATGATGAAAAACGAATGATCTATCCTCTCAGACAGACTTCGTATCTCGAAAGAGAAAAGACGATTATTTTATTATTGATTTCGAATGGTGACAATCGTCATTATTGTTGGGTTAAACATCCGAGCCGATTATTGTCGAGACAAAATAATAAACATGAACATAAGGTATGTTTATGTTGCAACTGCATGAACATGTTTAAGAGCGAAAAATCATTAGCGAAACATCAGGAATATTGCAACGAAAATCAAGGTGTTGCCGTCGAAATGACCAAACCCAACACCATCATGAAGTTTGAAAATCACAATAGAAGGTTAAAAGTACCATTCGTCGTGTACGCCGATTTCGAATGTTTCACCACGAAAATGAGTTCCTGTCAACCCAACGCTCTTCAAAGTTACGTCGAAAGATATCAAAAACACATACCTTCGGGCTATTGCATTTACGTGAAATGCGCTTTTGACTCGTAACACGACATGGGTCCCTTCGCCTACACGAAACAGTATGAAGACGACGACGTGGCCCAAAGGTTCGTGGAAGAGTTAGAATCGAAAATTCAAATGTTATACGACAAATTCAAAACTCCGACGAAAATGATCATCACGCGAGAGCAGCAGGACGAAAATAACAGAGCCACCAAATGTCACATATGCAGACAATCGTTCGACGAGAATTCGGAGGAAAATAAGAAGGTTAGAGACCATGATGATTACACGGGTCTGTATCGTGGCCCGGCTCACAGCAAGTGTAATTTAAAATATTTAGATGCCGCTTTCTATCTGGTGATGTTTCACAATCTCTCGGGTTACGACAGTCATCTGTTTGTGAAAAATCTCGGCACCTCACACGAAGAATTAAATTGCATCGTGAACAGTGAAGAAAGATACATTTCCTTCACGAAATGGAAGCTCATGGAGAAGAAAAGAGTAATCAACGGAAATACGTTGGAAGAAAAAACGAAATCCATTCATAGATGCATAAGTTTCATCGACATTTTTAAATTCATGTCGACCGCTCTGGAAAAATTAGTCGATAACATGAGTAAGGATAAATTTAAAATCACAAGCGAACATTTCGGAGAACGAGTAGACGTCATGTTGAGGAAAGGAGTCTATCCTTACGATTACATGAACGATCTAAAGAGATTTGAAGACACTGCACTACTTTCGAAAGAAGATTTTTATTCGAAATTATACGAATCTGACATTTCCGACGAGAATTATGAACACGCCAAAAACGTGTGGAAATCATTCGATATGAAAACCATGAGAGATTATCACGATCTCTATCTGAAGACCGATGTTCTGCTCTTGGCAGACGTGTTCAAAAATTTTCGGGACTTCTGTGGTCGAAATTATGATCTGGATCCTGCTTGGTATTTCACCGCACCCAGTCTGGTGTGGGACGCTCTGTTGAAGACCACCGAAGTCCAATTGCAATTATTATCCGACGTGAACATTTTCAAAAGGGCTGCGAGAGGTGGCGTCTCGATGATCTCTCACAGATATTCTGAAGCTAACAATCCCTACATGAAAGAAGATTAAATACATACAGTATTGGGACGCTAATAATCTGTATGGTTGGGCTATGAGTCATCCTTTACCAATTGAAAATTTCGAATGGGTGACGGAACCGGAAGAGATGCAAAAATGGAGAGACTATCCTTGCATTTTAGAAGTCGATTTGAACTATCCGGAAGAATTACACATTCCACACAATGATTATCCGCTGGCTCCCGAACGAATGGAACCGAACAAAGGAGACGAGGAAAAACTCATTCCCAATTTATTTAACAAAATTTACTACGTCGTCTACAGTGAGAATTTGAAACAATACGTCGATTATGGGATGAAATTAGTCGACATATATCGCAACATTCGATTCAACGAAGAGCCTTGGATGAAAAAATACATCGATCTCAACACGAATCTCAGAATTTGAGCCGAGAACGATTTCGAAAAAGATTTCTTCAAACTCATGAACAACTGCGTGTACGGTAAATCGATGGAAAACATCAGGAAGAGAACCGTCGTTCGACTCATCACGTCTGAGAAAAGAGCTAAAAAATTTGTGGCGAAACCCATTACAAACACTGAACCATATTCAATGAAAATCTAGTGGCCGTTCACATGCAAAAGACGCACCTGAAGTTCGACGAACCATATTATCTCAGACCGATCATCTTAGATATCAGCAAGCGATTGATGTACGAGTTTCACTACGATTATGTCAAACGAAAATTTGATGATAAAGCCAAACTACTGTTCACTGACACGGACATTTTAGTTTACGAGATAGAGACGGAAGACGTCTACCGAGATATATCTCCGGATGTGGATGCGTGGTTCGACATGAGCAATTATCCCATTGATCACCCATCCAACATTCAATCGAACGACAACAAGAAGGTGTTGGGTAAATTTAAGGACGAGAGCGGTGGTAAACAAATCGTCGAATTTGTGGGCTTGAGACCCAAACTCTATACTTATCATCTAGAAGATGAAGAGATCAAGAAGTGCAAAGGGGTTAAAGCGTGCGTGGTGAAGAAAAACATCTCTTTCCAAGAGTATAAAGATTGTCTGTTAGGAAGTGGTCCGGTGTATAAGACTATGAAATCGATTCGAAGCGAAAATCACGACTTGTATACTGAAATAGTCAACAAGATTTCGCTAATGGCTGACGATGATAAGAGATTCGTGTTAGACGATAAAATAAGCACTTTGGCACACGGACATTGTATTTTGGATCTAATTAGAGACATTAAGAATGTGGATGATTGGATTCCAGATATGATTGTGGATGATAGGATTCCAGAAAATCAAGAGGAATTAGATGGATTCAAAATGATAGAAATCGATAGAGACATCGAGAGAGTTAGTTTAAAAAGAAAAAGAAAAAAAAAATAACGTCATTTTAGTGAATTATAATATAATAAATAAATAAAAAAAATATATACGCATTTATGAATAAGAAAATAAAGATATCCGTAGAAGGTGTCGTCTTACCTAAGGAACCCCTATCCAACATCGATCTGTTGAATGCGGCAAAAGATTTGAAAATCAAAGATTTTCTAGGCGTGTTTTCCAGAGATGCCTTGCTAAAGAGAAGACCTCGACAATCGGAATGCGGAATTTTAAATCTAGACGATTAATTGGGTGAAGGCACTCACTGGGTGGCATGGATCAAGAACGGGAAGAAGAAAAAATTATTATTTCGACAGCTACGGAATCTCGCCGCCAAAAGAAATAAAGAACTATTTCAACAAATCGATGGTTCGTTACAACACGGAACAAGTGCAATCACCAGATCAAGTGTTTTGCGGTCACCTGTGTCTCTACGTTCTCAAGAGATGGTCTGAAGGAGATCGGTTTCAAGGCATTCTCAATGATTTACATTAGAGAGAGATTTTTTTATAGTATATATAAAGATAATAAATTATTTTAAAAAATTTTAATCAAATAAAAATTAAAAATAAAAATAAAATAGTTCATTTTTAATAAACTGCGTTTTGAATATATTTTTCTAAAAAACAAAAAATCCCACAATAACATGCCAGCCGATAAATTTGGTAGAAGTGACAACGAAAAATTCAACCTAAGAAAGAAGAGGAAGACATTCGAAGTCGACGATGGTTACGACGTTGCCAACTTGGACGAACGTTACATTCGGAGATACGAACCTCGAGAAGAACCTTTGAACATGAACGATAAGAAGCTCTACAATCTGCCCGAGTCGATAGATCCCGCAGATGCTGCGACTAAAAAATACGTCGACAGGGGGAACGCTGATTTTGAACGAATCATGCTAGATAATTACGTGGATAAAACCATGACCGACTATCTCGATCTGAAATCCAAACGTTTGGTGAATGTCGCAAATCCCATAGATCCCACCGATGCCGCGAGCAAGAAATACGTGGACGACTCTCACGCGAGATTCAGCGAACACCTGAGAAATAGATATGTTCAGAAAACGATGCACTCGGAATTGAACACCAATTCTAACAAGATAACGAACGTGGCCACTCCCACGAATCCCAAGGACCAAACACTACGTAGATCTGGAACAGAGAAAGTCTGACAGACGAGAAATGAAATCGGATCTGAATGCGGGATTCAATAAGATATTGAATCTGTGGTAGGTCGATGACACGGATGTGGACTCAACCGCGGTCAACAAGGGCTATGTGGATTCTGCAGTGATACGATCACAAGAATAGCTAGAATTGCAATTGGATTATCTCTACCTGAACAAACAATCTGGCGGAACCATGGAGGGTGGTATCGACATGAATGGTGAGAGTTTATTTGGACTCAGTCATGATCCCGAATTCGATTCCAGCACAGTCAGCAGAAAGTACGTGGACGACAACTCGGTCTGGAGAAAGGGTGACATCATGGAAGGTAAACTAGACATGGGTGGACACGCGCTCACCAATCTACCGGACCCCGTGAACATAACGGATGCCTGCACCCTGATTTCGGTGGTGGAGAAAGTCAAATATGCTAGACAATTGATCACTGTGTGGGCCGAGGAGGCCGGCACCTTAGATGAAGGAAAAGCTGAGTGGTCTTTCAGAAATGGAGGTAGCAGATTGAAACATGGTCAGGTGGGATATCCCATGCCGCTGGGAGGTGAAATCCTTCGAATGAGTCTGGCTTCCTCGGATTTGAATAACAGAGCGGTCGTCAATCTCATGGTGAATGGAGTAGAGAGCGATAAGAGATACAGCGTCGAAAAGACTGAGAATCAACACGTGAATGTTAGCATGTTCGGCACGCCTCTCAAAGTGAACGCCGGAGACAGGATTAATTTCGATACGAAAACCAATAATCCCGAAGCCACCACCTCCGTGGTGAGTCTACTGATCGAATTAGTTCCTTTGAACAAACAGTGAACGCGTGGAAAATAATGAATTAAAAAAAAAAAATAATGTGTGATTTATTAAAAAACAAAAAAAAAAGTAATGAGATTTAGAAAGATGTTCAATCTCTCTAAATCTCATTACTTTTATTTATTTTTTTTTTTTTGAGGTTTTGTTTTAATACGTTATTTCTCATAATGTTTCATCTCGTGAAATTGGATCACCTATCTCGAAACACGCGTCGACATCTATTTTAGCATTTCGAAGAGCTTTTATAAATTCTCGAAAAGCAGTCGGTCCTCTATACGTCAACGTGTCTAAAAGTTTTCTGGTCTTATCTTCTCTCAAGATTTTATTTTCGATTTCACGTCTCATATAATCAGTCAATATCAAAGGTTCTGTTTCGACTAAAGTGTCTAGAATTATTGCTAACGAATCTTGCAAAATATTTTTAATCAAAACACATCTGTTTCTTCTTAAGTATTCTCTTTCTTTATCATTCATTTTTCTAATAATTTTTTAATTTTATTTATATATATTTTTTTTTTTCACACGCGTTTCTCATCGAATGATCGACATCTTATTTCCATCCGATTCGAATTGTAATTCTCTATCCGACAGGACCAGGGCAAAGGCTTCAGTTTTTCTTGGCACGTTCCTATCGAATTGCATCTTGATCTGAATGTCTAAGATGCTACTATTGAGTCGTTCACTCTGTTTACTGACGTCGAATACGAACATGGGATACATTGACTTGTATTCGCCGGGAGATATGTTAGGGTTGCTCATCAATTCATCTAGACTGTGATACTTCTTTCTAAAATCAGCAGCGTCGCCGTACAGTCTGCAGAAATCGTTCTTGTCGAACGACGCATTGTAATCTATTGCTGGATATCTCGTGGCGTCCAGAAACACTTGCATGTTTCTCAAATGGCAGTGATCAAACAGCGACGCATTCTTTTCCTGAGACCCGTCCCTATCGGTCTGAAACGCAACCACGATGAAACGCAGTCTCTCGGAAGCGGATTTCACCATCAATCTCCAATCGAAGTGATTCATGGAGGGTGGAATGCTAGCCGTGTCGCACTGTCTCATTCTAAATCCCACGGGTAATTTACTCTTGGATTCTATGATCTTGTAGAGACGCGCTTTTTCCACAATCGAAGGCTCCACATGCGGAACGAACCACGATATCTTGTGTAGAGTTATCTTACCCGCATTGGTCGCAGTGAGTCTCACTATTGCGTCGTCTTCTCCTTTTCGCATCAACATCAGATTGTGTTTGAATCCGTACATGACCTTGTTGTAATCGTCCGCAAATCCGAAGATGTGTTTCAAAGGTATCCTGAACGAAAACGTTCCTTTAGGTCTGGACGTCTTGACGACGTAGTCGAATATCAAGGCGGCGCCGGCGCTAGCAGGGCCAACGGTGTCTTTAACCCACAACTGATTAAGTCTTCTGGATTTCGAAAAATCATCAGGATACGTCAAGAGTCCGAACATCGTGATGGCCTGACCGGGATGAAACACAGATTCTATCTCTTGTCCGGATAGCATGTATTTTATATTACTGAATAGATGCATGATGCCATTATTGGCTAGAGTAACCGTGTCATCGTCGGCGTAGTCGCTCCCATTTGCCTTGGTGAGACGTCCCTGCACCACTATGTAACTCTCGCTAGGATGTATGAATAAATCTTGAGTTTCGACGTTAATTCTTATCTCTCCCGCATTGTTCAAACTCATTCCGGTTACCGGTTCTCATTCATGAACCTCATATTCTTGAATACTTTCATCTTTCACTATGCTTTGTGCTATATCTAGTATATTTGTCATTTTAAAGGATTTTTAGGTTTTTTTTGTTTATTAATTAACTTGCTTTCTTTATCTAAAAATAGTTTTTAATTATTTTTTAGTATTATTTTTCTCTCTTATATATATATGTGTAAACAAGAAAATATTAAAGAAAGTAAATAAAAGAAATTTGTTTTCTTTATCAAAACTTTGTCTTCTGTAATTGTTGTTCGTAAAACTTTCCGATGATCTCTTCTCCATCCAAAGCTTCGATTTCATAAGTCACCGGAACGGTGTGAAATATTTTGATTATCACGAAGATTTCCGAGGTCCGTCGAGGAATATAACCCTTTTCGAAGTGCTTCTTATAAGCGTAGATTCTCACTCGATCACCGACCACAAATTTCGGCGTTCTAGACTTCTTCCTGATCTTAGATCTTTCAGGATATAGATTCGCGTAGACCCGTTTTTCATTTCGTGGATCGCTAGCTTCCACGGGAGTCATCTTGATCAATCTGTGTCGCGTGTTGATGTAATCTTTCACCAGACCGTTCAGAGTGTATATGTATTTCTTGGTCGAATTCGCCGTGAAGTATCTGTGCATCTTTTCCTTCATCGTTCGATTCCAACGTTCCACCTCGCTGGCTTTCTCTTCGTTTTCGATCGAGTAGAGGTCTACCAATCGATGAACGTGCTTGTTGTAGAATTCCTTTTCCTTATCCACCCACAATTTACTCGGTTTTCGAGAAGACGAGTCAAACACGCTCTTCAGAGCCTCGGCGACGCAAGGTCCCGATTTATTCTTCAAAGCTCTGATCCAACCGTATTTGGAAAACACGTCTATGACCGTCAATAGATATTTGACGCCCTCGATCCACCTCGAAAATGATCTCATGTCGACCAAGTCAGCAGACCAAATATCATCCAAACCCTTCACGAACACCCTTCTCTTTCGAAATTTACGCACTATGGGTTTGTGTAACTCCTCGGCCAATTCTCTCATCAATAAACGTTTCTTCTTCTTTTCCAATGCGCTTTTTTTTTTGAACGCCCCATCCGAATCAACGTTTCGCACCGATCAGATTGCCGACCAGCGAACATTCTATCTTCTCTCTCCTGGTCGGATTCGATATGCCTCTCAATTTCCCCAACATGTTTTTATCGCAGACGTCGTTGCGAGTCTTGGTGTCGGGATGTCCGGCGTAGCACAGATCGTGATCATATGCAGCCGCGTCCACCCTATTCACAGGTTTGCTCCAAGATTTGGGTGTCAGATCGGCGTTGAGTCTCTTGTTCAATTTCGTTCCGGGTCCCGTGAAACTATGACCGGGCAGATGCATTTTGAAAGGTAGATTATTGATCATTTTATTCACGATGCCTTTACCTTTGCTCGCTTTCTTTTTTTTGACGAATCGAGTCTTGACAGAACCACACACGTCGCAAATTCCGCGAAGCATCTATCTGCCGGTTTTAGTTCGTACTTCTCGAGAATTACTCGTCTCGGTAACTCTCTTACACTTTACGCAATACATTTTTTTTAAGAGTTATTTGAATTAATTTCGTTTTTATTTTATATATAAATTTAATAATTAATTAATTCTGTTCTTATTATATATATATTTTTTTTTTCAAATCGCTGCTCTTGAGTACTATCATCTTACTGAATTCCTCCCTGGCCTCTTTCCTCCCCTTTTCCACGAGAGAATCCTTCATCTCTTCCTTGATGATCTGACGAGTCTTGATTCTCACGGCATCTTTCATGGCATCGTATTTCGTTTTCTCGCTCAATATCGCGAAGTATTCTCCGTCCGATATCCTACTGTCTTTCAACGCCATAGAGATCATTTCGGATATCGTGTCGATCTTGGAGTCGGCCAAGACGCGAATCTTGTCGTGTTTCCTCGTCTTCAGATATAATTTCCTACTCAAAAATTTTCCGAGCGTGCTAAACAATCCGGCGGCGAGAGCCACTCCTTCTACGGTCAACACGATCGGAATGCCAACCGCGGTCAACAACAATCCGATGCCGGCCACGTGTAAACCCATGGAAATCGTGATGAGTGTCATGTCGATCACGTTGACGAATTTCACGAAACGCGAATACTTCTTCTTGAGAGAATGACGAGAATCTCTCTCTCGAGTTAGATACTCTTGGATTCAACTGATTTGATCGATGCGATACCTCTCTCCTCTTTCTTTTTCTTCTAGCGACGGTGCCGTTGGCAAAACGCTGATCGGCTTCTCATCCTCGTCGTCCACTAACATCGGATACAATTTATTTCTGGTTCTCATGTTTGTTTTTTTCTTTCTAATATTAGATAAAAAATTTATGTGTGTATTTATTTTTATTTTCTATTCTCCCTTATTTTATATCGACGAGAAACTTAGACGTATGCTTCATTGAACAATAATTTCATGATGCATCCCTTATCTTCTAAAGTCAGACTTTTACGCGCCAATTTCTGTTCTTCCGAAACTGTGGGCTTGCTTTGATCCTTACAGAAGAGTAATCTCTTCCAAAACGCGATCACTTCATCGATTTGAACGCATTCGAACGCCGGTTCGAAATACTTGACGACTATATCTTCCCTTTCCATCCACAGACACAAATGATTCTCGTGATCAAAGTCTAGGTGATCGCGACATCCGACGCATCGTTCTAACAAGAGACGACCTAGTTGTTCGTTCACGCAGAATGCGTAGGCTCTCATCAGCATTTTTAAAAGAAACCTTACTCTAATAGTCTGAGAATCGCTCATGATTTACGTATTTATTTTTTTATTATCTATTCGATTTGATATATTATTTTTAATAACTATTTATTTATATATTTTTTTTCTCTCCTATATATATCAATCACTTTTTTTTATTTCTTCAGGAAACGTGACAGTGGGTTTGCCCGTTCAAAAATCACCTCTTTTCCGTGTACCGTACACGATTCGATTTCCGATGTAAAATCCACAAATGGATTTCCGTGTACGCCTCCATAGGGTTTCAGTGTTAAAATCGTGTACGGACGCGGATGATTTAGAATCAGCAAGATGCTGATTTAGAAACGACAAAACGTTTTTTTGCTCGCAATTTAACACTGAATCCTATGGGAGAAACCCATTTGCCGATTCAAAGATAAAACGGTACATGTACACATACGTAAAATTTCATGCGATTTTTTTCACTCTTGAATACATCCAGTGATGTTTGAATCGGCAATGCCGATTCTAACATCACCCTAAAGAACGTTAAAATCGTGTACCTGTACGCGATTTTAACACTAAATCCTATGGAGGTGTACATCGATGTACGTGTACATGTACACGTACATGTACATTGATGCTTGAATCGGCCTTTATTACCTACTTACGCTCAATGGCGATTGTCATCCACCTCAACCGGCGTATTTTCCGTAGTTTTCCACTGGTAAGTGGTGGATCTAGTATTTATGGCTTTGGGTGGTGATGTGGGTTATGTTTCCATCATGTATCATGATATGACGTAGCATCCGGCGCGCTTAGTGCCAAGCTAGGAGCGAGCACGAGATCGCATATTCCACATTCGTCAACAGGGTACAAAAAGGAAGGTCAGCGTGGCATTGCGGTGGCTTCTTTGCATATGGCCACCATGTTTTCAAGTCAAAATATCCCACAATTTTGAAAAGACTCATCCAGATTTCGAAAAAGGAAGCCAGTTTAGAAAGGCTCACCACAGACCGAGAGTTGTAGGTCTCTGCATGGGGTAAGGTATTTAACGCGATAACATACGGATATCCATCCCTCTGGTAATAATGGGTCCCCTGGTTTCCGTGCTTGTGACAAAAATAAGTTATTAAATCTAAGGGGGGGGGGGGGGTGCGGCCAGGTCCGCCAATCCTATCCACGCACATGCTGGCCGAACTCGGACAATGGGAAGCAAGGCAAATACACAAAACGTGCCCCTAAATAATGTAACTGGGGAATTCGTCTAATTGTTCGATATTACCATACTTACAGTACAAGCTTTAAAACTTGTTCCAACTTAGTTTGCGGGAATCGATTTTGATTGGCGCGAATTCCTGCTGCGAGAATCAATTTCAGTTTTTTAATAATATAGAATTTGAAAGATTCTATACCTTGGTGAATGCAGCCATTAATTATTCTATAGTGATAAACAAATTCCATATTAAAATATCTAGTAGTGTTGAAACGTACGGTGGCTGATTTAGGCCACCCGCAATACTATTTTTATCTCGAGATCTCGAGATAATATCTCAAGATCTCGAGAAACTATCTCAAGATCTCGAGATAATTATCTCAAGATCTCGAGATAATATATCGAGATCTCGAGATAATATCTCAAGATTTCGAGAAACTATCTCAAGATCTCGAGATAATTATCTCAAGATCTCGAGATAATATCTCGAGATCTCGAGATAATATCTCGAGATCTCGAGATAATATCTCAAGATCTCGAGATGAGATCTCGAGATAATATCTCAAGATCTCGAGAAACTATCTCAAGATCTCGAGATAATATCTCAAGATCTCGAGATAAGCATATATAATCGATGTCACCCTTTGATCATTAGCATGAATTCATTCAAACTGTTTATTCACTTGTCACATCTTTTCCGACTGCAACATATTCGTGCCCCCCGACCCCCCCCCCCCCCCCCCAATAACAATTACACGAATCCACTTCTGTCACTCAGAAAACTTATCAACCAATCACCTTGTTGCGAAGTTATGAGAGCCCACCAACTCTCAGCCCAGCGCTACCAGCACTAATATAAACCGAGTCCCGTCATCCGAACTTGCACTTGCTTGTGTCCTGTTCCCACTCCAAACCCAAAATGTCAACCTAGCACCCGGTACCTCCCAGTGCATACTGTAATGTTTTTTTTTACCCTAAAACTCAACGATTTCTCACTTCTTTTCCTCCCAGCCCATGCTGATTGTAGTGATGTTTACCCTAAAACACAAAGTTTAATCACTACTTTACAAGACGCACACCCATAAATACTAAATATTTCCTTCCAGCTCCGCATTGACTGGAGTGATTTGTACCACAACTCACAGAGTTTACTCACTACTTTGCAAGACACAGACCCGTAAATACAAATAGCTCTCCCAGCTCCACGCTGAAAGATTTCATCCCCACTCCCTTGGTGGATTTTTCACCTACTTTCGACTTTGCTGACTGACACATACAACATAAGTTTAACCCCATTCCCGCGTCCATTTTGACCGAGCAAATTGACGGTGCCACCCGATGTATAATAACCCTACACCAGCGACAGCTATAAACCTACCCTAGGATTCCCTTTCCTCTCGTTGGTTTGAAAAGCCTGGTTTAGGTGTAACTAGTTATCTCCAGCGGATACTGCTTCCGAACGAGTGATTAAGGACCTCACTTATTACCAACGTCAGTGTTAGGAAAGGGCTTACCCAGTACAAGGCTGCAGATGCTAGACAAAACCGCGAATTTATGGTCAATACCCAGCAATCTCTTGACACACAGGAGCCGTTCTCTCAATTACACACCCAAGCTGAAACCCATAATCCCGAGCCCAAGGGGCGAATAGAATCCCCCTCCTGTGAATCCCAAACGTGGCAGGATGGGTATATGGCTAACATTGTTTCCACACAAAACCCAATTACGTGTAGTAATGAAAAGATTGACCTGTCGCCCGACAAGTCTCAACGGTCCAGACATACCCGAAAGTGACAACTCCAATGGTGATGTATACAGTCCCGCGCATATATAGAAGGACAACTTGAACCCGATTTCCAGTATCTCCGAACAAGATGAAGCACCCTCAACGTCGTTTACTGCCACCCTTAACCAGCTGCAACATGGCACCCCAATTAACCATACGATCCTCCGTGATCATATACTCTCACCCGCTCACAGGAGATTCCCCAGTACTTGTGACCTCACCCCAACGTCAACTCATGAATCGACAGTAATACAGGACATCCCGTCCCATAAGATTGATTGGTCTCCTACGTTCTCACCGGCTAAAACCCATTCCAACCTGGGAAACCTTAATTTCGCCATCCATGAGAGCATAGTTCCACCAGGACCACGAGCCACTCCCTCTTAACTCACAAGATGACACAGACACACACCCAATTTATGAGAGCAACATCTTGCCCACCCAAACCCCGATAGCGCACCACACCATTGATTTGTCCTCCAACAATACCCAACTATGAATACACGTTTCATACTTCTCCAGTGGGACTACCAACAATACCCCTCAAAACAACACCACTGCGAGCCACCCTGCAATGATAGTCGAAACTCAAACCCGTGAACATACCGCCCGGTTTGACCTATCGCTGCTGCAGCTCCCAAAAAATGTTTGACCCAATTTGCGGTCCTCCCAAATAAGCGAAAGTGTCCCTCCCTCCAAACAGTGAACCCCGCAATGTTCTGTTGAAAAGATGTCCCCGCGACATTTGGAACAATAAGTAGCACCCCACTTTCTATTTTGCTACTCCCGGTCCCATAAAGGGATTTCCTCCCAAAGATACCCATAGTAGCAACCCCACCGTAGATTAACTGGCCATCTGGTTCGTCCATCCAGCCTATATCAAACAAACCCCTCTTGGGACGCAACAATAGTTTCCCTTCCTCCAAGTACCCTAACAGGTAAGTGGGACCCTCCTCAAGAGGACTGAAGCCTGCCAATGATATAAGGGAAAGATGCTCTCATGACACAAGAGCATCGCCTGCCCCTACCTGGTTATAACACATCCACTCCCTCCTTTTCGCTACTCCGTTCCCCACAAAGAGCCCCTTTCCTGACAGACCCGAGTGGCTCCCTTGATCCCCGATTTATCGGCAATCATGGATGGCGAAATTAAGGTTTCCCAGGCTGGAATGGTTTTCAGTCGGTAAGAACATAGGGGAACAATCAGTTTATTTATTTATTTATTTATTTATTTATTTATTTATTTATTATTTATTTATTTATTTATTTATTTATTTATTTGTTGTTGTTTAAGGTCACATATTTCTGAGCAATGGCTAATCATGACCATGACAGTTTTACGGGTGGAGGAAGCCGGAGTACCCGAAAAGAACCACCGAGCAACGGCGAGCAACTGTCAGCTCCCCAACATATTAACTCCACACAAGCAGGGTGGGCATTGGTTGAAGGCATGTGCACCCTCGACATACAGTACGCCTCAGTACACAGCGCCACCGTGCCCTCACGTAGGCAATGGAGGTGAAGTGTCTTTCCTAAGGACACAACGCGGTTGCCGAACCAAGGACCTCTCGGCTTGTAGCTTGCACGTATACCTACTGAGCCACGGCGTTCCAGGACCAATCAGTCTTGTGATACGAGATGTTCTGTATTACTGTCGGTTCATGAGTTGACATTGAAGATGAGGTCACAAGTACTGGGGGGGGGGGGATCTCCTGTGACCGGGTGAGAGCATGGGATCATGGAGGATCGTATTGTTAATTGGGGTGCCATGTTGTAGCTGGTTGAGGGTGGTAGTAAACGACGTTGAGGGGGCTTCATCTTGTTTGGAGATACTGGGAATCGGGTTCAAGTTGTCTTTCTTTATATGCGCGGGACTGGATACTTCAGTGTTGGAGTTGTCACTTTGGGGTATCTCCCTGATAAGTGTGAAAGGTGTATGGACCGTTGAGACTTGTCAGGTGACAGGTCAATTTTTTCATTACTACATTTAATTGGGTTTTGTGTGGAAACAATGTAAGTCATGCCCATCTTGCCACGTTTGGGGTTCACCGGAGAGGGGGGAGGGGTGATTCCATTCGCCTCTTGGGCTCAGAGTTATGGGTTTCAATTTTTCAATTTGGTCCTGGGGGACAGGAGATTGCTGGATATTGACCATAAATTCACGGTTTTGTCTACCTTCTGCAGCCTTGTACTGGGCATACCCTTTTCTAACACTGACTCTGGTAATACGCGAGGGCCTTAATCACTCGTCCGGAAGCATTATCCGAAGGGGGTAACTAGTTACGCTTAATCCAGACTTTTCAAACCAACGAGAGGAAAGGGAATCCGACGGCAGGTTTATAACTATTGCTGGTGTAAGGTTATTATACGCCGAGTAGCATCGTCGATTTGCTTGGTCAAAATGGACGCGGTATGGGGTTAAAGTTATGCTGTATGACGGGTCCGTGGAATAACAGCGTGTCAAGAGACGGTGTGTCTCAGTCTCCAAAGTGGAAAGTAGGTGAAAAATCCACCAAAGGAGTGGGTGATTGGTTCCACTGTGGGGGTGAAACCTCTCAGCGTGGAGCTGGTGGAGCTATTTGGTATTTTCGGGTCTGTATCTTGCAAAGTAGTGAGTACACTTTGTGAGTTGTGGTAAAAATCACTCCTTTTCAATGTGGAGCTGGAAGGAAATATTTGGTATTTATGGGTGTGTGTCTTGTAAAGTGGTGAATAAACTTTGTGTTTTAGGGTAAAACTCACTACAATCAGCGTGGAGCTGAGAGGAAAAGAAGTGAGAAAACATTTAGTTTTAGGGTAAAAAACACTACAGTATGCACTAGGAAGTACCGGGTACAGGATCAACACTTTGGATTTGGAGTGTTAGACAGACACAAACTTTTCATCTTGTAAAGTAGTGAGAAAACGTTGTGTTTTAGGGTAAAATCGCTACAGTAGGGAGCTGGGAGGTACAGGGTGCTGGGCTGACACTTTGGGATTGGAGTTGGAACAAGACACCAGCAAGTGCAAGATCGGATGACGGGACTCGGTTTATATTAGTGCTGGCCTGAGATTTGGTGGGCTCTCATAACTAATACGCAACAAAGTGGTTGGTTGATAGGTTATTCACTTTTCTGAGTGACAGGAGTGGATTCGTGTAATTGTCATGGGAGGCATGAATATGTCGCAGTCGAAAAAGATGCGACAAGTAAATAAACAGTTTGTGTGACAGGAGTGAATTCATGCAAATGATCAAGAGGTGACACCGATTATATATACTCATCTCGAGATATTATCTCGAGATCTCGACATAGTTACTCGAGATCTCGAGATATTATTTCGAGATCTTGAGATATTATCTCGAGATCTTGAGATATTATCTCGAGATCTTGAGATAGTTTCTCGAGATCTTGAGATATTATCTCGAGATCTCGAGATATTATCTCCAGATCTCGAGATAATTATCTCGAGATCTCGAGATAGTTTCTCGAGATCTTGAGATATTATCTCGAGATCTTGAGAAATTATCTCGAGATCTTGAGATATTATCTCGAGATCTCGAGATAAAAAAGTATTGAGGGTGGCATAAATCAGCCACCGTAGAAACCCAAAGAAACCTAATTCCAATTTTGAGGTTTTTGTTACCTTCCATTTAAATGCAAAAAACATGTTCAACATGCAGGATTTGATGGTTTTGCTTGTGGAAACGTTAGTGCCTAAGCAATGGTTTCTGCTGAAGTTTCGGCTATTCGCATAGGCAACCAAAACTTCACTAGGCACCACTACAAAGTCAAGGTGTTACTTTGTTGTGAGGGACAAAAAAATTCTTCAGGCCTTTAAGGACACTTTCAAAGTCTATGGTGAGAATGAATTTGAAACCATTCCCGAATGCGGGTAACGAACATCATTTTTACTTCAGAGAAGGTCAATGTACTTTACCCAAAGCCAAAATTTGTTTGGAATAAAAGGAAACTGATTGTGATAAAATCTGGCTGCTATCAAAGCTAGAATAGATTGGTCATATTTGTGACAGGAACCAACAACTTCTGCGTTATATGCTCCACAAGTCATCCAGCTTTTCGGAGGTGCTATACATCTTCTGTTCAGAGCACATGATACCCAACGTTCCATCATTAACATTACTAACTCATTCCGCGGTAGAATAACTAAAGTTGCAGCCACTTGGTAGACACGCTGAAATAGACATGGAGGTTCCTTAAAGTACTTGAACATTCTTTTGTTGGTCCGGAATGCAACATAAGATCCGGATTTGATGAAGAACATTCCGTTATATACTGCAGCCTTGAATAGTTCTGTCTTGTATTCGTTAACTGATCTTTCTTGGAACCGTATTGAGGTGTCAGCCCAAATCACAAACTGGTATTCTTTCAGAACATACTGAAACAAATATAGGTAGCTTTTTAACCACTCACTGTTGAATATGCATTATGGTCTGTTCCAGAAATTCCAAATTTACCTGCCACGTCGTAACCTAAAGTAACACGCGAGAGCGAAACAAACCTTCTATTATTGATCGTGCCTTTGGAACTCGTACAGGTGTCTACGATATCCGAATGGAATGTTATAATGCTATGATCCTAAAAGGACCCTCGCGGACGTGCACCCATCCCCATTCACGGGGAACCTGTCCATATTATCGCCCCCATGAAACATTTTCTGGCACCGTCACTGTCTACATATATGGAGGATATTTACGCTGTTTTTGGTGAATATCGGGAATTATCTCATGAGTGTGGACGTGAAAGTTTTATTTTTCACGAACGCTTGCGCGAGTGAAAAATAATACTTCCAGGTCCACACGAATGAGATAATGGGATAAATGGCGTAAGTTTTTTTTTTTTATTATGTGCTACGTGACATTTCACTGCGCAATATTCAGCCCAATTCGACAGTAAACAGTTTCAAGACAATAACAAAGATCTGCTTATCGTTCCTTCAAGCGACGTTCGGGGTGACGTCAGCACCGAAGCATGACGTCACTTAGGAAGCTACTGAGAGATATTTCTCGTTATCAATCTAATGGATGGATATCTAGAAATATCTTTTAGATAATTTGCGATAATTCACAGGCTATCATATAATAAAATAGTATAGATGATCGTATACAACAATGCAACTATAAGGTATTTGAATGTATTCACAAAATTATATTAATTTATACTATTTACATTATATATAAGAATTAAAATGCATTATTTACCACTTTATTGGGGTAGGAATCTGGCATGGACATAAAACATAACACACCCATCCCATATTCATACCAAAATAAAGCGACAGGTTATTCATTCCAATTCTTATAATTTAATTTAGAGTGGTTGTTTGTGCTATAATGTGCCCTGAGGCGGACGACGTGACTGCCATTTATCATTCCAGTCATATCAAATTTTGTGCAGACGACTGTTCTATTATTTTTAAAATAGGCGAATGCATGTAGTCTCGCGGTCTCGAATAATCATGATGAAAACTAGTGTGAACAATCCACGTGAATACGTATTTGCAAATTAATGTATCATTATTAAGATGAATGTTGGTTGGCTAAATTCGATCACCAATTCAGGGGATAATTACCTGTGATAGATTTGGTGTAACAAATGCATAAAATTCAACTATTTAACCCTTTGAACAAGGCATGCTACTTTACCGGCCCTTAATTTACTGTTTTATTGGTGTTTTAGGTCACATACTTATGCACACTGCGTAATCGTGACAGTGACAGTTTTACGGGTGGAGGCAGCCGTAGTACCTGGAGAGAACCACCGAACATCGACGAGAAACTGTCAGCTCCTCAACATTCTAACTCTGTTTAAGCTCCACTCAAGCAGGATTACAACGGCTGAAGAAATGTGCACCATCGACGCGCAGTACACATTAGTACACGGGGTCATCGTGCCCCCATGTAGGCAACCGGAATAAAGTGCCTTGCCCAAGGACACAACGCGGGTCGCCCCGGACGGTGATCGAACTCGGGACCTCTAGCATAGAAGCCCAGCAGTCTGCCACTGAGGCAGCGCTCCCTACCGGCCCAGGAACATGATACATCATCATTTCATTAAGAAGTTTGTCTGTTAAGTGAATGCGTGTGTTGTCCAGTCAACATTTTCAACGTGCAGCCCCACGGCTACGCTTGAAAATATTAATTTGTCCACCCCAAAATAATGAATATGGACTCTTCCAATTGCTGTAATTGAACTGGCATGAATGATACCACCAGTGTTCAAAGGGTTAAGGGAAGAGAAATGTGAACAAAATGACCGAAAATTTGATTTGTGTTTTACATATATGTGCACTTATTCAAGAACCAAATTCATTTTACTTTCAGATCGTGAACGCTGTGACGTCAAAAATAGTGGAATGAAAAACGAAATAAAAATTAGCAAAAAAATTGTGTTTTTGATTTCATTAAACTTTCCTAGCACAGGGTTAATAAATATATCCAAATATTCCCTAAAAGTATGGTCATGGTCGAAGATGCCCGAGGAAATTTATTATTATTTATTTATTGGGGTTTAAGGTCACATATTTCTGCACAGTGGCTTATCATGACTAATCATGACCAGGACAGTTTTACGGGTGGAGGAAGCCGGAGTACCCGGAGAGAACCACCGAGCAACGGCGAGCAACTGTCAGCTCCCCAACATACTAACTCCACACAAGCAGGGTTAGCATTGGTTGAAGACAGGTGCACCATCGACGTGCAGTACGCCTTAGTGCACAGCGTCACCGTGCCCCCCACATGGGCAATGGGTGTGAAGTGTCTTGCCCAAGGACACAACGCGGTTGCCGCAGGTGGGATTCGAACCGAGGACCTCTCGGCTTGCAGCCTGCACCGCTACCTACTGAGCCACCGCGCCCCCGCCTGAGGAAATATACTATAATAATGGAATCAAAATCTGTCTGTCAGTATTCTCAAATTGGTTAAAATAAATACTGGTTGTTTCTGAATACTTGGGATATAATTACAGAATCGGCTGTCCTAAAGTAGAAAATTGTTTTTGTTGCACGTCTATACTTTTATTTTCATAAAATACACGTTTTTTCTGCAAAAACCGAAGCGAATAATAATTTTTTTCACATGGGCGGACTATTTAACTATTTCTTTTTTTACGTTTTGGTTATATTTGGCAATAATTTGTGTTTTTAATAATTTGTTAGTAATCTGTAGGCGTGCAATAAGTACAGAGAAGCACACACGTTCGAACATTCATTTTTTACCGCACCCAATCGATATTGGAGGAGGGATAATATTGAACGAGAAGCCTTCGGCTTCTCGTTCATTATTATCCCACTGCCAAAATCGATCACGAGTGGTAAAAAAATGACAGTTCGAACGCGAATGTCGTTCTGGCTATATGACATCATGTTGCCCCAGTCTATTCTCAGTCAGATGGTTCGATTTGTCAGACGAGAGTAATAGTTCACATTGATTTTACTAAGATAGTATGAACCAGCGCCTTGTAAGGAATGACCGCCATTTTTCTTTTTAAGCCCTTTATGCAAAAACAGTTATTTTTTTTCATTTGTTCGACTCAATACTTTTTTTCAGAAATTATTTGACGCCATTGTTTTGGTGTGTATTCTTTGGTATATATTATAATACTCTGAGAAACATTTGTATATCTACGAAACTTGTATGGGAAGGTGAACAGAAATTTGGCAGAGCATTTAATTTTTAAGTTTCTTTTATCGGGCTCGAAGCTGGGATCTCAAAATATACATGGTTGGCGAGAGTAATAGTT
Organism: Pictodentalium vernedei; assembly: GCA_031216915.1. Classification (NCBI taxonomy): domain Eukaryota; kingdom Metazoa; phylum Mollusca; class Scaphopoda; order Dentaliida; family Dentaliidae; genus Pictodentalium; species Pictodentalium vernedei. The sequence goes on from CM062296.1 coordinate 372,381,506, forward strand.
TAAACCTAACTTAATATGCTTCTTTAACACAAATTTAAACGAAACAGGTCTGAAACGTTCGTTTATTATTATTATTTTAATAATAATGAATTTTTTTGGTTTCGTATTCATGACTACTCATGATTGCCATATACTTACAACGAGCGGTATCATTCACAAAGGATATATGAAACATAAGGGTATGTTTGCGAACGGCCCAACTTCGGATTTAATTAACTAATTAATTAATTAATTAATTAATTAATTTATTTATTTATTTATTGGATGTTTCACGACACTTTCAACAACCACGGACCACGACGATCGCCGGGTATGATGTTGACCCGATTGATTTTGACCAGAATATTATGTCCGAAGAAGAGACCGATGAGATGTTGTCCATATACGAAGCTAACTGGAGTTCTGCTGGAACTCGCCATGTGATGAATGGAAGAGTCCAGAGTTGATGACTATTGTATTTTTGCCACAACAGCTAAGATTTGAAATTAATCTTAGTTTTTGGTTTTATCTTGAGGCACAATGAAACGAATGAACTGAAGTATTACCATCCATCACAGAACAACGCCCGAGTACGTGATGTTCTACAACTCGTATTCTGCCAAGAAGACTTTGAAGAATTTCTAGATGATGTCATGGAAGAAGATATCCTGGAATGGGCCAAGTTAAAACGACCAAACACCAAATGGCTTGTGGAGAGAGTTACTAACCTCATCCTTTATGTGAATAAGCTAAACGACCACCCACTTGGAATGGTAAAAGATCTTCCAGATTATATTCTCCAGAATAAAGCAGTAAATGCTTTGGTGAAAGATGAACAACGCCAGTTTACTTACGATGACAACCTGTGCATCTTCCGACGTTTAGGTTTATGGAGTGGTTCAACAGCGCACAACCTCAACTATTCAACAGATGCCATGTGCAAGCAATATACGAAGAAGCCAAAGAACGAATTCCGTCGAGTAACCTTAGCCGAATTACCTGACTTAGAGACATGTTTCGAAATAAACATTCAAGTATATGAACTTGTCAAGAATGATCATGACCAAATTGTTGCCAAGCTAGTTCTGAGATCTCATAGAAAGTTTGAGAATGCCATGTATGTGAACGTCTACAAGAACCATTTTAGCTACATCATCGATATAGACCAATACTGTAATACGTTTGAATGCCGTAAATGCCGCAAATTATGGAAGACCTTTTGGGCAATAAATCGTCACGAGAAGACATGTACAGATGAAGTGAAGTACCAGTATGTTGGCGTTGTATACCCTCCACCCTAGTCCGTATTTGATCTGTTAGAAGATGAAGGTATAGAAGTGCCTGAAGAGAAGTTTTATCCATACTGTGCAACCTTTGATTTTGAAAACTACTTTAACAAGTCCAGTCTACCTGCTGACAGTGATAAACTGATGTGGGAAGCAGAACACCGACCATTGAGTGTGAGCGCATGTAGTAATGCTCCAGAATACCAAGAACAGAACTGTTTTATTACTAACGGAAATTCTGAAGAACTTGTTGAAGAAATGATGATTTACCTCACAGATGTTTCATCTCATTGCCATCAACTGGTGCAGACCTATCATGCGTGGACGTTACTTCAACTCCGACAGAAAATTGATGAAACACTGGAAGCGGAAGCCAGAGCTACTGCAGAAGATACATCCAAGATGCACCCTTTACAGAAGTTGGAGAAGAAATTTCAAGACAGCCTACAAGAGATGCCCGTCCTCGGATTCAACTCTGGAAAATACGATATGAATGTAGTCAGGCGTGAACTGATGTCATACCTGAAGAGACAGAATCCACTCAAGTTTGCAGTCAAGAAATCTAATAACTACATGTGCGTCTCCACAGAATCTTTCAAGTTTGTTGATATTTGCAACTACCTCGCTCCAGGACTGAGCTATGACAAGTCTTTGAAACCGTTTGTTTGTTCCGTGACTTAGGGATTTTTACCATATGAATGGATCGACAGCTTGGACAAATTGGATCAAGACCACCTACCAGACCACGAAGCCTTCTACAGTTGTCTCAAGAAAGAAAAAATATCCAAAGAAGAATACCAGTACCGCCATCATGAATGGAACGACCTGGAGATGACAACTTTCCGTGATTTTCTGATCTGGTACAATAACCGAGATGTAAAACCATTCCTTGAAGCCATTGACAAACAGTTTGCTTTCTATGAAGAACGCCAAATCGACATGTTGATTGTAACCCCTTTGCTCCAGTGGTACCTCCAGCATGGAAAATACATTGTACATGTATGTTTAAAGATGGTGTCAGTGTTCCGGACCTAACGTTGAATTACCTGTTCCAGACCATGAATGATGACACCTACTTCACGTCATTTAACCAGAAAAACAAAGACCTGAATCACCTAGTGAAAGATAATATCGTTGGTGGACCTTCAATTATCTTCAACCGGAACCACGAGAAAGATGTTACCCGAATCAGAGAAACAAAATATTGTGAAGAAGCAAAACCACGCGGAAGTATTATAAGCTTTGATGCGAATGAATTATATCTATGGTGCCTAATGCAGGAGATGCTAATGGGTTGGAGTATTAGAAGACGTGAAGAAAACCAGTTTAAACCAAAACATCCCATGAAGTATGTAAAATGGCTGAACGATGGTTAGAGTTTTTATCAATGAGAGACGACATCCGCATCAGACATCAGTTTATCGGAGCTGAAAAAATGATTGGTCGAAGACAGTTGCCTGTTGGTGGTTGGTGCAAAGAGACACAGGCTGTATACCAATTTCATGGCTTCTTCTGGCACGGATATACCTGCATGAAAGATAAGAATGGGCTTCCTATTCCCCACAATGAAGTCAGAGATAAACCCACGAGGGAACTGTTACAAGACACCCGCACCAATGCAAAGTACATCGCCGATTTGGGATACAGACTCGTTGAAATCTGGGAGTGTGAGTGGAGAGAGATGAAGAAGACCGATGCCACACTCAAAACCTTCCTGAAAGAGAACTTAACTTTTCAGACAAAATAGATGGTGCTATGACGGAAGGAGAAGTATTGAAGAAAGTGAAGTCCGGTGAACTGTTTGGTTTGGATGAATACGATATACATGTAACAGATCATATGAAAGAGTACTTTGAAGAGATGTCACCTATCTTGAAGAATACAGATATCTCCATAGATGATATTGGTGAACACATGAAGTCCTTTGCTGAGAAGAATGGAATGATGACGAAACCATGTAGAAGTTTGATTGAAAGCTGTGTAGCAGAACAAATGTTGATTGTAACCCCTTTCCTCCAGTGGTACCTCCAGCACGGCCTTGAAGTTGACCACGTCTACCAGGCTATCCAATACAAACTAAGAAGATGTTTGGAGAAATTTGGAGATGAAGTCCCCGAAGCTAGAAGACAGGAAGATGTTGACCCTGACTAGTTTATCGTTGCCGACACCATGAAGCTGTTGGGAAATTCTGGATATGGCCAAACCGTTACCAACAAAGAGAAGTATCGACGTGTGTGCTATTGCAATGATGAAGAAGTCACCAAAGCCGTAAATGACATGTCCTTCAGAGCTTTGAATCCATTAGATGAAACTTCATATGAAGTCGAACTCAACAAGAAGACTATGAAGCTGGATCTGCCTCTCCACATCGGATTCTTTGTTTACGAGTATGCGAAACTCTGGATGCTTCAGTTCTACTATTAAATTTCCCATTTGTGATAGTTTTTAAATCTCATTCTGGCTTCTTAAGATTCACATTGTTTTTGATGAATATTTTGCAATTTTTGTAAAAAAATTAAAAAAAATCGCTCAGACTTCTTAAGGCACCTAGAGTCAGTGATTGGTATGTCTCTGACAAAACATTACATATTGATTTGTTCCAACAGTACGACCAGTACAGCACCTGTGGTATCTCATAGCTCTATTACAATGCCTAAAATCATCAAATATTGATTCTGTAGTGTGGTGCTTATGCTGGAAGTACCCATAAAGGCACTTTCACAACCTTGGATTTAATCCCTACAGACACGTATGACCCATTTTGATAAAAAGAGTAAAATTGTGGAAAATTCAATGTACATGTATGTTTTCCAGAGAGGATGAATCAGATATTTGCTTCAAAAAGATAGTGCTCTTTAATGAGTAAAATATTTGTATGTGTATGAATGTGTGTGTGAGGTAAAGGAGGTTACAGTGTGAGAAATAGTCAGCAGCCAGTTACTGAAAATGTACATGTACAACCGGGCACATGAAAAGCAAAGAAACGCTGTCTGAGATGGACAGTTTTTGGACAACCTGTACCCTGGACGATTCATACCACAATTAGGGGGTACGAATTGACTTGATAATAAGGTACAATTGTCTAGACAAAAGGTATGAATCGTCCCAGTAAAGTTACGAATTGTCTCCGTTATAGATACAAGTTGTCTCGAGTAAGTGTACTAAACTGTCTCATGTATTAACTATTTAAATGTTATTGACTCATGTTTTGGCTGAGTGAAATGAAAATGAAAATTCGACTGAGTGATAGTAATACAAACATAAACACGTGGTAAAAGAAACACTATTTTTTTAATGAAGCCACAATAATTCTTTAAATTGATGAATATCTAACAATAAATAATTTTATGACACCCCAAATAATAAGTTATAGAGTGCTGCCTTAATAATTTAATTAATTTAATTCCGAGCTCCCTCAATAGAGTATTTTCTTTTGCCATTGTTTACGTTGAATCTTTTAATTGCCTACTTGCTTTTTACTTTTAGTCTTGAAATTTGATATTCTGTGTCTTCTAAAATAATAGAAATGACATCGCCTTTTTTATTCTTTCTCCAAGTTTATAATCCTCTCCCAACCCCATCTCCATGTATATTTTTTCAGAGGGGGTTAATTAAGCAGGGTATACATTTGTAGAAGAGAATACATATTGTCCAGATGGGGTACAAACTGTCGGATACTGCCCAGAGGAGCGGTACTAATCGTCCAGACAGAAGGTACAAATTGTCCTGGCAAAAGGCACGAATTGTCCAGACATCGGGGTGCGAATCGTCCAGCAAAAGGTACCAATTGCCCGAGGTACGAATCGTCCAGAGTGTGAGTAGTCAAACTCCCTGATGGACGGACAGACAGAAATGCAGTCACACATTTTGTAATAAATTCAATTTCAGTTTCCTTTTGAATGCTAAAACAAACTAGAATTAGTAGAAATGAAATATTTTCTCTGGAATCAGCGTGCAAATGTTATTTAGAGGTCGGTTCTGGGGAGGTTGGTATTTAAGCCTTTCTGTCATTTTTAGAGAAAAATACTAAATATCAGAATCACCACCACCAGATGTTGGTCAGATGAGTGCGACATTGACTAGTTTGAAGATGAATTCAGTTCTGTTCTGGTTACAAAGCCTAAAGCATCCAGGAACAAAACATTTTTACCAAAAGAAAACACAGAAGAAGTGTAATTTAAATCAATAAATGGGAGTTCTGTGTGGTTCTGGTATTGAGGAGAACACATCATAAAATTGGCTGGCCGCTACACTGTAATTCTGACAGTCTTAAAGTGACATTGTATTGTATCGCTGGTAAAAATAGTCCATAGACTGGAGCCAGTGGACTTGTGAAGGAAATAAATGAATATCGCTGTTCGCGTGCGTGTCTGTTTCGGGAAAATTTTACTACAAGACTGCATTCTAGTGTTTTGAGAACAAAGATTTCCACGGGCCGTACGTCAACATAATTTGAATTCATCCGAAATCCGGCAGTTGCTAAGGAAATCGCGCTAAGTTCCCCACAAATGAAAAAGGCCCACTAAAAGTGTCAGTAAATCACTTGTTTTATTTTTTTATTCGTTGTCAACAACTTGTAAAGTGTACGTTCTCAATTAAAATTGAAACTGGGCTTTGAATCTGACGAAACCGGCAACGGATGGCATTAGCACTTCGAAGTTTCAAACAATACCTAACTCGCCAACAACTACCTAACTTCGAAATGCACTTCATTATTTAATTATTTCTGAAAGTTTCCAGCATTCTGCGACAATATTTTACAAAATCTCTTTGATAAGCTACAAACAATTAAATATCCGTTACAATGATTCCGAATGATTTATCAGTAGGAGAGCCACGCCGCCAGATGGCACCCGGAACTCTGTTGCAAAGTTTTTAGAAAAATTATAAAATCAGGGATCCGTACATGGATTACCTATGTGCGCACACGCCACTGCATGGGTGTGCACTATGATGTCATCGATACTTTATCAACTGCCAAGATTTCAAATATGCTGAAAAGGACACAAATTCTGCATATGTATGTACCTCGTCACCATCCATAGATGAATTAGTGACACCAGAGACGAAAGTAGAGTTTTACATAGAGAATCACAAGTGGTTTCCATCTGAGTGTTGTGATTTCCACAGAGATGCTTATGTGAAAACCAAGTTAGAAAGCAAATAATGGCTGTCACCCTCATGTTGCCAAGAAAAAAAGCGTTTTGACAGGAGAACTCCAGGCTTATTCAAGGTAGAATCGCAAGGAACCGATATTGTTGGACTGTGTAGTAAAACATATTGGGTGCGTTCGGAGTCCCACTATTGGTAACAAACGGTATTTACCACTGGTACCCGAACGTATACCGACAGTGACCGATGGTGTATTTCAACTCCGAACGGAAATTGGTAGCCATCGGTAACAACATGGCGGAAAGAAAATGCATAATCGCCGCTTCACTTCTGAATATTTGTTCCCAACGTGTTTCAAGCGTATGTGCATGTTACCACTTGCGCACAAATGCCTTTCCGACCGATTCTCCCCCCATAAAAAGAATGTATGCAGCAGGTTGCAGACGAAAATTTGTCACAAAAATTTAAAAAAATGCATACAAAACGTAGTACAACAGTTTCAATGCCACGAAATTGGGACATTATCCGGTATTTTGTGTTATTTCTCACGGATAAATTGTATATTCACTTGAACCTTCATTACAACAATTCACTGTCAATTGCTTACTTTTTGCCAACCAAAAAATTTATTTTCTCTTTCTTTATAGAAATGAAATAATCTTTTCCATTTACTGGTATTTTAATTTCGAATCGGTCTGCGTTCGCCATTTTGGATTTTTCGTTGGTGAAAAATTCCACACTCTCGAGCATGGTCTCAAAAATGTACCACTGGTGAAAAAGAAATGGTGGAATTGGTACCAATCTTTACCGATGGTACCGAATAGCTACCATTGGTTACCAATGGTAGGACTCCGAACGCACCCATTATTGTTTTGATGCCACCTATAAATTTAGTTGTAAAGGTATCAGCAAACGCCACAATGATTTGACGAAAGAGAAATATTTGCAAGTTTTGAAGACTCAACAAAGTGGATCCGGCATCAACCGAGGATTTGTTATGAATGACAACACTATGTATACTTACCAGCAGAGCAGAGATGGACTATCGTATTTCCACCCAAAACGAAGAGTTTTAGAAGATGGAGTTAGCACCAAACCAATAGAGATTTAAAGAAGAAAGGAAGAATAATATAGTCAAGAAGGAGAAACTATTCAGTGAGTGTCATATTTTCTAAAACCAGAAAAAGTCTAGTTATTCCCTACAAAAAGTCCTGTTTAGTTGACCGAAAATTTCTAAAATCCGTAAGTGATTTTAGGTGGTCTACTCAGTCCTGTTAGGTTGACCGAAAAATTCCTAAAAACCGTAATGGATTTTAGGTGGCCTACTCAATCATGTTAGGTTCACCAAAAATTTTTCTAAAGTACTATATGGCAGATTTTTTTCTCTAATTAAAAAAGTCCTATATGGCAGTCTCTGAAGTCATATATGGCAAGTCCTCATAAAGTCCTAACTGGCAGACTTTTTCTCTTATTATGAAAAGTCCTAAATGGCAAATCCTATATGGCAGTCCTCATAAAGTCCTTTAGGGCAGTTTTTTTTCTCTAATTGAAAAGTCCTATAGCAATCTTTTTCTCATATTAAAAAGTCCTTCATGGCAAGTCCTCATAAAGTCCTATATGGCAAGTCCTGATAAAGTCCTATATGACAATACAAAGTTCTACAAGGCAATACATAGAAATGGATTGAAAGTTTGTTTCTCAATTTTTTTTATTTATTCTAATACAGAGAGTTTTTATCATCATCATCATCATCATGTTGTAATTTCCTGGTATACTTTAGGTTAACCCTTTTGGAAGTGGAGGATACTTCTTTATTTTCATTCCAAACCTTTTAGTTTCATTCCATTTATTTAACAAAAAGTTGATTCATGGTATCTTTTAGGCTAACTCTATTGGAACCAGATGATACACATTTGTTCCAAACTGTTAGTTCCATTCAAACTTTTTTAGTTCCATTCCATTTATTTCCCAAAGGCTTTCGTTAGTCTATCAACAGGCTACTAAGAAAGCATGGTATCTTTTAGGTTATCCCTATTGGAACCAGATGATACACATTTTGTTTCAAACTTTTTAGTTTCATTCCATTTATTTAAAAAAAAAAGTTGATTCATGGTATCTTTTAGGTTACCCCTATTAGAACTGGATGATACACATTTTGTTTTTTGTAACAAACTTTTTAGTTCCATTCACATCTTTTTAGTTTCATTTAAAAAAAAGTTGATTCCTGGTGTCTTTAGGCTACCCCTATTGTATAACCAAAGAAATAAATCATCATCATCATCATCATCATTACTAAGAAATTCTATGTTGTGAATATTTAAAAAAAATGAGAAATGAACAAAACGTCTGAATTGCTAAGTTGGACATGTTTTTTTTAATGAACAAAAAAAAAAATTCTCCATATAGGGTACGAACTGTAGGGGGTGGGAATGCATTCGAGCTATTTGACTTATCTCCCTTGGACAGAGGTTTGTTGCTTGACCTGTCCCAAGCCAGTATAAAATGCATAGGGCCATATCCTTCAAGTAGGTGGTAATTGAGAGTTCTAGGACAGAATTTACAAAAACTGTACACGTACATGTACGTGTACCACCATAGGGATTCAGTGTTAAATCTTGTACAGAGTGTAAAAAATGTCGTTTTTTCATGGTGTCCCAGAACTCTCTGTGTTTTTTTGACAGTTCGAATCGCACTTTTAACCATTCAAACAGCCGTTGGCGAACTAGTGAAATTCGACACATTGCTGGGAAGGTAAAAATGTATGAAAATTTGAAGAAAATGTAAATTTAAAAATTTTTGTTGACGTTCCCATTGCAGATCAGACCTTCGATCTATCGTTGGTGAATGCAAGCAGAAAACGCTTTGAGAGTTCTAGGACAGCATCAAAAATGCGTTTTGAGAGTTCTAGGACACCAACGTTCGCGATCGCATTTCGTACAGTCGAGGGTGCGATCCAATCGGTGAAATACGATTGAGAGTTCTAGGACAGGAAAATCGATCTCAAAACCTTTTCTTGACGTTCACCAACGGTGAAAAGTGAGTGTAAAGTGTAGTTACTCATCGAGGATTTTTAAAAAAAAAAATTTCCAAACCGATTTGGGCTAAGGGTACATCAAAAAATGCAGTTTGAGAGTTCTGAGACACCGACGTTTGCGATCGCGTTCCGGACGGTCTAGGGTGCAATCCAATTGGTGAAAATGATTTGCCGATTCACCTCGCGAGTGTTATGGTAAATCGTAATAGAATCAGTTTTGTGGAGTTTCAATATTGCACTCAATGTAAATAAAAATCAAACGGTAAAATTGCGTTCCACTTAAATGGGTTTTAAAAGGTAAATTGAAATTTTAATTGACTCATGTCTCGGTTAAAGGGACATCAATAAAAACTCCTTTTTATGAGACACACTTCTAAATTGTTCCTATTCACAAAAGTGCATCTGTTTACTTCAAATAGTATTTTGTTCTTTTGATGATAAATTGTTTTTGTTTACTTCAAACAGTATTTTGTTCTTTGATGATATGGAGGTGAAAATAATCGCCGAGGGCGATGCATTTTATCAATAGTTTTATTTTGTGAATGACTCTAAGTATGTTATGTATTAATCAGATATTGTGCTCAATGTGCTGTTTAACTATTGCTTTTTGGACTGAAACGATTTCCATGTAAAAATATAGAAGAAATACCGTTGCTCAATGTGAGAGTACTAACACGGTTTTAACCAAAATATTACGAGATATTCATGGAGTATTATTTTTCCATATTTTTTTTTTTTTTGCAAAAAAAATTCTCGCCAGGAATTTTTTTAAAAAGATTTTTCAACTCTTGTTTTTTGACTGAAATGATTTCCATGTAAAAATATAGAAGAAATATCGTTGCTCAACGTGCGTGTACTAACGTGGTTTTAACCAAAATATTACGAGATATTCATGGAGTATTATTTTTCCATATTTTTTTTTTTGCAAAAAAATTCTCGCCAGAGAATTTTTTTAAAAAGATTTTTCAACTCTTGTTTTTTGACTGAAACGATTTCCATGTAAAGATATAGAAGAAATACCGTTGCTCAACGTGCGAGTACTAACACAGTTTTAACCAAAATATTACGAGATATTCATGGAGTATTATTTTTCCATATTTTGTTTTTTTGCAAGAATTTTTTTAAAAAGATTTTTCAACTCTTGTTTTTTGACTGAAACGATTTCCATGTAAAAATATAGAAGAAATACCGTTGCTCAATGTGCGAGTACTAATGCGGTTTTAACCAAAATATTACAAGATATTCTAAAAGTATTATTTTGAGAATGACTTCAAGTGTGAGGAAAATAACTACCTGTATGATTTAACACTTTTAAAACGTTGTATTTATAGATGTTTATTTGAGACTAACTCTAAGTTTCTCATTGTCGGAAATAACTGTTGATGTGATCTTCAACATGTTCGAGGGCAAAAACGCATTTATCGAGGTTTCATTTTGTAAAATGTTTTTCCTCAACTGGTTTTAGTTATATATTAAAGACAGAAGATTTTTATTCACTTAAAACATAAAACATATAAATAATTATACATTTAATTTTGAGAATAATAAAATAACTCACGTTAACATACTCTAAAGGAAATATTAATAATTTTAGAAAACGAAAAAATGTTTTTACACATCACAGATTCTAAGTGGAGAGATCAGCTTCTCGACGAATATCAACGACTCAAGAAAAGCATCCAGTCCTCTGACAAAAGCAGGCGACTTGGAGAGATGGAATTAAGATGTGAAACCACAAAATTACTTAAACCCGTGACGGAGGTTCAGGAACGAAGTAAGAAGGAGATCGTTGATGAATTGAAGCCCATAAAAGAAAGTTCTTTGAGAACGGGTTCGTTGCCCGGCAGTTTTATGACGGGGTTTTCCTTTCAAAGATCATCGCTGGATTACATTCCCATGAGAATTGAAACCGATGTGAGTGAAAGCGACGATGCCGCTTCGACTATCACCGCTGATAGCGTCGCGTCGTCCGAGGATGGTAGTAAGAGAGATCTGTTGTATGGAATTTATAAGGATTCTGACCGTAGAACTTTTGTGGGCGACACTGAAGTGCAAGAGGATGATGATAATTTAATCATCGGTTCGAATAGGTACGAATTAACTCCTGGACTGCACAAATTGCTCCTTTTCGACAAGCCTGGAGATTATACAGATCGGGATTTCGACAATTACGGTGACATTCTGGTTCAGACCCACACCATGAAGAGAAATAATGATGTCAGAGAAACGAGACCCAAAGCCAATAGAGGTTACAAGTGGACTAAGGTGGTGAAACCCATATGGGATAAGAATAAGAAGTTTGTCGAATCGGTGACTGGCAAAGGAGTGAGAACCACTTTTCTTCCAATCGATTTTGACGATCTGTCTCAGAGATTGAGATTGTTGATGGCAAGTCAACGCGCTGGTAATACTGGATTAGATAATGAGATAGTGAGCATATGCGACGAATTGTTGAGGCAGAAGGTTTTGAATAAGTGCAATTATTAAAGGCTGATGAACGAATCGAAGGATTGATATATATATAATAAGTAGAGAGAACAAAAAAAAATAAAAATAAAAACAGTAAATTTTACACTAGAAAATAATAAAAAGTATTTAAACAACAAACGATTTACCAGTGAAAAAAACAAAATATATATTATAAAATAAAAATATGTTGGTGATAAAGGACAGGGGATACGTTCGAACTTATGTTCAAGGCGGTTCTGGCATCGTCGATTCTACAATGCGAGTGTTCACGGATGATGCAGGTAGAAAACTTGCATCGACTGCATTTGAGGTCAGTAAGAAGACGGCTTTGGATGCTGGTAAGAAATCCGCTTCCGAAGCTAATGGTAGGATAGCTTCTGTGGCTGGCAAGAGGGCAGCCGACATGTTGATCGACAAGTTGATCCGTCCGCTGGCAAAGTGAGCTACGTTAGAGCGATCGCCGAAAAGTTGGAAAAATTTTAAGGATGCTGTGGTACCCATACAAGATTTAGCCAAAATGACGAGTGGATCTGGATTGAAGAGAACTCGCGACGGTGTAATATAAATAAATAATAATATTTATAAAAAACTGAGTTTGAAAAAACATAAAAAATTGTGTTTGAAAAAGTCTAAAAATAATAAAAAAATAAACAAAGATGAACATTAAAGATATGTCTTAGAACGATGCCGCGACCAAGAGGTCGAATAACGAGTTCTTTCCCAAAAGCATAAGAGGCTTGATAGTGGGAAAATCGAATTGTGGAAGGACCAATCTGTTGATGAATCTGTTGTCGCAACCATGCTGGTTGGATTATGACAGATTATTCGTGTTTGGCAAGAGTTTGTTTCAACGCGAATACAGATTGCTTCGAGAGTGCATGGATCATAGATTGCCCAAGGACGCCATAGCCAGAATCTTTGACAGTAGGGAGGAATTCAACAAAAGTGAAGCTTCTCTTTCGACCATTTTGGATGGTGCGGCGATGGAATTGATGAAGAGAAATGCGTCTTCGAACGTCGAGTGTCGATTTTATGAGAACGCTAGTGACGTTCCAGATCGAGGAGAATTGAAATTGGAAGATAAGAATCTCATGATTTTCGACGATCTGCTTTTGGAGAGACAGAACCGATGCGAATTGTATTACGTTAGGGGTCATCACAGCAATGTGGACTGTTTCTACCTCTCGCAGAATTATTTACGATTGCCCAGACAGACGATAAGGGAGAACGCTAATTTACTGTGTCTCTTTCGCCAGGATCTCAACATTCTCAATCACATCTATGGTGATCACGTCGCAAACGACATGAGCGTGGTGGAATTCAGGAGATTCTGCAAGAGGGTTTGGGATGGAGGACTTTACAATTTCGTCATGATCGATTTGACTAGCCAATTTAATCACAGAAAATATCGGTGCAGATTCGACAAGTTTTATGTTTCTGATGATAATAAGATAGAGAGTGAAAACAAAAATTAGAAAATAATAAATCATCAAATAATTTAGTTTTGAAAAAATAAAAATAAAAATTAAAAATATAATGTTCGAACAAGGAGAATTGTTAGGACGGATAGCCGAGAATACGGCTGCAAAACCATCCATTCAAATCGTGGTGAGTGGCGATTCGACTCGATTTGTGAAGAAATTCGAACCTTCCACCGAATTGAACAGAGAGAAAAGATACGAGATGGCGTTGGTGAATCTGGAGACTTATTATTCCTTTCCCAATGTCACCGAAAAGAATAACTCATTCAAGTATTCCGACGGAGTGGATTGGTTGGAGATTCGAATTCCCAAAGGAAGTTACAACATAAACAATTTGAACAATTACATTCAGACGCGAATGAAGACAGATGGAAAGGGAAGCAACAAGATCAGACTCGCTCCCAACCCTAATACCCTACAGATGATGTTGGATTTAGAAGATAATTTTCGAGACGATTTCAACACGGACGATTTTATAGGCAAGATGCTGGGATTCGATCTAAAGATGTATCGAGGCCATGCGGCATCTGAAAATATGGTTGACATTCTCGCAGTTAATGGCATTCTGGTGAACATGAACGTGATTGCTGGAAGCTACGTGAATGGTAGCACTCAACCGACGATCTATTCCTTTTTTTCAAATGTGTCACTGGGTTATAAGATTGTGGAACAACCTCAAAATTTAGTTTATCTACCAGTGATTTTAGACAAGTTGTATAGTCTCAAAACCTCGTTGACGGATCAAAAATGGTGAACTGTTAGATCTTTGCGGAGAGAGGGTGACGAAACGATTTCACATAAGAGAAATATAAAAAAGCAAAAAAAAAAAATGCATATATATATAAATAAGAAAATAAAATAAATGGAATATTAATTTACAAAAATTATTTAATATATATAATTATCATTAAAACAAAAAAAAACAATTGAACAAAATATATTTAGAAAGAAAAAAGAATTATGGCACAATACGTGGTTAAAAACGTGAACATATCCGCAGGATAGAGGAAGAAACTTAAGAGAGCGTTAACAACTCGAGGCGAGGTGGTGAGATTCAAATTCACTCACGAAGATCTGGAGAGTGGCGGTCAGGATTTGATCGCCTGGACCAGAAGTCAAATCAAAGGATGGAGAAAGCGATTCGTGATGGAAGAGGGGTGACGGTGAGATTGAGTCCTGCTCAATTGAAATACAATTTCGTATTGGCAGGAATTGCCGCAAAAGAATTACCCTTTGCCGCTAAAGCATTACCCTTTCTTGGAAAGACTCTCGGCGTGGGAGCTCTCTCGGGACTCACGAGTTCGGCAATTGAGAAATTAATGGGTGGCAGCGGACTGTGTTTGAAGAAGGGAGGAGCCGTGTGTCGCATCCACGTAGACAACAATGGTGAGGGATTGTATCTAGCACCCGTTAGAGGTGGCAGCTCTTTGAGTGAAAATGGTCTCTATCTGAAGAGTGGCCAGAACGTTGAGTGACTCGGTAAGGGTTTGTTGTTTGGTGAGAATTTGCCGTTTAAGAATATACCAATTTTGAGTATGTTATTATAATGTAAAAAAATTATATAATTATATAAAATATAAAAATATAAATCATAGAAAGTATAAAAAAAATAATATAAAATGGATAAAAAGGTGGAAAAACAATTAGATGATAATGATGAATATCACGGGATAGAGTGTGAAAAAGATATGGAAAAACGATTAGACGCTAATGATGAATATTGCAGGATAGTGTGGGAAAAAGATGTGGATAAACAATTAGACGCTAATGATGGATATCCTAGGAAAGAAGTAAAAAAAGAGTGGGGTAGATGGTTGAAATTTAAAAGAATTAGACGTTTTCCACCGTCACCACTACCTTCTGATGAGAATGGTAATGATGTGAGTGTTACCAAGAGATGCACCACATTCGTTCATAATTTTGATTTAGATAAACAAATGTGTTCTTATAAAAACGTAATATATCACAAAGAAAAGAAAAGAAGAATCGACGCTGAAATTTGAGAAAAAAGGAAACGTTATTATAATATATATGGGCGATAGTGAAGAAGAAGAAGTAGACGAAGAAGAAGGAAAACAAAAAAAAAGTAATGAGATCTAGAGATGTTCAACCTCTCTAGATCTCATTACTCTTTTTTCCTTCTTCTTTGCTAAAAATCAGTCTCTCTATTGTTTTATATTTTCAAGTCTGTTATTAGCATGTTGACGGTCATGTCTTCTCCTTTTCGAAAATGTGTTGAATGTTTATCTTTACTTTTGCAAGTTTTTTTACATCGGTGAGCGCGCTTTCACCACCCGATTTGTTCACGAGTTCGAGAGAGATTTTTGGATATATGTAACTTCCGTAGGGCAATGACAAATCGTCCTTGTCAAATTCACTGTCTTTGGCGATGACGATGTTCTGTAGATCACTTTGGTACTCGTAGAACAAATCGAGCGTGGCTTCATCCAATTTCAAAGGCATGCTATATTTTCATATTTGTGCTCTAAACCCTTCATCTCGACATCGTTCAATTCGATGGCATCGTGCCATTGTAATCTATAGATTTTACAACCAAATTTCTTACCTGTTTTGACTCGTTTCAATTTCAATTCGCATCTTTTAGGTGTTGTCATGATCGATTATTTGTTTTTTTGTTTTATGAATTATTGCAAATAATATATATTTTTGAATTTTGTATTTAAATAATAATTTGTTAAAAAAGTTTTTTACTCTCTATATATATAAAAAGTTTTTTTTTAATTTTTAATTTTCTCTAATGTGAAAATTTTTTTTTGTAAAAGTTTTTTTCTCTTTATATATAAATAAAAAGTTTAAATTTAACGTCCTTTTTTTCTCGTATTAATTCAATTTTTTTCACGTTAACGAACATAAAAAATAGATT
This sequence comes from Pictodentalium vernedei, assembly GCA_031216915.1. NCBI lineage: Eukaryota > Metazoa > Mollusca > Scaphopoda > Dentaliida > Dentaliidae > Pictodentalium > Pictodentalium vernedei. Next base: position 372,397,751 of record CM062296.1, read on the forward strand.
ATTTCTTTTTTGTTTTTTGAATTTTATGTTTAATTATTAATTCATTAAACAAAAAGTTTTGTTTTTTTCTCTTTATATATATATACAAAAAAAAGTTTTTAATTTTAATTTTCTTTAATGTGAAATTTTTTTTTTTATACATATATATATAAAGACTATTTTAAAACATTTTAACAAATTATTATTTACATACAAAATTAAAAAAAAAAATTCTTACAAATGAAGCAAACAATAAAAAAAATGGAAAATTTAAATGAGAAAACTTTACCTCAGTTAAACGAGTTGTGTAGAGAATTAAACATTCCACATTTCAGAAATCACAGAACCAAATCAAAAAAAAAAATGAAGTCATACAGGAATATCATTTGCAAAATGATGGAAAGAAAAAAATCGAAAGATCAGAAGTGAACAAACTTAAACAGACTCGAATTGAGAAAAAAATAAGCCAATGACAGTAACGCCTGATGATAGAAAATGAAAAGTGGAGCATGATAAAATTAGAAAGATCATGCGTGAGGAGATACGTAGTTTGTTCGATGAAAAGACAAACGAAATGTTGATAGCAACAACGTCAAAAAATGCTTTGGTTTTGAAAAATGAGAAGAAGAAAAAGATAGTAAAAGGAATCGAAATGCCGACTTCAAAAAAAAAAGTTCCGTTTGTGAAAAATAAGAAGACGATGAAATGAAAAGTCATCGAAGAACTGCAAGTTTCAAAAGAAAATAAAAAAAACTGAAAACGAGTGATGCGGTTCAGAATCTAGACAAATGAGATATATCGAACGAAATTCGATGAGCAAGCCACGAAGGGAAAGGAGAAGAATATGTAGCACGATTCATCATGGAAGCATTCCAATCGAATCCCATAGAATGAGAGAGTGTGATCAAAGGCATTTTTAAAACTTTTGACGTGGTTCCCTCATTCAAGAAAGTCGATCCAAAATTATTCATGGAACAGGTGAAGAAAAAAGTATTGGATTTGTTTCACGAACGCATGAACGTGGGACAAAAAATTAAGATGATACTCTATTGTGTGATGAATAAAATCGATGTGAATTCCGGCGAGAGCATCGTGAAAAATGCATATTTCAGATCTAATGTCGAACCCATATTTCGAGGTTCAGATTTATCAGACGTTTTTGAAATGATGAAAGACAAGATGTTGACGTCTCTCGCAAATTATCAACATGAAGGTAGTAATTGGACATTCGATGAGGTGTTGAAACTCGAAATTCATATAACTAAAAACGATTTGTTGAAAGCGTCTTCCTACGTGGAATTACCGTATTTCTTAGCTAAAAAAAGCTGTGATCAATGTGAGAAATAAAGATAATCAGTGTTTTAAATGGACAGTCACCTCCGCTTTATACCCTTTCAAAATCCATCCCGAGAGAGTTTCTCATTATGAGGAGACTTCTAAAAATATCGATTGGACCAGAGTGACTTTTCCAATGCACTTAAAACACATCGAACGTTTCGAGGTTCAAAATCCCACCGTAGCGGTGAACGTCTTGGGATACGATGATGAAAAACAAATGATCTATCCTCTCAGACAGACTTCGTATCTTAAAAGAGAAAAGATGATTATTTTATTATTGATTTTGAATGGTGACAATCGTCATTATTGTTGGGTTAAACATCCGAGCCGATTACTGTCAAGCCAGAGAAGTAAATATAATGGTCATATATGTTTATGTTGCAACTGCATGAAGCGTTTCACAGCGAAAAATCAATAGCGAAACATCAGGAATATTGCAACAAAAATCAAGGTTTCACTGTCGAAATGTCTAAACCGAAAACCATTGTGAACTTTCAAAATCATAATAGAAGGTTAAAAGTACCATTCGTCGTGTACGCCGATTTAGAATGCTTCCTGCCAACCCGACGCTCTTCAAAGTTACATCGAAAGATATCAAAAACACATGCCTTCAGGTTATTGCATTTACAGGAAATCCGCTTTCAACTCGCAACACGACATGGGTCCCTTAACTTACATGAAACAGTGCAAAGACGATGACATGGCTCAAAGGTTCGTGGAAGAGTTAGAATCGAAAATTCAAATTTTATACGGCAAATTCAAAACTCCAGCGTAAATGATCATCACGCGAGAGCAGCCAGATGAAAATAACAGAGCCACCGAATGTCACATATGCAGACAATCGTTCAATGGGAATTTGAAGGAAAATAAGAAGGTTAGATACCACAATCATTACACGGGTCTGTATCGCGGTCCGGCTCACAGCAAGTGTAATTTAAAATATCAAGACGCCATTTTCTATCCCATGATATTTTACAATCTCTCGGGTTACGACAGTCATCTGTTCATGAAAAATCTCGGCACCTCCCATGAAGAATTAAATTGCATCGTGAACAATGAAGAAAGATACATTTCCATCATGAAATGGAAGCTCATGGAGAAGAAAAGAGTAATCGATGGAGAGACGGAAGAAAAAACGAAATCCATTCGTAGAGGAATATGTTTCATTGACAGTTTTAAATTCATGTTCACCGCTCTGGAAAAATTAGTTAATAACATGAGCAAGGATAAATTTAAAATCACGAATGAATATTTCAGAGAACGAGTACACGTCATGTTGAGGAAAGGAGTCTATCCTTACGATTACATGAACAATCTAAAGAGATTCGGCGACACTGCACTACCTTCGAAAGAAGATTTTTATTTGAAATTATACGAATCTGACATTTCAGACGAGAATTATGAACATGCCAAAAACGTGTGGAAATCATTCGATATGAAAACCATGAGAGATTATCACGATCTCTATCTAAAGACCGACGTTCTGCTCTTGGCAGATGTGTTCGAAAATTTTCGAGACGTCTCTCATCGAAATTACGATCTGGATCCGGCTTGGTATTTCACCGTACCTGGTCTGGCATGGGACGCTCTGTTCAAGACCACCGAAATCCAATTGGAATTATTATCCGACGTGGGCATGTTGCTCATGTTCGAAAGGGCTGCAAGAGTTGGCGTCTCGATGATCTCTCACAGATATTCTAAAGCTAACAATCCCTACATGAAAGAAGGTTACGATTCGAAACGATCAAATATATACATACAGTTTTGGGATGCTAATAATCTGTATGGTTGGGCTATGAGTCATCCTTTACCGATTGGAAATTTCAAATGGTTGATGGAACCGGAAGAGATGCAAAAATGGAGAGACTAACCTTGCATTTTAGAAGTCGATTTGAACTATCCAGAAGAATTACATGACCTACATAACGAATATCTGCTGGCTGCCAAACGAATGGAACCGATCGAAGGAGACGAGGAAAAACTCATTCCCAATTTATTTAACAAATGTAAGTACGTCGTCTACAGTGAGAATTTGAAACAATACATTGATTAGGATGAAATTAGTCGACATACATCGCTTCATTCGATTCGACGAAGAGCCTTGGATGAAAAAATACATCGATCTCAACACGAATCTCAGAATTCGAGCCGAAAACGATTTGGAAAAAGATTTCTTCAAACTCATGAACAACTGTGTTACGGTAAATCAATAGAAAACATCAGGAAGAGATCCGACGTTTGACTCATCACGTCTGAGAAAAGAGCTAAAAAATTAGTGGCGAAAGCCAATTACAGACACCGAACCACCCGATTTGTTCATGAGTTCGAGAGAGATTTTTGGATATATGTAACTTCTGTAGGGCAACGACAAGTCGTCCTTGTCGAATTTACTGTCTTTGTCGATGACGATGTTCTGTAGATCGCTTTGGTACTCATAAAACAAATCAAGCATGGCTTCATCCAATTTCAAAGGCATGCTATATTTTCATATTTGTGCTCTAAACCCTTTGTCTCGACATCGTTCAATTCGATGGCATCATGCTGTTGTAATCTATAGATTTTACAACCGAATTTTTACACGTTTTGACTCGTTTCAATTTCAATTCGCATCTTTAGGTGTTGTTGTCATGATCGATTATTTGTTTTTTTGTTTTATGAATTATTGCAAATAATATATATTTTTGAATTTTGTATTTAAATTGTTTGTTTGTTGGTGGTTAACGTCACACATTTATGCACCATGGCTAATCATGACACAACATGGAGATGAAGTCAAGTTTAGTCAATCGTTGATCAACATGTTGCCCATTTTAGAGGACTTTCAACCCAAGCATTGGTGATTGGGTCCTATTGTACTAGTAAAGCGGAACTGGTTTACCACAGTAAACAAGTGCTGCTTACTTCCCGGGGTTCCCACGGGGATTGTATTTAAATAATAATTTGTTAAAAAAGTTTGTTTTTTTACTCTATATATATAAAAAGTTTTTTTTTAATTTTTAATTTTCTTTAATGTGAAAATTTTTTTTTGTAAAAGTTTTTTTCCCTTTATATATAAATAAAAAGTTTAAATTTAATGTCCTTTTTATCTCGAATTAATTCAATTTTTTTCATGTTAGCGAACATAAAAAATCTATTATTTTTTTTTTGTTTTTTGAATTTTATGTTTAATCAATAATTCATTAAAAAAAAAGTTTTGTTTTTTTCTCTTTATATATATACAAAAAAGGTTTTTAATTTTAATTTTCTTTAATGTGAAATTTTTTTTTTTATACATATATATGTAAAGACTATTTTAAAACTTTTTTAACAAATTATTATTTACATACAAAATTAAAAAAAAAAAAAATCTTACAAATGAAGCAAACAATAAAAAAATGGAAAATTTATATGAGAAAACCGTACCTCAGTTAAACGAGTTGTGTAGAGAATTAAACATTCCACATTTCAGAAATCATAGAACCAAATAAAAAAAAAGTGAAGTCATACAGGAATATCATTTGCAAAACGATGGAAAGAAAAAATCGAAAGATCAGAAGTGAACAAACTTAAACAGACTTGAATTGTGAAAAAAATAAGCCAATGACAGTAATGCCTGACGATAGAAAACGAAAAGTGGAGCATGATGAAATTAGAAAGATCATGCATGAGGAGATACGTAGTTTGCTCGATGAAAAGGCAAACGAAATGTTGATAGCACCGACGCCAAAAAATGCTTCCGTTGTGAAATATCAAGAAGAAGAAAAAGATAGTAAAAGGAATCGAAATGCCGACGTCAAAAAAAAACGTTCCAGTTGTGAAAAATAAGAAGATGATCAAACGAAAAGCCGTCGAAGAACTGCAAGTTTCAAAAGAAAATAAAAAAAACTGAAAACGAGTGATGCGGTTCAGAATCTAGACAAACGAGATATATCGAACGAAATTCGACAAGCAATCCACGAAGGGAAAGGAGAAGAATGTGTAGCACGATTCATCACGGAAGCATTCCAATCGAATCCTGTAGAATGGGAGAGTGTGATCAAAGGCATTTTTAAAACTTTCGACATTCCCTCATTCAAGAAAGTCGATCCAAAATTGTTCATGGAACAGGTGAATAAAAAAGTATTGGATTTGTTTCGCGAACACATGAACATGGGACAAAAAATTAAGATGATACTCTATTGCGTGATGAATAAAATCGACGTGAATTCCGGCGAGTACATCGTGAAAAATGCATATTTCGGATCTAATGTCGAACCCGTATTTCGAGGTTCAGCTTTATCAGACGTTTTCGAAATGATGAAAGACAAGATGTTGACGTCTCTCACGAATTATCAACATGGAGGTAGTAATTGGACGTTCGATGAGGTGTTGAAACTCGAAAACATCAGGAAGAGAACTGACGTTCGACTCGTCACGTCTGAGAAAAGAGCTAAAAAATTAGTGGCGAAACCCAATTACAGACACCGAACCATATTCGATGAAAATCTAGTGGCCATTCACATGCAAAAGATGCACCTGAAGTTTGACAAACCCAATTATCTCGGACTGATCATCTTAGATATCAGCAAGCGATTGATGTACGAGTTTCAATATGATTACGTCAAATGGAAATTTGGTTGAGAAAGCCAAACTACTGTTCACCGACATGGGTAGTTTAGTTTACGAGATAGAGACGAAAGACGTCTACTGAGATATATCTCCGGATGTGACTGCGTGGTTCGACATGAACAATTATCCCGTCAATCACCCATTCCAACATTCAATCAAATGATAACAAGAAGGTGTTGGGTAAATTTAAGGATGAGAGCGGTAGTAAACAAATCGTTGATTTTGTGGGTTTGAGACCTACACTGTATGCTTATCGTCTAGAAGATGAAGAGATTAAGAAGTGCAAATGGGTTAAAGCGTGTGTGGTGAAGAAAAACATCTCTTTTCAAGACAAAAAAAGATTGTCTGTTAGGAAGTGGTCCAGTGTATAAGACTATGAATTCGATTTGAAGCGACAATCACAAGTTGTGTACTGAAATAATCAACAAGATTTCGCTAACGGCCAACGACGATAAGAGATTTGTGTTAGATTCATGTTAGATGATAAAATGAGCACTTTGGCACTCGGACATTGGACTTTGGATTTGATTATAGACGATAGGATTTAAGATATGATTAAGGACAACAGGATTCCAGAAAATCAAGAGGAATAAGACGGATTCAAGATTATGGAAGTTGATAGAGATATCGAGAGAGTTAGTTTAAAAAAGAAAAAGAAAAAAATATAAAAAATAATGTCATTTTAGTGAATTATAATAAAATAAATAAATGAAAAAAAAAAATATACACATTTATGAATAAGAAAATAGAGATATCCGTAGAAGGTGTCGTCTTACCTAATGAACCCCTATCCAACATCGATTTGTCAAATGTGGCGAAGGATTTGAAAATCAAAGATTTTCTAGGTGTGTTTTCCAGAGATGCCTTGCCAAAGAGAAGACCTCGACAACTGGAAGGCGGAATTTTAAATCGAGACGATTTATCGGGTGAAGGCACTCACTGGGTGGTGTGGTTCAAGAACGGGAAGAAGAAGAATTATTATTTCGAGAGCTACGGAATCTTGCCGCCGAAAGAAATAAAAAACTTTTCAATGAATTGATGGTTCGTTACAACACGGAACAAGTGCAATTGCCCGATCAAGTGTTTTGCGGTCACCTTGTCTCTACATTTTCAAAAGATGGTCTGAAGGAAATCGATTTCAAGACATTCTCAATGATTTACATTAGAGAGAGATTTTGTTTATAGTATATATAAAGGTAAAAAAATTCTTTGAAAAAATTTAATCAAATAAAAACGAAAAATAAAAAATAAGTGAAATAATTCATTTTTAATAAACTGCATTTGAAATATATTTTTTAAAACAAAAAACCTCAAAACAACATGCCAGTCAATAAATTTGTTACAAGTGACGACGAAAGTCAACCCAAAAAGAAGAGGAAGACGCTCGAAGTCAGCGATGGTTACGACGTTGCCAACTTGGATGAATGTTACGTTCGGAGATACAAACCTCGACAGGAACCTTTGAACATGAACGATAAGAAGCTCTACAATCTTCCTGAGCTGATAGATCTCGCAGATGCTGCGACTAAAAAATACGCCGACAGGGGGAACGCAGATTTCAAAAGAATCATGCTAGATAATTACGTGGATAAAGCCATGACTGACGATCTCGATCTGAAATCTAAACGTTTGGTAAACGTCACGAATCCCATAAATTCCACCAATGCTGCAACCAAGAAATACACGGACGACTCTCATGCGCAATTCAGCAAACATCTGAGAAGTAGATACGTTCAGAAAATGATGCAATCAGAATTGAACGCCAATTCTAGCAAGATAACGAACATGGCCACTCCCACGAATCCCAAGGACGTGGCACCAAACACTACGTAGATCTGGAACAGAGAAAGTCTGACAGACGAGAAATGAAATTGGATCTGAATGCGGGATTCAACAAGATATTGAATCTGTCGACGACGCAGATGCAGACTCAACTGAGGTCAACAAGGGCTTCGTGGATTCCGCCGTGATATGATCTCAAGAATACGTAGAATTGCAAGTGGACGATCTCTACCTGAACAAACAATCTGGCGGAACCATGGAGGGTGGCATCAACATGAACAGTCACAATTTATTCAGTCTCGATCATGATCCCGAATTCGATTCCAGCGCAGTCAGCAGGAAGGACGTGGACGACAACTCAGTCTGGAGAAAGGGCGACATCATGGAAGGTAAACTAGACATGGGCGGACACACGCTCACGAATCTACAGGATCCCGTGTACATGTCGGATGCCTGCACCCTGATTTCGGTGGTGGAGAAAGTCAAATACCCTAGACAATTGATCACTGTGTGTGCCGAGGAGACCGGCATGTTAGAGGAGGGAAAAGCTGAGTGGTCTTTTGGAAATGGAAGTAGCGGATCGCAACATGGTCAGGTGGGATATCCCATCCCGCTTCTGAGGTGAAATCATACAAATGGGTCTGGCTTCCACGGATTTGAATAACAGAGCAGTCGTCAATCTCATGGCAAACAGAGTAGAGAGCGATAAGAGATACAGCATTGAAAAGACTGAGAATCAACATGCGAATGTTAGCACGTTCGGCACGCTTCTCAATGTGAACGCCAGAGACAGGATTAATTTCGTTACGAAAACCAATAATCCCGAAGCTGCTATTTCCGTGGTGAGCCTACTGATCGAACTAGATCCTCTGAACAAACAGTGAACGCATGGAAATAATTAATTAAAAAAAATAATGAGTGATTATTAAAAAAAAAAAAAAGTAATGAGATTTAGAAAGATGTTCAATCTCTCTAGATCTCATTACTTTTTATTTTTTTTTTGTTTTTTGTTTTTAATAATTACACATTACTTTTTATTTTTTTTAATTTTTTTTTTTGTAATTCTCTGTCTGACAGGACCAGGGCGAAGGCTTCGGTTTTTCTCAGCATGTTCCTATCGAATTGCATCTTGAACTGAATGTCTAAGATGCTACTCTTGAGTCATTCGCTCTGTTTACTGACATCGAATATGAACATGGGATACATCGACTTGTATTCACCGGGAGATATATTAGGGTTGCTCATCAATTTGTTGAGAACATGATACTTCTTTCTAAAATCTGCGGCATCGCCGTACAGTCTGCAGAAATCGTTTTTGTCAAATGACACATTGTAATCGATTGCTGGATATCTCGTGGCGTTCAGAAACACTTGCATGTTCCTCAAATTGCAGTGATTGAATAGCAATGCATTCTTTTCCTGAGGCCCGTCCCTATCAGTCTGAAATGCAACCACAATGAAACACGGTCTCTCGGAAGCGGATTTCACGGTCAATCTCCAATCGAAGTGATTCGTGGAGAGTGGAATGATAGCCATGTCACACTGTCTCATTCTAAATCCCACGGGTAATTTACTCTTGGATTCTATGATCTCGTAGAGATGCATTTTTTCCACGATCAAAAGCTGCACGTGCAGAAGGAACCACGATATTTTGTGCATAGTTATCTTACCCGCATTCGTCACAGAGAGTCTCACTATTGCGTCATCGTTTCCTTTTCGAATCAACGTCAGATTGTGTTTGAATCAGTACATGTTGTAATCGTCTGTGAATCCGAAGATGTGTTTCAAAGGTATCCTGAATTAAAACGTTCCTTTAGGTCTGGACGTCTTGATGATGTAGTCGAATATCACGGCGGCGCCGGCGCTAGCAGGGCTGATGGTGTCTTTCATCCAAACTGATTTGGTCTTCTAGATTTCGAAAAATCATCCGGATACATCAAGAGTCCAAACATCGTGGTGGCCTGACCGGGACGAAACACAGATTCTATCTCTTGTCTGGATAGCAAGTATTTTATATTACTGAATAGATGGATGATGGCATTACTGGCTAGAGTAACCATGTCGTCGTCAACGTAGTCGGTCCCATCTTCCTTGGTGAGATGTCTCTGCACCACTATGTAACTCTCGCTAGGATGAACGAATAGATCTTGGGTTTTGACATTGATTCTTATCTCTCCCGCATTGTTCAAACTCGTTCTGGTTATCGGTTTGTATTCGTGAACCTCGTATTCTTGAATACTTTCATCTTTCACTATGCTTTGTGCGATATCTAGTATATTTGCCATTTTTGACGGTTTTTTTGTTTATTAATTAGCTTGCCTTTTTTTTATCTAAAAATAGTTTTAATTATTTTTTATTATTATTATTTTTTCTCTCCTTTATATATATGTGTAAACAAGAAAATGTTAAAGAGAGTAAATAAAAAAAATTTAGTTTTCTTTATTAAAACTTCGTCTTCTGCAATTGTTGTTTGTAAAACTTTCCGATGATCTCTTCACCATCTAAAGCTTCGATTTTGTAAGTCACCGGATCGTGCAAAATATTTTGATTATCACGAAGATTTCCGAGGTCCAGGAATGTAACCGTTTTTGAAGTGCTTCTTATAAGCGTAGATTCTCACTCGATCGCCGACTGCAAATTTCGGCGTTCTAGACTTCTTCCTGATCTTAGATCTTTCAGGATATAGATTCGCGTAGACTCGTTTTTCATTTCGAGGATCGCTAGCTTCCACGGGAGTCATCTTGATTGATCTGTGTTGCGTGTTGTTGTAATCTTTGACCAGACCGTTCAGAGTGTATATGTATTTCTTGGTCGAATTCGCTGTGAAGTATCTGTGCATCTTTTCCTTAATTGTTCGATTCCAACATTCCACGATGCTGGCTTTCTCTTCATTTTCGATCGAGTAGAGGTCGACCAATCGACGAACGTCCTTGTTGTAGAATTCCTTCCCCTTATCCACCCACAATTTATTCGGTTTTCGAGAAGACGAGTCGAACATGCTCTTCAGAGCCTCGGCGACGCAAGGTCCCGATTTATTCTTCAAAGCTCTGATCCAACCGTATTTGGTAAACACGTCGATGTCCGTCAATAGATATTTGACGCCCTCGTTCCACCTCGAAAACGATCTCATGTCGACCAAGTCGGCAGACCAAATGTCATCCAAACCCTTCACGAACAGCCTTCTCTTTCGAAATTTACGCACGATGGGTTTCTGTAACTCCTCGGCCAATTCGCTCGTCAATAATCGTTTCTTCTTCTTTTCCCAAGCGCTTTTTTTTTGAACGCCCCATCCGAATCGACGTTTCGCTCCGATCAGATTGCAACCAGTGAACGTTCTATCTTCTCTCTCCTGGTCGGATTTGATATACCTCCCAATTTCGCCAACATGTTTTTATCGCAGACATTGTTGCAGACATCGTTGCAAGTCTTGGTGGCGGGATGTCCGGCGTAGCACAGATCGTGATCATACGCAGTCACTATAGAAGCCCGAATTTGAACTTAGTGCATTTCAGGCAAATTTCTTTAAAAATCTTCTTCTCCAGATCCAGCAGGCAGAATCTTTTGATATTTGGTATGCAACATTGTGGGGTGAATGTGATTCAAGTTTGTAGAAATCGGCCCCCTGGGTTTATATTTGGGCTCAGTATAGAAGCCCAAATTTGAACATAGTGCATTTCAGGCAAATTTCTTAAAAAATCTTCTTCTCCAGATCCAGCAGGCAGAATCTTTTGATATTTGGTATGCAACATTGTGGGTGGATCTGATTCAAGTTTGTTCAAATCGGCCCCCTGGATTCATATTTGGGCTCACTATAAAAGCTCAAATTCGAACTTAGTGCATTTCAAGCAAATTTCTTAAAAACTCTTCTTCTCAAGATGTAGCAGGCAGAATCTTTTGATATTTGGTATGCAACATTGTGGGGTGGATCTGATTCAAGTTTGTTCAAATCGGCCCCCTGAATTCATATTCGGGCTCACTATAAAAGCTCAAATTCGAACTTAGTGCATTTCAGGCAAATTTCGTTAAAAATCTTCTTCTTCAGATCCAGCAGTTGAAATGTTTTGATATTGGGTATGCTGCATCCTTGGGGGGTGAGATTCAAATTTGTTCAAGCCATGTCCCTAGGTCCATATTTGGGCTCACTATGGGAGCCCGAATGATAACTTAGTTCAAAATGAGGTATTTTCTTTAAAAATCTTCGTCTTCAGATCTAGCAGTCAGAATGTTTTGATATTTGGTATGCAGCATCCTTAGGGTGGTGAGATTCAAGTTTGTCCAAGCCATGTCCCTAGGTCCTTATTTGAGCTCACTGTGGGAGCCCGAATGACAACTTAGTTCAAAATGAGGAATTTTCTTTAAAAATCTTCTTCTTCAGATCTAGCCGTCAGAATGTTTTAATATTTGGTATGCGGCATCCTTAGGGGAGTGAGATTCAAGTTTGTTCAAGCCATGTCCCTAGGTCCATATTTGGGATCACTGTGGGAGCTTGAATTGTAACTTAGTTCGAAATGAGGAATTTTCTTTAAAAATCTTCTTCTTCAGATCAAGCTGTCGGAATGTTTGATATGTGGTGTGTAGCATCCTTTGGGGGGGGGGGGGGGGGGTGAGATTCAAATTTGTTAAAGCCAAGTCCCTGAGTCCATATTTGGGCTCCCTGTGGGAGCCCGAATTATAACTTAGACAATATGAGGAATTTTTCTTTAAAAATTTTCTTCAGATTTAGCAGTCGAAATGTTTTGATATTTGGCATGCAGGATCCTTAGGGGGTGAGATTCAAGTTTGTTCAAGCCAAGTCCCTGGGTTCATATTTGGGCTCACTGTGGAAGCCCGAATGATAACTGAGTTCAAAATGAGGAATTTTCTTTAAAAATCTTCTTCAGATCCAGCAGATGAATGTTTTTTTGATATTTGGTATGCAGCATCCTTAGGGGTGTAAGATTCAAGTTTGTTCAAGCCATGTCCCTAGTTCCATAAAATTTGTCTCTCATGATTTCATTCTTTTGTAGTGTTGATGAACCATGTCTAACTGAATGTGACTCCAAATACTTCGTTGAACCACTTTGGCCGGTGAGCGATTAAGGCTCTTTGGGGCCTCTTGTTATATATATATATATATTTTCAATCACTGCTCTTGAGTTCTATCAACTTACCGAATTCCTCCCTAACCTCTTTCTTCCCCCTTTCCACGAGAGAATACTTCATCTCTTCCTTGATGATCTGACGAGTCTTCATTCTCACGGCTTCTTTCATGGCATCGTATTTCGTTTTCTCGCCCAATATCGTGAAGTATTCTCCATCCGATATCCTACCATCTTTCAACGCCATAGAGATAATTTCGGATATCGTGTCGATCTTGGAGTCAGCCAAGACGCGAATCTTTTCGTGTTTCCTAGCCTTCAGATATAATTTCCTACTGAAAAAGTTTCCGACCGTGCTAAACAATCCGGCGGCGAGAGCCACTCCTTCTATGGTCAACATGATCGGAAGGCCGGCGGCGGTCGACAACAACCCGATGCCGGCCGCGTGTAAACCCATGGAAATCGTGATGAGTGTCGTGTCCACTGCGTTGATGAATTTCACGAGACGCGAATACTTCTTCTTGAGAGAACGGCGTGAATCACTCTCTCGAGTAAGATACAATTGGATTATACTGATTTGATTGATGCGATACCTCTCTCCTCTTTCTTTTTCTTCTGGCGACGATGCCGTTGGCAAAACGCCGTTCGGCTTCTCATCCTCGTCGTCATCTAACGTCGGATACAATTTATTTCTGGTTCTCATTTTTTATGTTTGTTTCTTTCTAATATTAGATAAAAAATTTATGTGTGTATTTATTTTTATTTTCTATTCTCCTTTATTTATATCAACGAGAAAACTTAGACGTATGCTTCCTCAAGATATAATTTTATGACGCATCCCTTGTCTTCTAAAGTCAGACTTCTACGCGCCAATTTCATTTCTTCCGAATTGGTGGGCTTATCTCGCCCGCTACAGAAGACTAATCTCTTCCAAAACTTGATCACGTCGTCGATTTGAACGCATTCGAACGCCGGTTCGAAATGCTTGAGGACGATATCTTCCCTTCCCATCGTCAGACACGAATGATCCTCGTGATCGAAGTCTAGATGATCGCGACACCCGACGCATCGTTCTAACAAGAGGCGACCTAGTTGTTCGTTCACGCAGAATGCGTAGGCACTCATCAGCATTTTTAAAAGAAACCTTGCTCTCAAAATCTGGGAATTGTTCATGATTTACGTATATTTTATTATCTATTTCGATTCGATATTTATTTTTTTTAAATAACTATTTATTTATATTTTTTCTCTCCTATATATATCAATCACTTTTTTATTTCCTCTCGACAAAACCGATTCTATTACGATTCACCTCACAAAACTCGCGAGGTGAATCGGCAAATCATTTCATCGATCGGATCGCACCCTATACCGTCCGGAACGCGATCGCGAACGTCGGTGTCTCAGAACTCTCAAACCGCATTTTTTGATGTACCGGAAGCTCAAATCGGTTTGGAATTTTTTTAAAAAAAATCCTCGATGAGCAACTACACTTTACACTCACTTTTCACCGTTGGTGAACGTCGAGAAAAGGTTATGAGATCAATGTTCCTGTCCTAGAACTCTCAATCGTATTTCACCGATCGGATCGCACCATCGACCGTCCGAAACGCGATCGCGAACGTCGGTGTCCTAGAACTCTCAAAACACATTTTTGATGCTGTCCTAGAACTCTCAAAGCGTTTTCTGCTTGAGTTCACCAACGATAGATCGAAGGTCTGATCCGCGATGGGAACGTCGACAAAAATTTTTAAATTTACATTTTCTTCTAATTTTCGTACATTTTTACCTTCCGAGCGATGTGTCGAATTTCACTAGTTCGCCAACGGCTGTTTGAACGGTTAAAAGTGCGATTAGAACTGTCAAATAAACACCGAGAGTTCTGGGACACCATGAAAAAACGACATTTTTTACACTCTGAACACGATTTAACACTGAATCCATATGGCTGTACACGTCCATTTGCTTGGCATATGCTCATTATGTGGAAGATAACATTGATGCTGTACATTATGTGTACAGTGCATTAAAAATCTGAGTCCTGTTAATCAAGGGTAATTACGATCAGTCAGCCTATAAATAGATTCTGTCAATCATTGACTGCAATGGAACTATTTCAGTCTCCATGGTAATAAACAAGCTGGCTGTGCGTGTTGAGATGAGTGAGGAAATGTTAATTATTTATACCAGAGAGAAAACTGGGATTTTTTAGGATATTATAACATACCAGTAATTTATATTAATTAATTAAATTAAACCTACTTGTAGAATAAAAGTTTTAATTCCGACACAAGACGTTCAATGATTTGCCGCTCCCCTCTGCAGAGGAGGCCTTCTCTCCCCCTGTCCCACACGTGTCATCCCAGCTGCATTGTCCATTCTAATCTCCCAGTACTCGTTTTATAATATTTCTCACTGACACTTTCTTAATCTCCCTAACTATAATAGTAATATTAATGCTCAACAAGTAAATGTCGCGTAACATATCGGGCCGTCATTGACTATAAGAGCCAAGCAAGCCTATAATGGCCCAATGCGTCTAAATATGAATAATGGAGTTACATTAATTTATTCTGAAACATACGAATATAAAAATTCCGAACGCAGACGGCAACGTTTTTACTCAACTGAAAAAGGAGATGGGCCTGTAATATTGGAACAGTAATGCTAAAAATGAATACAGCTTGCAAATATTTTCCCCACGGCATGGTAAATTGGACATTTCGCATTTCCGTGTGGGAGATTCGGCCTCAAACAAGACGACAAAGGCGTAGCCAGGGGGGGGGGGGGGGGGGTCACACGACCCCCCCCCCCCCCAATCCCAAAGGCCCGCAGCCGATATTCTCCACAGCAATCTAATACATGCCTACATTGAATTTGATTCACTTTCCCTTAACATGCAATCTTTGATCACTGCTGATATCAAATGCTGAATACCCCCCCCCCCCCCCCCGACCATCACCGATGGCCAAAGGTCAAGTTGGAGATTATGGGAGGGGGGGTCATCCCCCTAAAAATGGACGACCTATCATTAAGTCCATAGATTTATATACTATACCAACTCCATACAAGCATGGTTAGCATGTTATGCCATGCTGCCGCTTAATATTGCTCCCCCCTCCCCCCCCCCCCCCCCGTCCCCTTGAACCCGAGCGACTGCTTTTCTGGCCAAAACATGATATGTCATAACGTCATTTTAAACAGAAAGTCAGTAAAGAGACATCTGAACTAAAATAAGAAACTGTGCGAGGGGAAACTCCACTTTGAGTGTACGCGTCATAATTAACCTATGCCGTCCACCATCTCATTCAACGTATTGAAGACAAATTATTAACCCTTCAATGGAGTCCTGCAAACCAAGAATGTAACAAATTTGTCACAAAATCCTAATGAAAATCGACTGTGGATACAGAAGCTACACCTAGTAAAGTCTATTGAACTTGCACAGGTGAAGGTGATTACAATAGTTTGTTCAGAAATTAATGCCTGTAACAATAATCTTTTTATAAGACAATCAAGACAGGGGTATTAGCGACCAGTGAGATGATCGAACTATTACTTGTTATTGTTTAAAGCTTCTTTTGTTCACCGAATCTCAGCAGTCTGTTGTTTTGTGCACGTAAACTTCAAATTAACAGTCGAACAAGATCACATGAATAACCTAACTCTACATTCATTTAACAGAGAAAATTAGTTTTTAGACCTCTCTCTCAGTTTATAATCTTGTGGTAAACTTCAGAAAAAAATCAACAATGCAGATGGGGAGGGGCGATAAAAGTCACGAGAGTGTGGTAATTTCGTATTTTGTATTTATTTTTTCTTGTGGGAGGCGATGTCCACGTCACTGGTTGTGGCGACAATATCTTTTTTTACATTTCTGGATAAAATCTTAGGAGCCATCCACGACCATTGAAAGACGGCGAGCCCTTTTACTAATCTTTTAAACTTATAAATAATTGTTGCCCCCACCCCCCCACACACAGTGATTTAATGGTAATAAAACTAAAATGCATGGGATGAGTAACGATACGTAGGGTCTACTTGATCTTGCAGACTGTGTTTTGACTTTAAATTAAGTAAAAACAATTGCCGTATTCAACAATATTATGGCGAATTAATAATTTAAATTGTTTGTGGGCTTTCTTTTTGGGGGTGGGTGGGTGGCGTGGGGGTTATCGTTGGAAATAGGTAGGGTTTACGATGGTATTAAAGGTTGGTGGTAAAGACCTAATTTTTCGGCGGGGGGGGGGGGGGGGTGGGTGGGGGTGGGTTGGATGTTGCCAACAGCCGGTAAATAATAGAGAAATAACCAACCTGTTTACTGTTGGATCTTCTCCGGTTTATATAGGCCATAATGTGTACAGTAACAGGCCTAGTCTTTTGTTTTCAAAACTTATTTCTAATAAATTTTAGCTTGCCGTTATACACTTAGAGTACTAGTATTCCCATATTTATTTGTGTGAATGTGTCTTTTACAACGACGTTTATCAAATTTTCACCTGGTGGGTTTAAACTGTAATGAGTGCTGCTGACCCCTCGATAAAGTTTAGCGTTCGCACGTGCATATTTTTCCACAGGTAAAATAAAAACAGGCGCGTGAATGAATTTAAATGAACGGCATTGAACACAAACACAACCAATTAACTTTTTAAAGATACACATTTCGCTGCGAATACAAACCACCGTGGATCCGTGCTGAGATGTTCTACATTTTTTAACAGTGTGCAGTGAGCATTGGTTGGATGTCACACATATTTGCCGGCGCCTCCATTGGTTGGTAATAATTAATGGGCAGGATTACGGTCATGTCAGTGTGTCGAAAACAGAATAGTACTCCGCGGATTAAAATGTCGTATTACTGACATTTTTTCGACACGTAGGCCTGTCAAATTAATAATTTTCTGATGGTTATGCATTTTCGAACAAAATAGTTTTCTTTTGCTTGATTCAAATATAGACTGGTCGATTTATATGAAAGCAGGATTTAGTCAAAACGAAATCGGAACAGCGCTTTTCTTGGATGTGGAAAAAGCGTTCGACTCGGTATGGCACAATGGCGTGAGATATAAACTAGCGAAAATGGGATTACCCACTAAAATTCTGAGGATCATATCATCATTTCTAACTGACCGAAAAATCAAGGTGAGGGTTAATCGCGAGGTGTCAGGAGAAGTAATACTCGATGCGGGAACACCACAAGGGTCGGTTCTAAGTCCGCTTCTTTTCATAATATATGTGAATGACATAGAAAAAGTAGGGAAAAACTGTGTTGAACTATCGCAGTTCTCCGACGACAAAGGCATTTGGACGGCCAGCAAGTCCCGAAACATAATTGAAAATTGTCTTCAGGATTCCATTCGCGATCTTGAGAACTGGTGCGCCCTGTGGCGCATCAAACTCAATGCCGCCAAAACGCAAAAAGTTACGTTCTTCAAGAAGCAAAGGAAAAAACCAGTCCCCAGTATCGATCTCCAGTTATACGATCACAAATCAGAAGCAAACAGAGAGGCCATATTTCTGGGATTTACCCTAGATAGCAATCTTAGCCTAAACAGTCACGTAAACTCCATTACGATTAGAGCTACTAAACGATTCAATTTTCTGAAGATGATCAAAGGCAGAAATTGGGGAGCAAACAAAGATGTGCTTCTCAAGTTTACAAAAACATTTATACGTCCGGTACTAGAATACGGTGCCATAATAACAAGTGATCTGAGAAAAACCAACATTCAGAAGCTACAGAGGGTTCAAAATTATGCCCTGCGTGTGGCACTATACAAACCCAAATGGACACCGATAAAGGAACTTCACGAACTAGCAAAAATAGAAACTATTGATACGCGATTAAAAGACCTACAAAACAAAACCCTCAACAGACTCCAAGATAGTGAATTAGTGGTTGAGCTGAATGAACACCGATCCCTTAACAGAAAAACAAAATACGTTTCCAGAAAATAAAAAAAAAAAAATTATACAATATAACTAAACTGCGTGGAGTCAGAGAGGATTGCCTCGCTACTCATTGAGAACTTAGGATAGAGTCTGTGAGCACTGCCTCGCAACTCAGCTGAAGCGCGATTGAAATGCGTTTAATAAGATCTCTATAACAACCCCCCCCCCCCCCCCCACACACACACATACTCCAGGATAGTGAATCAATGGTGAAGCTGAACGAACACCGAACACTTAACAAAAAAACAAAATAAGCCACAGTAAATTAAAATTACTCAATAGAATAAAACTGCGTGGAGTCAGTGAGGATTGCCTCGCTACTCATTGAGATCTTTAGGATTGAGTCTGTGAGGATTGCCTCGCAACTCTGCGCGTGGGGAGTGGGCTCCGAAGAAACACACCCCTTACCCCATCCATAGCAACAATCCCACAGCAGGCACAATATACAATAGCGGATACCTATCTTTCTCTCTACCTATAACTTTTCTAATTGAACATTCTCAAATTTTCTTGCAACACTCTTATCAAGAAGACGCATGGAAATGGTAGACAAAGCGTAGGAGGAATTGGTGCAACCTACCTTTCTGCAACATACACAAGAAACCACCAAACACCAGGCAAGGATTGAAACAAGCTTTCGAAGATGCCACTTCGACCCCATATGGTTACCTTTTAGTCGATCCCAAGCAAGATACTCCTGAACACGTGAGATTAAGAAGTCACATTTTCCAGGAGGAACCCAGTATGTGTACCTCCGAAAAGTATGTTATGAAACAAGTACCGACAGAGTCGGAAGCAAAACAACGAAAGAAAACAGAAACGCCCAAGTGGACCGAAGAAGGGTATAAATAGAGTTGACACTTGAACAAGGCAGCCATGGAAGCATTGTACTATGATTCTGAAGCGCCTGGAAGTTTTTGTGGTATAGACACTCTTCGTAGAGCGTCCAAAAAATTAAACAAGTTGTGAAATCGTTAGAGACTCAAGACACTTACACTCTTCACAAACCTGTTCCTCGTAAATTTCCAAGAAAGAGAGTGATAGTTAGTGGTACAGATGCTCAATGTTAAGCTGACTTGGTAGATGTATTAAATATCAGTAAATATAATAGTGTCACAACATTTTTGTTGACATATATAGATTAGTGCTTAGTAAATATGTTTGGGTCACACCCCTCAAAAACAAACTTGGTGATTCCATCGTTAAAGCTTTTACTACAATTTTCAAACAAGGTCGTAAACCTTTAAACTTACAAACTGATCAAAGCAAAGAATTTCTGAGCAGAAAATTTCAGAATTTTCTCAAACGGCACGGAGTAGAATTTTTCACTACACAAAATGTGGAAACAAAATGTTCCATAGCAGAAAAATTCTTCGAACTTACTCTGAAAGAAGGTCTTTATTCCGATCCTGCTGATGTGATACGGGCTATCAATGGTGTTAAAGAATTACTCTTGTCTCGTCACGATAAGGCAGCCTTTGAATTGGATGAAGTGACTGGTAAAGTTCGTATCACGGTACGAGATGGAGTCGTGGTCACATTGAGCCCTATTCTTCAAAATAGTGTGTTTCTAAATCGGGAACTTACAATTATTGTAGAGTTGCCGATGTCAACCAAGGACTTCATTCGCTCTGCGTATACTGTGACTTGGTTCGTGACAAAGTCGTGGGAAATACAAGAATACCGCTTCTTCGTATCGTACCTGTACCTGGAAAATATGGGAACATCATCTCCAAAACTTTTGAGAATGTGTATTATGTACCAGTGGAACGAAAAAATTTCAACACCGTCCAGGTGTATATAAGGGATGAGACAGGAGCCATAGTACCATTCGAGTTCGGGAAAGTGACAGTGACACTAAATTTCAGAAATCGAAGATCTCTTCATTTCACATAACCATGACTTACTGCTGTAAGTTCAAATTATACGAAGAATATTACACAAGCTGGAAACGGTCCACCAGCTTTTTCTGGAGCTGAAATACAGAGAGTTATGGTTTGGAGAAGTATATTGGGAGGACTGAAGAACGTCGTGTTATCCGTATTGAAAACTACAGCCAGGGCCGTGGGAAAACAGCTCGTGAAAAAAGGAGAGGCCTTTGCCGAAGATGTCATTGAAGGGGAAAATGTTAAAAAGGCAGGAATCAAAAGAGTCAAAGAGCCTGGTATGAGAGCTTGGAATGAAGTGGTTGGTGGGTCGAAACCACCCGACAGGAAAGGTTTAAAAAGGCCCGTAGGGGGCGCGGTGGCTCAGTTGGTAGAGGTGCAGACTGCAAGCCGAGAGGTCCTCGGTTCGAATCCCACCTGCGGCAACCGTGTTGTGTCCTTGGGCAAGACACTTCACCCCCATTGCCCACATAGGGGCACGGTGACGCTGTGTACTAAGGCGTACTGCACGTCGATGGTGCACCTGTCTTCAACCAATGATAACCCTGCTTGTGTGGAGTTAGTATGTTGGGGAGCTGACAGTTGCTCGCCGTTGCTCGGTGGTTCTCTCCAGGTACTCCGGCTTCCTCCACCCGTAAAACTGTCGTGGTCATGATTAGCCATTGTGCAGAAATATGTGACCTTAAACACCAATAAATAAATAAATAAATAAATAAATAAATAAATAAATAAAAGGCCCGCACCACGCAAAAATGACGAATCGACAAAAAGAAGAACTGTAAAGACGCAAGACTTTCTTGATGGATGATGTCTCTCATCAATGAGAAATCGACTTGTTTTCCATACCACCAACGAAGCCTAGTATGGAACATGGGCAATGGATAGAACACAGGCCTTTGGCGACCATTGGAAACAGTGGCCCAGCAAAATTCCACATTGCAGGATTAGGAGATGATTATTTGAATTTGTCACTGACATACTTGTATGTTAATGCAACGGTTGCAGATTCCAATGGGGCCTCAATTGCACCCGATGCCAATGTGGGCCCAGTCAATTTATGGGTACATTCGTTATTTAATCATGAATTATTGAATGAAAAACTGATATCTCCTCCCAACAACACTTATCACTACAGAGCTTTCATAGAAACGTTGTTGAGTTATGGACCAGCTGCCAAGATGTCACAACTGACGATTGCATTATGGCACGAGGATACAGCCGGACACAAAGAAGATTTGATTGAAGATAACAAGGGATTTATCCTTCGAAAGAAATTTATAGAGAAAAGTAAAATAGTGGACATGACTGGAAGGTTACTTTCGGACAAGTTTTTCCTAACTCGTTATTTGCTGAATGGAGTTAATGTTTATGTTAAAACGAAGAAGGCCAAAGATGCTTTCGCATTGATGGCCGATGCCGATACATACAAGATCAAAATTCTAGATGCATCCATGTTTCTACGCAAAGAGAAACTCCAGTAATTCGTGAAAATGGCTCACGAGAAAGCACTAACAAAAGCAACGGCAAAATATCCCATCGACCGTGTGGAAACCAAAACGTTTTCAGTACCAAAAGGAAATCTGAGCATTACACAGGAACATTTATTTTTTGTCCAGCTACCTAAACGCATAAAATGATGAGAGTCGTTGGATAACCGGGTCGTGTAACCCAGCCGCACTGGAAGCGGGTTGAGGGGAACTTGGTTGGATGCTTGTTAAAGATAAAACAGATATCGAAAAACTATGTTACTTGAGTTACCTGGTAAACCTTCCAAACAGCTCGTGGTTTAAGACTACATTTAACTATGTATGGGATTCCAACATTCAGACAGGATGAACAAGGCAATTCAGAGAGTTAATGGAGCATTAATCCATTGAGATTGAGGATCTACAATGAGGAGTGAATCAGGAGAAAGATTCTCGATGATTGTTATAGAAAATGGCGAGCCGGAGTTATGACCAAGAGCTTTTTGGACGGATTATATGGAAAAGAGACGCCAGCTTTTGAGGAATACATCGATGGGTCGTTGAGAAGAACTTTGTTGTTCAAAGTGAGACCAGTCACTCGAGTGGAGGGGAGAAATCGGGAAGGGTGAGGGAAGAGGGAACCAAGTGTGCATCTTAGGGATAACGGAGTCCATGGAACATTTCATTTCAAAATGCCCTAAATATTTACGAAGAAGCATAAGATTCCTCGAAACATTAATGGAAGACTGGGATGAAAGAAAGATAGATAAGTTAATGAGGGTTGATATGAGGGGAAGAGTCAATATCATATTTGAGGAGATTGGGAAAGCTTCCACGGGGTAAATAATAAAACAATTGGTGTCAGAATTGTGGAAAATTAAGAGATAGTGGGAAGGGGGGGGGGGGGACTAGACGGATGACTGGGTTAATGTAGACGGTTTCCTTGTTAGAAGACCACAAATTAGCAGAAAACCAAAGAACGATATTATTAGAAAAGTGCAAATCTCTTATATTCGTGAAAGCAGGCAATGGGAAAAACGCAGAATGTAACGTATGCAAATCTAAAGATGCTTGTTTGGTCATCAGGCTCTGGTATTTCATTCCACATTAAAGTTTGCGCAGGTTACATTGAGTCAGGCCCGAGTATTTAGGAAGAATAAACTCAAGTTTCATTTTCAATTTTTCTCATTGTCTGAATGCACTTATACAAAATATTGCCCTCTATGTCGTTCTATCGCAGATCAGCATCCTAGTAGATATATTTTCTCGGTTCCAAAGTAACACGGGTGGTTATCCCTTTACATAACATGAAAAACAGACGATACTTGCAAACAAAATTCTTGAATAATCATTTTTTTTTAATTTTTTGTCTCAAAAACATAGGTTATGACCCCTCATTGGAACGAGCTCAATGAGCTCGTTCCAAAGAGGGGTCAAAACCTATGTTTTTGAGACAAAAAATGAAAACAAAATGTAAATTAATGGCGATTTTTGAAAATCGCGCTGTCCGGTTTTGACAGTTACGTTGGGTAAAGGGTTAATCGGTAACATAACTGCTGTAACTAAACAGATAAGCCGAGTCGCGGATTTCGGAGTCCACATCGATTCCACTTAAACCCCACTAGGCATACCAGAGTAGTACCAAAATACGTGCAGTCAAAAGTATCTCTAGAGCATCACCTTACTCACTGCTATTTCTTTCCAGAACAAAGACGGGTCTCTCCAGAAGGAAACACGAACTACCGAGACAACTCGTGCTGTGTATGCAAGTGACACTGGCTATCACTATAGAAAACACTACCCGTTAGGATGGCGAGTGAATGATCTTGGATCCTCTTACTCCACTAATACCTAACAAAATGGATAGCAAAACTTTTTACCTGTATTACAATTGGTTTAAACTGGAATTCTTTGAGACGCCGAAATTCATGCGGGTACATCTCATATGGAAATCGACGGAATTCACAGATATTCAATTCTTTGATCTGAAATGAATTATTTATTCATAGTACATCTGACAGCACGGGAGTATGGATTAGAAATTGGCGGTATTGGAATTTTGAGTTCGGTATCAGTTTTGGAATTTTTTATTGGGTATACCTCGGTATCGGGTCGGTATTTAGTGTCTAACTTGATGAAATTTGCTGATAATGCCAAAGGGGAATGCACATCAGGAAATACAGAATGAGTTGTTCTTATATAATATTCTAGCACATAAGCCACTGCCAGTGAACTCAACAGTGGCATTCTTTTACGAACATAATTCATATCTACAGTAATTTTGTGACTTATTCCACCTTAACCTTTAAAAGCCTTTTTGAGGCGTTTTCAATCTCAGAGCATGTACACTGACCATGCCATGTTCAGGAGGTCCTGCTGACAATGAACAAATCACATGGGCAGTGTTTTAGTCACGTCTTGGCTGCCTTTTAAGGCTGCTAACACTTGCTAGAAATCACTGTTAAGCAATTGGACATGTACAGGTTGTACTCTAGTGAGAATTTAGGACAACTGTCCAGGCTGCTGAGGGTTAACAAAGCTGAAAATAAAATCAGCCACTTCTTTCATAAAATGAACCCTTCAACTGCTTTCAAGCCTTGACAAGGCCTGATAAATAATGAATGAAGGAAAATTTAAAACTTCAGAGGGTTTCGGAATTCAATGATTGGTTCGGTTCGGTTTTTCGGTATCCCAATGATAGCGGTATCGGTTCGGTTTTTCGGTATGATGCACATCACGAATATGGATCACATGAAACTGCGGATTCTCGACCTATGGATATCTAGGACTTCCCAGACAAAGCACACAAAAAATTCCCGTGACTTAAGCACCCAACTTCAACTGCGAGTGTAGTATTATTTATTTTATTTATTTAATGGTGCTTAACACCACATGAGCAGCTACGGCTATATCGTGGCGAAAACAAGTTGAACGTAAAACATGTCATTAAAAGTAAAATGATGGACTAAATACAATAAAATGTCTAAAACACGATTAGTTTGAGTAGTAACAAGAGACGATGTTAGTACAGTGTAATCCTTATAAATGAACCTGATAATCTGAAACTTGAGTCTAGTTTAAAAGAACAAAAACAATTTGAAAATTTATTAAAAACGTTGATTACTTTAAAAAATAATGTGCGGGCCCGGATGATAAAATAGATCTCTTAGAGATCCAACTGTGAAAAACTGCCCTCTGCCATGATTAAAATCAGTGCAGTGTAAAATAATGTGCTCCACTGACAATACCCGCTGGCAAAAAAACAAAGCTATGGTCGCATATTACCCTCTAACAAAAAGGAATGTGTGAGCCTTGCGTGACCAATATGTCATCGTGGCGAAACTACATGATATTTCTACAAAGGTTAGTAGACGAGTGAGGCTAAAAAATATTTGGTCCGAAGCGATGGAGCTTGTTATTTGTTGCTCCATCCCAATCCGCCTGTCACACAAATTTGGTGTATTTATTGATATGCGGTTTAAAACTTACTGAAAGGAATTTTAAAATCTATGAGGGGCTTTGTTAAAGCCTGTTTTGATGCACTGTCTGATGTTACCGGAGATACAACATGTCCAGGTAACCAGCAAAACAGGATATCATATTGGTCAGACATGAGATTATTCAACTTCTCATGAAGTTCTAAATTTCTTCCTGAACCTTGGGTTGAGTAAAGCAAGCAAAGAAGAAAGAGAGTCGGAAAAATAATCGACTTCCTTTTCTATACATTCTCGACGTGTTTAAGAACTAATTGTAAAGATTTAACTTCAACTGTGAAAGTAGAGCTTTTATTTGGTATTCTGATTAAGGTAATCTGATCACTAGTAACAACATCTGATGATACTTTGTCACCATCTTTAGTTCTATCCGTATCCATCCTTTTATATGCACTATATTAGACTTTATTTCGACATATTTTTGTTGAAATTGCAGAGAGTTTGTCTCTGATTTTGGGGAAGAGGTTAGGTCCAAAATGACAGTTGGTTTCGTTTCCTTAGATGCCAAGAAGGAATGTGTGGTTCATGGTACTCCTTTATAGAATCAGATTCAGGCGTGACAGACTCCATATGGGGTTTAATTCTAATTCCCAAAGAAGGAATATGTTTCTGATGTCTGTTATAAAATTCTACATTTTGAGGATCTGAGACACAATGATAAGCGGGGTTTGATGGATTAGCCAATAACCTGGAAACATAATGGAGTGATAGTTTAATCCCACGCTTCTCGAGAGAAGGCTCCCCTGCCACAACTAGCACTGGGTCTATTAGCGACGTTCTGATTTCGCCCAGGCTAATTCTTATACCACTATTATGAATTGCCTCAAGGGGTTTGAGGTATGAATTTCTCGCAGAACCGTAAACCACACGGTCGCAATCTAATTTTGATCTGACAAGTGATCTATACAGATCAACACAGATGGAGTAATGTTTTTTGGTCAGCACCCCAATCAGTTCTATCAACTACCTCCAGTTGGTTCAGTGCCCTTTTACATTTAACCTTTGCTTGTATTAAGTGAGAAGTGAAATTTAGTTTCTTGTCAACAATAAACCCAAGATTTTCACTTCCTCATCAACTGTAATAGGAATCCCATACATTTTTAATTCCGGATCAAGGTGATACCACCCGAGCTTGCAGAAATAAAACACAATTTGTTTTGGACTTTGAAAACTTGAAACCATTTTCTGTAGCCCATTTCTGAATTCTATTTAAACACAGCTGGAGTTTGCAATCGATGGCATTCATATTTTTGTTTGCTATAACAAATTAAAAATTCATCAGCATACAATGAAGAATCTACCATATTCTCAACTGCGTCGAAGATGTCATTGATTTTATCTGAAAAAGGGTAATGAACAAAATACTACCCCGAGAAACTTCTAATTCTTGTTCCTGTCGATCAGATAATGAAGAACCAACACGAACTTGAAATTGACGGCCTTTTAAAAAGTTTTCAATAAAAAGAGGCATACGCCCTCTTAACTCCATGTTAAAAAAATCTTGTCAAATCCCATACTTCCACGTCGTATCATTTGACTTTTCCAGGTCAAAGAAGTTGGCGACCACATTTTCATTCCAGACAATGGCATTTCTTACAAACGTTTCAAGTCAAACCAAATGATCCACAGTACTTCTCTATCTTCTCAAACCACGCTGAACATTCTCAAGCAGATTGTTCGAATCCAGAAACCAACATAGTCGATCATTGATTATTATTTCCATGGTTTTATACAGACAACTTGTTAATGCAATAGGTCTGTAATTGCTTGGATTGCCGTGGTCTTTATCAGGCTTTGCAATGGGAAATATTGTTACTTTTCCCCAGCAAGATGGAAACTGGCGTTCACCCATATGTCATTAAAATTGACAGCAAAGTTCAGTTGAAGTTGGAGGCAGAGGTTTTAAAAGTTGATAATGTATTTCATCGGGTCCAGTGGAAGTATCTTTTGCTCTGTGCAAAAAGTTACTTAACTCTTCCATAGAGAACGGTTCATTGTAATCCTCTAAATCGTTAAATGTGAATTTGATCTTTTGTTTTTTTCCCGCTGATCTTTAATTTTAACAAATTGTGAATTACAATCTGCAGACGACAAATGTTTAGAACATGTTGAGGCCACTCTGCTTGATATTTCCTTTTTTGATGTAATTTGTGTGTCACTATCGTCCATTGTTGTTGCTTTACATTTGATGTTTTTAATCATTTTCCAAATTTTGATGACGGGTGTATATTGGTTTAGTTCAGAAACATAAGTTTTCCTTTTTGGTTTTTAAAGTCATCTGGTCTCTGCCCGATTGATACGTAGTTTGTCTAGATTATCTGTTGTTGGTGACTTATTAAATTCCCACTCAGTCCTCTTACGATCTTTTATAGCCTGCTTGCAATCTGTATCAAAGCATGGTTTTGTGAAACGTTTTGGATTTGCTGAGGTGTTGGGAGTGGCTGTGTTTGGAGTGCCAAGTAATTCCCTTGAGAAATGTTCTTGTTGATCGGCACTGTCCACAAATTTCTCCAGTGTGAATCGTTCAGAACAAAGCGATGAGAAAGAGTCCCAGTTGGTATTTTTAAAATTTCACCGAAGCACCCTCTCATTGGTCGCCGGAACCACACTCTTCAACACAGTTGAAAAGTGGCCGCTCACGCACAAGTCATCTTCTGCCTTCTATGAAAATTGGAGGAAGATAGAAAGGCACGCAATTGTAAGATCAATTGATGCGTATGAACCACATGCGGGATGCAAATAAGTGTACTACCAATAATTAAACAAACAGAAGTCATATTTTTTAAAATAAATTCATCCACCGTTTTAACCTTTAAATCTTCCTGGCTACAGAAATCACCCCAAAGGCGTCCATGTGTTTTGAAATCACCCAACAAAATATATGGAGTTAGGAGATGATAAATCAGTAGCTCTAGGTCATTCAGTTGTAGTTGGTGAAGCGTAAATAGAGTACAGCGTAACTTTCTTATCTAAAGTTAGGCGCACAACAACAGCTTGTAAGTTTGTTTATAAAGGCACATTACTATGACTACTGTCATTATTATCTGACTTTTTACATGGGGACCTACCCTGAGATGTATTCAGGCGTGCCTTTGTAGAGAACGTTTTGTCGATACACTCATCGCCTGACATATACTGTATCCCTTCAAACATGTTGCTCATAACGACATTTTGAAGACGCTTCGGTATTCTATCAGAATTCAGTTTCTGTTGTTTGGTCCTTGTCAGGCTTTCTTTTCTGACCCTGACTCAGATTTTGGTCCAGTGGTTTCTGTTGTGATTTGCTTGGTTTATTTTGCTTTTCTGAGTTACTGGTGTCATTTTTCCCGTTTTATGATTTAGTCGTTGGTTTTTCGTGGTGGTTTTGCTGTTTTGTTTCAGGAATTTATTGTGTTTTAGTCTGGACAGTTGAGTGTGTTTGCGTTGACTTTGGTTCATTTGTATTGGTGTGTTCTATTGTAGAAGGGCGTAATAATGTTGAAATTGTACCTTGGAGCCAAATTAATTGTGTCTCTTATGCAGTAGAGCCCGATAATATGTTTGATTGCAATGTGGATACATATGATTGCGCCGACGTGTTCATGCCTGGCATCGATTTCTCTGGCCTCCTTGAAACTCATTTGTTTTTCTGTTTTTTACCTTTCGTACTGCTTGTTTCCTTTTTCCACACATGACAATCCCGAGATGATGACATGATTGTCCTGACACTTTCCAGATTTGAAATTGCTGGTACAGTGTTCATCGTGTTTTTGGTCGCATCTGTAACAAATTCTTTCTCCTCTGCAAGCATCTTTATCATGTCCAAACGTTTGACATTTGAAACATCTTAATAGATTTGGAATAAACAAATCTAATCTGACGTTCAGATATCTAATTTTAATAAACTTTGGTGGCATAGATAAAATGAAAGTGAAAATGTAGGTGTTGGGTTGGTATTGTACTGTCTTCTTTTTTAATAGTCATTCTTTTAACTGATAACACATCTGGGGATTGCATTCCCTGATCTGTTGCTGAGGGTCTTGTGAGCAATTGTATGCATTAATTTCCATGTCAAAACGTTTTGTTTCTCTCTGCAAAGCACGTGATTAAATTCCCCTTCTATATTCCATAAGCAAACCGCCAGTACTTAATTTTGTAACATCATTAACCGTACGAGCAATACTCTGAATGGGTATTTTTTTTATTGGTTTACTACTTAGATCAGCTGCATAAATATTTATAAATCTTGGCCATTTTTATTTAGTTGTGGGAATGTCAATAGTGGCTAAATCTGAGTCAGAATTTAAATTGGTCTTTTCGTGCCGTCTTTCTATTTTTGTTGTGTTTGCCATGTCATTATATCTGTGAAATTTATCATTCCATGACTCCCATCCATACTCTGTGTCCAACCTCGGGGGTTACGTTGCGGATGTCCAGCAAACAGCATCGAGTGTACATGGAAAGCAAATTCGATCAGGGTGATGCATCCGTACACCGCTGACCGATTTACCCGTCGAGTGTTGGTAGTGCCAGGTCTTCAGAAGTCGGTCATTCAACCAGTCATTTTGTAACACAAACATAATGAAAATTGCCACTGATAATCAACCCAGACAGTTCAACAAGAAAGAACATGTTGAAAACTTCCATCATTCGTTAAAAATCTGGATACAATGACAATATATGGTTAAAATAAATGATTGATTAAATGACTTCCCAATGTCCCCGACGTGACGCCCTTTTGGGGGTCTGCCGATTGGCCAGACCGAGCCTATTTGACCTTCTGTCTGCGTCCGAAGTATTGGACCGGTATATCCCAAAATGGAGACTGCTCTAACCGGGGGACTGTTTGTCCCCAACAGCCAGGATTCCCTCCTGAGGGGCCACCGGGACGCACCTCGTGGGAGAATAAGGTGCCAACAGGATGTAATAACAGGTTAGTACCATTTTAGTCTGGGGCTGCGTGTTTAGATATTCCGCAGTAAGCCTGCTTAGTTGAACAGACCGTCCTCTATATGCCACCTAGGGACCAGCCTAGTAGGAGATGGTCAATCCCCACCTTAGGTGTCTTGTCGGGAGAAGTACCGCGAGGATGAAAGAGACACATGCCCTTTTCGCATGCCTCGGGTACTCTGCAACATACTCTATGGCTTAAACCCAGAACTCATTCAAAACCACTTGACAAAATCTCTATGGTTCTTCAAATTCTCACAAAGTAATATTCAACAGTGCTACGTTCTCAGTGACGTTATTACAGAAAGGTGGTGGGGTGTACCCCTCTCTCCCCCATCATTCGTCAAATTTACAGTAGATGATAATTCGAAGTTGGAAATTTTAGTTTTTGGACTTTGTTGACTGACAAGTACTGAAAGTTCTCCAAATATTGATTGAAACGAAGTAAAAGTCCACCCAAATATTGAGATTGTAGAGAATTTGTTGTATGTAACGAGAGCCTCATTTGGTCAACAATCAAGATAAGAGGGAATACAAATACAATTCTGCATCTTAAAACTTATAGTTGAAGAATTTTGACTCAAGGGATGGCGCGTGCTAATGGAATTTCGAACTTGTTGGAAATTATGTTGTGGTAGCCGGAATTTTTATCATCGGGAAGGGTGGGGGGGGGGGGAGGGGAGTTGCAGTTGGAAATCTAGAGGTCGTCACTCACCCCTTCCCCCATTTATGACCCTTAGAAACATTCTTATACTTTATGCTATATAAATATCAACGCAATGGGATGCAATCAGTCATTATTGTCTTTTCTATTCACGTATTTGTTGTCAGTGAAACCAAGGGTTGAGGCTTTAATTTTTTCTTGTATCTACTTTTCACTGATGATGTCATACTTACAGTCGAGTATAGATTGAGTATAACATCAAACTACCCAGAGTGACCCATTCGCAGCAGCTGCTGCTAGCAAGTAAATGTTGGATCTTCCAAATAACTAACCTAAATAAGTAGGATTAACTAGTACTGAAATGTTCAACCAGATAATCGCTTTGAAACCAGTTAGCTACCTAACCGATTAGAAAAACCGTCAACCGATTATCCGAAATATCGATAGTGATCGTCATTCCATGTGTAAAACGTAGTAAATCTGCAGCTTCTCCTTTCTGATAGATTACACATCAGTAGGTAATAAATGCGGATTCTAGAACATTTTTCCAAAAAACTGTACACGCACATGTACGTGTACCGCCATAGGGGTTCAGGGTTAAATCGTGTACAGAGTCTAAAAAATGGCAAAAATGTCGTTTTTTCATGGTGGTCCAGAATCCGCAATTGTTTTGAAGCTCACAGATCGCACTTTTAACCGTTCAAACATCCGTTAGCGAACGAGTACATTCGACACGTCGCTCGAAAGTGAAAACATGAATAAAATTTGAAGAAAATGTAAATTTTAAAATTTTGGTCGACGTTCCCATCGCGGATCAGACCTTCGATCTATCGTTGGTGAACGCAAGCAAAAACGTTTTGCGGATTCTAGACCAGCATCAAAAAAGCGGTTTGCGGATTCTGGACCACCTACGTTCGCCAACGGCTGTTTGAACGGTCGAGGGTGCGATCCGATCGGGAAACCGATTTGCGGATTCTAGACCAGGAAAAATCGACCTCAAAACCTTTCTCGACGTTCGCCAATGGTGAAAAGTGAGTATAAACTGTAGTCACTCATCGAGGATTTTTTTATTTTTTTTTAAAACCGATTTCGGCCTCCGGTACATCAAAAAATGCGTTTTGCGGCTTCTGGACCACCACCACGCTCGCGATCGCGTTTCGGACGGTAAAGGGTGCGAAACGATCGGTGAAAACGATTTGCCGATTCACCTCGCGAGTTTTGTGAGGTGAATCGTGATAGAATCGGTTTTGTCGAGAGGAAATAAAAAAAGTGATTGATATATATATAGGAGAGAAAAAAAAATATATAATAAATAGTTATTTAAAAAAATAAATATCGAATCGAAATAGATAATAAAATATACGTAAATCATGAACGATTCCCAGATTTTGAGAGCAAGGTTTCTTTTAAAAATGCTGATGAGAGCCTACGCATTCTGCGTGAACGAACAACTAGGTCGCCTATTGTTAGAACGATGCGTCGGGTGTCGGGATCATCTAGACTTTGATGACGAGGATCATTCGTGTCTGTCGATGGGAAGGGAAGATATGGTCCCCAAGTATTTCGAACCGGCGTTCGAATGCGTTCAAATCGACGACGTGATCAAGTTTTGGAAGGGATTAGTCTTCTGTAGCGGGCGAGATAAGCCCACCAATTCGGAAGAAATGAAATTGGCGCGTAGAAGTCTGACTTTAGAAGACAAGGGGTGCGTCATGAAATTATTGCTGGAGGAAGCATACGTCTAAGTTTTCTCATTGATATAAATAAGGGAGAATAGAAAATAAAAATAAATACACACATAAATTTTTTATCTAATATTAGAAAGAAAAAAACATAAAAAATGAGAACCAGAAATAAATTGTATCCAACGTTAGATGACAACGGGGATGAGAAGCCGAACAGCGTTTTGCCAACGGCGCCGTCGCTAGAAGAGAAAGAAAGAGGAGAGAGGTATCACATCGACCAAATCAGTAGAATCCAATTGTATCTGACTCTAGAGAGAGATTCTCATTGTTCTCTCAAGAAGTATTCGTGTCTCCTCAAATTCGTCAACGCGGTCGACACGACACTCATCACGATTTCCATGGGTTTACACGCGGCCGGCATCGGATTGTTGTCGACCGCGGTCAGCATTCCGATCGTGTTGACCATAGAAGGAGTGGCTCTCGCCGCTGGATTGTTTGCACGCTCGGAAACTTTTAAAGTAGGAAATTATATCTGAAGGCAAGGAAACATGAAAAGATTCGCGTCTTGGCCGACTCCAAGATCGACATGATAACCAAAATGATCTCGATGGCATGGAAAGACGGTAGGATATCGGATGGAGTATACTTTACGATATTGGGTGAGAAAACGAAATACGATGCTATGAAAGAAGCCGTGAGAATTAAGACTCGTCAGATCATCAAGGAAGAGATGAAGGATTCTCTCGTGGAAAAAGGGAGGAAAGAGGCAAGGGAGGAATTCGGTAAGTTGATAGAACTCAAGAGCAGTGATTAAAAAATACATATATATATAATAAGAACAGAATTTTAAAAAGAAATATTAAATTTATATATAAAATAAAAAATAAAAACAAAATTAATTTAAACAACTCTCAAAAATTGTATTGCGTAAAGTGTAAGAGAGTTACCGAGACGGGTAATTCTCGAGAATTACGAACTGAAAACGACAGACAGATGCTTCGCGGAATTTGCAACGTGTGTGGTTCGATCAGGACTCAATTCATCAAAAACAAAAACACGAGCAAAGGTAAAGGCATCGTGAATAAAATGATCAATAATCTACCTTTCGAAATGCATCTGTCGGGTCACAATTTCACGGCAACCGGAACGAAATTGAACAAGAGACTCAACGCCGATGTGACTCTTAAATCTTGGAGCAAACCCGTGAATAGGGTGGACGCGGCCGCGTATGATCACGATCTGTGCTACGCCAGACATCTCGACACCAAGACTCATGCTGGCGAAATTGAGAGTCATATCGAATCCGACCAGGAGAGAGAAGATAGAACGTTCGCTGGTCGGCAATCTGATTGGTGTGAAACGTCGATTCGGATGGAGATTAAAAAAAAAGCGCATCAGAAAAGAAGAAGAAACGATTATTGACGAGCGAATTGGCCAAGGAGTTACACAAACCCATCGTGCATAAATTTCGAAAGAGAAGGGTGTTCGTGAAGGGTTTTCATGACATTTGGTCTGCCGATTTGGTCGACATGAGATCATTTTCGAGGTGGAACGAGGGTGTCAAATATCTATTGATGCTCATTGACGTGTTTTCCAAATTCGTTTGGATCAGAGCTTTGAAGAATAAATCGGGACCTTGCGTCGCCGAGGCTCTGAAGAGCGTGTTCGACTCGTCTTCTCGAAAACCAAATAAATTGTGGGTGGATAAGGGGAAGGAGGTCTACAACAAGCACGTTCCTTGATTAGTCGAACTCTACTTGATCGAAAACAAAGAGAAAGCCAGCATCGTGGAACGTTGGAATCAAACGATGAAGGAAAAGATGTACAGATTCTTCACGGCAAATGCGACTAAGAAATACATATATGCTCTGAACGGTCTGGTCAAAGATTACAACAACACGCGACACAGATCGATCAAGATGACTCCCGTGGAAGCTAGCGATCCTCGAAACGAAAAACGGGTCTACGTGAATCTATATCCCGAGAGATCTAAGATCTGGAAGAAGTCTAGAACGCCGAAATTTGCGGTCGGCGATCGAGTGAGAATCTACGCTTATAAGAAGCACTTCGAAAAAGGTTACACTCGTCGATGGACCTCGGAAATCTTCGTGATAATCAAAATATTTCACATCGATCCGGTGACTTACGAAATCGAAGCTTTAGATGGTGAAGAGATCATCGGAAAGTTTTACGAACAACAATTGCAGAAGACGAAGTTTTAATAAAGAAAACAAAATTTTTTTTATTTACTCTCTTTAACATTTTCTTGTTTACATATATATATATAGGAGAGGAAAATAATAATAATAAAAAATAATTAAAACTATTTTGAGATAAAAAAAAGCAAGCTAATTTAATAAACAAAAACAAAAACCCTTCAAAAATGGCAAATATACTAGATATCGCACAAAGCATAGTGAAACATGAAAGTATTCAAGAATACGAGGTTCACGAATACGAACCGATAACCGGAACGAGTTTGAACAATGCGGGAGAGATAAGAATCAACGTCGAAACCCAAGATCTATTTATTCATCCTAGCGAGAGTTACATAGTGGTGCAGGGACGTCTCACCAAAGCAAATGGGACCGAATACGCCGACGATGACACGGTTACTCTAGCCAATATTGGCATCATGCATCTATTCAGTAATATAAAATACTTGCTATCCGGACAAGAGATAGAATCTGTGTCTCATCCTGGTCAGGCCACCACGATGTTCGGTCTCTTGACGTATCCGGATGATATTTCAAAATCCAGAGGACTTAATCAGTTGTGGATGAAAGACACCATAGGCCCTGCTAGCGCCGGCGCCGGCGCGATATTCGACTACGTCGTCAAGACGTCCAGACCTAAAGGAACGTTTTCATTCAGGATACCTTTGAAAGAGATCTTCGGATTCGCAGACAATTACAACAAGATCATGTATGGATTCAAACACAATCTGACATTGATTCGAAAAGGAAATGACGATGCAATAGTGAGACTCTCCGCAACCGATGCGGGTTAGATAACTCTACACAAGATATCATGGTTAGTTCTGCACGTGCAGCCTTCGATCGTGGAAAACATGTGTCTCTACAAGATCATAGAATCCAAGAGTAAATTACCCGTGAGATTTAGAATGAGACAGTGCAACACGGCTAGCATTCCACTCTCCATGAATCACTCCACTCTCCATGAATCACTTCGATTGGAGATTGACCATGACATCTGCTTCCGAGAGACCACGTTTCATCGTGGTCGCATTTCAGACCGATTGGGACGGGTCTCAGGAAAAGAATACATCGCTATTCGATCATTGCAATTTGAGAAACATACAAGTGTTTCTGAACGCCACGAGATATCCAGCAATCGATTACAATGCGTCGTTCGACAAGAACGATTTCTGCAGACTGTATTGCGACACCGCAAATTTTAGAAAGAAGAATCACAGTCTAGACGAATTGATGAGCAACCCTAATATATCTCCCGGTGAATACAAGTCGATGTATCCCATGTTCGTATTCAACGTCAGTAAACAGAGCGAACGACTCAAGAGTAGCATCTTAGACATTCAGATCAAGATGCAATTCGATAGGAACGTGCTGAGAAAAAATGAAGCCTTTGCCCTGGTCCTGTCGGACAGAGAATTACAATTCGAATCGGATGGAAATAAGATGTTGATCATTCAATGAGAGATGTGTGTGTGAAAAAAAAAAGAAAAACAATATATAAATAAAAATTAAAAAAAATAATTATAAAAATGAATGATAAAGAAAGAGAATACTTGAGAAGAAACAGATGTGTTTTGATTAAAAATATTTCACAAGATTCTCTAGCAATAATTCTAGACACTTTAGTCGAAACAGAACATTTGATATTGACCGATTATATGAGACGCGAAATCGAAAGTAAAATCTTGATAGAAGATAAGACCAGAAAACTTTTAGACACGTTGACATATAGAGGAC
This sequence comes from Pictodentalium vernedei, assembly GCA_031216915.1. NCBI lineage: Eukaryota > Metazoa > Mollusca > Scaphopoda > Dentaliida > Dentaliidae > Pictodentalium > Pictodentalium vernedei. The sequence continues at coordinate 372,434,544 of CM062296.1, forward strand.
CGACTGCTTTTCGAGAATTTATAAAAGCTCTTTGAAATGCTAAAATAGATGTCGACACGTGTTTCGAGATAGGTGATCCAATTTTATGAGATGAAACATTATGAGAAATAACGTATTAAAAAAAAAAAAAATAAATAAATAAAAAGTAATGAGATCTAGAGAGATTGAACATCTTTCTAAATCTCATTACTTTTTTTTTTGCTTTTAATAATCACTCATTATCTTTTTTAATTAATTATTTCCACGCGTTCACTGTTTGTTCAGAGGATCTAGTTCGATCAGTAGGCTCAGAAGTGACAGCTTCGGGATTATTGGTTTTCATAACAAAATTAATCCTGTCTCCAGCGTTCACTTTGAGAGGCGTGCCGAACGTGCTAACATTCGCGTGTTGATTCTCAGTCTTTTCAATGCTGTATCTCTTATCTCTCTCTACTCCATTCACTGTGAGATTGACGACTGCTCTGTTATTCAAATCAGTGGAAGCGATACCCATTCGTATGATTTCACCTCCCAATGACATGGGATATCCCACCTGACCATGTTGTGATCCGCTACCTCCGTTTCCGAAAGACCACTCGGCTTTTCCCTCCTCTAACGTGCCACTCTCCTCGGTCCACACGGTGATCAATTGTCTAGCGTATTTGACTTTCTCCACCACCGAAATCAGGGCACAGGCATCTGTCATGATCACAGGGTCAGGTAGATTCGTGACCGCGTGTCCGCCCATGTCTAGGTTACCTTCCATGATGTCGCCCTTTCTCCAGACTGAGTTGTCGTCCACGTACTTCCTGCTGACCGCACTGGAATCGAATTCGGGCTCGTGATCGAGACCGAATAAATTGTGACCGTTCATGTTGATGCCATCCTCCATGGTTCCGCCAGATTGTTTGTTCAGGTAGAGATCGTCCACTTGCGATTCTACGTATTCTTGAGAGTGTATCATGGTGGAATCCACGTAGCCCTTGTTGACTGCGGTGGAGTCTGCATCCATGTCGTCGACCTTCAACAGATTCAATATCTTGTTGAATCCCGCATTCAGATCTGATTTCATTTCTCATCTGTTAGACTTCCTCTGTTCCAGATCTACATAGTGTTTGGTCGCCACGTCCTTGGGATTCGTGGGAGTGGCCACATTCGTTATCTTGTTAGAATTGGCGTTCAATTCCAAGTGCATCATTTTCTGAACGTATCTACTTCTCAGATGTTCACTGAATCGCGCGTGAGAGTTGTCCGTGTATTTCTTGGTCGTGGCATCGGTGGAATCTATGGGATTCGTGACGTTCACCAAACATTTGGATTTCGGACCGAGGTCGTCGGTCTTAGCTTTATCCACGTAATTATCTAGCATGATTCATTCGAAATCTGCGTTCCCCCTGTCAACGTATTTGCGAGATCTATCGGCTCGGGAAGATTGTACAGCTTCTTATCATTCATGTTCAAAGGTTCCTATCGAGGTTCGTATCTACAAACGTAACGTTCGTCCAAATTGGCAATGCCGTCGTAACCATCGCCGACTTCGAGCGTCTTCCTCTTCTTTTTGGGTCGACTTTCATTGTCACTTCTACCAAATTTATCGACTGGCATGTTGTTTTGAGGTTTTTGTTTTAAAAATATATTTCAAACGCTGTTTATTAAAAATGAATTATTTCACTTATTTTTTATTTATCGTTTTTATTCGATTAAATTTTTTTAAATATTTTTTTTACCTCTATATATACTATAAAAAAAAATCTCTCTCTAATGTAAATCATTGAGAATGTCTTGAAACTGATATCCTTCAGACCATCTCTTGAGAACATAGAGACACAGGTGACCGCAAAACACTTGATCTGGTGATTGCACTCGTTCCGTGTTGTAACGAACCATTGATTTGTTGAAATGGTTCTTTATTTCTTTTGGTGGCGAGATTCTGCAGCTGTCAAAATAATAATTCTTCTTCTTCCCATTCTTGAACTACACCACCCAGTGAGTGCCTTCACCCAATAAATCGTCTAGATTTAAAATTCCGCATTCCAATTGTCGACGTCTTCTCTTCGGCAAGGCATCTCTGGAAAACACACCTAGAAAATCTTTGATTTTCAAATCCTTCAAAAGCTGCATTCGACAGATCGATGTTGGATAGGGGTTCGTAAGGTAAGACGACACCTTCTACGGATATCTCTATTTTCTTATTCATAAATGTGTATATTTTTTTTTTAAATTTATTATTTTATTATAATTCACTAATATGACATTATTTTTTCTTTTTTTTTTCTTTTCTTTTTTAAACTAACTCTCTCGATGTTTCTATCGACTTCCATGATCTTGAATCCATCTAATTCCTCTTGATTTTCTGGAATCCTATCGACCTTAATCATATCTGGAATCCTATCATCTATAATCATATTCAAAGTCCAATGTCCGAGTGCCAAAGTGCTTATTTTATCGTCTAACATGAATCTCTTATCGTCGTCGGCCGTCAGCAAAATCTTGTTGACTATTTCGATATACATGTCATGATTTTCGCTTCGAATCAATTTCATAGTCTTATACACTGGACCACGTCCTAACAGACAGTCTTTATATTCTCGAAAAGAGATGTTTTTCCTCACCACGCACGTTTGAACCCCTTTGCACTTCTTGATCTCTTCACCTTCTAGACGATAAGCATACAGTTTGGGTCTCAAACCTACAAATTTGACGATTTGTTTACCGCTGCTCTCATCCTTAAATTTACCCAACACCTTCTTGTTGTTGTTCGATTAAATGTTGGACAGATGATCGATGGGATAATTGCTCGTGTCGAACCACACGGCCACATCCAGAGATATATCTCAGTAGATGTCTTTCATCTCTATCTCGTAAACTAAACTGTTCATGTCGGTGAATAATAGTTTGGCTTTCTCACCAAATTTCCGTTTGACATAATCATAGTGAAACTCATACATCAATCGCTTGCTGATATCTAAGATGATTGGTACGAGATAATAGGGTTTGTTGAACTTCAGGTGTGTTTTTTGCATGTGAACGGCCAAAAGATTTTCGTCGAATATGGTTCGGTGTCTGTAATTGGGTTTCATCACTAATTTTTTAGCTTTTTTCTCACACGTGACGAGTCGAACGTCGGTTCTCTTCCTGATGTTTTCCATCGATTTACAGTACACACAGTTGTTCATGAGTTTGAAGAAATCTTTTTCGAAATCGTTCTCGGCTCAAATTCTGAGATTCGTGTTGAGATTGATGTACTTTTTCATCCAAGGCTCTTCATCAAATCGAATGACGTGATGTATGTCGACTAATTTCATCCCATAATTGACAGATTGTTTCAAATTCTCGCTGTAGATGACGTACTTACGTTTGTTAAATAAACTGGGAATGCGTTTTTCCTTGTCTCCTTCGATCGGTTCCATTCGTTTTGGGATCTAGCGGATAATCATTGTGTAGATCATGCAATTCTTCCGGATAGTTCAAATCGACTTCTAAAATGCAAGGATAGTCTCTCCATTTTTGCATGTCTTCCGGTTCTGTCACCCATTCGAAATTTCCAATCGGTAAAGGATGACTCATAGCCCAACCATACAGATTATTAGCATCCCAATACTGTATGTATTTATTCGATCGTTTTGAATTGAAACCTTCTTTCATGTAGGTATTGTTAGCTTCAGAATATCTGTGGGAGATCGAGATGCCACCTCTCACAGCCCTTTCGAACATGAGCCATATGTCCACATCGGATAATAATTCCAATTGGACTTCGGTGGTCTTCAACAGAGCGTCCCACGCCAGACTGGGTGCGGTGAAATACCAAGCCAGATCCAGATCGTAATTTCGATGACAGACGTCTCAAAAATTTTTGAACACGTCTGCCAAGAGCAGAATGTCAGTCTTCAGATAGAGATCGTGATAATCTCTCATGGTTTTCATATCGAATGATTTCCACACGTTTTTAGCATGTTCGTAATTCTCATCTGAAATGTTGGATTTGTATAATTTTGAACAAAAATCTTCTTTTGAAGGAAGTGCAGTGTCGTCGAATCTCTTTAGATCGTTCATGTAATCATAAGGATAGACTCCTTTCCTCAACATGACGTCTACTCATTCTCCAAAATGTTCGCTCGTGATTTTAAATTTATCCTTCCTCATGTTATTGACTAATTTTTCCAGAGTGGTCAACATGAATTTAAATCTGTCGATGAAACGTATGCTTCTACGAATGGATTTCGTTTTTTCTTCCAACATCTCTCCGTCGATTACTCTTTTCTTTTCCATGGACTTCCATTTCGTGATGCAATTGTATCTTTCTTCGCTGTTCGCGATGCAATTTAATTCTCCGTCAAGATTTTTCACGAACAGATAACTGTCGTAACCCGAGAGATTGTGAAATATCACCGGATAGAAAATGGCATCTCGATATTTTAAATTACACTGGCTGTGAGACGGACCTTCTTATTTTCCTTTGAATTCTCATCGAACGATTGTCTGCATATGTGACATTCGGTGGCTCTGTTATTTTTATCCTGCTGCTCTCGTGTGATGATCATTTTCACCGGAGTTTTGAATTTGTCATATAAAATTTGAATTTTTGATTCTAACTCTTCCACAAACCTTTGAGCAACGTTGTCGTCTTCGCACTGTTTTGTGTAGGTGAAGGGACTCATGTCGTGTTGCGAGTCGAAAGCGCATTTCACGTAAATGCAATATCCCGAAGGCATGTGTTTTTGATATTTTTCAATGTAACTTCGAAGAGCGTTGGGTTGGCAGGAATTCCTTTTCATGGTGAAGCATTCGAAATCGGCGTACACGACGAATGGTACTTTTAACCTTCTACTGCGATTTTCAAAGTTCACGATGGTATTGGGTTTGGGCATTTTTACAGTGACACCTTGATTTTCATTGCAATATTCCTGATGTTTGCTAACGATTTTTTCCTGCAAGACGCGTTCATGCAGTTGCAACATAAACATATCTTTCCTTTATGTTTATTATTTTGTCTCGATAGTAATTGGCTCGGATGTTTAACCCAACAATAATGACGATTGTCACCATTCAAAATCAATAATAAAATAATCGTCTTTTCTCTTGCAAGATGCGAAGTCTATCTGAGAGGGTAGATCGTTCATTTTTCATCGTCATATCCCAAGATGTTCACTGCTACGGTGGGATTTTGTGCCTCGAAACATTCGATGTGTTTTAACTTCATTGGAAAAGTTACTCCAGTCCAATCAAGATTTTTAGAAGTGTCCTTGTAACAAGAAACTCTATCGGAGTGCATTTTGACAGGGTATAGAGCGGAGGTGACTTCCCATCTGCTGATCATCTTTATTTCTCACGTTGATCACAGCTTTCTTTTCCGCTAAGAAATACGGTAATTCCACGTAGGAAGACCCTTTCAACAAATCGTTTTTAGCTATATGAATTTCGAGTTTCAACACCTCATCGAACGTCCAATTACTACCTTCATGTTGATAATTCGCGAGAGACATGAACATGTTGTCTTTCATCGTTTCGAAAACGTCTGATAAATCTGAACCTCGAAATACGGATTCGACATTAGATCTGAAATATGCATTTTTCATGATGCTCTTGCCGGACATCTCGTCGATTTTATTCATCACGTAATGGAGTATCATCTTAATTTTTTGTCCCACGTTCATGTGTTTGTGAAACAAATCCAATACTTTTTTCTTCACCCATTCCATGAACAATTTCGGATTGACTTTCTTGAACGAGGGAACCACGTCGAAAGTTTTAAAAATGCCTTTGCTAGCACTCTCCCATTCTACAGGATTCGATTGGAATGCTTCTGTGACGAGTCGCGCTACATATTCTTCTCCTTTCCCTTTGTCAGTTGCTCGTCAAATTTCGTTTGATATATCTCGTTGGTCCAGATTCTGAACTGCATCACTCGTTTTAGTTTTAGTTTTTTTTCCTTTTGAAACTTGAAGTTCTTCAACGACTTTTCGTTTAGTTGTCTTCTTATTTTTCACAACCGAAATGTTTTTTTTTTCGACATCGGCATTTTGATTCCTTTTACTATCTTTTTCTTCTTCTCATTTTTCACAACCGAAGCATTTTTTGACGTCATTGCTATCAACATTTCATTTGCCTTTTCATCTAGCAAACTACGTATCTCCTCGCGCATGATCTTTCTAATTTCATCACGCTCCACTTTTCGTTTTCTATCATAAGGCGTTACTGTCATCGGCTTATTTTTTTTCGCAATTTGAGTCTGTTTAAGTTTGTTCACTTCTGATCTTTCGATTTTTTTCTTTCCATCGTTTCGCAAACGATATTCCTGTATGACTTCAATTTTTTTTTGATTTGGTTCTATGATTTCTGAAATGTGGAATGTTTAATTCTCTACACATCTCGTTTAACTGAAGTACAGTTTTCTTATTTAAATTTTCCATTTTTTTATTTGTTTGCTTCATTTGTAAGAATATTTTTTTTTTTGAATTTTGTATTTAAATAATAATTTGTTAAAAAGTTTTAAAATTGTTTTTATATATATATGTTTTATTTCCTTCAAAAAATTTTTTTTGATGAAATTAATCGATTTTTTTTATGTTCCTTAACGTGAAAAAAATTGAATTAATACGAGAAAAAAAGGACGTTCATTTTAAACTTTTTTATTTATATATAAAGAGAAAAAAACTTCTACAAAAAAAATTTTTACATTAAAGAAAATTAAAAAAACACTTTTTTATATATATATATATATATAGAGTAAAAAAAAACAAACTTTTTAACAAATTATTATTTAAATACAAAATTCAAAAATATATATTATTTGCAATAATTCATAAAACAAAAAAAACCCCAAATAATCGATCATGACAACAACACCTAAAAGATGCGAATTGAAATTGAAACGAGTCGAAACGTGTAAGAAATTCGGTTATAAAATCTATAGATTACAACGACACGACGCCATCGAATTGAACGAGGTCGAGAAGAAGGGCTTAGAGCACAAACACGACAAATATAGCATGCCTTTGAAATTGGACGAAGCCACGCTCTATTTGTTTTACGAGTACCAAAGTGATCTACAGAAAATCGTCATCGCCATAGATAGAGAATTCGACAAGGACGATTTGTTGTTGCCCTCCGGAAGTTACATATATCCAAAAATCTCTCTTGAACTCATGAACAAATTAGGTGGTGAGAGCGCGTTCACCGATGTAGAAAAACTCAAAACAGTAAAGATAAACATTCAACACATTTTTGAAAAAGGAGAAGACACGACCGTCAACATGCTAATAATGGACTTGGAAATATAAACAACAGAGAGACTGATTTTTAGCAAAGAAGACAGGGGGGGGGGGGGTGGTAGGAAAAAAAAACTGCAGACACCGATGCCAATTTTTTGTTTTTGACTGGTCGGAGGACCCACCCACCCACCCCATGTAATTTTTTTCCAGTTTTACATTTTTTTCCGGGGTTATCTGAACCACCCACCCCCACTAAGAACATGCTTCTGCATCATCCTTCCCACCATACTGCACCATAACCCATTTTATCATACAGTTTTGAGTGATTGACCTTGTACAGTAGGACAGGTCTTGAAAGAACATCCGTTTTATCAGACCAAAGTGGTCTCTTAAGGCAGAAGGTCTCCCATAACAAATCAAATATAGAGTAAAGCTGGTCTGTCCAGGTATGTCCATATAAAACATGGTCTCCAAAGACATCGGTCTCTTAAGGCATGTTCTATTGTAATTCATTAACACTCTTGAATGTCATATCATTAACTTTTTACCTATAGTTATCTCTCCATGTGTTCAGACATGTTGTAGAAACCAACAATATATATGGTATTCGACAGAGTTCAGAGAGCTTTGTAAAATATCATACAAATTGTTGATTTTTTTTACTATATGCATGAACCAGCATGGACTGACATGAAGAGAGATAATTGCGGATGAGAAAGTATACTTAAATATCAAAGTGAAGGGTGTTGATGTAGCCAAAAAAAAATCTCTATGCAGCCAGGGACAACATACCATTTTGGCCAGACAAAAGTGGTCTTTCAAGACAGGTGGTCTTGACAGACCACCTGTCTGAAAGACCCCTTTTGTCGGGCAAAAATGTTGGTCTCTCAAGAGAGGTTCCACGGTATGTGTATGCAAAAAGCAATGAGTTTAGTCATTTATGTATTTGTTTATTTTTTTGACGAAGGTTTGGGTGGGGCGTGGCTGGTTTGGGGGAGTGGATTTATTACTTATTTTAAGTCCAGCCCTGGAAGGACTGATACATGATTTTGTTGACACCTGTGTTCTCAGATGAGTTTGAAATAAATTAGCAGTTCAATCAGGTTCAATGTTTAGTAGTTTGTGTGTTACATACTTCCTACAATGGCAATAAGAGTCAGTCATTGGTGTTTTCGTAATAGGTCTGGATACATCGTTGTACAGAATTGTTCCTGTAGCAGAAATCTGTAACTGTTCCTGACTTCACATAATTGTCTTTGCTCCTCATCTAAGCCAGCCGATCTCACCAGGGTGAACATATTAGAAATTGAATCAAACGGAACACCCTCAAGATAACTTATCCTTAGAGGGCAGTGTTTGATAATTGCAATTAGTGATGCATTTTAACTTGCATTATTCAATATGTCATACATTGTATCACTATAAGCCAAATCATAGCTCAGCCGCAATAACAGTTTTATAATCGTATATAACCCATGGTAGGTACCCCCTGATAACTTGAGTGTCTTTTTATTGGTTCTTGAATGATACTTCACTGATTATGGTATACAATTTTGCCCAAAAGTGTCTGAGAAAAAAATTTGCAAGCATCAGAAAAAATAATTGTCCTCCTTGACCACCCACCCACCCCGGCATCAGTGTTTTGCAAATTTTTTCCAACCCCACCCCCCCCCTCCCCCCCCCCCTGAAGAAGAAGGGGAAAAAAGTAATGAGATCTAGAGAGGTTGAACATCTCTAGATCTCATTACTTTTTTTTGTTTTTTTTTGTCTTCCTTCTTCTTCTTCTTCTTCTTCTTCTTCACTATCGCCCATATATATTATAATAACGTCAATTTCGGCGTCGATTCTTCTTTTCTTTTTTTTGTGATATATTATGTTTTTATAAGAACACATTTGTTTATCTGAATCGTACTTATGAACGAATGTGGTGCATCTCTTGTTAACACTCACATCATTACCATTCTCTTCAGAAGGTAGTGGTGACGGTGGAAAACGTCTAATTCTTTTAAATTTCAACCATCTGTCCCGCTCTTTTTCAGTTCTTTCCTAAGATATCCATCATTATCGTCTAATTGTTTTTACACATCCTTTTCCCACACTATCCCGCAATATTCATCATTAGCGTCTAATCGTTTTTGCACTCTATCTCGCGATATTCATCATTATCATCTAATTGTTTTTCCACCTTTTTATCCATTTTATATTATTTTTCATACTTTCTATGATTTATATTTTTATATTTTATATAATTATATAATTTTTACATTATAATAACATACTCAAAATCGGTATATTCTTAAGGGCCTATATAAGTAATGGAATTTTGTTTATTTTGAAATTCTCACCTCTCATATTCCTTAAATTCAGATTAAATATACACAACTTATACATCAAAATGAAGGTTGGGATGCAGAAAATACGAAACACATATGTAATCAACTCATAGAGTCGACTGTAGGCACCACTGGTTCCTGGAAGTCTGCTACCGTATTCGCACCAGAACTGATAATAAAATAATATTTCATCAGAACAACTTGTGGTCAAATGTGCTGCATATATCCAAGAACAAAGCTAGGCATTCAAAACACTTTCGAATACAGCGACAGGACTGCATTTTGGAAAAGGACAACACTGTCTGCATTTTTTATTGAAGATGGTTTCCATGCTCGACAGACATGCGCAAATCACTCGTTACCACGAATTTCCATCGAAAAACAAAATCGTAATTCTAAGAAATTTCAACAGGTATCATGACACCTTGCTTTGAATATGTCAACTGTGCAATCTCAATCTAATAACCGTATACTGTATGAAGGCGATCTTTTTAATTATTTGATTTTAGACGGCGTTGTTTTTACATGCTTTTTCTGTCCGATGACGTCGACTGGAAATCGAAAGTATACTCATACGTAAACAAAAGCAAAGGCTTTGGAATTTTCCCCAATGCAGCTCTGTCGCCGTGTTTTGACGCATTTTTATCCCCTAGCTTTGTTCTTGGATATGTAAAGCACATTTGGCGACAAGTAGTTTTCGTGAAATATTATTAAATTATCAGTTCTGGTGCGAATACGGCAGCAGACTTCCAGGAACCAGTGGTGCCTACAGTCGACTCTATGCGTTGAGTACACATGTGTTTCGTGTTCTGTACATCCCAACCTTCATTTTGATGTACATTTTGTGTATATTTAATTTGAATTAAAGGAATATCAGAGGTGAGAATTTTCAAAATAAACAAAATTTCATTACTTATATAGGCCCTTAAAAGGCGAATTCTCACCAAACAACAAACCCTTACCGAGTCGCTCAACGTTCCGTCCACTCTTCAGATAGAGACTGTTTCCACTCAAAGAGTTGCCACCTCTAACGGGTTCTAGATACAATCCTTCACCGCTGTCGTCTATGTGGACGCGACACACGGCTCCTCCCTTCTTCAAAAACAGTCCGCTATCACCCATTAATTTCTCAACTGCCGAACTCGCGAGTCCCGAGAGAGTTCCCATGCCGAGAGTCTTTCCGAGAAAGGGTAATGCTTTTGCGGCGGTTCCTGCCAATAGCGGTAGGAAACCGCCTTTCATTCTCATATTGTATTTCAATTGAGCGGGACTCAATCTCACCGTCAACCCTCTTCCATCAAGAATCGCTTTCTCCATCCTTTTGATTTGACTTCTGGTCCAGGCGATCGAATCCTGACCGCCACTCTCCAGATCTTCGTGAGTGAATTTGAATCTCACCGCCTCGCCTCGAGTTGTTAACGCTCTCTTAAGTTTCTTCCTCTGTCCTGCGGATATGTTCACGTTTTTAACCACGTATTGTGTCATAATTCTTTTTTTAAATATATTTTGTTCAATTGTTTTTTTTTGTTTTAATGATAATTATATATATTAAATATTTTTTGTAAATTAATATTGCGTTTATTTTATTTTCTTATTTATATATATACAAAATATATATATATTTTTTTGCTTTTTATATTTCTCTTATGTGAAATCGTATCGTCACCCTCTCTCCGCGAAGACCTAACAGTTCACCATTTTGATCTGTCAACGTGGTTTTGAGACTATACAACGTGTCTAAAATCACTGGTAGATAAACTAAATTTCGAGGTCGTTCCGCCATCTTATAACCCGGCAACACGTTTGGAAAGAAGAAATAGATCGTCGGTTGAGCGCTACCATTCACGTAGCTTCCAGCAATCACGTCCACGTTCACCAGAATGCTATTGACTGCGAGAATGTCGACCGTATTTTCAGATGCAGCGTGGCCTCGATACATCTTTCGATCGAATCCCAGCATCTTGCTTATAGAATCGTCCGTGTTGAAATCCACTCGAAAATTATCTTCCAAATCCAACATCGTCTGTCGGGTATTAGGGTTGGGAGCGAGTCTGATCTTGTTGCTTCCCTTTCCATCCGTCTTCATTCGCGTCTGAATGTAATTGTTCAAATCGTCTATGTCGTAACTTCCTTTGGGAATTCGAATCTCCAACCAATCCACTCCGTCGGAATACTTGAACGAGTTATTCTTTTCGGTAACGTTGGGAAAGGAATAATAAGTCTCCAGATTCACCAACGCCATCTCGTATCTTTTCTCTCTATTCAATTCGATGGAAGGTTCAAATTTCGTCGCGAATCGAGTCGAGTCACCACTCACCATGATTTGAATGGATTGTTTTGCAGCCGTATTCTCGGCTATCCGTTCTAACAATTCTCCTTGTTCGAACATTATATTTTTAATTTTTATTTTTTATTTTTTCAAAACTAAATTATTTGATGATTTATTATTTTCTAATTTTTGTTTTCACTCTCTATCTTATTATCATCACAAACATAAAACTTGTCGAATCCGCACCGATATTTTCCGCGATTAAATTCGCTAGTCAAATCGATCACGACGAAATTGTAAAGTCCTCCATCCGAAACCCTCTTGCAGAATCTCCTGAATTCCACCACGCTCATGTCGTTTGCGACGTGATCACCGTAGATGTGATTGAGATTCTTGAGATCCTGGCGAAAGAGACACAGTAAATTAGCGTTCTCCCTTATCGTCTGTCTGGGCAATCGAAAATAATTCTGCGACAGGTAATCCGGCTGTGACGACCCCTAACGTAATACGATTCGCATCGGTTCTGTCTCTCCAAAAGCAGATCGTCGAAAATCATGAGATTCTTATCTTCCGATTTCAATTCTCTAGGATCCGGAACGTCGCTAGCGTTCTCATAAAGTCGACACTCGACGTTCGAAGACGCATTTCTCTTCATCAATTCCATCGCCGCACCGTCCAAAATGGTCAAAAGAAAAGCTTCACTTTTGTCGAATTCCTCCCTACTGTCAAATATTCTGGCTATGACGTCCTTAGGCAATCTACGATCCATGCACTCTCGAAGCAATCTGTATTCGGGTTGAAACAAGCTCTTGTCAAACACGAATAATCTGTCGTAATCCAACCAGTAGGGTTGCGACAACAGATTCATCAACAGATTGGTCTTTCCACGATTCGATTTTCCCACTATCAAGCCTCTTATGCTTTTGGGAAAGAACTCGTTATTCGACCTCTTGGTCGCGGCGTCGTTCCAAGACATATCTTTAATGTTCATCTTTGTTATTTTTAGATTTTTTCAAACACAATTTTATGTTTTTTCAAACTCAGTTTTTATAAATATTATTATTTATTTATATTACACCGTCGCGAGTTTTCTTCAATCCAGATCCACTCGTTATTTTGGCTAAATCTTGTATGGGTACCACAGCATCCTTAAAATCTGTCCAACTTTTCGGCGATCGCTCTAACGTAGCTCGCTTCGGCGGCGGACTGATCAACTTGTCGATCAACGCGTTGGCTGCCCTCTTGCCAGTCACAGAAGCTATCCTACCACTAGCTTCGGAAGCGGCTTTCTTACCAGCATCCAAAGCCGTCTTCTTACCGACCTTAAACGCGGTCGATGCGAGTTTTCTACCTGCATCGCTCGTGAACGCTCGCATTATAGAATCGACGATTGAAACGGGGGAGGCAAGAATCGACGATTGAAACGGGGGAGGCAGAAACAAAGGCATGCTTACAGGCAGTTGTGGGAGTCCGTTACATGACTTTTTGCGAAGAGAGAGTTAGGATGTCTCAAGAGCTAGTCTTGTGGCTGCATGTTTACCACTGCACGTTTAGCGCGAGACATTCGGTGGGTCCGACATAGTGTGTATGTGGGGAGGGTGGTACCCCTCCAATACTCTTAGAGTATGCGGTCACGGCTCTCTGCACGCTGAGTATATGGACAGAGAATTGTTATAGATTGTGGTCCATGTTTTGGACACTCATATGGGTGGACTTCCACCCGTGGAGTTATATAACTTTTCACTGCTTATGAAAATGGATTGCGCTCCATCATCTGTAGGCTGAGCTTAGGTACAGATTACTTATTTAGCGCATGATACAGCGTGTTGTTTGTGGTTTTTGAGTAACTGCTGCATGTGAGAATACGTGTTTCACTAATTGGGTGCAGTTCGAATATACTACGTGTGCACTGTTTTATTCGTGAGATCGTATCAGTATTTGGTATGCGTGAAGGGCGATGGCACTGGTGGAGGACCAAAGGTGGATGGCTTAGCTACCCGTTTCCTCCATTCACCCCTAGACCTCGCTCTAAGGCTCATCTATAATTGCATGCTATACTGTTGAATGCACGTGCTTTACATGATACGACGTCGAGGCCGTCAGTGTTTCCAATAAAATGATCTGGCCCTATTTTTAGCGTGTAAGGCCGTATCAGTGTCGGCGCGCAGTAGGAAATATGGCCGTACCAAAAGGCTCATCAGCATGTGTGTGCTGTATTGTTGGAGGTAATGTGCTTTCCAACTATTAGGCTGAGTACACTGCCTGAGTAATTAATTGTCGATATTTCAAAGGATATTGTCGATAGATTGAGAGCAAGTGTGCAGTGTACGCTATTATTTGTCAGTTCGTGCCCTTTATTTGCACTTAATTTGTGCTGAAAAATCATGTGGGTGGATTTCCACTCATTGGGATTATATAACCCTTTATTGCCATTAAGAACAGATAAGGCTGCATCAGATGTCAGCACCCTTATTTAAGGGTTATTTATTTGACTATTGGCTGCTTTATCGAGGAGCTTGGCTGCTTTGTCGACGAGCTTGATTGCGTAAGCGTTTGGCTGTTTTATAGAAGAGCTTCGCTTATTCATAATTTGAACAGCTCACCTATCATATTTGGAAGAGTTTGATAGGTACCGGTATGAAGTCTATCATTCATACTATTTTATCGTTGTCGGAATGTTTGACAAGATAGGCTTGTGTGTATACAGTTGTGTTTTGCTAACCGACCACTATATTTTGTATTTTCTCATTCAGTTGGTTCCGTAGAAGTCACTTGGAATCAACATGGAGATGTTGCCTTTCTCATAGTCAGTCGGATGGTTTTTGACCTAGCTCCCCTTGAGCATTTGGACTGAAGGAGTCCGGGGGAGGCATGTTTCTATGTTTGTCCATTACTGTGTGAGGTGGACTTTTGTATTTGCTTCAGTGAGTTAGAATGTAGAGCCCCATGTTGGGGGAAAGGAAATCTCGTGGTATTTGCCCGGCAGAGCCGCTGGTATAACTATAGTTTCGACCGTAAGGTCTTATCAAATAAACAAATACATAAGATTTCGTGTTTAGATTGTGTTTACATGGACCACTTGGAGTTATGTTGTGGTCAGTTATTATAGCGTGTATGCGCTTGAGAAATATTTCGACTGTTCTGTTGTCTGTAGTGACAAGCAGCTTTTTTGAAGCTTCACTGAAGTGCGATTTTACACTACAGAGGGTGAGTGGTATTACAGAGCGTGGATTAGGCTCACTCAGTCATTATGTTTATAGAAGAGAATAGCCTTGTGCTTTTACTCTCTGCTAATCAATTCAGTCTCTAAGAAGACCGTGTACACGACTGGTATCAGTGTGTTAAGAATGGTGTATTATGTAGACTTTGAGGCTACGCTACGTATATAACTGATATGATCAGATCAGCTTGTGAAATTGTCACGTACAGTGGATCGTTCAAAAAGCTGTTATCAGCGTGTAGAGAAGTTGGTATAAGCCGTAGGTTTTGTTTGCACTACGTGCAATGCTGATGTAGGTATGGTTTTATCAGCTATTAGTACTCGGGTGGGTACCCCGGAATTATGTTGAGGTATTGTTTTCTAAAGTTCATCTCGCACAATGGTTGTGGTGGAATCGTTTCGCACAGTAGTTGCGGGGGAATCTCAACTCGCACATTAGTTGTGGAGGAATCGTCTCACGCAATACGTGGAAGTCACCTCGTGCTAAAAGTAGAGGATTTGTATCGGGTGGGTACCCTGGAATTATGTCGAGGTATTCTTTTCTAAATTTCATCTCTCACAATGGTTGTGAAGGAGTCGTTTCGCATTGTAGTTGCGGAGGAATCTCATCTCGCACATTAGATGTGGAGGAATCGTCTCGCGCAATACGTGGAAGTCACCTCGTGCTAAAAGCAGAGGATTTGTAATCATAGAAAACAGACTCGAGAAGTTGATTTTCTAAAATCAAAGTGGGTAGGATAAACTTACGCTTAAAAGAAAGATCCGTTATAAAATCATGAATGTAAGCACGTGGAGATATAAAACGAAGCGACACCTATCTATTAATAAGCCAATTATAATGAATTAGCGAGATATTTGATGATTCTGTGTAATCAGTCTATCAGTTAGCAGTGATGGAAAGCGTGTTGTTTTAACAATCAAAATGGCGACAGGGAGATGTTTCTTCTTCTTTCTTCCTCTGTCAGTTAGTACCACGTGAATGAGTTCTGTACGCTGATTGGCTGGTTAAGGTTAGCTTGATTTCATAGTCATGTGACTGGTTATCGGTTCGATTGTGTTACGATTGGAGTAATGACATTTAGGAACCAGTTTACATGCCCTAATTTGGAAACTTGACGATGTGTAAACTCTTCTATATTAGAAGGAAATAAAACGTTTGAGTTGTAATTTGTAGACAAGGTTTTGTTTGTCCCATTTATGTGTTTCTCCACTTCCATATATATATAAAAAATGGAAAAAACAACGAGAGAGATTTTGTTTGTTCATTTGTTGGACTCTCCAGTTGCCAGTATTATTTCGTGCACGAGTTGATTGGACATCTATATGGGTGGATTTCCACTCTATGGGGGTTATCCTACAGTTCAATGCTATTCTATTTGTAGGGATAACTTTTATTCAGTGTGGTTACGCAATTGTTTAAGTATATAGAACAATTGTTGTTTATTTTTCTAGTCTATGGTCGCCGATACTATTCTTGCTGCTTAAAATGGTATGTTTGTGAAATTGCTGTGGTAGTCACTACAGCTCTAACCAAATTATGTTGCATTAGGTATTAAGATCATCTGATATTCGTGTGTTTCCCGATAACTGCATACAGGGATGTCAGTCTACTAGGGCGGTGCCCTGAACCGTTAAGAATTACAGATACCAGTGGAGATCTGTTTTATGGTACTCTCTCGTGGGAGAGCTCCCACCTGCGAGTCGCGGCTCACAGTGCACTGGTTGTTGTTTGCCTGGTCAAACCCCCGACGGCAGATTCAATGCAAGCATCAAATCCTCATCGGTAAACGTAAGTCCTCCAAAAAGGGGCCCAAAAGCCCAGAATCATGATTGAAACGGGGGAGGCAGAAACAAAGGCATGCTTACAGGCAGTTGTGGGAGTCCGTTACATGACTTTTTGCGAAGAGAGAGTTAGGATGTCTCAAGAGCTAGTCTTGTGGCTGCATGTTTACCACTGCACGTTTAGTGCGAGACATTCGGTGGGTCCGACATAGTGTGTATGTGGGGAGGGTGGTACCCTTCCAATACTCTTAGAGTATGCGGTCACGGCTCTTTGCACGCTGAGTATATGGACAGAGAATTGTTATAGATTGTGGTCCATGTTTTGGACACTCATATGGGTGGACTTCCACCCGTGGAGTTATATAACTTTTCACTGCTTATGAAAATGGATTGCGCTCCATCAGCTGTAGGCTGAGCTTAGGTACAGATTACTTATTTAGCGCATGATACAGCGTGTTGTTTGTGGTTTTTGAGAAACTGCTGCGTGTGAGAATACGTGTTTCACTAATTGGGTGCAGTTCGAATATACTACGTGTACACTGTTTTATTCGTGAGATCGTATCAGTATTCGGTATGCGTGAAGGGCGATGGCACTGGTGGAGGACCAAAGGTGGGTGGCTTAGCTACCCGTTTCCTCCATTCACCCCTAGACCTCGCTCTAAGGCTCATCTATAATTCCATGCTATACTGTTGAATGCATGTGCTTTACATGATGCGACGCCGAGGCCGTCAGTGTTTCCAATAAAATGATCTGGCCCTATTTTTAGCGTGTAAGGCCGTATCAGTGTCGGCGCGCAGTATTAAATATGGCCGTACCAAAAGGCTCATCAGCATGTGTGTGCTGTGTTGTTGGAGGTAATGTGCTTTCCAACTATTAGGCTGAGTACACTGCCTGAATAATTAATTGTCGACATTTCAAAGGATATTGTCGATAGATTGAGAGCAAGTGTGCAGTGTACGCTATTATTTGTCAGTTCGTGCCCTTTATTTGCACTTAATTTGTGCTGAAAAATCATGTGGGTGGATTTCCACTCATTGGGATTATATAACCCTTTATTGCCATTAAGAACAGATTAGGCTGTATCAGATGTCAGCATCCTTATTTAAGGGTTATTTATTTGACTATTGGCTGCTTTATCGAGGAGCTTGGCTGCTTTGTCGACGAGCTTGATTGCGTAAGCGTTTGGCTGTTTTATAGAAGAGCTTCGCTTATTCATAATTTGAACAGCTCACCTATCATATTTGGAAGAGTTTGATAGGTACCGGTATGAAGTCTATCATTCATACTATTTTATCGTTGTCGGAATGTTTGACAAGATAGGCTTGTGTATATACAGTTGTGTTTTGCTAACCGACCACTATATTTTGTATTTTCTCATTCAGTTGGTTCCGTAGAAGTCACTTGGAATCAACATGGAGATGTTGCCTTTCTCATAGTCAGTCGGATGGTTTTTGACCTAGCTCCCCTTGAGCATTTGGACTGAAGGAGTCCGGGGGAGGCATGTTTCTATGTTTGTCCATTACTGTGTGAGGTGGACTTTTGTATTTGCTTCAGTGAGTTAGAATGTAGAGCCCCATGTTGGGGGAAAGGAAATCTCGTGGTATTTGCCCGGCAGAGCCGCTGGTATAACTATAGTTTCGACCGTAAGGTCTTATCAAATAAACAAATACATAAGATTTCGTGTTTAGATTGTGTTTACATGGACCACTTGGAGTTATGTTGTGGTCAGTTATTATAGCGTGCATGCGCTTGAGAAAAATTTTGACTGTTCTGTTGTCTGTGGTGACAAGCAGCTTGTTGAAGCTTTACTGAAGTGCGATTTTACACTACAGAGGGTGAGTGGTACTACAGAGCGTGGATTAGGCTCACTCAGTCATTATGTTTATAGAAGAGAATAGCCTTGTGCTTTTACTCTCTGCTAATCAATTCAGTCTCTAAGAAGACCGTGTACACGACTGGTATCAGTGTGTTAAGAATGGTGTATTATTTAGACTTTGAGGCTACGCTACGTATATAACTGATATGATCAGATCAGCTTGTGAAATGGTCACGTACAGTGGATCGTTCAAACAGCTGTTATCAGCGTGTAGAGAAGTTGGTATAAGCCGTAGGTTTTGTTTACACTACGTGCAATGCTGATGTAGGTATGGTTTTATCAGCTATTAGTACTCGAGTGGGTACCCCGGAATTATGTTGAGGTATTGTTTTCTAAAGTTCATCTCGCACAATGGTTGTGGAGGAATCGTTTCGCACAGTAGTTTCGGAGGAATCTCAACTCGCACATTAGTGGTGGAGGAATCGTCTCACGCAATACGTGGAAGTCACCTCGTGCTAAAAGCAGAGGATTTGTATCGGGTGGGTACCCTGGAATTATGTCGAGGTATTGTTTTCTAAATTTCTTCTCGCACAATTTTGCGGCGGTTCCTGCCAATAGCGGTAGGAAACCGCCTTTCATTCTCAAATTGTATTTCAATTGAGCGGGACTCAATCTCACCGTCAACCCTCTTCCATCACGAATCGCTTTCTCCATCCTTTTGATTTGACTTCTGGTCCAGGCGATCGAATCCTGACCGCCACTCTCCAGATCTTCGTGAGTGAATTTGAATCTCACCGCCTCGCCTCGAGTTGTTAACGCTCTCTTAAGTTTCTTCCTCTGTCCTGCGGATATGTTCACGTTTTAACCACGTATTGTGTCATAATTCTTTTTTAAAATATATTTTGTTCAATTGTTTTTTTTTTTGTTTTAATGATAATTATATATATTAAATATTTTTTGTAAATTAATATTGCGTTTATTTTATTTTCTTATTTATATATATACAAAATATATATATTTTGTTTTTGCTTTTTATATTTCTCTTATGTGAAATCGTATTGTCACCCTCTCTCCGCGAAGACCTAACAGTTCACCATTTTGATCTGTCAACGTGGTTTTGAGACTATACAACGTGTCTAAAATCACTGGTAGATAAACTAAATTTCGAGGTCGTTCCGCCATCTTATAACCCGGCAACACGTTTGGAAAGAAGGAATAGATCGTCGGTTGAGCGCTACCATTCACGTAGCTTCCAGCAATCACGTCCACGTTCACCAGAATGCTATTGACTGCGAGAATGTCGACCGTATTTTCAGATGCCGCGTGGCCTCGATACATCTTTCGATCGAATCCCAGCATCTTGCCTATAGAATCGTCCGTGTTGAAATCCACTCGAAAATTATCTTCCAAATCCAACATCGTCTGTTGGGTATTAGGGTTGGGAGCGAGTCTGATCTTGTTGCTTCCCTTTCCATCCGTCTTCATTCGCGTCTGAATGTAATTGTTCAAATCGTCTATGTCGTAACTTCCTTTGGGAATTCGAATCTCCAACCAATCCACTCCGTCGGAATACTTGAACGAGTTATTCTTTTCGGTAACGTTGGGAAAGGAATAATAAGTCTCCAGATTCACCAACGCCATCTCGTATCTTTTCTCTCTATTCAATTCGATGGAAGGTTCAAATTTCGTCGCGAATCGAGTCGAGTCACCAGTCACCATGATTTGAATGGATTGTTTTGCAGCCGTATTCTCGGCTATCCGTTCTAACAATTCTCCTTGTTCGAACATTATATTTTTAATTTTTATTTTTTATTTTTTCAAAACTAAATTATTTGATGATTTACTATTTTCTAATTTTTGTTTTCGCTCTCTATCTTATTATCATCACAAACATAAAACTTGTCGAATCCGCACCGATATTTTCCGCGATTAAATTCGCTAGTCAAATCGATCACGACGAAATTGTAAAGTCCTCCATCCGAAACCTTCTTGCAGAATCTCCTGAATTCCGCCACGCTCATGTCGTTGGCGACGTGATCACCGTAGATGTGATTGAGATTCTTGAGATCCTGGCGAAAGAGACACAGTAAATTAGCGTTCTCCCTTATCGTCTGTCTGGGCAATCGAAAATAATTCTGCGACAGGTAATCCGGCTGTGACGACCCCTAACGTAATACGATTCGCATCGGTTCTGTCTCTCCAAAAGCAGATCGTCGAAAATCATGAGATTCTTATCTTCCGATTTCAATTCTCTAGGATCCGGAACGTCGCTAGCGTTCTCATAAAATCGACACTCGACGTTCGAAGACGCATTTCTCTTCATCAATTCCATCGCCGCACCGTCCAAAATGGTCGAAAGAGAAGCTTCACTTTTGTCGAATTCCTCCCTACTGTCAAAGATTCTGGCTATGACATTCTTAGGCAATCTACGATCCATGCACTCTCGAAGCAATCTGTATTCGGGTTGAAACAAGCTCTTGCCAAACACGAATAATCTGTCGTAATCCAACCAGTAGGGTTGCGACAACAGATTCATCAACAGATTGGTCTTTCCACGATTCGATTTTCCCACTATCAAGCCTCTTATGCTTTTGGGAAAGAACTCGTTATTCGACCTCTTGGTCGCGGCGTCGTTCCAAGACATATCTTTAATGTTCATCTTTGTTATTTTTAGATTTTTTCAAACACAATTTTATGTTTTTTCAAACTCAGTTTTTATAAATATTATTATTTATTTATATTACACCGTCGCGAGTTTTCTTCAATCCAGATCCACTCGTTATTTTGGCTAAATCTTGTATGGGTACCACAGCATCCTTAAAATCTTTCCAACTTTTCGGCAATCGCTCTAACGTAGCTCACTTCGGCGGCGGACTGATCAACTTGTCGATCAACGCGTTGGCTGCCCTCTTGCCAGTCACAGAAGCTATCCTACCACTAGCTTCGGAAGCGGCTTTCTTACCAGCATCCAAAGCCGTCTTCTTACCGACCTTAAACGCGGTCGATGCGAGTTTTCTACCTGCATCGCTCGTGAACGCTCGCATTATAGAATCGGCGATGCCAGAACCGCCTTGCACGTAAGTTCTGACGTATCTCCTGTTCTTTATCACCAACACATTTTTATTTTATAATATATATTTTGTTTTTTTTACTGGTAAATCGTTTGTTGTTTAAATACTTTTTATTATTTTGTAGTGTAAAATTTACATTTTTTATTTTATATATTTTATTTTTGTTTGTTTGTTTGTTCTCTCTACTTATTATATATATAAATCCTTCAATTCGTTCATCAGCCTTTTATAATTGTGCTTATTCAAAACCTTTTGCCTCAACAATTCGTCGCATATGCTCACTATCTCATTATCTAATCCAGTATTACCTGCGCGTCTACTTGCCATCAACAATCTCAATCTTTGACGCAGAGCGTCAGAATCGCTCGGAAGAAAAGTGGTTCTCACTCCTTTCCCAGTAACCGATTCGACGAACTTCTTATTCATATCCCGTATGGGTTTCACCACCTTCGTCCACTTGTAACCTCTATTGGCTTTGGGTCTCATTTCTCTAGCATCGTTATGTCTCTTCATGGCGTGGGTCTGAACCAGAATGTCGCCGTAATTGTCGAAATCCCGATCCGTGTAATCTCCAGGCTTGTCGAAAAGGAGCAATTTGCGCGGTCCAGGTGTTAATTCGTTTCCTATTCGAACCGACGATTAAATTATCATCATCCTCTTGCACTTCGGTTTGGCCTACAAAAGTTCTTCCGTCAGAATCCTTATAAATTCCATACAACTGATCTCCCTTACCGCCATCCTCGGACGACGCGACGCTATCAGTGGTGATAGTCAAAGCCGCATCGTCGCTTTCGCTCACGTCGGTTTCGATCCTCATGGGAACGTAATCCGGCGATGATCTTTGAAAGGAAAACCCCCTCGTAAAACTGCCGGGCAACGAACCCATTCTCAAAGAACTTTCTTTTAAGGGCCTCAATTCGTCAACGATCTCCTTTTTACTTCGTCCCTGAACCTCCGTCACGGGTTTAAATAATTTTGTGGTTTCACGTTTTAATTCCATTTCTCCCAATCGCCTGCTTCTGTCAGCTGATTGAATACTCTTCTTAGCACGTTCATATTCGTTGAGAAGTTGATCTCTCCACTTGGGAATCTGTGATGTGTAAAACTATTTTTTCGTTTTTAAAATTATTAATATTTCCTTTAGAGTGTGCTAACGTGAGTTATTTTATTATTCTCAAAATTAAATGTATAATTATATTTATGTTTTATGTTTTAAGTAAATAAAAATCTTCTGTCTTTAACATATAATAACTAAAACCAGTTGAGGAAAAACATTTTACACGATAAATGCGTTTTTGCCCTCGAACGTGTTAAAGATCACATCACCGATTATTCACTCCGTAACGAACAGGAGGACTTTGAAAAAGTTTGAAAGTTTAGTGCATAAGAAACCGGTTTCTGATTTAACGCGTTTGAGAATAATTATATCCGTTAAAAGGGTTCATTCATATCTCCGAAACATTATCACAAGTCGATTAAAATTCAATTTATCTCTGTTTACCTCTTAAAAACCGACTGAGTGGAAAAACGCGATTTATTGTCCATTATTAAACCGAAATATCTTTCATTCACACCGAAACAAAACATGAGTGTCAATTTATAACACAATTTTTATCTCTTAAACCCATCTAAGTGAAAACGCTTTATAGTGGAATTTTTATTTCAATGAAACAATTCTACAAACTGTTTTATTAAGATTTATCCCACAAAACTCGCTATGACAAAACGTGAACGGACGATTTCCATCGGTTCTAATTTTCCAAAACTCGAGTTTTCAATGTCATCCATTGAAGGAAAACCTTTCATTTATACAAGAACAAAAAATGAAAGGATTTTTGCAAACATTTCATAATGTTAGTTAAACACATATTTCTCGCTTAAAACCCATCTAAAATTGGACTCCTTTTATAGTCGACTCTATTGAATGAAAAAAGCTATTTTATTTACACTGAGTACAAAATTGAAAAACTCCTCAAAACCGATTCTATCACGATTCACCTTACAAAACTCGCGAGTTGAATCGGCAAATCGTTTTCACCGATCGGATCGCACCCTATACCGTCCGAAACGCGATCGCGAACGTGGTGGTGGCCCAGAATCCGCAAAACGCATTTTTCGATGTACCGGAGACCGAAATCGGTTTAAAAAAAAAAAAAAAAATCCTCGATGAGTGACTACACTTTACACTCACTTTTCACCGTTGGCGAACGTCGAGAAAAGGTTTTGAGGTCGATTTTTCCTGGTCTAGAATCCGCAAATCGGTTTCCCGATCGGATCGCACCCTCGACCGTTCAAACAGCCGTTGGCGAACGTAGGTGGTCCAGAATCCGCAAACCACTTTTTTGCTGCTGGTCTAGAATCCGCAAAACGTTTTTGCTTGCGTTCACCAACGATAGATCGAAGGTCTGATCCACGATGGGAACGTCGACCAAAATTTTTAAATTTACATTTTCTTCAAATTTCATACCTTTTTTCACTTTCGAGCGACGTGTCGAATGTACTCGTTCGCTAACGGATGTTTGAATGGTTAAAAGTGCGATGTGTGAGCCTCAAAACAATTGCGGATTCTGGACCACCATGAAAAAACGACATTTTTACCATTTTTACACTCTGTACACGATTTAACACTGAACCCCTATGGCGGTACACGTACATGTACGTGTATGTGTACAATTTTTGGAAGAATGGTCTAGAATCCGCATTTATTACCTACTCACATCGAAGCCGCTTTGTATATATTGAGAAATAATCGACTTTGGCGTTCAATACTTCTTTAATGATCGGCAGTTTTCGTGAGTGATGAGTAATCGCAGAAACTATTCCATAGTGTGTATACAAGGAACGTACTCGACAACGTTCGTTTGCGTACACACTACGGAATAGTTTGAGAATACTGGTTTCCAATTCCTATAGTTTTGATCCCATATTCGGTGAAATAATGGCCGCGGATAACTGGATGTTTTTCGGTTATAGCTCTCGGTTAGTCGGTTACGATAATGAGCCATCCGTTTCAGCTCTTGGATTAACATTGGTTGGAGACACATGCACCATCAATATTTTGTACATCGCAGCAGACTTTGCCACACACTCATTGTCAGGCAAAAGGGATTAGGTGTCTTGCCCAAAAATGAAGATGACATGGGTCAAAATCAAACCATTGACCTTCAGGTCCAATGTCCATTGCATTGATCGATGAGCCATTTTCTCCAAGTTGTTATGTCATTTAGCTTTGTTGGATTGGTTTATTCATGAGGTGCAAGTAAAGGGGTTGTGTTCAAGCCATACGTGTCATCATCCAAATTGAATGCCTTATATTGATCGGTGTCAGCTCATGTGACAATGGTAAGTATCAGTTATCATGTTTTCCTATAACACTCAGATGTTCGTGTGCAAAAAGCTTATTTTCGGGAGTTAAATGCACTATACTTTTGAAAAGGTTCCACTAAAAATTTGTTATAAAAACATTTCTTTTCACAAAAATTCAAATCATCGAACTTTTACTTAATTGACAATCAAAGATGGGTTTTTTTTATTTCATTTCTATATGATTTCCTGTAAATAGGATTGTATTGGTGAATAAGTTTTAGTATATTACCATTGTGGTGTGGGTTATGATGTCTGGAACCGTCAAATCAAAAGTTGTTGTCTTCTTGTTCAGTTTTGTTCATCTAAACTGCTATATCACAATGGGTCTTAGTTGAATGTTGAAAGGGGTGGGGGGGGGGGGGGTATTTTGCATCGTTCATAATTTGAGGTTATTACTTAGTTAGTTCCATATCGGCTGGAATATCAGTCTGAGGTAATTTCATATCAGCCTGAGACTGAACTAACCAAGTAATAACCCTTTTACCTATTAACCCTTTACCCAACGTAACTGCAAAAAAAAAAAAAAACGCCCAGCGCTATTCTTCATTTTTTGTCTCAAAAACATAGGTTATGACCCCCTTTTTGGAATGAGCTCGTCGAGCTCGTTCCAATGAGGGGATCATAACCTATGTTTTTGAGACAAAAAATGAAAACAATTAGTTAATCAAGAATATTGTTTTTAGTGTCGTCTGCCTTTCGTGTTAGGGAAAGGGTTAAGTAAAAACAAATAATTACAAAAAATTGTAGATCTAGTTCAGTTATTTGATCATCTGGGCTTCCTCACCGAGAAAGCCGTGACGACTGGATAGCTGACTTCCTCTTCTCCCACTTCAACGTATCTCCGCTTACGACTTTGAATCTTAGTTTACGAAGAATTTTCTGTACAGCTGTCTTCTTTTTTCGCTCCATTCCCCCAATCATCACTTATTGTCTATGGAAGCGTATTGGTGCCAACAAGTACAAAAAAAATTGGATGTCATAAGTCCTAATGATGAGATATTACCTCGTCATTAGGAGAGATTTTCTCATCATTAGGACTTATTTTCTCATCATTAGGAGATATTACCTCATCATTAGGACTTTTTATCTCATCATTAGGAGATATTATCTCATCATTAGGATATATTATCTCATCATTAGGAGATAATATCTCATCATAACGGGATATTATCTCATCATTGGGACTTTTATCTCACCATTAGGAGTTGTTATCTCATCATTAGGAATTTTTATTTCACCGTTAGGAGATATTATCTCATCGTTAGGGCTTATCTCATCATTAGAACTTTTTATCTCATCATTAGGAGATAATATCTCATCATTACGAGATGTTATCTCACCATTAGGAAATATTATCTCCTCATTACGACTTATTATCTCATCATTACGACTTTTTATCTTATCATTAGGAGATATTATCTCATCATTATGAGATATTATCTCATGATTACGACTTATTATCTCATCAATAGGACTTTTTATCTCATTATTAGGAGATATCTCATCATTATGACTTATTATCTCATCATTAAGACTTTTGTCTCATCACTAGGAGATAATATCTCAGCATTACGAGATATTATCTAATCATTACGAGATATTACCTCGTGATTACGATTTTTTATCTCATCATTAGGAGATATTATCTCATCATTAGGAGATATTATCTCATCATTACGACATTTTATCTCATCATTAGGAGATATTATCTCATAATAAGTCCTAATGATGAGATAATATCCCCTAATGATGAGATAATATCCCCTAATGATGAGATAATATCTCATAATGATGAAATAAAAAGTCCTAATGATGAGATAATATCTCCCAATGATGAGATAATAAGTCCTAATGATGAGATAATATCTCCTAATGATGAGATAATATCTCGTAATGATGAGATATTATCTCCTAATGATGAGATAATAAGTCCTAATGATGAGATAATATCTCGTAATGATGAGATATTATCTCCTAATGCTGAGATAATATCTCCTAATGATGCGATAATATCTCATAATGATGAGATAAGAAGTCCTATTGATGAGATAATAAGTCCTAATGATGAGATAATAAGTTCTAATGATGAGATAATAACTCCTAATGATGAGATAATATCTCATTATTATGACTTAAGACATCCAATTTTTTTATACCTGTTGGCATCAATACGCTTCCATAATTGTCAGCATTAGTTCGTCCCCATACAGCTTCAAACCACCCCACCATACCTGAACTATCTCTCTCTCTCTCTCTCTCTCTCTCTCTCTCTCTCTCTCTCTGTCTCTCTCTTCCCAACGAGAACACCGGGTGCAATACTGAGGCATAAACTCTCGCCAGGCATATTCTGAAACAAACCTGATGCTGTTATGGTCTGAATGACTCTGGAACCAGTGCCACCCTTAATAGTCCATCGCCTATTTTTATATTCAATAGGCTGGGATACTTTAGTTAGTCGGGAAAGCGAATCTATGAATCTATGAAATTTCCATAAACATTAATTTTCTTGAAATCATCGCAGTCATCTGTATATATTTGTGAGTAAAGGGATACTACTTTACACCAACAATAGTCTGCGTACAAACTCCACGAAAAGTGGGAACCCATGAATATAGCTCATCACGGCGTCAATTGTCCTTATGGAATTCAATTGGAGGCCCGAGAGCCTGCCTGTGATAGTTTCAATTTGCATTTGCTAGGAGGTTTAATAATAATCAATCCAAACAGCCGGGTAGCGGTCCGACTAAATGATTACTGTTTGCTCCTGAAGCACATGTTATGACCGCTCACTGAAACAAATTGTTTAGGTCTGTTTCAGTAAGCTGTGTTTTACGGGTAAAAGATGACAACGCTTAGAAGTGCTGTTTGCTAATCGTGTTAGTCGAAGAATGAAAAGGGTCACCCTGGGCCCCAGTAATTGTAAATGCTTGTATTGAACATTCACGTATTTTAAAGCCAGAACAATAGTAGTCATCATTGGCTCACAAACAGAAGTGACACTAACAGGGTGGGTGTCAATCGGAAGCCACGGAGCCACCCATGCTTACACAAGTACAAGCTTTAGTTAATTTCGATGTATCCATCAATGGTTTTAAGGACGTGGTCACGGGGTCACTTTGTAGATTTATGTCTAGTCTCTTACCCAGACTCCATATATTTCATCTTATAATGAAATATATGGAGTCCAGGTACGAGAGTAACTTTGTTTGGGTCCAAGACAAAATTACCAATTTTTGTTATACGTGTAAAAGCTGTTATGCTTTCCGAAATTAAGGAATGGAGGAAATGTCTTGCGTCGTCCATCACTGATCGTTCCGGGCGGGCGCTCAACGTGCAGCGTCAGCTTCTGCTGGAGCGTCACCGAGGTGCCCCCCCCCCCCCCCCCCCTGTCTAAGTAGGAGGTATGGGGGACAACCTTCGGGAAAAGTTATAACGAGAAATGGAAATACCTGCTTGGGAGAGGCTGCACAAGTTACACATAACTGAAACGAGTTAATTCGGACAGCAAGACGAATGAGTGTTACAAGTAGGTGCTGCTCTCTGTACTATGCCAAACCAGCTCTTCAAATTGTAGAGTAACGGTGTCCGTGCTCAGACAAAGATAGGGGAAACGGTTCCCCCTTTCGCCAGGTTCCCTAAGAAAAACACCACTGTATAAATGGTCGTGGTCACATTGTCAGTATATTCAATTTTTACAGTGACCGATAGCTCACTTTCTGTCTGTCTGTCTGTTATATTATAGTTTTCTGCAATTTGCGTGCATACTTATATGCCGCCACTGCATCTGAGCAAGTGTCGAAGATACAGTAGCCATCATCTTTTGGTCACATGTTGGTTCAGAAAAAGATGAGATCAAATTTGTATTTATCCACCAATTTCTTAACAACCTTTAATCCATTCTGTCCGTAAAATTTGGAGGTAAAAAAAAGTTGGCCGCCCATGATCAGGCAACAAAGTAAATATCAAACTGAGAAGGGGATCAATAAGAATGTAATCTTTCAGTGCCATAGGGTTACATTATTAGTGAATCACTCTGTAGATACAAAAGAGACTAACCCATTTTCCCGACGATAGTAGTATATCATTATATTTCCCTCAAAACATAGCTAATGGCTCTCACTGGAACGAGATACATCCAATATGGGATCAGAAGGTGAATTTTTTAAGCCCGAAATTTACACAAAAATAGTAAAATTTGATTGGCGTGTTTGGAATAGCGGTGGCCGTTTAAGGGCTGTTACAGTACAATTGCCATGGACTGGTCGTAATCCACACGTTGACGCATGCGTTTACGAGGAAATAAAAATTATCATCAGCAAAATTTTAATTAATGAAGCACCAGGTTGTACCCGGTACTTCATTAATTAAATTTTTGATAATTATTCATCCCATATTAATGTTTGGAATCTAATATTATTGAGTCCGTGGAAATATTTCCACTCGTGAAAATTGATCAGTCGACCGCGGCTGTACTGTATGTTGAGTAAAGAGTTCAAGAGATAATCGCCAAACTTGGCACATGAGTTGGCCCTATTTATTTATTTAATTATTTATTGGGGTTTAACGACACTTTCGACAGTCAGAGTCACCTCGTGTTGGACAATTTTACGGGTGGAGGAAGCCGGAGTATCCTGATAAAACCACCGAGCAACGGCGAGCAACTACCAGACTCCCCAACGTACTAACTCTACACAAACAGGGTCAGCATTGGTTGAAGACAAGAGCTCCATCGACGTGCCGTACGCCTTAGTACACAACGCCACCGTGCCCCCACGTGGCAGTTGGGATTAAGTGTCTTGCCCAAGGACACAGCCCGGTTGCCGCAGTTGGGTTTCGAACCGAGGACCTCTCGGCTTGCAGCCTCCATCTCTAACTACTGAGCCACCATGTTCCTCAAGAGTTGGTCCTATGGTGTTGTGTTAAATTGTGCATTAACCCATCAATAAGTAACAGGTGAAGGCCACAGGTCAATAAATTCACCTTTGACGTGTATGTCGTTTACATCAGTGTTTTCAAGAATACACTTTTGGTTTTATAAATGGACACATACCCATCAGATAAACCAAGCCAAACTCCATTCAATGAGTAAACAGTAGCCAAGCATGGTAGCCCCTAAGTGCTGAGGTGTTGTGTTCCTTTCGCATTTAAAAGTGAATAGGTAATGGTTAAGGTCACGTGATCGATAAGTCGAAATGGTCACAATCATAGCAGTTACGACAGAGTTTTAAGAAGAAAAAAAAAAAAAAAAACACTGTCAGACATTTCAATGGAGTTTAACCCTTTACCTAACGTTAGGGAGAAAAACCGTACAGCGCTATTCACAACAATCGCCGCTCCGACTTTATAAAATTTCCATTGTTT
Source organism: Pictodentalium vernedei (assembly GCA_031216915.1). Taxonomy (NCBI): domain Eukaryota; kingdom Metazoa; phylum Mollusca; class Scaphopoda; order Dentaliida; family Dentaliidae; genus Pictodentalium; species Pictodentalium vernedei. The sequence goes on from CM062296.1 coordinate 372,464,953, forward strand.
TGCCTCAGAAACATAGCTTATGGAACTCATACTCTGTTTCGCTCATTTCAAGGAGGGATCACGAGCAATGAAGCTTTTCGAATTTAAGGCACGAGGAAAAGGCCAGTGTCGTTCGTCGACTGAAGCTCGGTGTTGATCCCTTTCCCCCAATTTCTAGTTTTGGGAACCATCTTTCAAGATACAATGTCAAACGTATTTTTTCGAGTGACTGAAGCATATTTTGGTGTTGCATTACACTTTCCATTGGTGTAATCTTATACTGATTCCTCTTAAAAGATGCACAAAAGTGTAAAAGCGCCAGCGTGATTACCCCCCCCCCCCCCGGCCTCCCTTTCCCATAAAAAACCCTGAAAGGAAGCAATAAAAGGTAGGTATACTTACGGAATTCACCATTGACACAGAGAGACCAAGGTCGTAAAATACCACTTTCATTCCAGGAAAGGCCTTCAACAAAGTTTGTTTCAAATTATGGAACATTCTCATTGCTTGTCGATAGAATCTGAAATCAGCTGCTGTAACAACTACCGGAATCTCGGGAATTGTATGAAGTTCCTTGTCATAAAGACCAAGTTCACGGATATACTTCTCATCGTCCGTCACTGGGTAGTTACTCTTAATAACACGAATATCTTCCTCTCTATTTTTTCCAAAAGAGGAGTTACACCCCTTCATACTGAGAAAACCATCGTCTGAAATAGAAAACAGTCGATTTGTATACAAGTTCGGACCCCAGAGGGGGTAACCTGCGAATAAGGTGTGTAAATCATTTTATTGGCGTTTCTATGGTAACGTTGTGCGCCGATTCCGAATCCGCTTGATACCACGTTATGACACTATGGCTAACTGCGATATTGAACCCTTCTCAGACACACCCAATTATTTATTTTTTTATACAAAATTTGTCTTTACATTTAGATTATATGTTGAAGGTCACCAAATATGTATTTATCGCCAGATGTTATTTGATTTGCTACTTTAGTTGGGTAAAAGGGAGAACATTTGGTGAATTTTGGCCCAAAATGACTATAATGTCTTTATTTTCAGTATTTGGGAAGATTAAAACTCAATATTATAAGTTACATGGCATGTAGCTGGCTGATACATTTCCATACAAGGCGACGAGAGCTACTTCTTTTCATGCATGATTTTCTCTGTATGAATAGTAGCCAAAGGGAGAATGGGGATGTTTTGTGCGCACTTGTTTCGATGGACGCCGTTAGCTGGAAGAGTTTTCAAGTGAAAAGTTAAAAACGTATAAACGGTAAATGCGATCACCAGAAATGAAAAAATGTCGAGCCAAGAATACAAATTGTTTAAGGTATAAGGTTAATATTTGAATCTGCACTCCATAGACAATGGAACCTGGAATTTTCATAATAAACCGGAGAATCGTCACTCGTAACCAACTTTCCACTGAACGGCATCTTGTTCGACTAAATGTTTTTCGCCTTTTTCTGCGACTTCTCCCTGTTATCATGAACAACCCAAGAACACCCAACGGTCGTGTAATACACTATTGTAAATCTTATTCATTTCCCTTTCAACTGACACAGGGTACTGCTGGATACGTTGTGCGACTCAAATCTGAGGGGGTGTTATGAAGATGGGTGATATTGTTTTCGACAAGCTAATTGGGTACCTTGTTAATATTTATATACCATTATGGGGCCACGTCAGAATCGATTAAAAATTGCTATCAGAAATAAGTTTTCTTTAGATTTCTCAGCTTGTGCCGAGTACCTGTGAATTTGTTCCGAAACTTGACGCCATTGGAACAGCAATGATGACGTAACGTTTCTGATGTCTAAAAATACCGTCTAATTCTAAAAATGATTGCGGAATATTGAAACGGATCAAATTCTTGTCATCTGCTTTACAGTGATAGTTGGTGGATTTTTAGACAGCAGTCGTATGTTTTATGCTGTTTATGATAAGAAGAAGGAAGTACTTTGAAGTTGGACATGTCTGCAGCAGTATCTGAGCGTGTAGAAAATGTGCAGCTGATGTTACGGTTAGTTGAAAGGAAAAATTTAAATAAAGTCTACCCCATTTATACACCTCATCAGTGTTGCTTATTTCGTTCTCTCAGGTTAATTGACTTTGGAAACTGGAAATGTCCCGCAATCTAGGGGTGGCGCCCAAGATTCCCCCGATGTAGGCGAATGATCCAGACCCTGGGGGGGGGGGAGGAGGTAGACAATCCCCGAGCTTACCATGTTTGGCTAGGTGTGTATAATTTTTGTTTTAATCGGGAAAAAGTCGCAATAGGCTTATTAATGAATCACGAGGCAAGAATGCCAGTAACTACGAGCAGCCATGTTAACATAAACTACAGATTCTGAAGATATCTTCCAATAACATAACAATAACACGAGTTTGGATGTCGTTACGGTTTTTAACGGCCCGAGTGGAATGAATAATAGCCCGAGGGTTTATTACCGGCCCGAGATGAAGTCGAGGGCCGTTAATAAATCAGAGGGCTGTTAGTGTTAATCTTCATCCACCAAGCGCCGCGTCTGAATAGTCTGTATTCACAAGCCCCTCCCCCTCCACTCCATTCACCAACTTCTAGCTTTTCGTTTCACTCAACATGCAGTAACAGGTAATTATTGATGTAGCCAGTTCAAGTTTGGCAATTGAGGAGCAAGAACGTTTGCAGCCCCAAGTGGACGGGGTCAAGAGGAACGTCGTTCCCCCAAAAGCATCACTGGCCTTGCCTCCCCACCGACTCCCAAACGCACGCACAGATGCCCGCAGTAGGTTTTCTGGAAAGGTTTTTCTTTCTTTTTTTAAAAATGTGTCTTCGGGAAAGATTTTTGTCGAGACCCCGAGATATCTTAAAGTGCTTCGTCTGAATAATATGTACCCACAACAGGCCCCGCCACCCCCAACCCATTCACCACCCTCCCGCTCCACATTTCAATCAGCATGTAGTGGGCCTAATACACTATTATGGATTAATGTTGTCCAGCATTAAATTTAAAAGCTGTTAATGTCACGATTCCCAACTGGCATTGTAAAAAAAATGCAATAGAATTTTCTTTTTATACAGGCCTAGAAATCACTCTCACCCCTCCGTTTGTGTCATATAGGCCTATAGCATAGGTCTAATACTCTTTCCACCCGCCTATACATATTTCTTTCAAAGCTTCCCGAATTTTTAACTTCGGACAACAAGGTAGCGCTGACTTAAATTAACCCACCGTTTTTTTTAAAATTCAGACATGTTGGTTATGCCTTGACAATAAATTGGACTCGAGGACAGGGGCGCAACAATTGTTTTGCAGGCAAGGCTCTTACATTATGCCCACTTCCATTCTTCTGTTCTGTCGTCTGCAGCACAAGAACAACGCGGCACGAAGTTTCGCTTTCCGGGTTAACTTTTTTGTACAACCTGGCAACGAAAAGGCATTGTTGTTTCAATGGCGTCGAGTCGCGGGAAAAAAGGTCGAAAGGAGATTTTTTTATCAAATAAAGTAGTTGTAGAATGTTGATCTGATAAGTAGTTTATGATAAACATGAAGTTAAACACCTTGTGGATAGTTGTGCAAGAAAACTGTGTTCATGAATCTTTACTTAATGGACGTATTCACAAATGAACTAGGAAGGGGGTATCGGTCTGGGCAAATAGGCTTTCATCACTTGTCTATATATGGTAAGTGTAACACGGGATCAGAACGGGCGCATTCGTTGTTATCGGCCAAAAAAAGTGGTTGCAGACACAACTTTCAGTAACTGTGGTATAGACTAGAGTCGTAAAAACAACAAAGAACTTTTGGGACTACATATAATATTTTCTGTCCATTTTTTAAAAATATTCAATGTTTTAAATCAATAAATACGGTACCTTGGAAATATTTATGGTACTTAAATTCTCTTATTTTGTTTCAATTCAAATTTTGAAAATTCGAAGCGAGAGGAAATGATTCAATTGGATCAAAATAGTAATGGCTGCAACTAACCTGCTATCAAGTAATATCAGGAGGGGCGCTGTGGCGTTGAGGTAACCGGTTCTCGTTAGATCACCGAAGTTAAGCAACGTCGAGCCCGGTTAATCATTGGATGGGTGACCGTCTGAGCGATCAATTCGGACTCCCGCGTTGTGTCCTTGGGCAATGCACTTAACTCCGAATGTCCACATGGGGGCACGGTGACGCCATGTACTAAGGCGCACTGCACGTCGATGGTACGCATGTCTTCAGCCATTCTAACCCTGTCTGTGCTGTAGTGCAGAGTTACGATGTTGGGGAGCTGGCAGCTGCTCGTCGTTGCTCGGTTGTTCTCTCCCGGTACTCCGGCTTCCTCCACCCGTAAAACTGTCACGGTCATGATTAGCCATTGTGCATAAGTATATGACCTTAAAACACCAATACATAAATAAGTAATATCAGGTGATTTACTTGATACGGTGGAACCCTTAGATGGTATTCAAACGTTCTGATTGGACAAACTAACTTTGAGGCATAATAATAGGGCGTGTGAAGTATTTTATGATAGTTTCTTTGGTACCTTTTATTCCGAATTCAGTCGCGGTCGCTCTCTAGACATTGGTGCAATTAAGATATTACCCCTTTTCAGTGTACGCATTCAAACAGAGAACTACCAGAAAAGGTAGAAATTCAAGTGAAAATGATATGCTGAAGTTGTGGGTGGAGTGTTATACCCGCAAACACATTCTGTTGTCTTTTTTATTAGGCGGGATCTAAATATTGTAAAGTACTCACAGTTGAAACTAGAAGTCCTCTCACAATTAGCGCATAAAATGCTCGTTAGTTAACGCGTTCCTTACTGCAGAAGAATGAAGCAGACTGAAATACACAATAGCCTTTTGCGCTGTGCAATGCAAAATATAATGGGCTATTAGCGAGGTCGGTGGTGAAATTACGAACTGAACCGACCCAAAAGAAAAACATATATTGAGACTACTGTATATGAAGGGTGGATTACTACTAAATCGCTGTGGGATAGACTTTTCACTGAGTAATTATTTACAGATTCTGAGGAAAAAACCCAAGAAGCACTTGCAAATTTTCATCACATGGACCACCGGTTGGAACCCGGTGTCTATATGATAAAAGTTTGCTAGTGTTTCTTGTGCTGTTATGAACAATTATAAATACGTTTCGAGAGGAGAAGATATGGCGCTGCGATTAAAATAGTAATCCATTCTCTTCATTCTGTATATGCAGTTGAATTTTAATATATTTTTACGTCATGTTTGTACATGTATCCCAGTAGAGATTAGGAATGATGTTAATAATATCTATTTACTAGTATAGAATTGTTCAGAGTTGGGCACGCTTTTTTCAATCTGAGCCATCAGGCTGCTGGTGTGATATATCAACGTCAAAAACGATAATTGACTACTAGTCGTTTTTCAACTCGTATTCTACTAGAGATACAATTTTTGATTCCGGCTGTTTAATACTGGATGAGACTTTGAGAGGCTGCTGAGGACAAATGCCTTCACTGACCTAATCATGACTAATTTCTTCGAAATTGGCCTATTAAATTACCAAACAGAAATTTAGTGCCAAACTTCCATTTAAGAAACAAATAATCAAGTTGAAAAATGTGCGATATTTTTCAGGAAGGTGGAATACCTATTCTTATCTCCATGAACCCAAAAGTTGGTTTTCCAGCCCGGGATCGCGAAACGTCATAATTTCATAAATAAAATACCTAATCAATGAATTTGTGGGGAAGATCCAACAATATTTTCCAAAGTGTAGCCCGAAGACTAATTGGTATACTCCAAAATTATGAATAATGATTCTTCCAAAAGAATGAACTGCCATGGAAGATACTACCAGTGTTCAAGGGATTAACTTGCTTTTTCGACATAAAACAAATTGATTAAGTTTCAAATCGTGGAGACAAAACCCGAGGCTTCTGTGATCCCAGATGCTCATATGGACTGAGTACAGGGAACTAAAACTACTGGCAAAAAAACCCTTGGAAAAAACTATGCAAACAAGCGCCCCCCCCCCCCCCCCCCCACACACACACATTCAAAAAAAAAAAGAACCAATGCAAATATTCACTAACAAAAATAGGATGGGGTGAAATTATGGTATAGCTATGTTGGGTTCAGAGCAGGAGTTAATATATTCCCTTGTTTTTGAAGAGTACGGGAACATGAATGAAATTACCCTCAGAACCGAAACATTTCCCCGGGTAATATCAAGCACATTTACGAGAGGAACAAGACGCATTTATTTTTAAGAAAATGAACATATTTCATTGGAAAGCAGCCATCTTCAAACGGAAAAGTTCTTTTCCAAAGAGAAGTGTGAAAACCTAAACCTGCTCAAATCCCGCCATCATTTTCAGAATCACTAGTATTACAGTAGGGTATATTGGAGTGTTCTGGCTCACTTCCAACTGTGTCAGTCAGAAATTTAGGTGAGCCAGAAAAATTGAGTTATTTTTTGGAAAAAAGTCGAATTTCTTGGAAAAATGTTGGTTTTTCCCCAAAATAATTCAACTTTTCCTCGAACACCCTCGTTTTTTTTCGGAAAATGTTTAAATTCGAGCATTTCTGGCTCACTTTTCGACGGAATTTGTCGAGATGTCTAAAAAATTCACTGGTTTGACAAATTCACTTTTCAGAAATTTAACGCCGAGTCTCTCGCACAAAAATTCACTTTTTCACAGACGTGACACGGACTCGACGATCGGGGCGAATGTTTCCCTGTGGGAAAAATTTCGAAAAAACGTGTCTCGCTTGAAAAAAAAATCGCGATCCAGGACGCGGATTTCCACGGAAAAAGACGACGTTTCGATCGAGGTGAATTCGAACTGAGCTGGAAACAAACGCGATCCGGGATGCGGATATTTTTTTCCATGGGAAGAGAGATGAACGGTTCGATCTAGGTCGAAGTCGCAGATCGATCCGGTAAAAAAATACTCTAGTTTCATCATTCGAGAATGGAGCACGCATGAGTCTGATTGAAAAAAATAGCTCTTTGACGATCTGGTGGGGGAATGGAGGATCGTGATTGAAAATGTGTGTGTTTGTGCGTGTGTGTGTATAATTATGAGTCGTGAGATGAATGATGGATAAAATTGTTTTTGTCATTAAAGAAAAAAAAACTGTAAAAAACTGTTATTTTATTTTTTTTACATATATATAAGAAGAAAAAACAAAAAACAAAATATTTTTTTACAATTAATAATTATTATCATTTAAAAAAACAAAACACAAAATTTAATATATTTATAAAAAAAAATAATCATGAAATCGAGAGCACCTGAAAAAAAAATACGCGTTAGAATTGGATAAGGTCGAAAGATACCCGAAGTTTGGCAGTAAAATTTACAAGTTAGAATCTCACGATCCTATTCAATTGAAGGACGTGGAAAGTAGTGGATCGACAGATGAATTCGATAAATATGTTCTACCTTTAAAATTGGGTGAGACCGATCTGGATTTGATGTACGAATTCCAACATGATTTATTAACCATTCTCTCAGACAATACAGAAGATTTCGATCCAGACGATGTATTGATGTTCTACGGCTGAAGCATTTTTCCCAATGTTTCTGAAACATTAGTTCAAAGATTAAATTTGATCACTGGGAAACAACTAACGTTTGAGACTGTGAATATTGTGTTCCGATGGGTGTATCAAAAGGGAAGTGACTACAAAATTAATATGTGTGAAAATCTATCATAGACAGATTTTAATTGCGACTTGAGAAAAAAGACATTAAGAGTGTGTAAGAATGTCTGCATGTGTTTCGCGTTTGTTTGATCGGTCTCTCTCGATGCGTGTTGTTATACTATTCAAAGGAATGAATTTCTCCGAACCGTCCATGTTGACGAAGTGCGGGTATTTCTCTCCTCGTTTTGCCAAATGAATCAGTTTGCAGCCCTTCATATTCCCTAATAATCCATGACAAAGTGAGATTCGCTTGGAAAAAACATCTATCCTCGTTCAATTTTTTTCTTCTAGAAAGAAATGCACAGTAGTAGAGATGTATTGCTGGATTGAAATTTTAATAATTTTTACACACACACGCACAACATAAAAAAATGCCCAAAACAAAAACGTCCAACATGGAAAAGTTATATTTCTCTACCGTGTCCCAGTTGAAACAGTACTGTAGAAATCTAGGAATTAAAAATCGCGGCGGCGGTTATAGAACCAGAGGAGAATTGATTAACCTTGTGCTTGCTGAGACTTATGAACATACACCGGATAATTTACAGGCTAAAGTGCGTCAGTCATCGAATTTGAAAGGTGTCAAACACATGAAGAAAGAAGAATGCATCGATCATTCACTTTATGGGAAGGGGTGGACGAAAGGTCTGCGATGGAGGCAAAAACTCGAATCGTGGTGAGAAATGATGAGAAGACAAAACAACCTCAACAAACGACCATGGAAACTAAGAAGAAGATGACTATTAAACGAAAAGTGGAGCCACAGGTTTCGAAAGAGATTAATAAAAAAATGAAAAGTGATGTGGTTCGAGATGACGATTCGTTAGAAAAAAAAAACGCTGGGTGAAGTCTTGAGAGCACTGAAAGAAAACAAGGGACTCGGAGCGATAAAAGGAATCGTGTTAAGTGCGGTGGAGAAATCATTGATGATTCCAATTGAATGAGATGTCGCCATTAAATGATATTTTAAAACTTTCAACGCAATTCCCGGTCTCGGAAATCTCGGTCCTGAATCGTTCATGGAACGGGTGAAGGGTGGAGTGTTGGATGTATTTTGAAAACATCTAGATAGGGGTTTAAAAATAAAAATGATGTTGCATTGTCTGATGAAAAGGGTCGACGCGAAAACCGATGAGAGCGTGGTGCAAGATGCCTATTTTCAATCTAAAATCGAGACTGTGTTTGGAGGCGACGAATTATCTGATGTTTACGGAGCGATGAAAGACAAAATGTTGGAATCTATGGCTATTTATCATAAGAATGGAAGTAGATGGACGTTCGAGAAGATATTAAATCTCGAGATTTACGTGGATAAACACGATTCTTTGAGAACGTCTTCCTATATAGAATTACCTCGTTTTCTATATAATAAAAAAGCTTTGATTAACGTGAAAAAGAAAGAGGATAGCGAGTGTTTCAAATGAGCAATCACATCGGCCCTGTATCCCGTAGAAAAGAATGTTGATAGAGTTTCCAAGTATGTGGAGACTTGCAAAAATCTCGATTGGATGGGATTGCCTTTCCCACAACGCGATTGGAAGACATCAAGCATTTCGAAAAGTTAAATCTCACTGTGGCCGTGAACGTCTTGGAATATGATGGAGTCGATAAAAACGGAATAGTCTATCCTCTCAGACTGACTTCACACAAAGAGAGAGAAAAGATTGTTAATTTGTTGCTAATTTCCAAGGGTGGCAATCAACATTATTGCTTGATTAAAGAAATGAGTCGATTGTGTCGAAGCAGACTACTAAACGTAAGGGCAAGAGATTTTTCTGTCTCAACTGCATGAATTCGTTCTGTTGTCAAGAATCGTTGATGCGTCATCCGGAATATTGCAACGAAAAGTCAAGCGCTGCCATCGAAATGCCTAAACCTAACACATACATGAACTTTTACAACTACTAAAGAAGATTGGAGCCGCCATTCGTCGTCTACGCCAATTTCGAATGTTTCGCCACGAACATAAATTCTTACCAGCTCGAAGAACGTAGGAGTTATGCTGAAAAATATCAGAAGCACGCTCCTTTGGGCTATTGTTATTACGTGAAATGTTCTTTCGACGATGGAAAATCATCAGGTCTATTTGTCTACAGTAAACGTTCAGATGACGACGACGTGGCTAAAAAATTCGTAGAATCGTTAGAATCGAAAATTCAAGAATTATACGACAAATTTAAAAATAAAAAACCCAAAGACATGATCATCACACCAGAGCAAGAGTGAGAATTCGACGAAACCACCGAATGTCACATCTGTAGACAACCATTTGATAATAACTGTGAAAATAATAAAAAAGTTAAAGATCACGATCACTACACAGGTCTGTTTCGTGGCGCTGCTCACAACAAATGTAATTTAAGATTTCGAGATGCAGAATTCTATCCAGTGATATTTCACAACCTCTCGGGCTACGACAGTCACCTGTTCGTGAAAAATATGGGTATCAGCGAGGGGGAGTTGAGCTGCATCGCACAAAGCAACGAAAAATACATTTCATTCACTAAATGGAAGGTCGTCGATAAAAAGAAGGAGAATAAAAAGAAGAAGAAAAATAAAAAGAAGAAGGGTGGATCGAGTGAGGAAATAGAGAGTGTCATCCATAAAGAGAATAAAAAGAAGGATGGATCAAGTGAGGAAAAAGAGATTCCCATTCGTAAAGAGATACGTTTCATCGACAGTTATAAATTCATGTCGGCCAGTCTGGAAAAATTAGTCGACGGTTTGAGTAGGGAGGAATTTAAAATCACGAGTAAACATTTTAATGATCAACGAGAATTGGTGGACGTCATGTTGAGAAAAGGCATCTACCCTTACGATTACATGCGTGATCTCGAGAAATTCGAGAAAGTCGCTCTACCTCCTAAAGAAGATTTTTTTCGAAATTATACCAGTCTCACATTTCTAATGATGATTACAAACACGTGCAAAAAATGTGGGGATTATTCGACATGAAACCCATGAGAGAATATCACGACCTCTATTTGAAAACCGATGTGCTTCTCTTGGCCGACGTGTTCGAAAATATTCGATCAGTGTGTCATCGACATTACAAACTAGATTTGGCTTGGTATTTCACGGGACCCGGACTTGCTTCGGATGCTCTCTTGAAGACGACCGAGGTTCAGTTGGAATTATTAACGGGCGTCGAAATGTTGCTCATGTTCGAAAAGGCTGTGGGGGGTGGCATCTCTATGATTTCCACCAGATATGCTAAAGCTAATAATTCTTACATGGGAAAAGATATCGATTTGGAAAAGCTGAGTAAATACATACAGTATTGGTATTGGGATGCTAATAATTTGTATGGTTGGGCCATGAGTCATCCTTTAAAGATCGGAAATTTCAAATGGGTCGAAACTTTGGAAGAAAAACAAAAATGGAGAGACTATCCTTGTATTTGAGAGGTTGATTTGGACCATCCAGAAATGTTACACGACTCACACAATGATTACGCACTGCCTCCTGAATGAATGGAAGTGACCGACGTCGAAAAACTCATTCCTAAGTTAAATCATAAACGCAAGTATGTCGTCTATTGCGAAAATCTGAAACATCACATCGATCGTGGATTGAGATTGATCGACGTGCATTTAATCATTCGATTCGATGATGAGCCTTCGATGAAAAAATACATCGACCTCAACACGAATTTAAGAATGCAAGCCGAGAGCAACTTCAAAAAAGATTTTTGAAACTCATGAACAATTGTGTGTATGGAAAATCTATGGAAAACATTAGGAATAGAACCAACGTTCGACTCGTCACATCTGAAGAGAGGTCTAGAAAATTAATCATGAAACCCAATTATCAACATAGAATCATATTCGACGAAAATCTAGTGGCCGTACTCATGCAAAAGATGCATCTGATATTCGAGAAACCCTGTTATCTCGGAGCGATCATCTTAGACCTCAGCAAGCAGTTGATGTACGAGTTTCACTACGATTACATCAAATCCAAATTCGGTTCGAAAGCCAAACTATTGTTCACTGACATGGACAGTCTGGCTTACACGATAGTGACTAGAGATGTCTATGAGGACATAGCGCCAGACATGAACGAATGGTTCGACATGAGTAATTATCCCGACGATCACCCGTCTAAGATTCCAAAGGGTGTTAATAAAAAGGCATTGGGTAAATTCAAAGACGAGGGTGGCGGAAGACAGATCACCGAATTCGTGAGTTTGAGACCTAAATTGTACGCTTATCTCCTCGACGGTGAAGAGATCAAGAGATGTAAAGACACTCAAGCGTGTTTGACGAATAAAAACATCGTTTTCGACGAGTACAGTGTCTTTTTTAAGGTTCGATGGTGCATAAAAAGATGACTGCAATTCAAAGCGAAAAGCATGAGATGTTCACCAAAGAAATCAATAAGATTGCGTTAACGGCTGATGATGATAAGAGAATTATATGCGAGGATAAAATACACACTTTCCCACTCGGACATTATTCCGCAACATTTCAAAAACAAAATCGAGAGGATGATGAATGCAGTATGATTGAGGACATCGAAATGTTGTAAGTTTAAAAAAAAAAGACTCACAAGTTTATAAATGAAAAAAAAAGAATAGAAAAAAAAATAATAAATAAAAAAAAACAAATCAAAACATATTTATCAATAAGAAGAAAATAAAACACATATCCGTAGAAGGTGTCGTCTTACCCAACGAACACCTAATCCAACATTGGTCTGTTGAAGGCAGCAAAAGATTAAAAAATCAAACATTTCCGAGGTGTGGTTTCTGCAGATACCTTGCCGAGAGAAAAAGACGATGATTCGGAATGCGGAATTTTAAATCTGGACGACATCGGAGGTGAGGGTATGCATTGGGTCTTTCGGTTTTCGAAGCAGAATAAAAATTATTATTTCGATAGCTACGGAATCTCACCGCTGATAGAAATAAGGAACTATTTGACGCCAGTTATTTGCAATACCGAACGAGTGCAAGTGCCGGATCAAGTGTTTTGAAGTCACCTGTGTCTCTACGTTCTCAAGAGATGGTTGGAAGGAGATCACTATCAGGATATTCTCAATGATTTACATTAAAAAAGTTTTTTTTAAATATATATAGAGAGGTATAAAATAAAATACAATCTACAATCTTCCCGAATCGATTGATCAGTCAGATGCTACGACTAAAAAATGCGTCGATAGAGGAGACGAAAATTTCCCACAGATGATGAGAGATAATTACGTGAATAAAGACATGACAGACGATCTCAACTTGAAATCTAAACGAGTGGTGAATGTAGCGGATCCTAGAGATTTGACCAATGTTGCCACTAAAAAATATGCAAACGATGCGCACGGAAGATTCAGTAAACATCTGAGAGATCGCTACGTTCTTAAAGTGATGCAGTCCGAATTGAACGCGAATTCTAACAAGATAACCAACGTGCCCGTTCCCACGAATCCTAACGATGCAGCGACAAACAATACATAGATTTGGAACTGAGAAAGAATAACTTCGACGAGTTAGAAATGAAATCGGATCTGGATGCGGGATTCAACAAGATATTGAATATGTCCCAGATCGACGATGCGGATAAAGACTCGACGGTGGTCAACAAAGGCTATGTGGATTCTGCGCTACATAATTCTCAATCCTATCTGAAATCTCAAGTCGACGAAGTGTATCTGTACAAAAAATCCAGAGGATCCATGGAGGCCGGCATCGACATGGCTGGTCACAATCTATTCGGTCTCGACGACGCGCCGGAATTCGCTTCCAGCATGGTCAGTAGACAGTACTTGGACGGAAATACGGTCTGGAGAAAGGGTGATATCGTGGAAGGCAAACTGGACATGGGATGACACGCACTCACGAATCTACCGGATCCCATGCACATGCCGGATGCCTGCCCTCTGATTTCCGTCATGGAAAAGATAAAATACGCCAGACAATTGATCACCATCTGGGTCGAGGAGAGCGGTGCATTAGATGCGAAAACAGCCGAATGGTCCTTTGGAAACGGAGGTAACGGACCCCTGCACGGTCTGATAGGATATCCCATGCCAGTGGGAGGTGAGATTATTCGAATGAGTCTGACATCTACTGACTTGAGCAATAGAGCGGTCATCAATCTTGTGGTGAACGGTGTGGAAACCAATAAGAGGTACAGCGTTGAAAAGACGAAGGAGCAACACTCGAACACCAGCATCTTCAGTACACCTCTCAAGGTGCAGACGGGGGATAGGATCAATAATCCCCAAGCTGCCTCTTCAGTGGTCTCTCTGTTGATCGAACTCGATTCTCTGAACAAACAGTGAAAACAAACAAAAAATTGAAATAACCCTTTTTTGTGATGTAGGGGAGACAACTCAAAAAAAAAAAATAATTGGATTTTGAGAGAGAGAATAAATCAGTGTCTCAAAATCCAATTATATTTTTTTTTGGGGTATTTTTATTTATTACTTTTTTTGTGTTTAACTGTTATTATTTTTTTTCATTGAAGGATGGACATTTTTTGTCCGTCCAATTCGAATTCTAACTCTCTATCCGACAGGACTAGGGCAACAGCCTCGGTTCTCTTCAGCACTTCCTGTCGAATTGCATCTTGATCTGAATGTCTAAGACGCTACTCTTGAGTCGCTCCCTCTGTTTACTAACGTCGAATACGAACAGGGGACACAGCGATTTCTATTCGGTGGGGGTGATGTTAGAATTACCCATCAATTCGTCCCGTCGATGATATTTCTTTCTAAAATCCTCGGCATCGCCGTATAGTCTGCAGAAATCATTCATATCGAAAGAGGTGTTGTAATCGATGGCCGGATATCTCGTGTCATTTAGAAATACCTGCATGTTTCTCAAGTGACAATGATCGAACAGGGAAGGATTTTCCTCTTGAGACCCATCTCTGTCGGTTTGAAATGCCACTACGATGAATTACGGTCTTTCTCCAATCGAAGTGACTGCTGGATGGTGAAATACTAGCTGTGTTGCAGTGACTCATTCTAAATACCACCGGTAATTTACTCTTCAATTCTATGATCTTGTAGGGACGTACTATCTCCGCGACTGAAGGCAGCATGTGTGGAACAAACCAAGATATCTTGTTCAGATGTATCTTACCCGCATCGGTCGTGGCAGGTCTCATGATGGCTTTGTTGTTTCCTTTTCGAATCAACGTCAGATTGTGTTTGAATCCATAGAGAATCTTATCGTAATATTCCGCGAATCCGAATATGTGTTTCAGAGGTATCCTGAACGACAACGTCCCTCTGGGTCTGGACGTCTTGACGACGTAGTCAAATCTCAGGACGGCACCGGTATTGATTGGCTGCATGTCGGCGAAGGTGTCTTTCACCCACAATTGATTGAGTCCTTTAGATTTCGAAAAATCGTCTGGATACGTTAAGAGTCCGTACATCGTGGTGGCTTGTCTGGGATGAAACACGGATTCTATATCTTGTCCGCGAGCATGTATTTTATATTACTGAACAGATGCATCATGCCATTATTGGCTAGAGTGACTACGTCGTCGTCAGCATAATCGCTTCCATCTTCCTTGGTGAGACATCCCTGTATCACTATGTAACTTTTGCTAGGATGAACGAACAGGTCTTGAGCCTCAACGTTGATTCTTATTTCACCGGCATTGTTCAGACTGGTTCCAGTCACGGGTTTGTACTCGTGAACTTCGTATTTTTGAATGCTTTTGTCCCTCAATATACCTTCGGTTATATTTAATATATTCATAATGTTTTTGGGGTTTTTTTGTATGTGTTAATTTACTTCTTTATTATTGTTTTTTTAATTATTATTTTTATTTATTTATTTTTTTTCCTTTTACTATATATGCGTAAACAAAAATAAAAGTGAAGGGTTGGTTTTCAAATCGCCGTCTTCTGCAATTCTTGTTCGTAAAATGTTCCAATGATTTCTCTGCTGTCATCTTCATCATCCTCTAACGGTTCTATTTTGTAAGTCACTGGATCCGTGTAAAAACTATTCTAATGATCTTAAAGATTTCCTCGGTCCATCCAAGAGTGTAACCTTTCTCAAAGCGTGACTTATAAGAAGTGATTCTCACTCGATCGCCAACTGCAATTTCGGTGGTTTGGACTCCTTCTTGGTCTTGGTCCTTTTGGGTTAGAAGACGCGTTTTCTTTCGAGGATCGCTAGCTTCTGCAGGCATCATCTTGATCATCATTGTTGTATTCTTCGACCAGTTCATCTGGAATGTCGATATATTTCTTGGTCTTATTGGCCGTGAAATACTTGTACATGTTTTCCTTCATGGTTCTATTCTAACATTCGATCACGTTAGCTTTACCTTTGTTTCTGATGGAATAGAGATCGACCAATGGACGAACGTGACTGCTGTAAAATTACTTTCCCTTGTCCACCCACAATTTATCCGGTTTTCGAGACGACGATGCGAATATGCTATTCAGAGCCTCGGCCACGCAAGCTCCCAATTTATTCTTCAGTGGTCTCATCCATCCGTATTTTGAAAACATGTCGATGACCATCAGTATGTATTTAATGCCCTTGTTCCATTTCGAATGCAATTTGATGTTGACCAGATCAGCCGACCAGATCTGATCCAGACTCTTCACGACACTCTTCTCTTTCGAAATTTATGTTTGACGGGCTTGTGTAGTTCGCCAATGCATTCATTAATAATGTTATCTGGACATTTTTTTTTACCCCATCCGAATCGACATTTGGTACCAATCACTTTACTGACCAGCGAACATTTGAGTCTCTCTCTCTCCTAGTGGGATTAGATATATTTTTCAACGTTGTCAACATGTCTTTATTACAGATTCGAGTACGAGTCTCGACGTCGGGATGTTTAGCGTAGCACAGATCGTAAGTGTAAGCGGCCTAATCCACCCTATTGATGGGTTTGCTCCAAGATTTAGGTGTCAGATCTCGATTAAATCTCTTTTTTAATTTCGTGCCGGGTCCCGTGAATTGATTTCCTGGCAGATGCATTTCAACGGGTAGATTATTAATCAATTTATTCATCAGACTGACACTGCGTTTGACGAATTGCATCTTGGTCGAACCGCACACTTTACACGTTCCGTGAAGCATGGGACTTTTATTTTTCGGCAGTACTTTTTTAACATTAACCGTATCGGTAAGTCTCCTGCATTTGACACAATACATTTGTTTTGTTTTTTTTGTTTTTCATATTTTTTTTAAAATTTATATATATAATTTTTTTTTCTTTTATATATATACATTTTTTTTCAATCGATTGCTTCTGGAATCGTTTTGGGATCCAACAATTTACGAAACGATTGTCTCGCTTCTTCCCTACCTTTTTCCACGAGAGAATCCTTCAATTCTTCCTTGATGATCTGATGACTCTTGACTCTTATCTTCACTTTCATGACTTCGTATTTTTGTTTTTCGTTCTATATGTCGATGAATTCACCGTCTGAAATCCTACCATCTTTCAATTCCATAGAGACCTTATCCGACATGGTGTAGATCTTTGCATCGGCTAAAACACTGAAGTTTTCGTGTTTCTTGGCCCTCATGGATAATTTCTTAGCGAAAAATTTTCCGATTGTACTGACGAATCCGGCAGTCAAAACCAATCCTTCTACGGCCAACACGACCGGAAGAGCAATGGTGGCAGTTGACAACATACTGATTCCCGCAATGTTCAACCAAACCTAAAGACACTGCAATTAGAGTCAAATCCACACCATTTACGAATTTATATAATCTCAAATATTTCTTATTGAGCGAACGACGAGAATTGTATCAGATATGATTGAATTCTATTGATTTGTTCGATTCGATACTTCTGCACCACATTGTCACTACTTTCTGGTGGGAGAAGAGGTGCCGTGGGCTCGACTTCTCTAACGATGGATAGATGTTTTTACTTCGAAGTTCCATTTTCATTTTATTTTTTATTTATTTATTTATTTATTTAAATCTATTATTATTTTTTATGTATTTTTTTATTTTCACCCCCTTATTATTTAACCAAAATTTTTTTTTCCAGTGTTTCTTCCCTTCAACAAGGAATCCATAAAAACGTGATTCCCGTCGGAACATTTTTTTAGTGGTGGTAGTCTCCCCTTTTCCAACAAATATTCCAAAACACATCCCCTGTCTTCGGTGGTGAGACAACGATGTGTTAACTTCAACTCTTCCAATTTTGTAGGCTCGGGTTCTCCAACACAAAACACGAATTGACTAAAACATTTGATCACATCATCGCTTCGTACGCATTCCAATACGGGCATGAAATACGTGGTGGTGATGTCTTCCCATTCCATCGTGAGACACGAATGATTAATGTGATTAACTTCTCTCTCCTCTCGACAGCCGAGGCATCTTTTGTTCAAGATGTGAGGAAGTTGTTCATTCAGGCAGATTGCGTAAGCTCTACACAGCACCCTCCGAAGAAACCAAGCTCTTGATTCCATGGAATCGTTCGTTTTACTCATAATTATATATTTATACAAAAAAAAAGTTTTTCTAAGTCCTAAAAAAATAATTTTTATAATTTCCTTTATATTGTTATTATTATTTTTTTTCTATTATTTATTTTTCTCCCCATATTTTATAGTACACATTCTATTCATCTCATCATCAACGGAATGAACGAATTCTTTTTGTCTATTACGATTTTTATTATATTTTTTCGAAAGAAGAATTTTATGCTTTTCGTATTCCGATAAAACCATAATTTTTTCATCGTCGTCGTTAGAAAGATACAGGAAATAACGCATAATGTTTTCTATCCTTTCAGCAAATTCAATCCACGATCTATTTGACGTGAACGAGTGTAATCTGCGAATAAATTTGACACACTGGAGAATGGATTTTTCAATATTTTCATCACCACCACGATCGAATACATTAACTACGTTTTTCACTCAACAAAACATGTAACGAATTTCCCCGCAATTGTAACATTCTACAAGTTCCAATTTGTATTTTAAACAATCTAGGATATCTATAATCATGTGATAATCTTAGTAAGACACATTTTTTTTTCGTTCAAACACTTCATCGTTTCGATATTTTCGAAATAGCTTCGATTTAGGGATATGAATAACAATATTAATGAAAACAAAGTTACGCACACGTTTAAACATGTGTCGTATATGATTTGTTCTGATTGAATTCTTTCTAATACACACTCATGTAAATTTTTTGAAAAAGCTAAAATCTTTTCATAAAACCAACGTCTTGTTAGTTTTTTTTTCTCTCCTTTTGTTTCATTTTTTTTAATTGTTATTTTTTTTTAATAGTTATTTTTTTTTATAATAACATACCCAAAATGGGTACATTCTTAAACAGCGAATTCTGACCAAACAACAAACCTTCACCAATTGGTTCCACATTCTCTCTGGTCTTCAGATAGAGACCGTCCCCATGGAAAGCATCGCCGCCACTGCCTTTTCTCTTGGGTCCTAGATACAACCCTTTACCCTCGACGTCTATGCGACACCGGCTCCTCCCTTTTACAAAAACAGTTCGTTTCCCCTCTTCTTCAAAAAACAATCCTCTACCCATTAATTTGTCAACTCCTGAACTTGCGAGTCCCGAGAGAGCTCCCACGCCCAGAGCTGGCAACACCGCCTTCGTGAGAATGGGTAATCCTTTCATTCTCAGATTGTATCTCAATTGAGTGGGACTCAGTGTCACCATCATTCCCATTTGATTACGAATCACTTTCTCCCTCCTTTTGCTTTGAGTTTTAGTCCAGGCGATCCAATCGCTACCACCACTTACCAGATCTTCATAACAGAATTTAAATCTAACGGCTTCACCTCGATGAATCAATGCTCTGTGAAGTTTAGCTTTCTGTCCTTCGGATATGTTCACGTTTTTAATGATGTATCAAGTCATATTTTATTTTTTCTTATTTGATTATATATATATATATATTTTTAATTATAAATATTAAAAGTTTTTTTATTATTATAAATATTATAAGTTTTGTTTTTTATTTTATTTCTTATATATCATATAAAAAAATAAAAAATGTTTTTTTTGTATTTTCTTTATTTTCTCTTATTTTTTTCAAATTATATTTATTATTATTTTATATCTCTCTGATGTGAAATCATATAGTCACTCTCTCTCCCCAAAGATCTAACAGATCACCATTCTGATCCGTCAATGTGGTTTTGAAGCTATACAACATGTCCAGGATCACGGGTAGATAGACGAGATTTCGAGGTTACTCCATGATCTTGTAACCCGGCGAAACGTCCAGAAGGAATGAGTAGATCGTAGGCTGAACGCTACCGTCGATGTAACTTCCCGTTATCACATCTTGCCGATCGAATCTTCCGCACTAAAATCCACTGGAAAATTATCTCCCAAGTCTAATATCATCTGTAGAGTACTCGTATTGGAAGCGAGTCTTATCATCTTGCTTCCATGACCATCGGTCTTCAGTCTCGCCTGGATGTGATGGTTCAGATCGTCTATGTCGTAACCCCCTTTGGGAATTCGAATCTCGAACTAATCCACTCCATTGGAATACTTGAAGCCTTATTTTTTTGGTGATATTGGGAAACGATTAGAAAGTCTCGAGATTAACCAATGCCATCTCGTATCTCTTTTCCTTCTTCAATTCGATGGAGGGTTCAAATTTAGTCGTGAATCGAGTCATGTCGTGACTCACTATGATTTGAAAGGACTGTTTTGCAGCCGTATTCTCGACTATCTGTTCTAATAGTAGATGCTCTGACATTTTTTTTATTATTATTATTTATTAATTATACATTTTTTATATTTTATCGATATTCTTTTTTCTTCTATTATTATCGGGGATATAAAAAAATCATCGAATCTGCTTCAACATTTTCCATTGTTAAATTCGCTAGTCAAATCGATCACCACGAACTTGTGAAGTCCTTTGTCCCACACCTTCTTACAGAATCTCCTGTGCTGTGACGTACTCGAACGTAATACAATTTTCATCGATTTTGTCTCTCCAACAGTAGATCATCGAAGATCATGCGATTCTTATTCTCCAACTTCAACTGTCTGGGATCGGAAACGTCATCGGCGTTCTCGTAAAACAGACATTCCACGTTTGAACACTCGACGTTTCTCTTAGTCAAGTCTCTCGTTGCCCCTTCTAATATATTCAAAGTCTCGCGTCCTTCGAGTTCGTCTCGATTGTCAAAGATTCTCGACATGACGCCCTTGGGTAATTTACGCATCACGCACTCTCGAAGCAACCTGTATTCCGGTTGAAAGACACTCTTGCCAAAAACGAATAATCTGTCGTAATCTAACCAGCCGGGTCACAACAATAGATTCATCAAGAGATTGGTCTTCCACAATTCGATTTTCCCACTATCAGACCTCTTATGCTCTTGGGAAAGAACTCGTCGTTCGACCTCTTCGTCATCACGTCATTCCAAGTCATGTCTTTGATATCCATTTTTTTTCTCCTATGTTTTGAATTATGTTTAACTATTTTTTTTTTATTTTTAATTTCTATTTTTTATATATAAAAAAGTTGTTTTTATTTATAAATCACTTTCAATCCCGATCCTTTTGTCATTTTAGCTAAGTCTTGTATCAGTACGACGTCATCATAGAAGTCTTTCCAACTTTTCGGTTGGATTCTCGATCGTTTGGATTTTGTGGTGGAGTTATCAATTTATTAATCAACGCATCGGCACATCTCTTGCAAGCTTCTGCCAAAGCTATTCTACCACTCGCTTCAGTCACAGCTTTCTTACCCATGTTGATCGCCATCTTCTTTCCGATTTTGAGAGCACTCGACTCGATCTGTTTCGCGGCTTCGTCGGTGAATTTACGAGTTAAAAATCGCATCATCGAATCCACGATGCCCGATCCGCCGTAGGAGTAAGATCTAGCATATCCCCTGTTATTTATCACTAACATTTTCTTTTTATTTTTTTTTAAGAATTCGGTTTTTTTTATTTCTTTTTTTGAATATATATTTTATTTATTTACTTAATATTTTTTTTTCTCTTCTCTTACTATTTTTCTCTTTCAAACGATTCATCAACTTTTGATTATCATTCTTAGTCAAGAACTTCTGCCTCAACAATTCGTCGCACATGCTCACTATCTCGTTATTCACGCCAGTGATACCGGCCTCTCTGCTGGCCATCAACAATCTCAATCTCTCCGACAAGGCATGGGGATCGCGCGGAAGAAATATCATGTCGGTCATTCTCTTTCCAGTCCTTGATCTGAGGAATCGCTCGTTCGACTCCCATATGCGTTTCACCACTTTATCCCACTTGTAACCTCTCCTACCCTTCGACCTCGTCTCTCTGGGATCGTTGTTCTTCTTCATGGTGTGAGTCTGAACCAGAATGTCTCTCGTAATTGTCGAAATCCTCTTGGGTGTAATCGCCAGGTCTCTTGTGAGAGAACAGAGTATGCAATCCGACGGTCATTTCATACCTGTTCGGACCGTCGATCAAATAGTCGCCTTTAAACCAGACTGTCGTGTCACCCACAAAATCTTTATCGCCTTCTTCACGAAATCCGTAAATGGTATCTTTTTCTCTACGATCGTCAGATCTGATGCTAATAATGCTCGAAGCATCGTTATCAACGCTACTTGCATCGGTCTTGATTCTCTCCAGAATGTATTCAGACAAACTTCTTGGCGTAAAACTATCAATGCTACTCAGATCGGTCTTGATTCTCTCCGGAGTGTAATCGAACGGAGTTCTCAGTGCAAAACTACCGGGGTTTCGAACCCATCCTCAGAGAACCTTCTTTTACGGGTCTCAGTTCCTCGATGATGTCTTTCCTGGGTCGTTCCTGAACCTCGGTGACGGGTCTGAACAACTTGGTCGTCTCTGGTCTCAGTCCCATCTCTCCCAATCGCCTGGCTCTATCCTGCACTTGAATATTCTCCTTGCTCTGCAATAATTCTCGAACATGTTCGTCCCTTTGCTTAGAATCTCCGATGTGTAGAAACATTGTTTTTATTTATTATTTTTTCTTTCTTTAATGAAAAAAACAGTTATTTTTTTGTATTCTTATTTTTTTTATGTTGGTTTATATATGTATATATTTTTTTATTTTTTAAACAGTTTTTTTTAAACAATTTTTTTATTATCATTATTCATCTTTTAACTTAAAATAATAATACATTTTTTTATTCCCTCACCACATCGTTACCATCAAGTTAAATCATACACTGGAACCTGCATTCTCAAACGGTCGCGTTTTTACCAGCGCTCAATTTGCAAAAAAAAAAAAAAAAAAAAATTCGACCTAGATCGAATCGTTCGTATTTCTTCCCATGGGAAAAAAAATCCGCGTCCCAGATCGCTTTTGTTTCCAGCTCAGTACGAATTCACCTCGATCGAAACGTCGTCTTTTCCCGTGGAAATCCACGTCCTGGATCGCGATTTTTTTTTTGCCAAGCGAGACACGTTTTTTAGGAATTTTTCCAAGTCCGTGTCACATCTGCAAAAAAGTTAATTTTTGCACGAGAGACTCAGCGTTAAATTTGTGAAAAGTGAATTTGTTAAACCAGTGAATTTTTTTAACCATCTCGACAAATTCTGTTGAAAAGTGAGCCAGAAATGCTCGAATTTACACATTTTCTGGAAAAAACCCGAGGTTTTCGAGGAAAAGTTGAATTATTTTGGGGAAAAACCAACATTTTTCCAAGAAAATCGATTTTTTTTCCAAAAATAACTCAATTTTTCTGGCTCAACTAAATTTCTGGCTCACTCGGTTAGAAGTGAGCCAGAACACTCCAATATACCCTACCTATTACCACCTGTACCTCCTCCAACATCAACACCCTCCTCCCTGCCGTCAACAGTCTCCTCTGCTTAATGCAGAGGAGACTGGTGACAGCAGTGAAGAGGGGACTGGGGCTGAAAGAGGTAGTGAATAGTGATACTAGTGATTCTGGGAATGAAGACGAGTATGAACTTTGAAGCGGGTGAAGATCTTGCTGCTGAAGAGGGGTTCCGCTAGAACCGGTTGAGAGCTACAGTGATTTGGTGAAAAAGGTTCGTCAGAAGTCAGGACTGTAAATATTTCAGGCGTAGAAGGGCTGACAAAATCTTAAAAATTTACTTTGGAGCAGTTTTTCAAATCAGAAAACTTCCGTTCAGCACACAAACGGTACCACGCTTGATTCCCGGTTCCGTGTTCTATATTTCCCGGGTATCGGGATCGGCTGTCGGAACCGAGAACCCTAGAATTTCCGTTCCTGGGATTAAACCCTAGTTCCGAGAAGTGTGGAGGTTGGACCTCGCACTTTCGTCCAACTTTATCTTTCCCGGTACTGCTATATTTATTTATTTATTGGTGTTTAAGGTCACATACCTATGGACACTGGCTAATCGTAACCATGACAATTTTACGGGTGGAGGAAGCCGGAGTACCCGGAGAGAACCACTGAGCATCGACAGGCAACTGTCAGCTCCTCAACATTCTAACTCTGTTCAAGCTCAGCTCAAGCAGGGTTACAGCGGCTGAAGACATGTTCACCATCGACGTGCAGCACGCATTAGTACACGGCGTCATCGTGATAAAGTGCCCGGATGGGGATCGAACTCGGGACTTCTAGCATAGAAGTCAAATAGTCTACCACTGAGTCACCGCGCTCCCCCGGTAATGCTACTAATGCACATCAACTATAAGATTTGTCTCTATCTAAAACTGGCAATGACCGATGCTCTTTTGTCAAACTCGTATTAGGGGTCCAATATCGAACATGGGTAAATGTCAACACATTAACGACCATATTTCAATATTTGTGGTGCTAAAATTCAAATAAACTTGAAATGTAGCAACTTCATCAGTTAAACTTAACAGCAAAAAACTAAACTGAGATGAAGATATAAATGGCCATGCAACTGTTCAGTAAAACATACTTAGTAGGCCGACATTATTGCTCATATATACAGGCATTGCTGTTTTGATGAGGTCTAATTATTTTAAAGGAACACCCCATCTCCTTAATGATGATGAGCTATTGAAGATATGAAGACCTATATTTAAAAAACAATATAAACTGTTAGCATATTTTGTTATAGTGTTTACCAGCCGTTAAACGTTGACATATTTGTAGCAGTGTTGACACAACACATTTTGGCACATTATTTACAATGGTGCTCGTTAACAGGCATAGACAATAAAAGGAAAATCAGTAAAACTGATGGATGCGTCCCGACAGTCGAATAAGTTAACAAGCAGATTCGTAAAATTGTAGTCCCCCGGTATGGGAAAATAATTTGGCACATGTCTTTGCAATGCAAGGACCGCAACTCCGGTGGATAATAAGCAGGTAGCTTTTTATAAAATATGTACAATCGTCTTGTCCCAAGTATCCCTCATATCAAATTTCATTGAAATCGCTGCGGACGGGCGGACGGACAGCGGATGAACCGACCGACCTACCGACGAACGGATGGACGGATGGACACTCTTACACGTTCTTACTTGTGGAGTTTTTCCTATGTTAAACACTAACCCCAGAAGGTCAAAACATTAATCCCACAGTGCAAGCAAGAACCCCACAAGTGGCCACTGTACTAACCCAACCCCACAACTATCACTGACCCTAAATTGTAAACCCCACAATGTACCTCTGCTATGCCTGGATGGACGGATGGGTGGACGGACAGACGGACGGATGGATGGAAAATTGGCCTTTTTTATAATATGAGCAGAAGAGGCTTGTCACAAGAATCCCTCGCACCAAATTTCATTCGTTTTACATCCATTCACTGCTGAGATATTGCTGCAGACAGAAAAAAAATTCTTAAAAAATTGACAAAGTAAGGACTGTAAGTCTCGTGAAAAATATGCGGACAATTTTTTTATAACAGGAGCAGGAGCGGCTTGTCACAAGGATCCTTCAAAACAAATTTCATTCAAATACATCCTCTCACTGCTGAGATATCGCTGCGGGCGGACGCACGGATGGACAAAGCGGCGACTATATACTTCCCCGAATTTTTTTCTGAGAGCATTAAAATCATAATCGACAAATTATTTGTACATCTGCAGCCACGTAACATGGGAAATGAAAGAAATATCCAAATTGTTACTTTATCATTCAAGCAAAATATTTATCCCAAAGTCTAGTCTGCTGGATCATAAAACATTTGTGTGTGCTAGGTGATTGACCCATGGCTATTTTATCACCCCTTCCATAGAGAAATACACCCTACCCCGATTGTCAACAGCATCTATTCATTCCTCCATCACTTCAACTTCACCACAGCCTACCAGATGGTTACTTGTCACAGTAACATCATCACACCTAGCAGTGCACTCTTCATACATGGACTGAGAAAAGTCGGACTTACTATATCCAGTAAAGCATTACTGAGTAGACTGATGATGGAAAGTGTTGGAACTATCGGGGAAGCATGGAAGACTGAGGAATTTACTTGCACGGGAATTAAATGCTTTTTATTATCTATTTACTGGGGTTTAACGGCATTTTCATCAGCCACCGCTGTATCCTGCCGGGCAATTTTACGGTTGGAGGAAGCCGTATTTGCCGGAGAGAACCGCCTAGTAACGTTCAGTAACTGTCCCGACTTTTCAAACTACTAAATCCACAATAGCAAGTATAGCATTGTTTGAACGTGTTTATACTGTCGACGTGCATGCAGTACGCCTCGACACACTGCACTGCCTTGCTCCACTCAGACAGTTAGATGAAGTGTTTTACGTCAGGACACAATGTAGGCGAAGCGGGTAAGAATCGTACCTACAAGTTCAACCCTCGATCCGAAGTCCAATGCTCAAGCCACTGAACTGGGGGCGCTCAACAGAAATTACATTGACTGTTTTCTGTGAATAACGGTAGTAGTATGTCTCGCACGTTTGGGGCCTCATTTGGATGACCCCGGTGGATGACCCCGGAAGTGACGTCATGTCACGTGACCTAGTGACGCCATGTTGTGTTGTCATGGTAACCCGCGTGAGCGGCCATGCTGTGACGTCGTCTCCATAGTGATACGTGGTGTGAATGCGCATGCGCAGCGCGTGTTTCCGTCGTCCATTTTGTATACTGGAGGCCGCCATCTTGGTTTCTATGGTAGCACGTTATTGCTATGTTATCTGAAGTCCTACAATGGGACGGGGTATGTTCGGTGGGTATGTTCGATTGAATCGGAGTAAATCTAATTACCACAAACAACCCGACAATCCCCCCAAATCACCAAAATCCACCCGAAATCACCGAACTTGACTTTATTTCCCCCTTTTATCTGCTTAGCACGTAGTGCTATAATACTAAGGGGGTATAAGGGGTGCGTTCGATTGAACAGGAGTAATGTTCTGGCTTTGAATTCTCCCAGATTCCCTTTTTTGGATCCCATGACGTTTTATTTCCCTATTAAGAGTAGCACGTAGTGCTATAGGACAAATTTACCCAGAATTCTCTGCTTCTATCTATATATGCAATACCTGTCGTCTACCTGGCCCGGTTTCTTTGTTCTAGAGTATACTCCAGTAGTGCAGAAGAGCCTATTAACTGGAACAGATTTGCTTATTATTACTATATTTAGCTATATTAGACTAAAACACGGAATCCAAATTTTACGGACTCGAATAGGAATCCCATTTTACAGAATCCCTTTTTAAGAATCCCTTTTTCGAAAACGGCTATGGCTATGGAATCCCTTTTTCTGAAATGAGTCTAAGAGTCGTTCGAGGAGTCACTCGAACGAGCAATTGCTCGTTAGCTCATTTGTTCGATGGGATTCGAGTCGTTCGAGCAGCATGTCGAGTCACTCGATCGAGCAATTACTCGATAGCTCATTTGACAAAAAGGGATTCTCTAGAACGCACCCCAATTTCGGCACCCATTTTTGGAAAACATATGGCCTTCGGCACCCCTTTTTCTGAAATGAGCCTAAGAGTCGTTCGAGGAGTCACTCGAACGAGCAATTACTCGATAGCTCATTTGCTCGATGAGCATCGAGTTGTTTGAGCAGTATACCGAGTCACTCGATCGAGCAATTGCTCTTAGGCTCATTTGCTCGATGAGCTTCGAGTCGATCGAGCAATTGCTCATGGAGCAATTACTCTCTTGTTCTTTAGCTTATAAGGGATATTTGGGATAGGTATGCCTTGTGATATAGGTAATAGTATCTTCAGATAAGTATCCTATAAAAAGTATCCTCGATAGGTATCCTCAAATAATAAAATGCCGGGCCATTAGGTATCCTCAAATACTGAAATGAGTCGAAGAGTCGTTCGAGGAGTCACTCGAACAAGCAATTACTCGATAGCTCATTTGCTCGACGGACTTCGAGTCATTCGAGCAATATGCCGAGTCACTCGATCGAGCAATTGCTCTAAGGCTCATTTGCTCGATGAGCTTCGAGTCGTTCGAGCAATGACTTATCAGTAACTGCTCGATAGCTTATTGGCTTTGGGAATGATATTGGCTTTGGGAATGATATTGGGTTTTGTTGTACAGAAGGGAGATAACTCTGCATACAGGTTATTGGAAATCAAGCAATCTGATCGGTTAGTTATAATTTATATAAATGACCTAGATAAATAAAACAACAAGAGTACTTGGAATAGGGTCAGAACTAACAAGAATAGACTAATATAGCTAAATATAGTAATAATAAGCAAATCTGTTCCAGTTAATAGGCTCTTCTGAGCTATTGGAGTATACTCTAGAACAAAGAAACCGGGCCAGGTAGACGAAAGGTATTGCATATATAGATAGAAGCAGAGAATTCTGGGTAAATTTGTCCTATAGCACTACGTGCTACTCTTAATAGGGAAATAAAACGTCATGGGTTCCAAAAAAAGGGAATCTGGGAGAATTCAAAGCCAGAACATTACTCCTGTTCAATCGAACGCACCCCTTATACCCCCTTAGTACTATAACACTACGTGCTAAGCAGATAAAATAGGGAAATAAAGTCAATTTCGGTGATTTCGGGTGGATTTTGGTGATTTGGAGGGATTGTCGTGTTGTTTGTGGTAATTAGATTTACTCCGATTCAATCGAACATACTCACCGAACATACCCCGTCCTATTGTAGGACTTCAGATAACATAGCAATCACGTGCTACCATAGAAACCAAGATGGCGGCCTCCAGTATACAAAATGGACGACGGAAACACGTATCACCCTAACAACACGCGCTGCGCATGCGCACTCACACCACCTATCACTATGGAGATGACGTCACAACATGGCCGCTCACGCGGGTTACCATGACAAGACAACATGTCGTCACTAGGTCACGTGACATGACGTCACTTCCGGGGTCAACCACCGGGGTCATCCAAATGAGGCCCCAAATGTGCGAGACATACCACTAACGGTTACAAAAAATGAAAATGAGATTTTGTTTTAAATAGGGACGTCGTAAGAGGCTGCACAGGGGACATGTGACCCACTTCCTGGAATTTTTGAGAGAGAGAGCAGATTAGACCAACAAAGGTCTGTTTGTTTACGACACAACTGTAGTCGATTGCCAGTCTGAAATGTGTATTTCCCTGCCGATGTCCAATCGTTGCAATCGTGTTAGAAATTAGCAATATGGACATGCACAGATTATTCGTTCATCTGTAAAGGAAAATTCAGTAGTTTCATTTGTCTCTTCTATGACCTTTAAAGTCGAAAAGAGTGAAATTTGTGGTCCCACATTTAACAAATTTTCGTACTGGGCAGAAAAACCGTTCAGTTAATGTATGCACACCGTGCTGAAAAGATTAAATAAAACAATGTGCATTTTTCTCAGCACATATGTGCGCTAGAACCAAATATAGCTTTCTGTATTGTATTCCACTAAGACTCATGGGTCACCACTGATATTTCTCAGTGTGTGGGTGCCCTTCTATGGCTGTAAAGCCGCAGTGACTTGTTTTACTTACAAATTTTCCTGGTTTCCTAAACTTTTTATTCTCCAGAGCGAACCATGATTTCCCCAGCGTAACTGCTAATCGTCGATTATCATTTAGCGCGCCTTTTCAACAAACATCCTACTTATGCGCCAATACTGCAGGATAGATGGAATGCTCATTGATCAATCAAATATAATTCCAACCGCCGCCATATAGGGAGGCGAGGGGGGGGGGGGGGTTGCTATAAATAAACAATGCTCAACAAAACAAATTAATCGGTTTTCAATTTTACTGACACCTCGCAATCGCCGATCATTTTTTAAAGGATATTATAAGTTATCTCCGTCAACATGTGCGATATATGGAGATTTAAAACCTGGATGTCGGCTTTCAAACAC